>CM040126.1:44553434-45153434 GCA_022559845.1 Amorphophallus konjac
AATGTATTCCCGACATGAGACAATGTCGAGGTCGGGGCAGAGTAGGGGTGCCGTAGGCACCATTGTGACTAGGGTTGTTGAGTGATCGGGTGCCGCGGGTCCCGATGTGACTGGAGTCGCTGGCAGTCGGGTGCCAGGGGCACCGTTGTGACTGAGGTTGTTGAATGGTCGGGCGCCGTGGGCCCCGATGTGACTGGAGTAGCTGGTAGTCGGGTGCCGAGGGCACCGTTGTGACTGAGGTTGTTGAATGGTCGGACGCCGCTGACCCCGATGTGACTGGAGTCGCTGGCAATCGGGTGCCGGGGGCACTGTTGTGACTAGAGTTGTTGAATGGTCCGGCGCCGTGGGCCCCGATGTGACTGGAGTAGCTAGCAGTCGAGTGTCGGGGGCACCGTTGTGATTGGGGGAGACGGGCGTTGGGAGACCTCGATGGTCATGCTTGGGGCTCGGTGTGACTGACAGTCGGGTGCCGGAGGCACCGTTGTGACTAAAGTAACTGGGCGTCGTGAAGAGGCTGAGCCTCGAGTACAGGTACATGTATTCAACTGGTTTCATGCTATATGAGAGCCACGTGGGCTTTACAAATGGGCCGAGGAGGTCGAAGTACAATGGGCGCAAGCCGCTGGACAATTTCGACACGTGGGTCGGTCCCCGAGTCAATGAGTAAGAAAGCGGATATCCGCGTGTTTTACAGAGGCTCTCCACGAGGAGATCGAGACAAGCCCGACTGCCTAGGTGGCAGGGGTGGTCGTGGGTTGGCGCTTGACGGAGGTTGGATGTGGCTCAAGGTGAGCGGTCGGGTCCGGGCCTCGGAAGGTGAATGCCATCATGCTGGGGAGTCGAGACCGGCCCAGGAAGTATTGCTCCTGTGCCATGGTCCAGCTAATTCGAGTCATCAGTGCGAGTGGTCGGCGGCCAGCTCGAGGTGAGCGATAGGCACGCGGTTCCGTGATGGAAGTAGGTGCAGTATCATGGCGTATGCGCGGCCACCGTGGGTTGTCATACGCGGGCAGACCCGGAATACGGGTGTGTTTGCCGTTTTTATAACGCCTTATACGCGATGGGAGTGGACATGTGTGCGATGGCTAGACGCTGCACGAGGGGAGTACGTGTGACATACACTCGGCGTGTACGAGCCGATCAACAAGTCAACCACTCGCGCACTTAGTTTCTAGCGTTCTGCGTACGACCCTCACTGGGTGCCTGCGAAGGAACTCCGCAGGTGCAGCGGTTAGGTCATAGGTTCTTGCATTGCATTCCATCATTCCTTGAGCTCCCTAGGGGGGCTTTTATAGGGAATGTGAAGGGTCAGGGAGGGGTTTACCCAGACCAAGTTGAGGGCTGGGTTTGGTCCAGGTAAACCTTTAGAAAAAAAGTTTTTTTTGTTTACGGAGTAGGGGAGGGAGGGTTTAGGTAGACCAGCCCAAGGGGCTGGTCTAGTCCGCCTAAACCCCTCTCACAGGGGGGTTTTGGCGGACCAGACCAGCCCACTCGGAGGGGTTTTTTCTTCATTAAAAAAATCTTTTTTTTTGGGTTTTGGGAGGGGTTTGGGCGGACCAGCCTTGGGGTCCACGCTAGTCCGCCTAAACCCAAGGGTTTAGGCGGACTGGGCATGGGCTGGGGGCATTTTTCATAGAAAAAACCTTTTTTTTGGTTTAATGGGGTTTAGGCGAGCCAGCCTTGGGGGTGAGGCTGGTCCGCCTAAACCCCTCCCCCCAGGGGGTTTAGGCGGACTGGAGATGGAGAGAGGGGGGGCGGTCTACGCAGGTTTGACTGGGGGGTTTACCCGGGTTTGATTGAGGGTTTGACTAGGGTTTGACTGAGGGTTTGACCCGCAAGGGGCGTTGCCCCCTTGACCCCCGCGTCCTGACCGCGCAGGTCGATCCGCGTGCGAGGCCGCACGATGGTGGTGCATGACGCGGTGGGTTGCTGGGAGTCCCGAGTCGAGCTCCGACTTGCTGTAGAGTGGCTAGAGCGTACGCGCCCACCAGGTGCTCGGGGAAATTCCTGACACGCGTGCGTGGGCCGTATAAGGTTGCTGTGAGCTCCTGAAGCTTGTGGTTAGCCCAGATGGGTCTTCCTTTGACTTCAAAGGGATGGAGGGAGGCGACTCGAGGGTAGACCCCGGCCTCGTTGCTGGGTGCTACATGACGTGTCTTGTAGTCAGGGCGCCCCCGGGTCGGCTCGGGTAGATGTGTTGAACGCGGGTAAACCCGCAGACTGAGTGATCGGGGGTGGGCCCGATCGATTGCTGATGTTGCCATGGGTCACGGCTAGCTGGTTAGGACCCTTGGTTGGGCTCGGTGACTGGGACGTCGACATGATGATGGCGTTTGCCTAGTGGTCGTGGTGACCCTCGCTCTTTGGCGAAGAATCGTATGATGCGGTAGGCTGTTCTGAGTCCCGAGTTAACCCGGTTGTTGAAGCGTCGGCAGTGTGATACCGTATGTAGGGTGTCCGGGGGTGATCCCCTGAATCTTCACAGAGTGCCGTAAGGTTCGGCAGGTTGTCCTGAATCCCGAAACTGACCAGGTTGTCGGGAAACTGGCTGGCATAGTGCCGTTTGCTCGGGGCTGATCCCTGGCTGTTATGTTGCGCCGCTTGACCCGATGAAGTGTCTCGATTTTCGAGCCCAACTCGACTGGTAAAGCAACTTTGGCGATGTGCCGTTTTGCTCTATTTAGGGAGTATTTCCCTATGCTTAATCCTCAATTAATTCAAGAAGATAAGCCGGTGCCAACATCTCTATAATTTACAGAGATGAGCCATCCCGATAACTTTTACGGTGAGCCAGGGAATGATTGAGAATAGAGACTCGACCGACGGGGACAACACTCTTCATCATCATCATGTTCTTTATCCTGATCGCACTCCTCTGGTGGATAATCTCCAACTCGCATCTGGTGTATTGCAAGAAAATCATCATCGTCTAGAAGATCTTAATTGGTTGTGATCAACTTGCGGGATAAAATAGATAGTATTAACATTGAGTGCGCTAATGGGGAGGAGGGAGTTAGTTGGATCTCTTAACATTTTTATTGGGTTTCATGTTTTAGATTTTTAATGTTTGAGTTCTTGTGTTGCTTTGTTTCACATTAGAAGATGAAAAAAGTTTTCATCTACTTTTAATTGGGACGTTTGGTTTTACTTGTGTACTTTTTTAGGGAACCTATGGAAGTTGGGTTGTTTGAGCTTGTGGGCTCTTTAAGCCTTATCCTCTATCTCACACGCGTGTGTATTGCCGTGTCGTACGTGCATGTGATACTCGACATTTACCTTTCTTTTATTTTTGACCTTTTGACTAAATATCTCTTGGATTCTCTCCGCATCTCCTCGGATTCCCCCTCTTTGGGCGGATGGATGTGAATCGTGTTAGATTTAATCTAATATGGGCATACATATATATAATAAATTGTATACTATGGGCTATCATAAAGTTTATCCCTATTAATGTGATTAATTAAGGATTTGGGGATATAAGCATTTAAAGAAAAGTATGGGTCATATTTTAATTATGTGTAGAGACCAGGGTGTATTTATATTTTATGATGGGTTAAAATAAAAAATGACACCAAAGGGTGCTATATCAGTACGCACAACAACGGTCTCCTTGTTTAAGAGGCCTAGTCATGGTCCCCAATCCATATACGAGACTTCTCCTTCTCCTGGACATCTCATCATCTTGGGGTGCCGTCGGAGAACACTATACTGAATTGGAAGATCGTTTCCCATAGATCCAGGTATGTTTCCGCTATAATTTTTCGGTGTTTTAACATGGAGATCATTAGGCAACTCATGTTCTGAAAATTTAATCTGCCTCTCAAAAGTTTAACATTGGTATCAGAGCCTTAAATCCACGTTAGAACCATGAAAATCAAGTTTTCTGATGGTCACATGCTTCATGTTTTGACGGCGGGTGAATTCAAATTATTTTAAAAAAAAAACCGTCCAGGCGCCTCGTCGCGGCCCTAATCTTCTCTAAGTTCTTGAGCTTGGTTCTTAGCCTTGATTCTTGTTCTTACTTTAATCTCTCTTGTCTAAAGCATGCTAAAAGACTAGTTAACTTCTGGATAGCTTGAAATTTAATCATGATAACATGTTTTAATTCATGGCATGTATATATATGTATCTTCAAGTTTTATCGAGGTACATATTGCGCGAATGTATTGTTTTAAGGTTTGTCACTCCGGTGACATTAACCTACCGGTCGCCATGGATTTCTGTAGTGCGATAGGAACACCACTCTTGGGGTAGATGGAACCCTCCGCCAGATATTCCTTCCGTCGGAGTGGAACTTCTACCATAAGACCTCAGTAAGACTGCGCGAGCTTGAGATTCCCACTAGGACGCCGAGCAGGTTGTACCCTAAAACCTTGAACCCCCCTGGAATCCGCGTCTTGCTAGATGGGATTCGATCGGCCTTTGAACGGGCGGAACCAGGTTGTTCTGCCAAACTCTATCCAGAACGAGGCCCTAGGACCACTGCAAGAAAAATGGGAAATACCGATGTAATTTTACGACGGCAATATATCAGTCGGAAAGATGTCGAAACTATTTTAACTTTGCAACAGAAAATATTCTGTCGCACATCCGTCGGTAAATACGGACTGATTTGTGACCTATTATTTCGGGCGAAATTTTGTCTCTAAAAGGAGACAACTTTGAGACATTTTAAATTTCGTCAGAATTACGTTGGTAATTACCCACTGATTTTTGACAAAAAAGTTTATGTCACTAATATTTACATATATGTATATAATAATTATCATAAATGAACAGAAATATGTGTGTAAATTCTGACTTATTTCCGAGTGAATAAGATTCCGTCGAAAACTCCTGGAATAGCTTATGTTTAACCGTAATACGTATATGTAATAAATAACAAAAATAAATATAAATATATCAATAATTGAGCTAGATAATATTCGAATTCGAATCCGTATTAATTAGCGGATAATATTCTACATCGTATTTATTATTTCAGATACGGATAATATTAGAATTTGAATCGAACCGGATACAGATATTATAATATTCGTTTCATAAAATATCTGTTCGTAATAATATATATTACATAATATATATTTATGTAAATAATATATTATAAAATATATAATATATAATATATAATATAAAAATATGATAAGATGAAAGATTGTTACACTTCTCGAAATTATAATAACTACCCCATTTTAACTATTTGACTTCTAAAATTAAAACCAGCCGTAGTGAGACCCTTCGTCTTTAAAAACCTCAACTCATGAGTAGTTGGCATAAGTTGGGAGAGACCCTTCGTCTTCCACCGACTTTAGTAAGCAAATACGAATACTTTACCAGCAACAGGAGTGCAGGACAATAGGACTGCAGGAGGGAGAGACGTGTGCCAGGCCCAAGAGCCACCATTTTTTCAATTTGTTAATGCCTCTCTCTCTCTCTCTCTCTCTCTCTCTCTCTCTTTCATTTGTCACCACTACAACTATTTTTCACGTTTAGAGACCCATTTGTTACCCTTAGAAATATTTGTCACCCTTACGACCTATTTGTTACCCTTACGACGTATTTCTTACCCTTAGAAGCCCTTTATTTTTCCCCCATTCCTTACTTTCCCCCCCTTGCCTCAGACCATCACCACCTTGTCCCCGTGTGCCCACAGATGCCCAGCGCACCCTCCCTCTCCTCCGCGAACCAACAACGCCGTGCGTGCCGGCCATCCCATCGTCGCGCTCCCCCTTGCAGTCACTCCGGCAGAGCACCGCTGCCCCTCCGGTGCCGTGCCGTGGCAGTCGGCCGCTGTTCCAGCCGGACCCGCCCATCAGCTGCCGTCCAACACTATTGCAGCCGCCGTCCTCGGCCGCCCATCGCCATTCCACCACCGCCACCCGCGCAGGGCCTCTATAACATCACATCCAAGGTGTCACTGCCATAGTTTAATCCCTCATGTCATGATTTCTAATTTCATCTCTCAGTTCACATGTTGGATGTATTTTTATTTTGTTTAATATAATTTTTCAGGATGTACAAAAATGAAAAAGTATCAATTTTTAAGGGAGATTCTATCGAAATTTTTTAGAATACTTGCTCCAGTCAAACCACAATTTTGAAATAAGCTCTTTTCTGAAGTAGGTATCATGATCTCTCTCTTCTGGAGAATCAGCAGTGACCAACCTGTATGTGTAAACCTTCTTGGTCTATCTAGGTCTAAAAGCAGGACCAATGGCTTGGCGAGATACCAAAGCTATTGTTCGTGCTTTTAGACTAGGAAAGACGAGGAAGGTTTACACATACCGGCTGGTCGATGCTGATTCTCTGGAAGAGAGAGATCATGATACCGGCTTCAGAAAAGAGCTTCTTTCATAATTATATTTTGAATGGAGCGAGTATTCTAAAAAATTAGTGTCTCAGAAGATTCTAGTGTCGAAACTTTTCAATCAGACGAGGGTGACACTACTGTGGACACACCTTTTCTATTCACTTATGATGTCTTGTTCGTTTATTCGGGTGGTTGATTCGTCTATTAAGTGCGAGGGCGTGCCAGTCACAAAATGACGATTTATTGTGCGCTTGATCTGACTAATCAGACGATTGTGTGGTTCGTGTCGGAACCGAAACCCGCCGCGCCATAAAGGTCACGATGTCATTTACATCCCCTCGGAGAGGGGAACACCCTTGATTAATCACCGGGAATTCAGGCCTCATGGCCAAGAAATTATATTGAGAGAAACAAGATGATAGCGATCTTGAATCAGTCGGAAAGCTCCATGTCTAGGGAGGCAAGCATTCGGAACATGTTGGTCTCTCAAGGGACCGTTTGATATTCGGACGAGTGTCTGGTTTGAGGGTAGCGTGATCGTCACGGGGAAAACTGGAACATATGTATGCCGTGGTACGGTAAATTTATTGTTCAGAGGAGTGGGAAGCATTCGGTTAATTCCCGGTTAGAGCGGTCGGAAAAGCAGGAGCACATGTATGCTGGGGTACGGCAAATTTATTGTTCAAGGGGATGAGTAACATTCGGTTAATACCCGGTTAGAGCGATCGGAAACCGATAAGTTTGTTGGCCCAGTGCAAGATCAAACTATGACCATATTGCGGTGCCCCCCCCCCCCCCCCGCGGTCGAAGTCATGTTTGCGTGGGCATCATCAGTATTTCCGGTGCCGAGGGGCAACGGGAGAATGTCCCTTGAATCAGCTAGAAAGCCCTATGTCTAGGGAAGCAAACATTCGAAACGTGTCAGTCATTCAGGGGACCATTTAATATTCAGACGAGTGTCCAGCTTGAGGATATCGTAATCGTCGCGGGGAGACCCAGAACATATATGTGCCAGGGTGCGGCGAATTTATTATTATGAGGAATTAGAAACATTCGGTTAAATCTCGGTTAGTGTAGTAGGAAACCAGTGAATTTATTGGCCCGGTGCGAGATCGAGCCAGGACCATACCGGAGGCGTCTCCCGCGGGCCAAACGAGGCTTGCGTGGGCATCATTAATATTTGCGGTGCCAAAGGGCTGCGGGAAAATGTCCCGGGACTAGATTCCAAAACAAAGACGTATTCAAAGATAGCGTGCTGTAGGCCTAAAATTTGGGTCAGGCGATGACTATGATTAGGGCGGACCCCTGGTCTATGCATGACACAGGAAGGTCTTATCAATATTCTCATGCAAAGGGTCCGGGGATGACGAGAGCCGTCTCGTTCCATTCAGATTTTGTTGGTCATTCATGTACCACTTTATGTTCGGACAAAGGTCTGTGAAGAAAGATGGGATGGTGACGGGAGCGCATCCGGGCAAATGTATGCTGAGTTTATGGCAATTTCAATGAAAGAGCGGGAACGAATCCCAATGGGAAAGAGTCCGGTTTGACGAACTATCGGCCCAGAGTAATGTCGGATTGCGGCCATGGCGGGATGGTTCCCGGGGTCAGAACCCGACTTGGAGGGGAGGCGTTAATGTTCCCCTTTACGCTAAGTCCCGAGGAGAAACGAGGTTGCGGAGCAGATCCCATCATTTTACTATTGTTTGCATCTTTATTATTATTATTGTTTTTATATATTTTCTTGGTGAGTTTATTATTATTACTATTTATTATTTTTTTCTTGCCATTATTCATTTATTTATTATTTCTTGAGCTTATTATTATTATTATTTATTATTTATTATTATTTGTTTATTTTTGAATTTGTTATTATTATTATTTTTTTATTATTTCTCATCCCTTTTTGTGAGTTTGTTATTATTATTATTATTATTATTATTGTGTCTGGGGTACGTGTGGGGGGATGGGTCCAAGAGGGCTAAAGAGAGGTGTGTATCGGGGAAGCTGAGGTTGGTGTGCCGGCGAAGGAGCTGAGTATAGCGTGTCGGGCTAGGCACTGGCGAGTGTACCGGGTAAGAAATGGGGAGTGTACCGGGGAAGACCGGACTGAGTGTGCCGGGGGAGCGTGGGCTCGAATGTATGCCGATGGAGGTGAGGGCTAGAGTCTGCCGGCCTGGGCTCCAAAGGGGTATGCCGAGCTGGGAGGCTGGAGGTGCACCGGGGAAGACCGGATTGGGGTGTGCCGGCGCTGGGTGGCTGGAGTGTACCGGGGAAGAGGCACAGGGGCTGTGCCGCTGGAGGGTTCAAAGAAGTGGGGTTGAGTGTGTCGGGGAAGCTTCAAGGTAGGGTATACCGGTGGAGGTTGGGGGTGTGCCGGGCTGGAGCGGCGGGGGAGTGTGCCGCTGGGGAAAGGTGCAAGTACACCGGGCGAGGCAGTTGAAGTGTGCCGGGCTGGGGTGCAGACTAGGGTGTGCCGGGATAGGTTGATTGGAGGTGTACCGGCGAGGGGGGGACTAGGGAGTGTGCCGGGCAGGGCACGAGCTAGGGTGTGCCGGGCTAGGTTAGTTCAGAGGAGAGTTCTTCTTCTTTTCTTTTATTCAAGAGACCCATGTGGGGAGCTCCTTCTACTCGTGAGATGCAAAAGGGGCTAGTCTGGTTTTCTTTTATTTATGAAATGCATATGATGAGCTTCTTTTATTCGTGGACTGCATATGAGGAACGAGGCTGGCGCACATATAGGACAAGTGAAGGGCACGGTTTGCCAAGGGTCAATGCAGCTGGGGCTGGACCAAAGGAAGGGTCTATGCAGATGGGTCCTGAGGGGTTGAATGAGATTCTTTGATTCATGAGATGCACATGTGGGGTGTTCTTTTATTCATGAAATCCATGCGTGGGACTTTGATTTGATTTCTCTTTTATTCATGTGAGCCATGTTTGTGGTTACGTTCGGTGGTCCATCATTAAGATGCGAGTATTCGGTTGTTCGGGATCTCCAGGGTTTCTTTGTTATTTTAGCGAAGCGGGTGCATTAGTGTTTATCCGATATATTTGTTATTTCCTTTTTTGCACTATTACTTTTCTTTTATTGTTGTTGTTATTATGTTAATTCTTACGAAAATTCGGCAGCATCTCCCCTTGACCCGGATGGTAAGGGGGATAAAGGGAACGCGTCCACATGGAGTGGCGAACCCGATAATTTGAGGTGCGTGCCAAGGGCGACGACACCTTTGATAACACTTCGGAAAGCTCAGAGGAACCGACGAATAGGGACCACGCCTAAGGCGGGCTGGGGTGCACTGAGTAAGAGGAGGTAGTAGGTGTGCCGGCAGAGGCATAGGTGGGGTGTGCCGTTGGAGGCACAGGCAGGGCGTGCCGCTGGAGGCACGGTAGGGCACGGGTAGGGTGTGCCGCTGGGGCGCGACAAGGTGTGCCGCTGGAGGCACGACAAGGTGTGCCGGCCAAAGGGGGAGGCCAGGCGTGCCAGGTAATGAAGAGGCCAAGTGTGCCGGGCTTGGGAGAGACCAGGCGTGCCGGGCCAGAAGGCGTAGTCTAGAGGTGTGCCGATGGAAAGAAGATGCAAATGCACCGGGCTAGGTTTGGGCGAGGGATGCACCAGCTGAGGGAGAAGTCCCCAGGGTGAAACACTTGAGGGAAGCCGTGTCACTTAGAAGTCGCCGGTGGAAAACCGAAAGGGGAGGAAAACATCAGGGGATGCAAACACGCAAGAAATGCCTTAGAAAGACATCAAAAATATTCGCAAGCCTTCTATTTCTATTCTCACAAGAGGAATGCCCCAAAGGAGCTACTACATTATAACACAAATAAAGGGAAAAGGGAAGAAGCAAGAAAGAACAAGCCACGCTGAGGAGGGGGAATGGGATACAATAGGGAAGAGGGACGGAGCATGAGCTCCCCCCCTTCTTCTCTTCTTCTCTTCTCTTTTTTCTCCTTCCCTTCGCACAGACGTGGCGGGAGCGGCATGCTCCTTCTCTTCTTCTCTTCCTCTCTTTCTCTTCTTCTCTTCTCTTCTGCGCGTCTCCCTTCGTCTGTTCTCTCTCTCGTCTGTTCGCATGGAGAGGGGGATATATATATCTCCAGCGGGAGCATCCGGGCCAACGCGGCGATGGCGGGAATGTGACCAGCATTAAACAGGATTTGACTGGGTCGTCCTTGGTGGCAGAGAGTAGCCACCATGCCTTCATGAGGGGATGACATCTCAGCTAGGCCTGCTGCGCGCCAATGGCCATAAGGCATGGCGTTACATTCCTTCTCCCGGGCTGTACCGGATGAAGAACAAACCAAAGTGTGCTGCTGAATGGGCAAAAACCTATGCCGCTGGAAGACTGGAAGAGTATGCCGCTGGAGGCCTGCAACAGCGTGCCACTGGAGGAGCTCGGGGGCATGCCGCAGTGGTGCTGCCATGGGTGTGCCGCTAACGGCTTTGGAGGAGCGTGCCGCTAGATGTCGAGGGGAGCTGTGCCGCAGGAGGGCTAAAGAGGGTGTGCCGCTGAAGGGCCAACAGGGGCGTGCCGCTGGAAGGCAGCCTGGGTGTGCCGTGTTGTGCATCCCTTGGTTTTGATGATGACAATAGGATATGTTTGATTAATCAAGTTCTATCTTGTTTCATAACAAATACAAGTGGTTTGATTGTTCCTTCAAAGCAATGGACTCATGACTATTTGATGATGACAAAACAATATTTTTGATTAACTCAATATAAATCTGATAGTTCAAGTTACTTCTGATATGTTAAGTATTTTCAGGTCCACTGAAACCCAAGTGGAATCAACAAATCAGAAGAAGTGTCAAAGGCCGCTTGTCGACCAGGGAAGTGGTTATGGTCGACCAACGAACCCAGCCAGGAACACTTCAAGTCATCTGTCTTCTGCATGTGACTTGGCTGTCGACCAGCGACAAGGCTGTGGTCGACCACACGGGACGCGAGTGTCAGCCAGAATGAAGCCGCCATCAGGACACTGCTCGTTGTCGACCAGGGACAGTGTCATGGTCGACCACGGGTGTTATAGCGTCCAGAACCGAACTCTAACCGAATTCTGTTTTGGTTCCTTAAAACCTGCAGGTGGTTGTTGCAGGTTGTTGGGTAGTTCAAATGATGAGATTCTGCATGGGAATCAAGGAGAGAATCTTGCTTAGAAGCGGTCAAACTTATTGTAGTGATCAGATTTAACCTTCTCCCTGCTTTCTAGCAGATTAACGCTCGATCTAGAATTTGAGTGGGAAGAGCTTCAGGCTTGAAAAAGGATCTGCATTAAAAGTAGAAGGCAACTGATCGCGGAGGCAAGCACACAGAGAGAGCATAGAACAGAAGCTAAGAAACACACCTACATCACAGGACGAAGTGGCTCTCCATCAACCAGAAATCTGCAGAAGACTAAAAGCATTCTCATTGCTGCAGAAGGAAGACTGGGCTTGAAGCTGTTCGACCTCCAGCAGCAAAGCAGCTGAAGGCATCCGATTGGAAGTTCTACAGGGAGTCTACTCTTGTTATTTATGTGATTAAGTTCCAGGCTGAATTCTTTACTTTGTTACAAAAGTCTATATTCAGTCCTGTTGCATCATCCCACCTTCTCATCATTTCTATTCATCCTTACACCAAGTGTCAAGCTGTGAGGCAGCGGATTCAAGCTGTGTGTCAGCTGGTACAAGCTGTGTGTCAGCAGGAACAAGCTGTGTGACAGCGGTGTCTTGTGTTTTGGATTGAGATCAGAGGTTCTCATAAGTGAAGCCTTGCTTGAGTTAAGCAAGGGGTGGATGTAAGTCTCGGGAAGAGACTGAACCACCTTAAAAATCCTATCTTGTGGTTTGCTTATGTGTGTGCGTGCTTCTCTATGTGTTTGTTTTCTTCATTGATATCAACATTAGTTCTGTAATTCGTCAATTACCTGCAACTCATTTAGTCAATAGATATTAAATCGAAAAAAGGGGGAAAGATCTATTCACCCCCCCCTCTAGAGCTATTCAGTCCGTACTCAACACGTGGTATCAGAGCCAGACTCTCCAAAAATGTGGTCTAACAACCAGGAGAGGCCTGCCGGACTGAACTCTAGAAGTCTAATGGCTGAGGGACACTCAGTAACTAGACCACCATATTTCGATGGAAATGATTTCTCATACTGGAAAAATCGTATGCAGGTGTTCTTGAGAGCACAAGATCATGAGATGTGGAGAGTAGTAAGCCGAGGACCCTACGAGCTGCCCGAAGATGAGGATACCTGGACCAGAGAACAGGTCAGAAAATCAACCATCAACTGGGGAGCCATGAACGTAATGCAATGCGCACTACACCCCACGGAGTTCTCACGAGTTTCACAATGTGCAACGGCCAAGGAAATGTGGGATCGACTAGTAGTAATCTATGAAGGTACTTCAGAGGTAAGGGAGTCAAAAGCAAATATGCTAGTTTCAGAATATGAAATGTTTAGAATGAAAACTGACGAAAATATTTCTGAAATGTATGCTAGACTAGTGCAATTAACGAATAGTTTAAAGAGTCTAGGGAAAACCTACAAGGAACAGGAATTAGTGAGGAAGATCCTAAGATCCCTCACTCCTATGTGGCATACCAAGGCCATAGTAATTGAGGACTCAAAGAACCTCACCACTATGACTGTGGATGAACTAGTGGGATCCCTAATGGCCTATGACGTCAATCTGAAAAGAAAGGAAGATGAGGGCAAGAAAAAGAACCAGCTCGCCCTAAAAACTAAAATAGGCACCTCTGAACTATCTGACACTGATAACTCATCTAGCACAGGTGAGGAAACTGGTGAGCTAGCCATGTTAACAAGAAAATTCAAAAGGTTTCTGCGGAAGGAAGGTAAGGGATTCAGGAATCCTAAGGGCATGGTAAGAAAGTCATCTCAGTTTAAGTTTGATAAAAATAAAACTTCATCTAACAAACTTGTCTGCTACAACTGCAGGAAACTAGGACACATAAAGGCTGAATGTCCAGAGACTCCTAAGAAATCAAGCTTCAAGTGGAAAGGCAAGCAACTAAAAGCAATGATAAGCACATGGAGCGAGGAGGAGGAAAGCAGTAAGGAGGAAACAACTTCCGAGGAAGAAGAAGGAAACATCTGTTTGATGGCCAAAGGAGATAGCGATGATCTTGAGGTAATCCCTCCGTTTCAAGATTTTTCTAGCTCAGATTGGGAAGAAGTCTACTCAGACTTACTTGATGCATATGAAAGAATTAGAAAGGAAAATAAGAGTTTGAAGAAAAAGCTTAATCAGATCAATAATGACAGCAACCCATTTGCCAACAGAACTGAACTAGAATTAGAAATCACCACCTTGAAAAATAAGCTGAAACAATACGAGACAGATGAAGAAAATGTCAAATGGCTGTTAGAAGAAAATGAGTCACTGAAAACTACAATCGATGAGGTAAAATTAAAGACTCAAGAAAGTGAACAGCAAACTAAGGTAACTCAAGAAAGAAACAACTCACTCAAGGAGGAAAACTGTCAACTTCTGGAAGAAATAGAAAGAATCCAGAGTGAACTGAAAAACAAACAGGAAACCTTGGAAAAAATGACTAAAGGTCAAGAAAACTTAAATGCTGTCTTGGGAATAAAAGTAAACTTTCAAAAAGAAGGGTTAGGATACAATCCTACGGCTAAAAAGGAATTCCAAATAAAAACCGTAACTGGGATTGCTGACTCAAAAGGAAAAGGGCCCCTAATCAATCTATACCAAGACAAACAAGAGGATGTAGCTGAATGCTCCTCCAAAAGGAATAATGTCACCAAGGAAGAGAGAAACATTAAAGAGAAAACAGTCAATCAACATAAGCTTAAAAATAATAGACAAGAAACTCAAATTCACAGAAATAACCAAACAAACCAAGTACTAAATCAAGTTAAAGGACATAAATCTGGAAAACAGGATGTCTGGAGACAGGCTGGTCGACAACCGACCCCTCCTCTGTCGACCAGAAGATCTGCCAGAACAGGCGCTGGCGTCTGGAGAAGCAGTGGTCGACCACAGACATACCAGATGTCGACCAGAGGAACTGCCAGAACAAGCGCTGGCTTCTGGAAAAGCAATGGTCGACCACAGACACACCAGATGTCGACCATGACCAGACACGCAAACAGAAATCACAGATTTTCTCAGGTGAAACAAAATGAAAATTGGAAATCAAAAAGGTGGATTCAGATTAAAGAAACATTAGAACAAAAGCCACCCAATCTGAACAAAGTCAGAGATGAAAAATTAAACTGCTCTAAGAAAATCTGGGTTCCCAAAGGATTGTTACAGCAATTTCACAATTTTACAAGTTATCTTGGACCCGGGTACCATTGGGGTCCAAAAATTTCTGTGTAATTCATGATGCAGGAATGTCTGGCAGCCATGCACAATAAGTGGTACTTAGATAGTGGTTGCTCAAGACACATGACGGGAGACAAGACCAAGTTCTCCCAACTAAGCTCAAAAGATGGAGGTTATGTGACCTTTGGAGGAAATAACAAAGGTAAGATCATCGGGACAGGTAAAATAGGTAAGAACTCCTCAAACAGTATTGAAAATGTACTGCTGGTAGATGGACTGGAATATAACTTGCTGAGCATCAGTCAGCTTTGTGACAAAGGCCATAAAGTAATATTTGACTCCAAGATCTGCAAGATTATTGAACCAAATTCAGATACAGTCAAGTTTATGGGCCAGAGAGTAAACAATGTCTACATAATAGACTTGGATGATCCAGCCCACTCCAACCTGTGCCTAACCGCCAAGAAAGAGGACCTGACCTGGCTGTGGCACCGAAGGCTAGGGCATGTTAGCTATAGGGTGTTGCATAAACTGGTGAAGAATAAAATGATTCTTGGTATGCCTGAAATTTCGTTTGCTCAAAATGTCAAAGTATGTGAATCATGTACCCAAGGTAAGCAAACAAGAAAATCATTCAAAGATAGAACTGAAAGTCAATCTTCTAGACCACTAGAACTTGTGCACATGGACCTTCTTGGCCCAACAAGAACTGCTAGTCTTAGTGGTAAGAGATACGGTTATGTACTAGTTGATGATTTCTCTAGATTCACATGGGTAATATTTCTATCTCATAAAAGTGATGCCTTTTCTGAGTTTCAGGAATTCTACAAAAGAATGAAGCAGGATGGCAAGTCCAAAGTGTGTACAATCATATCTGACCATGGGGGGGAGTTTGAAAATTCTGACTTTGACTTATTCTGCAGAAACAAGGGCATAACCCACAGATTTTCCTCACCAAGGACTCCAGAACAAAATGGTGTTGTGGAGAGAAGGAACTGCACTCTTGTCGAGATGGCTAGAACCATGCTGGTTGAAGCTAAACTTCCAAGGAGATTTTGGGCAGAGGCAGTCAACACAGCATGCTACATTGTAAACCGAGCAATGGTAAGACCGGCTAGTGAAAATACTCCATATGAAATGTTCAAAGGTAAGAAACCATCCCTAGCTCATTTTAGAATTTTCGGGTCAAAATGCTTTATTCATAACAATGATAAAAGGGTCTTGGACAAATTTGAACCGAAGAGTGATCCAGGAATATTCTTGGGCTATTCCGACCGGTCAAGAGCCTATAGAGTTTTCAACACCAAAGATCAAATTGTTGAAGAATCCCCTCATATTACATTTGATGAAATTAATGATCTTGGCAAAAATGAGCAGGTCAGCAAGGAAGAAGAAGATAGGGAATTTCTAGAAGACAACGAAGAACCAAATGAAGAAGAACAATCTCAGGAAAGAGATCAAGGTATTACTAATGCTCCACCCGAAGGTGAAGGCATCTCAGGTAACAATCTTGAGAACTTAAGACTTCTTAGAGATCATCCCATAGAAAACATCATTGGTGGAATTCATGATCCTAGGAAGACTAGATCTCAGTTAAAAGAAATCAATGAACTAGATCAGCTTGCACTTGTGTCCCAAATAGAGCCCAAATCAGTAGAGGAAGCATTAAAAGATGACTCATGGATAAATGCTATGCATGAAGAACTAAATCAATTTGAAAGAAATCAGGTGTGGAGTCTTGTCCCTAGACCTTCATCTCACCCCGTTATTGGAACCAAGTGGGTCTATAAAAACAAGCTAAGTGAAGAAGGAGTTGTAATGAGAAACAAGGCTCGGCTGGTGGCTAAAGGGTACAACCAGGAATTTGGGGTTGATTTTGAAGAATCATATGCTCCAGTTGCTAGATTAGAAGCCATCAGGATATTGTTAGCCTTTGCAGCATCTCATGGAATCAAACTACAACAAATGGATGTAAAAAGTGCATTTCTAAATGGAATAATAAAAGAAGAAGTCTATGTGGAACAACCCCCTGGTTTTGAAAATGATGAACTTGCTAATCATGTTTTCAAATTGCATAAAGCTTTGTATGGATTAAAGCAGGCTCCTCGGGCCTGGTATGAAAGGTTGAGCTCCTTCCTCACCAAGAAGGGATACATAAGAGGTAAAATTGATCAAACATTGTTTTCCAAGACCCAAGGTAAGCATATACTAGTTGTACAAATCTATGTGGATGATATTGTGTTTGGGTCTACCGAAGCTTCTTTATGTACTGAATTTGCAAACTTGATGACCAATGAGTTTAATGGGTGATTTACAGTTTTTTCTTGGATTGCAGATCATACAATGTAGAGAAGGATACTTCATAAATCAATCCAAGTACATAAAGGAGATGTTGAAGAAGTTTGGCATGGAAAGCTGCAAACCAATCGAGTCACCCATGGGTACAAATGCAACATTGGAAGCTGATGTAAAAGGTAACATGGTAGATGCCAAGAAATACAGAGGTATGATCGGGTCCCTGCTATATTTAACTGCTTCAAGGCCAGATATTCAGTTTAGTGTATGCATGTGTGCTAGATATCAGTCTAGCCCTAGAGAATCACATTTAGGGGCTGTCAAGCGTATCCTTCGATACCTTGCCGGCACCCAAGAATTGGGTCTATGGTATCCTACATACTGCAAACTAGATTTGATTTCATATTCAGATGCTGATTATGCTGGTTGCAAAATTGATAGGAAGAGTACTAGTGGTTATTGTCAAATATTAGGTGGATGTTTAATATCATGGGCTTCTAAAAAGCAACATTCTGTGGCACTCTCCACTGCTGAGGCTGAGTATGTCGCAGTAGGGAGCTGTGGTACACAGGTTATGTGGATAAAACATCAACTCCAAGACTACAATATAGATCTTGGATGTGCACCTATTTTCTGTGACAACACTAGTGCTATTAATTTGTCTAAAAACCTCATTCAACACTCTAGGACAAAACACATTGAGATCCGTCATCACTTTCTAAGAGATGAGGTCTCCAAAGGAAATTTCATGCTTCATTTTGTAGAAACTGAAAAACAACTGGCAGACATTTTCACAAAACCCCTTAACAATGACAGATTTTCAACTCTAAGAAGGGAGTTAGGAATTTGTAGAATTTCTCCTGAAAATTCTTGAAATAATCATATTCATGGGTTCACTGTATAGATTCTGTCATTTCTGTACTAAGTTATGTCAACTAGGCCTCTAGTACTGGTCAAGTTTTGAGTTTGGAGGTCTAGTGTCGGTTACTACTTCAGCAAGTTCTGCAGAATCCTGGTTCTACTACGGATTATCTCTTGTGGTCGACCACAGGCAAGGCGCTGGTCGACCAAGGCATCAGGACAGGAAATAGTTGGTTCTGTGACAGCACAGAGGTCGACCAAAGGCAACTCTATGGTCGACAGAGGATCTGAACAAGGGAAAATGGATCTAAAAAGGCTGCTGGCTCTGCTAGGAAATCCTCTGAACTAAGTGAACTTTTGTGCTCAGATTCTTCACTCATTCATCCTTATCCATGCTTCCCATCCCTTGTGTCTCTATATCTCTTCATGGCCAACATTTTTTTTTCTTCAGCAAGGACTCACAAATTGAGGGGGAGAAAAAGTGTAAACTCATTCCTTGATAAAACATTGAAAAACCTAACCATATCTTTCAATAAAATCACCAAGGTAATCATTAAGAGTAGAGGTTGAGTGTAGTAATGAGAATTTGAACTGTACTACTGCAATAAATTCAAACCATAACTATGACTCTGTCACAAGATTTTGAGGACTTATGATTTTTAGTAATGAGACTGTTTCTCTACCTATGTCTGTGTTGAACAGTAAAATTAAACTCAAATATAACATGTATGTACATGGAATACGCCATAATTCTGCCTTCTTGGTAGAGCAATGGATTGAGTTCTGAGAAACTACTGTTCTCCATCTCAAAGCAAAAAATTGGCTGAACAATAGATGGGAGACAAGTGTGTCATGAAGATCCAATCTAACTCTGCTGCTTTCAAAAATATTGATTGGGCATACTGAGTAACTGGGGATATTGGCGTCTGATAAACGTATATCCTCACGGATAAAAGGTGTGTCCCAATTATTAGTGGAATGGTTAGGCATGCTAAGTAGCCGGGGTTTCTGGCGTGTAAAAAGCGTGTCTCCTCGTGTAGAAAAGCATGTGATAAACCTGACCACAGCTCTCAAATGATTCAAAAAGTTATCACAAAGGCAGAGAAAATGGTTGACCTAAAGCATAGCATGCAAACAAAAGTACAAAACACTGTTCAGCTAGCATAGTTAGTCAAATTATCTCTTGAAATATATTATAAGTTCAAGGAGCCATGTGAAAGAAATTGGATATGGGGAGTCAATTTATTGGTGCAATACTTTCAAATTCATTGAACCACAATACCCACTCTATTTGGTCACAAGGTGGTCTTTGCATAAGGGTGGAAAGGTTCCATAAGTGTTCTATTAAAGAAAGGGCGTACACTTTAATATCTTCCAAAAATTTGAGTTATGCTAATTAAATCCTGACCGCTCGTTTTCTGCATCGTGATGGTTCACTATCCTTTTTTTTTGACCCAGCCCTACTGCCCTACCCTATAAATTGCCACGGCTGGGTCCCTAATTTTCTCTCATCCGCCGTCTTGTACCTCTTTCGCATTCTTCCTCTCCAGTTCTCTCTCCCCTCTCTCTCGCATCCCTTCACCATGTCTCCAAAGCACGCTCCGCGGTCTACCAAGAGAACAAGAGAGAAGGCCCCTGCCGATTCCTCGAAGCCGTCCAAGCGTTCCAAGCCGAGGGCTGCGCAGGGTCCGCCATCGGCCCCTCAAAAGTCGACCACGGCTGAGGCGGCTGACTCAGGCAGAAAGGTACCAGCTTCAGAAGAACCCATCGTCCATCCAGTTTCAGGAGTTCTCAAGCCACGGACCGTTCTGCCACCAAGGATTGTTGATTTCTCTGATGAGAAGCTGATAGAGATGTTCCCAGAACTACTGCCAATTTTTGAAGCCCAAGAGTGGACAGCGTTTGTCTCGGCACATACTCAGTATTCGCCTCAGCTTGTGCAAGAATTCTACCACAACTTGCAAATAGTGGATGGTCAGGTCTACACCGTAGTTCAAGGCATCGTCGTCCGCCTCGACGTCAAACTGCTCCACAAAGCATTGACGATTCCCAGACATGGCGCCGTCTTCCATCCTGAGGATTTTGACTTCCGAGCTGCATACACCGTCGTCACTGGCCAGCCAGCTCCTGAGGTTCTCCCTAAGTATCTGAATGCCAACACCTTCCCTCCTCTTCATAGATTGCTTCATCACATTCTTACCACCATTATCCAACCAAGAGGAGGCGCCAGAGATCAAGTAAATCGCCTCCATCTATTTTTGCTCCATGGCCTCATCACTTGTCAACCCATTCGCCTCATAACGCTCATCCTAAACACCTTCCAAAACATCCTACATTATCCCCAGAATTCTCTTCCATTTGCTGCCCACATATCTGCCATTCTGGAAGCAGCAAAAATACCATTTCCTCACGCTCCGTGCATTGTAATTCCCAAATGGCACGTCTACAACTTTCACTTCGTGACCACATTTTTGGGGTTTAAGAAGGTAGGAGACCAAATTCAACGCACTCTACCATCCAAGGGCAAATCCAAGGCTCCATTGCCACCCTCTTCTCCACCACATACACCTATACAGGTTAGCCCTACTGTCACACCTCCACCTGTGGTGCCTCAAGCTACCCCTACTCCCACCACTACTGCCCATCCTCCATCTTCCCTTTCTATAGTGCCCTGGCATCCAGGCACTGCTGTCACTCATGCTCAATCCACTTCTGTTCCACCTTCCCAAGCTCCATCTCATTCTGTTCCACCTACCCAAGTTCCATCTACTTTCACTCCATTTACTTCTGCTCCACCACCATCTTTCACCTCCAACACTGAGTCTCACGGAGTGCTTCTCCAGATAGCATCTCAGTTGTCCTCTCTCACCACCCAATTCCAATCCTTTCAAGAGAATATGAATGCTGCCACCGGGCGCCTGGAGCAGAAAGTCCAAAGGCTGGAACAACAGATGGAGGCCAGGTTCATCAAGCAAAAGGAACACACTGACCATGCTAGTTCTCGGTTCAACAGACTAGTTGCCACCTTAGGTCAAGTGTCAGAAGCAATGGGAAACCGCATAGAGTTCACAACCAAGCAGAATGAACAGTATCACAATGCTACTATCTCCGAGATCCAGAAGCTCAGGCTCTCTTATGCCCACATTGTTGACAAGCTGGATCGCATGGAAGAGAACGTGAAGCCAGAGACTTCCTCATCCTCCTCAGAGGGATTGTTTAAATGATCTTCTTTTTGCTGTTGACAAAGGGGGAGATAGGACTTTATGTGTCATTATGTGTCTAGTTGTGTGTCTAGATGTGTGTCTAGATGTCAAGTTTACCTTGTCTACGTGTCCTTAGTATCTTTATCCTTTTTGAGTCACTCATGTAATTAGTGCTATAGTTTTTGAAAGACATATCAAACGAATTGTCTGAATGAAATCTGTGCTATGATAGTCTTGAATGCAATATCAAATGAATTTTATAATCTGTTGTTTGTCACAATGACTCATGGTTGTCATCATCAAAAAGGGGGAGAATGTTGTGCATCCCTTGGTTTTGATGATGACAAAAGGATATGTTTGATTAATCAAGTTCTATCTTGTTTCATAACAAATACAAGTGGTTTGATTGTTCCTTCAAAGTAATGGACTCATGACTATTTGATGATGACAAAACAATGTTTTTGATTAACTCAATATAAATCTGATAGTTCAAGTTACTTCTGATATGTTAAGTATTTTCAGGTCCACTGAAACCCAAGTGGAATCAACAAATCAGAAGAAGTGTCAAAGGCCGCTTGTCGACCAGGGAAGTGGTTATGGTCGACCAACGAACCCAGCCAGGAACACTTCAAGTCATCTGTCTTCTGCATGTGACTTGGCTGTCGACCAGCGACAAGGCTGTGGTCGACCACACGGGACGCGAGTGTCAGCCAGAATGAAGCCGCCATCAGGACACTGCTCGTTGTCGACCAGGGACAGTGTCATGGTCGACCACGGGTGTTATAGCGTCCAGAACCGAACTCTAACCGAATTCTGTTTTGGTTCCTTAAAACCTGCAGGTGGTTGTTGCAGGTTGTTGGGTAGTTCAAATGATGAGATTCCGCACGGGAATCAAGGAGAGAATCTTGCTTAGAAGCTGTCAAACTTATTGTAGTGATCGGATTTAACCTTCTCCCTGCTTTCTAGCAGATTAACGCTCGATCTGGAATTTGAGCGGGAAGAGCTTCAGGCTTGAAAAAGGATCTGCATAAAAAGTAGAAGGCAACTGATCGCGGAGGCAAGCATACAGAGAGAGCATAGAACAGAAGCTAAGAAACACACCTACATCACAGGACGAAGTGGCTCTCCATCAACCAGAAATCTGCAGAAGACTAAAAGCATTCTCATTGCTGCAGAAGGAAGACTGGGCTTGAAGCTGTGCGACCTCCAGCAGCAAAGCAGCTGAAGGCATCCGATTGGAAGTTCTACAGGGAGTCTACTCTTGTTATTTATGTGATTAAGTTCCAGGCTGAATTCTTTACTTTGTTACAAAAGTCTATATTCAGTCCTGTTGCATCATCCCACCTTCTCATCATTTCTATTCATCCTTACACCAAGTGTCAAGCTGTGAGGCAGCGGATTCAAGCTGTGTGTCAGCTGGTACAAGCTGTGTGTCAGCAGGAACAAGCTGTGTGACAGCGGTGTCTTGTGTTTTGGATTGAGATCAGAGGTTCTCATAAGTGAAGCCTTGCTTGAGTTAAGCAAGGGGTGGATGTAAGTCTCGGGAAGAGACTGAACCACCTTAAAAATCCTATCTTGTGGTTTGCTTATGTGTGTGCGTGCTTCTCTATGTGTTTGTTTTCTTCATTGATATCAACATTAGTTCTGTAATTCGTCAATTACCTGCAACTCATTTAGTCAATAGATATTAAATCGAAAAAAGGGGGAAAGATCTATTCACCCCCCCTCTAGATCTATTCAGTCCGTACTCAACATGCCGCTGAGGGCCAGCAGGGGCGTGCCGCTGGAGGGCCAGAGGGTGTGCCGCTGGGGTAGTTTTGGGCCCCCTGTGAGCACGAGTTGCAGTCCATTTGATTTTTCTTCGGGGCCCATGGGTTATGAGCTTCCCGGGGGTTGGTTTCTCTTCGCTGTCGTGACTCCGGGGACAGCTTCATGGCAGTGTGCATATTTGGGGAGTCCGGATGACCAGTCTCTCCGGGGATTCTTCACTTGGTGCCGTTGTTGCTGCGAGGCCGAGCAGGATATCTGGACGTGTAATTTTTGGTGTCCACAAATGTCCCCCACCAACGGGTAGCACGGGCGAAGGATGATACAAGCGGTGCACGTGGGTTCCGTTGCCCTCATAGGATCTCTTCTCTCTTTTCTTTTATTTTCTCTCTTCTCTTCTCTTTTCTTCTTTTTTTTCTTTTCTTTTCTTCTTTTCGTCATTCATTCATCTTTTTTTTTGAGGGGCTCCAGGGCCGTTAATTGAATAGCTGTCGGCTCAGGGGCCAATAATTGAAAGTTGTTGGCTTAGGGGCCGATAATCGAAAGCTGTCGGCTCAGGGGCCGATAATTGGATAGTTGTCGGCTCAGGGGCCGATAATTGAAAGCTGTCGGCTCAGGGGCCGATAATTGGGAAGCGAGTCACGAGGGCGGAGAGAAGGGTTTGTTGATTCAATGATCTGGACAGGTGGTTCAGATCAGATGGGCTATTCGTTACCCGAAGGGACGGGGATAAGAATTTGTTGATTCAAAAGGGTATTCGTCACCCAAAGTGACGGATAGAAGAGTTTGTTGATTCAACGATCTGGACGGGAGGTTCAGATCAAATGGACTATCCGTTACCCGAAGGGACGGAGAGAAAAGTTTGTTGATTCAAAGACCTGGACGGGAGGTCTAAATCAAAGGGGATTGTTTGTTCTCTAGCTGGACAGAAGGTCCGATCTAGAGTGGAAATGGTCTTTTGTTCTTTTAATGCCCTGGGGGTATCGACTGTGAAATCTGAACCCAGGAAAGTGGGCCGCAAGGGCTGAAGTCGGTGTTGCGGAAGTAGGCCGCGGAGGCTGAAATCGGGGAAGCAGGCTACAAAAGCCAAAATTGGGTAGCAGACTGTGAAAGCCCAAATTGGGGGAAAGCGGACTATAGAAGCCGAAGTTGGGAGACTAACGAGCCGCGAGGGTGAGAAGTAGGCCATGGGGGCCAAGATTGGGCTCTATGAGCCGGAGCTGGGGAAGCCGGCCGCGATAGCCGAAATTGAGTGTGTGTGTTTTTTTTTGTTTTTTTTTTGTGTATATTTTTTATTATTATTATTCAAGCATGCAGTCATTCACTTGCGGGTGTAGCATAAATATGCATAAGGTAGCTCCCTCTATAGGGGATGGGATAAGGACATCGCCCGTAATTCGCAGACACGGTGCGGGCCAGAAGGCATAGCTGAGGGGTGGTGCACCCGTCAAGAGGATATCGCATGTTTTGCATGCATAGCTTAAATTAACGCATTTCACCCAAGACAACTCTATGTGGAGTGGAGGAGTAAACGTGTGAGCAAAAGGCCCTAAACATAGGGATGTGCAGATTTTCTGAGCAACACTCGAGGACTGCTCTAGCGCCTACACATGGGTTTCAGGCTCTCGATTTCGGTAGCTTCGCACAACCCCCATCTGTTTATTTGGTAGCGGATTTCACCGTTCGGCGCGAGTCTCCTCATTTATTTCAGTGGGGATTCCCGACTACTGGGATTCGTCCTTGTCATAATTCTATTGTGGATTCCACAGTTTGACGCGAGTTTCCTCATGTGTCTCAATGGGGATTCCTGACTAATAGGCTTTATCCTTATTGAAATTCGCTTCACCATTTTGCGCGAGTCTCCTTATGTGTCTCAATGGGGATTCCCGGCTACTCAGATTCATGTTTCTCTCTTTTTTTGCATCATTTTTTTTCAAGTGGGGACATGCAGCTTTTTCCTCACGATTACCTTTCACGCGTGTGCAGGAATTCAAGTCTTCGTAGAGTGCTAAGAAGAAAATCAGGCAATCCCTATGGTTGAAGACCATTGAACACGTTAAGCGTGAAGTGGGGGAGTGCTGCCTTAGGTTTATTTTGTGAGTTGGGCTTAACAATTTAGCCATGACTCTTCCCCTTAACGTGTGCACCCGCCATGATTGGGTTCCCTTTGAGCGTATGCCGTGATGCACGTGCATCCGGAATCGGGGTAGCATTATTATTACAAGGAAATAAGGTCCTAGAAAATTCCAAAGAGGTATGTTATTTTATATTACTGGCAAGCATGCAAGCAGAGTAATCAAACATTTTTTGTCTCTTTTTTTTGGTCTCTTTTTTTTTGCGTAAGAACATATTGTCGTTACGTATAAGTGTAGTAGTAGTAAAAGTATTAGGGGAGCAGACCATGAAGGGCCGAAAGGATATTAGGGAAGCGGGATGCAAGAGCCAAAGGTATTGGGAAGCGGGCTACGAGAGTCAAAATTAGGGGAAAGCGGGCTACGGGAGCCGAATTCTGGGAAGCAGGCTGCAAGGGTCAAAGTTGGGCAGCAGGCTGCAAGAGCCAAGATCTGGGAAGCAGGCTACAAGAGCCAAACATCGGGGAGAGGGCTGCGAGAGTCGAATTCTGGGAAGTAGGCTACAAGAGCCAAAATATTTAGGGAAGCGGGCTACAAGAGCCGAAGTTATGGGAAGCGGGCCGTGAAGGTCGAATTCTGGGAAGCAGGTTGCAAGAGCCGAAATTGGGGAAGTAGGCTACAAGAGCCAAAATCGAGAAGCAGGCTACAAGAGCTAGGCTCTGGGAAGCAGGCTGCGAAGGCCAGAGGGAAGTGGGCCATAAGAGCCAAAATGTTAGGGAAGCGGGCTACAAGCCGAAATGTTGGGGGGAGCGGCTACGAGAGCTGAAAAGTTGTTGGAGAGCGTGGTGGGACAGATGAGTTAATTTTGATAGTGGGCTGTTGCCGAAATGGCTGAGCCGAAGGGCATCGGGTAGCGGGATGTGAGAGCCGAAGAGAAGGGTCTCTTTTTTGTTCTCTGGCCGGGGAAGGGTCCATACCAAGGTGAAGGGTCTATCCTTTTGTTCTCTGGCCGGGGGAGGATCCGAGCCAAAGCAGAAGGGTCTCTTTTTAATTCTCTGGCCAGGAAAGGATCCGAACCAAAGTGAAAGGTTTATTCTTTGATTCTCTGGCCGGGGAAGGATCCGAACCAAAGTGGAAGGTTTATTCTTTGATTCTCTGGCCGGAGAAGGATCCGAGCCAAAGTGAAAGGTTTATTCTTTGATTCTCTGGCCAGAGAAGGATCCAAACCAAAGTGAGAGGGTCTCTTTTTTTAATTCTCTGGCCGGGAAAGGATCCGGACCAAAGTGGCTGGGTTTATTCTTTGATTTTCTGGCAGGGGAAGGATCCGAGCCAAAGTGGAAGGTTTATTCTTTGATTCTCTGGCCAGAGAAGGATCCGAACCAAAGTGGAAGGTTTATTCTTTGATTCTCTGGCCGGAGAAGGATCCGAGCCAAAGTGGAAGGGTCTCTTTTTCTTTTAATTCTCTGGCCGGGAAAGGATCCGGACCAAAGTGGAAAGTTTATTCTTTGATTCTCTGGCCGGAGAAGAATCCGAGCCAAAGTGGAAGGGTCTCTCTTTTTTTTAATTCTCTGGTCGGGAAAGGATCTGGACCAAAGTGGAAGGTTTATTCTTTGATTCTCTGGCCAGAGAAGGATCCGAGCCAAAGTGGAAGGGTCTCTTTTTTTTTAATTCTCTGGCCGGGAAAGGATCCGGACCAAAGTGGAAGGTTTATTCTTTGATTCTCTGGCCAGAGAAGGATCCGAGCCCAAGTGAAAGGTTGATTCTTTAATTCGGAAGCTGTTGGCTAGGGGCCGATGATGGGGTAGCTGTCGGCTTGAAGCCCTGATGGCTGGAAAGTTGTCGGCTCGGAGGCCGATAATTGGATAGCTGTCGACCCGGAGGTCGATAATTGAATAGCTGTCGGCTCAGGGGTCGATAATTGAAAGCTGTCGACCTGGAGGCCAATAATTGAATAGCTGTCGGCTCAGGGGCCGATAATTGAAAGCTATCGACCCGGAGGCCGAAAATTGAATAGCTGTCAGCTCAGGGGCCGATAATTGAAAAGTTGTCAGCTCAAGGACCGATAATTGAAAGTTGTCGACCCGGAGGCTGATAATTGAATAGCTGTCGGCTCAGGGGCCGATAATTGAAAAGCTGTCGGCTCAGGGGTTGATGATTGAAAGCTGTCGACCCGGAGGCCAATAATTGAATAGCTGTCGACTTGAAGTCCCGATGGCTGAATATCTGTTGGTTTGACACCCCGATGGCAGAATGTCTTCTCGGCTTAACGCCACATCGGCGGAAGGTTTTATCAGTTTAACGCCCTGTCGGTGGAAGATTTTATCGGTTTAACGCCCCGTCGGTGGAGGGTTTTATCGGTTTAACGCCCCGTCGGTGGAAGGTTTTATCAGTTTAACGCCCCGTCAGCAGAAGGTTTTATCGATTTAACTCCCCGTCGGCGGAAGGTTTAGTCGGTTTAACGCTCCATCGGCGGAAGGTTTTGTCGGTTTAACGCCCCATCAGCGGAAGGTTTTATCGGTTTAACGCCCCGTCGATGGAAGGTTTTGTCGGTTTAATGCTCCGTCGGCGGAAGGGTTTGTCAGTTTAACGCCCCGTCGGCTGAAGGGGTTATCGGTTTAACGCCCCGTCGGCAGAAGGTCTTATCGGTTTAACGCCCCGTTGGCGGAATGTTTTGTCGGTTTAACGCCCCGTCGGCGGAAGGGGTTATCGGTTTAACGCCCCGTCGGCGGAAGTTCTTATCGATTTAACGCCCTGTTGGCAGAATGTTTTGTCGGTTTAATGCCCCGTTGGCGGAATGTGTTATCGGTTTGAACGAAAGGTCATGACGCCACCATATGGGATGTCTGTTTGTTGAATGGCTGAAGGCTGAAGGTAAAAGACCCTGGCTGCCTCGAGACTTTCTTTCATTTCTTCTCTTTTGTTTCTTTCTTTTCTTTTCTTCCCAGATGTCTGTTTACTGAATGGCTGAAGGCTGAAGGTAAAAGACCCTGGCTGCCTCGAGACTTTCTTTCTTTTCTTCTCTTTTTTTTCTTTCTTTTCTTTTCTTCTCCATCCGTGTGAAGTGGCGGGTGTGAAGACCATGTTTGCCTCGTGACTTTTCTTTCTTTTCTTCTTTTCTTTTATGTGGAGAGGCGGGTGCGAAGACCACGTCTACCTCGTGACCTTTTCTTTTGGTTCTGCTCTTCTTTTCTTATTAATGCCCCCAGGTCGGGGTGTACTTCTCTTAATGCACCCCCAGGTTGGGGTGTATTACTTCTTGGGTCCCCAGGCAGGGTATATTCTTTATGGATTCTATGCCCCTCTGGCCGGGTGCGTTGCTGCTTCTGATGCCCCTAGACCGGGGTGTATTTTGCTCTTTGTGTGCCCCCAGGCCGGGGTGTGTCTCCTACCTCTCATGCCCCCATGGTGGGGTATGTTTCTCTTCAAATGCCCCTAGAGCGGGGCTGTATTCTGCTTCTAGTGTCCCCAGGGTGGGGTGTATTGCTGCTTCTAATACCCCCTGAGGCGGGGTATCTTTCTTCTCTTATGCCCCTTGAGGCGAGGTGTATTTGCTTTTTTGTGCCCCCAGGCCGGGGTATATTTTCTGCTTCTTATGCCCCCGTGGTGGGGTATGTTTCTTCTTCTTATCCCCCATGGCGGAGTATGTTTCTTCTTCTTATCCCCCATGGCGGAGTGTATTTTGCTTTTTGTGCCCCCAAGTCGGGGTATATCTTCTGCTTCTTATGCCCCCATGGCAGAGTATGTTTGTTCTTCTTGTCCCCCATGGCGGAGTGCGTGTTATGCTTCTTACGCCCCCAGGCCAGGGTGTATTCTCTTCATATGCCCCCGACACGGGGTGTATCTTTTGCTTCTTATGCCTCCAGACTGAGGTGGATTCCTTGCTTCTTATGTCCCAGGGCCTGGGTGTATTCTACTTCTAGTGCCCCCATGGCGGGGTGTATTGCTGCTTGCAATGCCCCCAAGACGGGGTGTAATTCTTACTTCTTATGTCCCCAAGGCGGGGTGAATTCTTCTTCTTTGCTTATCTGCTCCCATATCGGGGTATATTCCTTTCTTCATACGCCCCCTAAGCCGGGGAATGTTGTTTGTTCTGCTTCAGATGCCCCCGGGGGGGTGCATGTTGCTTCATGGACCCCGAGGCTGGGGTATACTCCTTCTTCAAATGCCCCTAAGCCGGGGTGGACTCTTTTCTTTTTATGCTCCCAAGGCGGGATGTAGCTTCTTCAAATGCCCCTGAGCCGGGGCATATTTTTTATGGCTTCTATACCCCCAGGCGGGGTAGGTTTCTTCTTCAAATGCCCCTAAATTAGGGTGTGTTCTTCATGGCTTCTATGCCCCCTGGCGGGGTATGTTTCTTCTTCAAATACCCCTAAGCCGGGGTGTATCCTTTGTCTCATATGTCCCCCGAGTCAGGGTATGCTTTGCTTCTTGTGCACCCAAGGCAGGATGTGTTGCTCTTTTTTTACGTGCCCCTAAGCCAGGGCGTAACTCTAATACTTCTCGTGCCCCTAGGTTGGGGTGGATTCTTCTATCTCTTATGCCCCAGAGCGGGGTGTCTTTCTCTTCTTATGTCCCCGACACGAGGTGTATCTTTTGCTTCTTATGCCCCTGGGACGGGGTATATTTCTTCTTCAAATGCCCCCTAAACCGGGGTGTAGCTTTGTCTCATATGCCCCTAGGCAGGGTGAGTTTCTTCCTTAAATGCCCCTAAGCCAGGGCGTATTCTTTTGCTCCTTACACCCCTAGATCGGGGTAAAACTCTGTTGCTTCGTATGCCCCCTAGGTGGGGGTGCACTTCTTCGTCAAATGCCCCTAATCCGGGGGGAGTTTCTCTCTTTGTGTGCCCCCAGGCAGGGTATAGTCTTTGCTTCTCATGCTCCCGGGTGGGGGTGTACTTCTTCTTCAAGTGCCCCTAGACCGGGGTAAATTCTTCTTCGAATACCCCTAAGCTGGGGTAAATTCTTCATAGCTTCCATGCCCCCCCGTGACGGGGTGTATGTTTCTTCTTCAGATTCCCCCAAACCGGGGTGTGTCTTCTGCTTCTTTTCATATGCCCCAAAGCCGGGGTATGTTTCTTTATTTGTGTGCCCCCCCAGACCGGGGTGAGTTCTTCTTGCTTCTGATGCCCCCAGGCGGGGTATATTTCTCTTCATATGCCCCTAGACCGGGGTGTAACTCTACTGCTACCTATGCCCCCCATGGTGGGGGTATATTTCTTCGTTAAATGTGCCTAAGCCGGGGTATAACTTTTGTTTCTTCTTATGCCCCCGGGTCGGGGTAGATTGGGAGTCGGGGTGGATCCTCTTCATGTGCCCTCATGGCGGGGTGTATTCTCTTCATGTGCCACCAGGAGCGGGGTGGATCCTTTCTTGCCTCTTATGCCCCCATGGCGGGATATATTTCTTCTTATTCCCCATGGCGGGGTGTATGCATGCTCTCTTCGGGAGTGGTGGCCGTGCCTGGCCTCATTGCTATAAAGCATTCCCCCTAGCGGGTATAAATTCATCAAGCTACAGTTGCAGCTTGTTGGATCTTCTAACAACCACTCGAGAGACCGTCTTGTGCCGAATAGAGATAGCAGGAATGTGGAACGGACCGAGACATTGCACCACGGACTCGGACCCTCCTAGAGTCGGGCGGGATGCCGGGCTTCTTCTTGTCCTTTTGGTCGGCGATGCTTGCCAACTCTTCTTTTTGTCTTTTCTCTTCTTCTCTTCTTTTTTTTGCATAATAGACCAGGGTGGGTGCGCAGGAGAGCGCTCACCCCCTCAAGGAGGGGATGAGTGGTTCGCTCCACCGCATCAATCCCACAGTGGTAATTTTGTTCAGTACGGGTGTCGACGGATATGGCCGTACAACCCTCTCTCACCAATTCTTTCTCTTCTTCCCTTTTTTTTCTTTTCTTTCTCTTCTCTTTTTTTCTCAGGGACGGGGGGTGGTTTCCCCCTCCTTTCTTCTTTCTTTCTCCTTTTTAGCGACCTTCATAATTCTTGAAAGCCGCAGGTGCCTCGGAGTAGCATCTTCAAGGCGACAAAGATAAAGTCACCTAGTCCGGATTTTGTCCCCATAGGGCTGGGGAAGGGGGTACCTACAATTCATCTAAACAGGCAAACAACGTTTATTAGGAGGCCATGAGGCCTTGAATCCCCGACGAAGAGATGAAGGGTGGTTTCGGTCCCACCGGGCGTGCCAGACTTGTGGACGCACTTTTTCTATTCACTTATGATGTCTTGTTCGTTTATTCGGGTGGTTGATTCATCTATTAAGTGCGTGGGCGTGCCAGTCACAAAGTGACTATTTATTGTGCGCTCGATCTGACTAATTAGACGATTGTGTGGTTCGTGGCGGGACCGAAACCCGCCGCGCCATAAAGGTCACGACGTCATTTACATCCTCTCGAAGAGGAGAACACCCTTGATTAATCGCCGGGAATTAGGGCCTTATGGCCAGAAAATTATATCGAGAGAAACAAGATGATAGCGATCTTGAATCAGTCGAAAAGCTCCATGTCTAGGGAGGCAAGCATTCAGAACATGTTGGTCTCTCAAGGGACTGTTTGATATTCGGACGAGTGTCCGATTTGAGGGCAGCGTGATCGTCACGGGGAAAACCGGAACATATGTATGCCGTGGTATGGCAAATTTACTATTCAGAGGAGTGGGAAGCATTCGGTTAATTCCCGGTTAGAGCGGTTGGAAAAGCAGGAGCACATGTATGCCGGGGTACGGCAAATTTATTGTTCAAGGGGATGAGAAACATTCGGTTAATTTCTGTTTAGAGCGGTCGGAAACCGATAAGTTTGTTGGCCCAGTGCAAGATCAAACTATGACCATATTACGGTGGGCCCCCCGCGGTCGAAGTCAGGTTTGCGTGGGCATCATCAGTATTTCTGGTGCCGAGGGGCAACGGGAGAATGTCCCTTGAATCAGCTGGAAAGCCCAATGTCTAGGGAAGCAAACATTCGAAACGTGTCGGTCATTCAGGGGACCGTTTAATATTCGGACGAGTGTCCAGCTTGAGGATATCGTAATCGTCGCGGGGAGACTCGGAACATATATGTGCCAGGGTGCGGCAAATTTATTATTCCGAGGAACTGGAAACATTCGGTTAAATCTCGGTTAGTGTAGTAGGAAACCAGTGAATTTATTGGCCCGGTGCGAGATCGAGTCAGGACCATACCGAGGGCGCCTCCCGCAGTCCAAACGAGGCATGCGTGGGCATCATTAATATTTGCGGTGCCGAAGGGCGACAGGAAAATGTCCCGGGACTAGATTCCAAAACAAAGACGTATTCAAAGATAGTGTGCTGTAGGCCAAAAATTTGGGTCAGGCGATGACTATGATTAGGGCGGACCCCTGGTCTATGCATGACCCAGGAAGGTCTTATCAATATTCTCATGCAAAGGGTCCGGGGATGACGAGAGTCGTCTCGTTCCATTCAGATTTTGTTGGTCATTCATGTACCACTTTATGTTCAGACAAAGGTCTGTGAAGAAAGACGGGATGGTGACAGGAGCGCATCCAGGCAAATGTATGCCGAGTTTACGATAATTTCAATAAAAGAGCGGGAACGAATCCCAATGGGAAAGAGTCCGATTTGATGAACTATCGGCCCAGAGCAATGTCGGATTGCGGCCATGGCGGGATGGTTCCCGGGGTCCGAACCTGACTTGGAGGGGCGGCGTTAATGTTCCCCTTTACGCTAAGTCCCGAGGAGAAACGAGGTTGCGGAGCAGATCCCATCATTTTACTATTGTTTGCATCTTTATTATTATTATTATTATTTTATTTTTATATATTTTCTTGGTGAGTTTATTATTATTACTATTTATTATTATTTTGGCCATTATTCATTTATTTATTATTTCTTGAGCTTATTATTATTATTATTATTATTTATTATTTGTTTATTTTTGAATTTGTTATTATTATTTATTTATTTTTTTGTGATTGCTCATCCCTTTTTGTGAGTTTGTTGTTATTATTATTATTATTTTTGTGTCTGGGGTACGTGTGGGCGGATGGGTCCTAGAGGGCTAAAGAGAGGTGTGTACCGGGGAAGCTGAGGTTGGTGTGCCGGTGAAGGAGCTGAGTAGAGCGTGTCGGGTTGGGCGCTGGCGAGTGTACCGGGTAAGGAATGGGGAGTGTACCGGGGAAGACTGGACTGAGTGTGCTAGGGGAGCGTGGTCTCGAATGTATGCCGATGGAGGTGAGGGCTAGAGTCTGCCGGCCTGGGCTCCAAAGGGGTATGCCGGGCTGGGAGGCTGGAGGTGCACCGGGGAAGACCGGACTGGGGCGTGCCGGCGAAGGGTGGCTGGAGTGTACCGGGGAAGAGGGACAGGGGCTGTGCCGTTGGAGGGTTCAAAGAAGTGGGGTTCAGTGTGCCGGGGAAGCTTCAAGGCAGGGTATACCGGCGGAGGTTGGGGGTGTGCCGGGTTGGAGCGGCGGGGGAGTGTGCCGCTGGGGAAAGGTGCAAGTGCACCGGGTGAGGCAGTTGAAGTGTGTCGGGCTGGGGTGCAGACTACGGTGTGCCGGGCTAGGTTGATTGGAGGTGTACCGGCGAGGGGGGGACTAGGGAGTGTGCCGGGCAGGGCACGAGCCAGGGTGTGCCGGGCTAGGTTAGTTTAGAGGAGAGTTCTTCTTCTTTTCTTTTATTCAAGAGACCCATGTGGGGAGCTCCTTCTACTCGTGAGATGCAAAAGGGGCTAGTCTGGCTTTCTTTTATTTATGAAATGCATATGATGAGCTTCTTTTATTCGTGGACTGCATATGAGGAACGAGGCTGGCGCAGATATAGGACGAGTGAAGGGCACGGTTTGCCAAGGGTCAATGCAGCTGGGGCTAGACCAAAGGAAGGGTCTATGCAGATGGGTCCTGAGGGGTTGAACGAGATTCTCTAATTCATGAGATGCACATGTGGGGTGTTCTTTTATTCATGAAATGCATGCGTGGGACTTTGATTTGATTTCTCTTTTATTCATGTGAGCCATGTTTATGGTTACGTTCGGTGGTCAGTCATAAAGATGCGAGTATTCGGTTGTTCGGGATCTCCGGGGTTTCTTTGTTATTTTAGCAAAGCGGGTGCATTAGTGTTTATCCATTTTATTTGTTGTTTCCTTTTCTGCATTATTACTTTTCTTTTATTGTTGTTGTTATTAGGTTAATTCTGACGAAAATTCGGCAGCATCTCCCCTTGACCCGGATGGTAAGGGGGATAAAGGGAACGCGCCCACATGGAGTGGCGAAACCCGACAATTTGAGGTGCGTGCCAAGGGAGACGACACCTTTGATAACAATTCGGAAAGCCCGGAGGAACCGACGAATAGGGACCACGCCTAAGGCGGGCTGGGGTGCACCGGGTAAGAGGAGGTAGCAGGTGTGCCGGCAGAGGCACAGGTGGGGTGTGCCGTTGGAGGCACAGGCAGGGCGTGCCGCTGGAGGCACGGTAGGGCACGGGCAGGGTGTGCCGCTGGAGGCACGGTAGGGCACGGGCAGGGTGTGTCGCTGGAGGCACGACAAGGTGTGCCGCTGGGGCGCAACAAGGTGTGCCGCTGGAGGCACAGCAAGGTGTGCCGGCCAAAGGGGGAGGTCAGGCGTGCCGGGTAATGAAGAGGCCAAGTGTGCCGGGCTAGGGAGAGACCATGCGTGCCGGGCGAGAAGGCGCAGTCTAGAGGTGTGCCGGTGGAAAGAAGATGCAAACGCACCGGGCTAGGTTTGGGCGAGGGATGCACCAGCTGAGGGAGAAGTCCCCAGGGTGAAACACTTGAGGGAAGCCATGGCACTCAGAAGTAGTTGGTGGAAAATCGAAAGGGGAGGAAAACATCAGGGGATGCAAACACACAAGAAATGCCTTAGAAAAACATCAAAAATATTCGCAAGCCTTCTATTTCTATTCTCACAAGAGGAATGCCCCAAAGGAGCTAATACATTGCAACACAAACAAAGGGAAAATGGAAGAAGCAAGAAAGAACAAGCCACGGTGAGGAGGGGGAATGGGATACAATAGGGAAGAGGGACGGAGCATGAGCTCCCCCCCTTCTTCTCTTCTTCTCTTCTCTCTTTTCTCCTTCCCTTCGCACAGACGGTGGCGGGAGCGGCAGGCTCCTTCTCTTCTTCTCTCTTCTTCTTCTCTTCTTTTCTTTCTCTTCTTCTCTTCTCTTCTGCGCGTCTCCCTTCGTCTATTCTCTCTCTCATCTATTCGCATGGAGAGGGGGATATATATATCTCCAGCGGGAGCGTCCGGGCCAACACGGCGATGGCGGGAACATGACCGGCATTAAACGGGATTTGATTGGGTCATCCTTGGTGGCAGAGAGTAGCCACCGTGCCTTCACGAGGGGACGACACCTCAGCTTGGCCTGCTGCGCGCCAATGGCCATAAGGCATGGCGTTACATTCCATCTCCCAGGCTGTACCGGATGAAGAACAAACCAAAGTGTGCTGCTGAATGGGCAAAAACCTATGCCGCTGGAAGACTGGAAGAGTGTGCCGCCGGAAGCCTGCAACAGCGTGCCGCTGGAGGAGCTCGTGGGCGTGCCGCAGGGGTGCTGCCATGGGTGTGCCACTGATAGCTTTGGAGGAGCGTGCTGCTAGAGGGCGAGGGGAAGTGTGCCGCTGGAGAGCCCAAGTGGGTGTGCCACTGAAGGGCCAGCAGGGGCGTGCCGCTGGAGGGCATCCTGGGTGTGCCACTGAGGGCCAGCAGGGGCGTGCCGTTGGAGGGCCAGAGGGTGTGCCGCTGGGGTAGGTTTGGGCCCCCTGTGAGCACGAGTTGCGGTCCATTTAATTTTTCTTCGGGGCCCATGGGTTATGAGCTTCCCGGGGGTTGGTTTCTCTTCGCTGTCGTGACTCCGGGGACGGCTTCACGGTAGTGTGCATATTTGGGGAGTCCGGATGACCAGTCTCCCCGGGGTTTCTTCACTCGGTGCCGTTGTTGATGCGAGTCCGAGCAGGATATCTGGATGTGCAATTTTTGGTGTCCACAACTGCAGAGTTGGTTGTTTCTGATCTTCATCTGATCGAATCTGCCGAGCCACTTCGGTTGTGTATAGAGGATGAAGTGGAAGAAGTCGATCCAACTGAGCTAAACGCAGCAGTTGTTGGGCAAGAGGAGTCATCTGAGAGAGGTGATTCTTCTGCAACTGGTGATGGTAGAGGATGATCCAACGGATATCTGTTGATTTGTTATTGTAATTGTAAAAAATGACACATTTGAATTAATGTAATTATAATTTCTTTTATTCATTGAGTTATATGTTGTGTGGATTTTATCGGGGGATGTGTGTTTTATGTTGAGTTGTGTAGATTGTGTGTATAATTGTAGTTTTAAAGAGCGATAAATGGATAACAGAAGTAAAAGATATATTTTGAAGCAAAACAAAGGCGATGGCAGGTGAGCGATAAGGGTGACAAATAGATGATGTGCGTGACAAATAGCTGTTAGCAGTGATAAATAACTCTATAATGGTGACAAATATCTCATGGCGGTGAAACTTGAAGAAACTCAAGTTCGTTTGATGGGTTTAACCGTGTATGAGTTTCCTAACTCTGCCAACACGGATCTGAAGCTTTCCTAATCATCAAACGACACTGATTAAATGAAACGAAACGTTTATATTATTTTTCTATCACTTTTCACAATTAGGTGGTTTTATATTATTGTTATAGTGTTACATTTATTAATTATCAATTTTATATTTTTTTTTCAAATTTAAAATTAATTTATTATTATACTGGTATATTTATTAATTATCATTTTTATGATCTTTATCATTTTCATAATTAGTTTACTATTATTATGATGTTACATTTATTAATTATCATTTTTATATTTTTTCTCATTTTTAGTTATTTAATTATTATTTTATCGTTACATTTATTAATTATCATTTTCAATTTTTTTGGTTTTTGTCATTTTCATAATTATTTAACCATTATTATGATGTTACATTTATTAATTATCATTTTATATGGTTTTTATCTTTTTCATAATTATTTTATTATTATTATTCTATTATATTTATAAATTTTTAATTTATATAATTTTTTAGTATTTTTATTTATTTTATTATAATTACAGTATTATATTTATTAATTATCACTGTTAGACAGAAAGAAGAACAAGTTTTGAAGTTTTGGAGCCTGTAAGTCAGATAAGCCAAAATCAAGCGCGACGATTGTTGATGATTTTTGTGTAATGTGATGTGATGATGTGTGTGGATATGAATGTAGTGGTATGAGATATATGCGTGTGAAGATGTGTGAACAAGTAATAACCTAACTCAAACAATCACCAAAATCAGGAGCATGGGCATGTCATCAATGTTCATGAGGAAGAAAAAGATAAAAACACACACGCTGGGGCGTGGAGCAAAGGAATAAAACAAGAACACGCACCATAGGCGTGGAGCAAATAAAGTAAAGAGAAGAGCAAGCAAGATGATGACAATGATGAACAATACCCAACTAAGGAAGTGTGATCGCCACCAAGGTAATTAAAATAGCGAAGCTAAGATAAGTGCCTTGGAAAGAGGAGGATGAAGCACTCGCCCACGGGAGATGAAAACCATAGATCTCTGAGAGCAAACGGTCTAATATTAGGCCGCGAACGAAACAGAAATGGCCTTACGATAAGCCGCCAGAGCCTCACAAACGGTCCAATCTAGAGCCACCAGAGCACATAGAGCAGCAACTTGGGACTTGAATATCCACTTCTCCTGGCCGGCCAGAAGAGCTGGGCCTCGTGCTAGGAACCCTGTAGACCTGCAAAAGAGTGTAGGAGCACAGAAAAAACAACCCAAATTAGCCCTATGATAAGTGTAGCAACTATAATGCAAATAAACTAGAGTACATGCAAAAGGAAGGGTGGATACCTGGGGGTTTGGTTTTTTAACCCCTGTGGGGCGTGAAAAAGCTAGGAGGATGTTTAAAAATGTGATTGAGATGCAAAGAACGTGGAAGAGGAAGATGGAGAATAGGCTTGTGAATGCTATGAAGAGGGGAAGAAACTAAAGAGGAAAATAATACTATTAAACACTTGGAACTTAATACTCCCTGGACTTGAAGGCTAATGGACGTAGACAACACTTCTCCTTGATGGATACTCGCTCCAAAATGCGGCAGCACCTCGACACAAACTCCAGAATTCTCCTTTTAACCCATGAACTTAAGGGTTCTATTTATAGACCCTCAAACTCTAGATTCGAGTTGGAGAGATTCCAGCAAAAAAGTAGGGCAGAGCTTAGCAAACTCTTGAAGATAACACTCCCAAGAGTCCATAGAAACAAACGGAAACTTCTAAGGATCACTATTGAGAGAGAAATCATCAAATCAAGACTCTAATTTGGCCACGACATAGAAGAGAAAACTAGTTCTAGCAGGATTCTCTGTCTGCACAAACGGTCTTACGATAAACCGCCACTTGGAACAAACGGTCTAAGGATAGACCGGCACTCTCAAATGTTCATCAAAAGATAAGACCAACGGGCGAAAAGCACGTGAACAGGACTCTGGAGCCAAGGAACGGTCTAAGGTAAAACCGCCACAATGCCTCTAACGGCCATACGATAGACCGCCAGAGCTCAACGGATAACAACAGATAAGGCTAAAGGAAAGGTGTTGGCTCTGGACTCTGGCGTCAGCAAACGGCCTTAAGATAGACCGCTACACGTCATCAAATGGCTGTTTGATAGACCGCCAGAGACAGTGGCATGGCAAAACAAATGAAAGGCCTACTAAGCTTCAACCCACGGAAAAACAAATAAGGAGTGAGACCCAATCAAGGAGAATGACCCTTGAAATGAGCCTCAAAACTGACCAAGATGACCCAAAAAATGGCGTATAATCCGGAGCATCATAAAGATAAATAAGGAGACGACCCAACTCATTGCTCATAAAACGGATGTCAACAGATGCCCCTCCTTAATTCCTCTTTGCAGGGGAACGAGTGGAGGTGAAGCGAAAGCGACATGGAACATGGAGGTGAAGCGAAAATGAAGCGGAGTGGACTGAAAAGCAGGCGTTAAGGTAAACCGACACCCGTCCTCAACCAACGAGCGATAGGAATCTTCCGGAAAACTTTGAACCAATCACAAGGAACGGTAAAATCGAATGACACATGCATGGAGGAACTAACAACTAAAGGAAAGGAAAACACGACCAACCTCCTCACTGGAACACACGGCTGATAGGCGGTCGGAGCAAGTGGAAAGTAAAAGAGACGATTAACTAAACTCCAGACAGGAATCCTCAGCTAACCAAACCGAGCAAGTAGACCGAAGGAAACCTTCCAACTCAGAGTGGAATGACTCTCCTTACCCAATACCATAGATACATAGTTATCCACCATTACTGAGACACTTCAGACAAATGAAGCTCACGAATGCTCAAAGATGCGCATGATGCATGCCGGGCTAAAATAAAGAAATCATCAAAACGAATGCAAAAAAAGGATAAAATAGCAAGATACTCGAGAATATTATTGCTAAACTGGATAAATCAGGGTCAAGATACTATCTGTAACCACGGCGTGCAAGATAAAACCATCGTCCCCTATTTCTCCCAACCTAACGGCCTATCCAACGATTAAACATGTGCACCTAAATCATCATCATTTTTGTTAGAGCGGAACATCAGATCCCAGAACACATGAATGACCAGCCGGTTCTCGAGGAAATATATCATAAGTACGATAGAGTAATGCATTAAGGGATTAGGGATCGAGATACTTACCTGACTTACCTGTTTGGCGAGCGATGATATAAAGCATGATGGCATTCATGATTTTTGCAAATGAAAAGGTTGGCCATCAGCAATTAAATCCATAAAATAAGCATGAAGCATAACAGATATCACTTTGCAATTCATCAAATAACTCAGCCCAAAAACGGTCTAAAATAGAACCGCTAAACAAACCATAATGGTCTATAAATGGACCGCCAAAGGACGTCGGTTCACATTCTTCGAGGAAGAACACCTTGATGACAAACGGTCGAAGATAGGACCGCCAGAAAGATCGTAATGGTCTTACCATAGACCACCAAATTTCCTGGACGTTCAAAAAAACAAACCGTTCGTTCTCCCTCCCTCATTTTACGCTTATTTCAATCAAAACACCCAAAACTGAGCACCGACGATTCCGACGACCCCGGCGACCTACACAACCGGCGGCCACTGCGCCCCACCGCAAGGATGGTGAAGAAAAGAGCAGTCAAATGCCTTCAACGGTGACTAGATGTAGAGGGGACACAGCCGGCGGCAGAGGTGAACCCACCGGTGAAGGAGTCAAGGCCGGCGGCCCAACCGGCGGAAGAAGAAGTTCCCGCGGCGGAAGAGGGCCCTGGGGAAGCTATGGAGGAAGAGGAAGATGCCACGGCGGCCGGGGAGGCACCAGCGGCGGTGACCGGACGGCAATCGTCCGAGGTAGGCCGACGGCCCTAAAAATTCCATCTTTGATTTTTAAGAACCATGAATGTGTATGAATGGACAGGGGAATGGGTCTGGGGACCCATTAAAACACTTTGTAGGCCCTTTGGGTCATTTTCATAGCCTGGGGCTGAGGAGAAGAACACCCACTTGCTGGGTTGTTAGCGGTCGTTCCAGTGACCACTACACCCTCAGACGGCCCATACTATGGCCGCTAGAGGACTCAAACGGCCCAAGATGTGGCCGCCATAGGATCAGAGACAGAATTTTGGTTTTTTTATGTTTTTTGTCTTATCTGATTTTTTGTTATTTTTGTTTATATGAAATGCAATGAAAATGCAATGCAATGACAAACTTATATTCTAAATGTGTGCAGGGGAAGAGACGGACTCGGATCTCTTGGCTGCAAGTCCGAGTGGTGTACCAAGCCTTACCGGACTATCAGAGGGAGAGATTGACAGCCACGGGCTTCGGGGAGCTACTGAGTATTGAGGTGACCAGGATCGATACAGCTCTCTTGTACGCCCTTCACGAGAGATGGGATCCAGTCAGCAAAGCTTTCATCTTCCGTGGGCTCATATGATCCCCACGCTGGAAGACATGGCGATGATCACTGGATTGTGGGTCCACGGAGTGCCGGTGACAGGATGGACATATGGAGACTACCGAGAGATGGTGCAGGAGCTACTCAGATTAGATCTGATGAGACCAGGGCATCACTCCTCCATGCTGGGACGAGCGACACTCCAGGAGAGCCTGGGGCTGAGGGGAGCGGCCATATCCGTAGGGGAGCTGCCAGAGGAGCACATCGGGAGAGTGATAGACCAGGTTCGGGGGAGAGTGGCAGCAGGACCGGGACCAGAGGGAGACGTCACCCTGCGGCGCTTCTTGATATTGCTATTCGGGAAGCTTCTCTTCGCGACCAGGGCTGACGGAGTGAGCTATAGGCTCCTCCCATTGCTGAGAGATCTGGACGGAGTAGGAGAGTACGCCTGGGGAGTAGCAGTCCTGGCGTTGCTGTTCGACTCTCTGAGCACGACCGACCGGCAGACCATGCTGGGCAGCTTCTCGCCATTCCTACAGGTAAAATGCCCTAAACTCTAAACTTTAAATGCTTGCTATTGCTATATGCTGACACTTGACTTATGAAGGTCTGGAGCTACCTGTATCTCCCTGGCATCGGGCGAGGGAAGGAGGTACACCCTGAGCGGATCCCCATCGCGAGATGGTCGGTGGTGGCACGGGACATGGGTCGATCCGGCGCCTTGCTCAGGCGATCCAGGACGACATAGACACTTTCCCATATGCATCGATAAAACTCTAAACTGAAACTCTTCTATATGCTCTAAATGCTTCTAAATGTTGACATAGACTCAATTGCCTTTTTCAGGTGCGCTGGACACCTTACCGTGACGAGGGTCACGAGGGGCAGCCTTGGGTGGAAGCAGCCCAGGCGTACGCCGGACGAGAGATCTGGCTACATTGCCTGAACATCATCGAGCCTCTACATCATCGGCTGATCATGAGGATGAGAGGAGCACATCAGCTAGAGGTGGAGTTCCCCGCGCGAGACGATGAGCGCTTCAGGAGATCCTCGAAGGGACTCAGTGGCGACATCGACTGGGTTACTCGAGTGCACGACCAGGTCCAAGATTGGACACGGAGGGGCCGGGAGGTGAGAGCCCGAGCTGACAGTGATGAGGCCAACCTAAAGGCCTACGCGCAGAGATACGGTGACCATGTGTTCCGCGGCGTTCGTCGACCGGTATGAATTCTTTAAACTCATGCTCTTCTTCAGACTTACATTTATATACTATATGCACTGACCATGGTTTTGCCATATGCAGCTAGACCCGTAGGGTAGGATAGCGGAGTTGCTGGGGCTTCTCCACGCTACTGTACAGTAGAGGGATGAGCTCCAGCATGCGCTGGACCTTCTGGTAAGCTTCCCTGAACCTTAGACTTAATTATACTTATATGCTTATGATGAATGTGACTGACCTTGATTTCTAAAATGCAGCGAGCCGAGGGAGCATAGCGACGTGGACCAGATGCTCCTTCCTCTTCGTCCCAGCCTGCGGGAGGCAGGGCTGAGCTAGATGCGGACTTTGCTGGGGCGGTTGCTCTGGCTGAGGAGGCCGAGACTACCCTCGCGGAGAGGGTAAGCAAAACCAACCGAGCTCTTTTAGACTTAAATGCTAATGATATGCAAATGCTTCGACTGTGATGAATGCTAATGCAGGCGAGAGAGCTGACCACGGCCTTGGCCGAGGAGGAGCGTGCTAGGGCAGAGACTGAGCGATTCCGTGCAAAGGTGGAGCGGTTGAGCATAGGAGGAGCTCGCCGTCGTGCCGATGAGGCGGAGATGGAGCGTCTCAGAGCGGACGCTGCATGGCTGAGGAGCGAGCGAGACCAGTCCTGAGTGCAGGTTATTGAGATGAGGGGAGTGGTGGCGGGACTGAAGGACGCCCTCTGACTTCTGGGAAAGATGTCGGATGCTAGCAGGAGCCAGAGTGTTGCACCGAGCAGCGCCTACCGAGGCTACTTCACTGGTTCCTCCGGCCACCGGAGGAATGAGAAGGATGAGCGACGACGCCGTCGCGAGGAGGAGAGTAGCGCCGTGGAACCGCTAGTAAAGCATCGTGAGGGCATAGGTGACAGCAGTGGCCCGGGAGATAGACCGGCCGAGTGATTTATACTCTTCCTTTTCTTTTTGATGCACACTTGTACATGAGTTTTTTGATAGTGAAATGAAATCTTTTTGTTATTTTTATTTAAGATGCAAATGTGTATGGATGCAAATGGTGACTCACTGACCAACTACCCTAGGACTGACAGAGAGTACGGGTGAGAGAGACGGAGCGAGAGCGGCAGCACTGACAATTGAGAGGGGAAAGAGTTAACCAAATTCTGACAAAAACCTGAGAAACAGTCTACTTTAAGACCGCCAGAAGCAGAAAAATAGTTAAACCAATGACCGTCAGAAGGACAGAGGAAGGCGGTGGATGAAGAGATAAAACGGTCTAATTGTAGACCGCGTGGGGACTCTTAGCGGCCTTACGTGCGATAGAGCGCTAGTGCAGAAACCCTGTTAGTCCGAGTGGGACCCTTCCGTGAGAGTCTGAACCCGAGGATAAAGGCCTCTAATTTGCACTAGAACACACCCTGACTTAAACTAAGGCTACCTAGCCCTAATCCTAATGCACCAACACTAAAATTAGAGCTCTATAAGTAGGAACAAGCCCAGAATTCGTAGCTCACCCTAATTCTCTGCTATAAGCCTTGAAATTTCATCAAAACCACTCAAGAACGTCATGAAGAGGGCCTTTGACATTAGTGCCATGAGGGAGATGGTCTACACCGGGCCAAAGGCGGCTAAGAAAGAGCATGGGGAGCTACAGCGACTGACCTCAATTACCAAGCACTTGAGCTCAAGTTCCTCAAGAGAGGTAAGTTACAATTTGATCAAAAATTCATGAATTCCTTAATTGTCCTTCTTCTCATGATCTTCCCTCTCTTTCTTCCTTCTTCTTCTTTCTTTTCTTAGCTTCCTACTGGCCCAAGATGCTACTCCAACCTAAAGTGGGTGGCTCCCATGATCAAGGAACTTCCTTTAGAGGTCCTCTCAATCCTAAGGGCATGGCACCTTCACCCTTTAGTGGTTCTAGCTAAGAATTTCCAAAAAATCTCCTTGGATTGGTCAAGCATTTTAGCCCTTGTAGAACTATGGCATCCACAAACACACACCTTTCTCTTCCCAAGCTTTGAAGCCACTGTCCTATTAGAGGAGGTAGAGACCTACCTATCCCTTCCTAAGACTAAGGTAGGGGATGAAGACCTAGTGTGCCATACGGTTGATCCTATATATCCATCGCTCATTCTAGGGGACTTCATTCACAATCCAAAAGATGTTAAGACCATGATCAGCCCACGCCATATCCATTTGATACCCATGGCTCAATGGATAACCGCTTATTGTAAGAACAAGAGCGAAAGATTTGAGGCCATAGCCAAAGCTACTTCGGTTTGCTTGTATGGGGTCCTTCTTTTCACCACCACCGACCACCTCTTAGACGTCCAAAATCTTAGCATTATTAGTGGACTGTGGCGGGGTTTATCTATCTCTCAAGCGGTCCTTTCATACCTCTATAAAGGCCTTAGTTCAGCTTGCCTAATAGGGCCTCTCTTCGGGTCAATGATTATCCTTGAGTGTTGGATGGGAGTGAGACTCAAATTTCTACCCAAGGAAGACTTACCTTCAACTAGCTGTATATTCAGGAGCCACCCACTATTCTTCATAGGAGGCACATTTGGGTTTTCTTCACAGGTTGAGTGCCGGGTGGCAGACAAGAAGACACGAGATGAATGTCGCCTCTACCTCAACACTTTGCCTATTGATAAGTTTGTGATGCGACCAAGGGCTCTTCAAAGCACTACCCTTAGAGTACCTCGACGACAAGGCCTAGACCTGCAGCTAGTGGGAGACACTACCTTAGCGATCTACAACCCTCACCGGTGCTATCTTCAGGTTGGGCTATCCCGTACTACGGTTTCTGCACTATCACACTTCCCTGCCCTTCTAGCTAGGAAGATTGGAACCGAGGAGGACGAGCGAGCTGTGTGGAATGCACTAATCATGTGGGAAATCAGCTGGGTGCGTGCTCTGCAAGTAGAGGTGGCGGAGGATGAAGAGGGATACCGTGCTTATGTGAAAGAATTGCGCAAGATCCGGCCTCACGCGGACAAAAGAATGAATGTAATTTAAGCTTTCTTCTTGATGTACTTGGAATGATTAATGAAATAATGTTCAATGAACTTGATTGAGTGGAATAAGAGGTTTGTGTTGAGAAATGTGCAATGGATTGCTTGATTGAACTTGAATGGATGGACAAATAAGCTTAAAATGGAGTTCTCTGTCTGACAAACGGTCCATTAAAGGGCCGCTAACTAGAGACTAGCGGTCTTACGATAGACCGCTAGAGACAGCGCTCAGGAAAGCTGAGTTTTAAACTCTCGGAAGAGGAAAATGGTCTAATTATGGGCCGTCAGAAGACTCTAGATGGTTTAAATTAAGACCGCGAGGCACAATTTACTGAGAGTTGATTTTTCTAGCTTTCGGGAAAGGAAACGGTCTAATTATGAACCGCCAGAGATGGTTAGCGGTCTAATGATAGATCGTGAGGGGACCAGAAACAAAAGATTTGTGAGCTTTGAATCTTGGGCGCTTGAACCTGCGTCTGTATACACTTAAACAAGAAAACAAGTTAAATTTGTTCTTAGACTCAACCCCTTGCCTGCAACAAGTTAGAAAATGACCAGTTCTTGATATTTGGTCAAGGGGTGGAGCCTTATCAAATAGGCAGAAATATAATGAAGAAAATGTAATGCATGCAATGTAAGATGATGGTATTTTTTGAAATATATGATTTTTTGGGATTTTGAAATATGTGATTTTTTTGGAGTTTAGAAATATATGATTTTTTTTTGTGTTTGAAATATATGATTTTTTTGGATTTTGAAATATATGATTTTTTGGATTTTTGAAAGCCAATTCCATCCCAGCAACAAGAGCCCTTCTTGCCCCACTAGGAACCTCCTGAGATCCGCGTGCTTTTGAGGTGACAATCCCTGGCCAGGGCCAATCTGTATGATGGTGCTTCTACCGAGGCCATACCCTGGGTACTGTTTGGTCCTAAAAGAAAAATAGAATTCAAGAGGTAAGCTTAGGCCAGGTGTAGAGGTTTCCATGGTTTGAGTCCTTCTCATGACAATCCTTTCAGAGATTCAGTCTGTTGGGCCGGGGCTTTGTGTCCGCCATCGAACCTTTATCCACCCTAGGCACGCATACGACCGGGCTCATAACGTCCCGCGGGGAAACTGTACTGTCACTCTTGCTATGCGTAGTTTTATATTTTTGTGGAGCTTTAATTTTGAGATACAGACTTTTGAAATAGGTCTTTGTTTTTGGTTACGATCGTTGCTCCTTCTCTTTCTTTTCTTCTTTGCTTTTTCTTGCGGAATCAGGTCATAACAGACTGCCCCTATTTGAGACCTCCTCTCATCAGGGTGTCTAGATCACTCATCGCCCCCTTATATACCACTTGCCCCTAGATTCAGCCGAGGGGAGGAACGGACAGGGACTTTGACTTCCCCCGGGCATGGCCAAGGAGAAAACAATGTTTACATGACTAGGGAACCGGACCAGGGACGTCGTGAAGTGTGTGATTTGCCAAACTCGGAATCCTCCTTCGTGATTGAGGAAAAGGGACAGTCTGCTACCGGGCTTCATTAGCTTGACTCTAAGTATAAAAGCGTGTAAGATACAACCCATTGCAAGCGTGAGACAGCTCCTCACCTTCTACGTTGACTAAGCGATAAGCGTTCCCTGGATAAGCTTCTTTAACGACAAACGGACCTTCCCAGTTAGGTTGCAATTTGGACCTGGGACCTCCGGACCTAATGAATTTACGTTTCAAAACCATATCACCTATCTGAAATTTACGTTCAATTATCTTCTTTTGAAAATAACATGAAACTCTCTTTTGATAAACGGACACGTGATCGGCCGCATTCATCCTCTTCTCATCCAAGAGTTCCAGCTGAACGAGTAACACCTCTCGACGTTCATCGAGATTAAGTTCCTTATCGAGTTGCACCCTTAGAGAAGGGATTAAGATCTCGTATGGGAGCACCGCCTCCATCCCATAGGTGAGAGCATTGGGGGTTTGCCCCGTAGGAGTACGGACGGATGTGAGGTAAGCCTATAGAGCTTCCACTAATCGTTCAGGCCAATCAGAAAATTTGTGAGATTCGCATGTTTTCTTTATGATTTTAAGAAGGGTTTTATTAGTGACCTCGACTTGACCGTTGCCTTGAGGATAATATGGAAATGAATGATGCAATGCAATATTGAACTTCTTACATAGGTCCTTGACCTCTTGAGCGATGAACTGGGGTCCATTGTCGGTGACGATGCTGCTTGGCACTCCGAACTGCGAGATAATATTCTTCATGATGAAGCGGCATACCGTGGTTGCTTTGATCTCTGCGTACGTCTCTGCTTAGGCCCACATGGTGAAGTACTCAGTGGCGGTAAGGATGAAGGATTTTTTCTTAGTCTCAGAGTTAGGATCACCGAGCGGGCCGATAATGTCAAAAGCTCACATAGAGAATGGCCAAGGAGCAGAGAGAGGATGAAGAGATGAAGCTGGAGCATGGATTTTATAAGCGTGGAGTTGGCATTTAAGACACCTCCAGACATAGAGGGAGCAATCTTCCTCTAGAGTGGGCCCATAGTAACCCTGCCTAAGGATTTTCTTCGCTAGAGCCTGGACATTGACATGACCTCCACACTCACTAGAATGGGCTGCTTCAGCCACTTTCCAAGCTTCATCGTCATCTAGACATCTCATGAGCATTCCATTGAGAGCGCGCCTGTACAATTCTCCAGCAATGATAGTGTACTTCGAGGTGTCTCTTTTGATAGCCTTACGCTGCTCGGCGTTTGCCCCTTCAGGGAACGATCCATCTTTGCAATAGAGCTCGATTTCATGGTACCATGGCAATTCTTCTTCCTCCAAGATCTCCTCCAACTTTTTTAAAGACACTTCCTTTAAATTTTCCTTCTCAACCCTAGCCTCCACAGTCTTCCTAAGGATGTGATACCAAGGATCCTGAAGAGAGGGTGCGTCCAATCTCTGAACGACGATAGTCTCAGTGCTCTGACTGAAAGGGAAAGATAAAGAGGAAGCGAGTGATGCCAGCGCATCAACAAGGATATTCTGAGATCGAGGGATATGGATATAGATCAATTGCCTAGCCAAGAGAGTGACCAAATCTTGATATGGCTTGGGCTTCGGGTCACGGGTGCGGTAAGTGGACAGAACCTGCTGCAGGACGAGTTGAGAGTCTCCTATGATGTTCAAATAGCACACTCCTAAGAGGTAGGCGTGCTTCAATCCGGCCAGGAGAGCCTCATACTCAGCGATGTTGTTGGTAGCAGGAAAATGGAGCTGATAAGCAAAGGGAATCGTCACCCCTTCCGGAGTGAGGAGAATGGCACCCATCCCTCGGCCTTGAGAATTGAGTGCACCATCGAAGTGCAGAGACCAAAAGGGATGATGGGTAAGAACTGAGAGATGCTCGTCAGGGAATTCATCCTGAATAGAATCCATGCAGGGGATAGGAAGATGGGCAAGATGCTCAGCGATGGCATATCCTTTGATTGCCTTCTGAACAATGAATGTGATATCAAACTGAGAGAGGAAGCTCTGCTAGCGAGCTAACCTACTAGAAAGGACGGACTTTTCTAAGAGATAACGGATCGGGTCCATTCTAGAGATCAACCTAACCGGGTGGGCTAGAAAATAGTGTTTTAGTTTCTGAGCTACCCACACTAAGGCGGCACAAGTCTTCTCCATGGCAGTGTACTTGGTCTCCATCGGGTTAAATAACCTGGAGAGATAATAAGCTGCCTGCTCTTTGGCTTCTTCATCTACCTATGCTAAAACCGCCCCTAGGGAGTCCTCGATGACATAAATGTATAGGATTAGGGGTTTGCCAGGGATAGGAGGTTACAACACCCGGGGATTTGGTCAAATATTTCTTTAAATCCTCATAGGCCTTCTGACAATCTTGATTCCATTCAAATTTAACCCCCGCCTTTAACAATTCATAAAACGGGCGGAACCTCTGAGAATGCTGGGATATGAATCTTCTAATAAATTACAATCGACCAATCAGTCCTCGAAGTTCCGTGATATTCTTAGACGGAGGCATGTCCATGACTGCCTTTGCTTTATTAGGATCGATATGAATCCCCCATTTGCTGACTATAAAGCCTAGCAACTTCACTGAAGAGACTCCAAAAATACATTTCTTTGGATTCATTTATAATTGGTACTCCCTAGCTCTCTGGAGCACCTTAGCCAGAATAGCGGGGTGTTCTTTTTTAGTTCTCGATTTCACCAAAATATCATCCAAGTAGGCTTCCATGTAAACATGCATCATGTCGTGGAATATGGCCATCATCGCCCTTTGATAAGTGACACACGCATTCTTCAAACCGAACGGCATGACCACATAGCAATACGTACCCCAGGGCGTGGTGAAGGAGGTTTTCTCTTGATCTTCGGGAGCGAGACGGATCTGTTTATATCCTGAATAACCATCCATGAATGACAATGCTTCATACCCGGTGGTATTGTCCACCAACACATCTATGTGAGACAGTGGGAAATCATCTTTAGGACATGCTTTGTTAAGATCCGTGAAATCAATGTAAATGCGCACCTTTCCATCCTTCTTGATAACAGGGACTATGTTCGCTACCCACTGAGGGTATAAGACAACTCTGATAAACTTGGCCTTGTACGATCTGTCAACTTCCTCCTTAATCTTCAAGGCCATGTGGGGGTGAAATCTTCTTGACCTTTGTTTCACGGGTGTTGCCCCTGGTTTAAGCATGAGTCGATGTTCCACTAAAGAGGGGTCAAGACCCAGCATGTCCTTGTAAGATCAGGCAAAAGAATCGCTATACTCCCTTAGAACCTTGATTAAATCTTCTTCTACTTCTGGAGGGAGATTAGCAGTAATGATAATGGCCCTGGGGTCTTCTTCAGTTCCCAGATTTATTTCCTTCGTAGGTTCATCCATCGCTGATGATGGCTCATCAAATCTCTTTAATCCATGCGCATACAGATCGACGGTGTCATCTACGTTGCTGTCCTCATCATCGACCGGGTCTTTTTCATCCATGATTTCATAAACACCTAATCCATCGTCACTCCACACCCCTTCTTGCTCCTCATCTTCTTCCATCACAATCGTCGTAGCGATAAACTCCAGGCACTTCATAAGAGCATGACATCGCTGAGCTAGATCCTGCAAGAACTTATCAGGAACGGATTTGGAATGACGCACAAGCGGGCGTGGCTTAGGTGAAGAAGGGTTGGATGACCTAGAACAAGACCCTACTTCTCTAGACCTAACAGACTCTACTTCCCTAGACTCGACGGACCCTACGTCTAATCTAGGAGAAAGGAAATCTAATGGGAAAGAGGTAGCAGGGACCTCATGCCCCTGGGAGGAGGATGGAGAAAAGATAGCGTAATCTTCCACTGAAATCTCCGTTTAAAATTTGACGTTTTTTTTGAGAGAGTCAGTAGAGATCATATAGCAAGAGGGAGAGGACGGTGGAGGAGGAGGAAGTTGACGGGGGAAGAGAGACGGGAAAAGAACATCAAAGAACGGATCAGAAGAAGAGAACCAGATATTGGAGAGATCGGATGAGGAGGACCACATGGTGGAGAGATCAATGGGTGGGCATTGCCCACATGCACATGGCACAAATAATACCTCGAGCGGCATTTCTGTGAAAAACGGATTGACCATGATAGGAGGTGGACGGGGTATAGATTCCAGCAGTTGGAAGAGGGACATAAGACGGGAGGGAGACCAAGTAAAGATGATGGGTGAGCTCCCCCTTTCCCGTGGACGACAAGCTGGCTTCCGCGGCTGATAACACACGAGATGCACCTCCTGGTTATCCTAGCAACTTTCATCTTCATAAAATAGCCTTTCAAATGCTTGGCTACAATCAATCATATCATTAACCAGTCCCTTAGGCAGCAATGGCGGGCTGTTGGCTATGTGAACTTCGTCTTCCTGCTTGGGCTGATCTGGAGATGCTTTTAATGTGCCTGGCTGGAGAGGGTCTTTAACAAAATGCTGGTGGTAGTCCCATGTCAAGGGCCCAGAATCGCCCAAGAGAGCGAAGGCAGACTCTTGATAGCCGAGGCCCCTCCTATTCATCTTTCTTCCTTTAGGGACCGGCTTGGTCCGCCCTTGCAGTTGTGCGCCGAGGCCTCTCCCTGGCTGATAGCCCAATTTCAATATAATGTCTCAGCCCTTCGAATCTCAAATCTGGGGCTTCACCTTGATATTTGTTGCTGCAGAGACGGGTTTGCGTGGTGCATAAGCCCATGGAAAGTTCAAATCTAGCACCGAAATAACGGGCCGACTATTGGGCCACAAAGTTGGTAGCACTTTCTCCGAGATAGACTTGACTGACTGAACTGTGGACAATCTTTTCACCTTAACCACCCTCCCTTGAAAAGGGAATTTGAGGCATTGATGTGCGGTGGATGGTACGGCGTCGAGATTGTCTATCCATGGACGACCCAAAATGGCTTTGAACATAGGGTTGATGTCCAGTACATAAAATTCTATGGGCATGGTAAGAGGCCCAAGCTCATCTTGAATGGTGACAACCCCATGACATGCTCTTCTTGAATTGTCATACGCTGCTATGGTGGTCGGGGTTGGCCGTAATAGTTCTTCTGATAAATTGCAAGCGTGGAGAGTGCTGAGCGGACAAACATTAATAGATGCCCCTATATCAACCAAAGCTGCATCAATACTCACTTTGTTTAAGATTATCAAAATACATTGTGGCATTTGCCGAGCTTCTGGAGGTGCTAGATCGGTCTCGGAGAATGTAATTGCTGGCCCTTTCGAGATAGCTGCCAAGGCCGTCGGTAGACTATCAACTGCCACATCTTCGCTAACCATCACCTTCTGAAAAAAAATTTGTAATGCATCTTGGTGAAGTGTAGACCTTTTTATCAACTCTAATATGGATATTTTGGTGGGCACCCTGTCTAAGTGATGCAATAGATCATATTGGGTATCCAACAATGGGTCGGCCTCTTCCTGATCAGCAGTCGGTTGTGAAGACTGAGTTTTGGGTGCCGGTGCACCAGTGGATGTGTAATTCCTGTGAAACAAACGCCTGCTCTGCAGGGCAAGGTTTTGTGCCAGCACAGGATCGGTTGATGGCTTGATGGGTCCGATGGGGTGGATGAGTGGTGTGGAAGAGGGTGTGGTGGAGATGATGGGAGTAGTAGGGATGATAGTGGAGGTAATGGGTTGTGGGGGAAGGATGACAGGCGGAGGGTTAGGTGCGGGCGCGGTAATGATAGGTGCGGGTACTGATGGAGGTGTAAAGGAAAGTGGAGGCGTGGAGATCGGTGTGGGCAGAGGCATAGTGAGAGAGGGATTGGGTGGAGGCGTGGTGATGATGGTGGGGGTGACGAGCAATGGACGAGGTGGAAGCACAAGTGGGTGTGCTGGTAGTGGAGTGGAGGCAAGTGGAGTAACTGTGGTAATTGGTGGAAGGATGAATGGAAGGGTTTGATGGTTGGGTGTAAGGATGGTGGGAGTAGAAGATGAAGTAGGGCGGCGGTGGTTATGGTGGAGGGCCATTATTTGCTAAGTGGAACCGTCATCATCATACGACCACCCGGCATCAGGAGTCGGAGGCTGAACAAAATTCACCTGAGCCGGTGCCGACGGCTGAGGCTGCGGAGCGGGAGGATGATTTGGCATGGGATTTTGATGGATCTCCAAGTCTTGGACTGGCTGTGGTTACTGCTGTGGCTGCTGCTGTGGCGGCGGTGCTTGTTGCTGCTGCACTTGCTGCCTCTGCGGCTGCCTTCTCTTCTCTTTTATTTCAATGATGGCCTTGTGCATCTCGGCCCAGTCTATATGCTGCCCTTCATGCAGGTCGTATACCAAGTCTCTGAACTGAAAATAACTCTCAATAGTATGGCCAGGCTGCCTGTGGAACATGCAATACTTTGTCTGATCAACGGCTGGGTTCCAATTGGGCAGTTCCGGAGGAAGTTGAATGGCATTAATGGACATAAGAGCCGAGAAAATGTCCGTGAGAGACTCGGTCAAAGGAGGATATTGGGCTCTCTTCGGACCCGGGCGCTTATTATTGTTGGTGTAGCCGTTGGGTGGAGAGACATTGTGGTATTGCGGAGGTTGCGGAGGCTGTTGTGGAGCGGGGAACGTGTTTTGTGGAGCCGGGAAGGTAGGATGAGGGTTTTGTGGAGCGGAGAAAGCGAGTTAGGTGTTCTGTGGTGTAGAGAATTGGGGATTGCGGTAGTTTTGGGGAAAGCGGAATGGCGCAGATTGGAAGGGGAATGCAACGGCTTGCACCTGCTCATTTGTTTAGATCCCCTCGGTGACAGGCCCCTGAGGCTTTTTGTGATATTTGGGCTTTTGGGCCTCGAAGAGTGAATGGATTGGGGAGTCCTTGAATTGAGTTTGAATAAAGCGCGCTCGGCTATATAGTTGGTGCATATTGGCTATATCATTTATAGCAATAATATTTCGGAATGTAGGAGTAGCATTTGAAATCAGTAGCTTGACTTTCTCTTCCTCCGGAATGTGGCCTGGCACTCGGGCGGCCATATGCCTCCACATGTCGGCATACATAGCAAATTCTTCATCTGGCTTCATTTTCTCGGCCACCAAATCTGTAAAAGAATATTCCGGGACGACCCGGTCTTGGAATCTCTAAATAAACTTATCTTTCACTACCTTGAAACTCTCGACATCTTCCAGCGGCAGAGAGTAGAACCATTATAAAGCAACCCCATCCAACGAGCGGCAGAACAAGTAGGCCATAAGGCAATCATCATATTGAAATTGGGCCGACTCGTACAAAAAGTCCCTCACATGGATGAAGGGATTGTTGTTCCCGTCATATTTACGGTAAGTGGGGAGCTCAGATTGCGGTGGGAACCGGATGTTCTGGAAACTAGGAACTGAAATATCTGCTAGCGATTGTGGGCCAACCCGCTTTTGAAGGAAGTCAAGTTGTTGTTGCATGGAGGCCCATTTATCAAGTAGTTCCTGCTCCCTGGACGGAGCAGAGGTAGTGAAAGGAGTAGACTCAAGACGGGAAGCTGAAGGGTAGACGACAGATGAAAGGGGATGCCCATAAGAGGGATATTGGGCCGAAGAATGACCCATATTGGCATGGACATGGGCCGCCGCTTGCTGGGGGCGCATGAAATCGGATGGACCGACAAGCACTTGTGGCGCTGATGGGATGGACCCATAAGAATTTGCCGAGATAGGAGAAGGGAGGATGGTCTTCCCTTTGTCAAAAGCTTGATGGGCCGAACCAGAGGACTGGCCCGTTTCCAGACTAGATAATCGAATGGTCCTTGGCTGGATCGGAGTAAGATCAATCGGAACGGGCTGAACAGCAGGCCAGTCAACTCTTGGTTGAGCAATGGAGGCATTGGACAGACCTTGTACAATCGTGGGAGATGGGGCATTGGACCCCTGCAAGGCCTGATAGACTACATGAAGTTGGCCCGGATCCAACTGGGCCATCATTTGAAGGACATGATTGGCAGAATTGGGAGAAGAGAGGGAGGGCTGCGTGCCCTCCATGGGGACAGAGGACGGAGGAGGGACGGACCCCTCTCCGGACTGGAAAGAGACGACCCGAGACGGGTCTCCTAGAAGGCCCTGGGGGGGAGACTCCTCCTAGGAACGGGGAAGATCGAAAGAGGACATGTTTGACTTGAATAAAGGATTGAAATAGAAGGTAGAAAAGGAATTGCCCCTAGGTGATGATTCTAGACATCGGAAGCAACTCCACATGTAACGGAAGACCTTGACAAAATGCAAACAACACAAACAAGCACACAATGAGAGACTAAAACAAAGACTCCAAACTTATGAAGACAAAGAAAGGGATGAGAGGCACTCAAAATCAACCAAGTTATAATGATGCACCAATTTTTATTGTTTCCTCCTTTAGAACCTTAATGATTTGAATTAGATATTCCCTCCAACAAGGTTCCTAATAGGAAGGGTGTTTGGGACTTGGTTAACTCTAAGTGTAAACTCTCCCTCACTTATGCAACCTAGACATGGTGTGGTAAAGGTACAACCGGCCCGGCGTCCGTGTGAGAATCCACGGCTCGCGGGGACTTATGGAGGTCCCGGATGTGATCACCTAGTCGGCGCCAAGGAATATGGAGACGAGAGGTTCACACACCAAGGTAGGAAATGCAACTAAAGTAAGAATATGAATGATCCTATGTGCACCGGAGTGCATGCAAATTTTGGCCTAAAAACTAACAACTAAATATGCAAACAATGGTGTAAATATGTATGACAACCAAGGAGGAGATCAGATAGCACCCAAGCATAAAAGTCACAGCAAAAATTGCGAAAATAAACTCAACCTCGGGATGCGTACCTATGACTGGAGAAACGGTCTGATATGAGACCGCCAGAGAGATAAGACGGCCTATTTCTGGGCCGCTTTTAAGCGGTAAACGGCCGATCAGTGGACCGTCAAGGTGACCAGAGAGCAGAAAACAGCAGGAAATTAAACAAAAAATATGAGGAAAACACAAGGGCAACTGGGTTAAATCAATAGCAGCAGGTCAAACAGAAGCTCAACACGATTGGCACTAGATGTCTCACCGTGATCGCCAAAAAATGGGTTGTTGATGGTTTTTGTGTAATGTGATGTGATGATGTGTGTGGATATGAATGTAGTGATATGAGAGATATGTGTGTGAAGATGTGTGAACAAGTAATAACCTAACTCAAACAATCACCAAAGCCAGGAGCATGGGCATGTCATCAATGTTCATGAGGAACAAAAAGATAAAAAAACACATGCCGGGACGTGGAGCAAAGGAATAAAACAAGAACACACCGTTGTTGACACCCATTTTTTATCGATAAGTTGAGTCATTTCACTTACTTTCATTTGTTGATGCCTCGAGTTGTCCGTTACTTGTTGGGTTATTTTCATGGCACATCTTTGGGCTTATTTTATGGGTAGCCTCCCTCCCTGGCTAGGTCTGCTTTAATTCAGGGCTTAATGGGCCTTGATTTTATTTAATCTATCTTTTTTTTGAATTTCAAGCATCCAGGGCATGCACGGTCAGTCTCCCGGCCGTTCATCCTATGAGCGATCGTTCTTGGGCCGTCCATATATTTCTTGGATATTTAGTTAATTTTTCGAGTTTCCACCGACAAGCTATCACACGGCCTGAGTGTAGCCACCCAAATCAATTGTGTGGTGTATCCTTAGCCGTTCATGTTACTAGAGTCCTAAGGTCGTGGGTTTTTTAGATAATTATCTATTTATCTGAAAATTTTGATTTATCATCGACAGGGATGGACGACCTAGAGATAGCCGCTCAACAGGATGAGTGATCTATCGCACGACCGTTCAAACTTCCAGATTCCTGAAGATTCTAAGGGTTTTCTCTCTCTATTCGTGATTTTTATCCCAACCTATCCTATCATTTTCTCTGCGGATATTCCACCAAATGGGGTACCGTTTCCTCTGGTTGAGAGATAATTCAATTATCTACACATTTTATGTTATTATCTCGACCTAAAAATGGCTGGAAACCCTAATTTCGAGCTTGGACTTAGGGGCTCTATAAATAGACCCTAAAGGCTAAGCTTGAAGAGGGGGGGGGGGGGATTTCATGGTCACGGTGAAGTCCTGCCAGATTCTGGAGTGACCCTAAGTCAGGGAGGGAGGCCTTCTACGTCCGTCGAGGCCTCCAGTTTCAGGGAGTAGCATGTTTTTGTGTCATTAGTTCATTAGTCACACCGTTCTTTTCTTCTCATTTGCATGCTTGGTTCCTCTTCTTTCATCCACGTTTTCCCTGCTCTTTTCACTGCATTACACACACCCCCCATACCTTTTGATGCCCCCAGGGGTTTAAAAACTCCCAGGTATTTCCCATTTCATGTTGGTTAGTTTATCTTCCATGTTCTTCTATAGTTTCTACACTTCACAGTTTTGACTTTGGGTTTATTTTTGTGTTCTACACCTTATCTTGCAGGTCAGCAGCGTCATAGCACGAGGCCCACTCCTTCTGGCCGGCCGGAAGGAGTGGAGGTTGAGCTCCTACGTTTTGGAAGGTGGTGGCGTCGAGCGGTCGTTTTCAATCCATTTGGGGATTCGAGCAGCTTCATCCTTACCGTTCATCTTCTTCCTGCGGCCATCTCCAAACCATTCTTCTGCCTTCGTTCTTCATCCCGCGTTCCTCCCGCAGCACTATTCAACGGGCTATCGAGCGGCCGTGCGTCGTCCAAGCAGTTCTTCCACAACCACGCATCTCTGCATCGTTGGTTAAAGGCGAGTGTCTCCCTTCTTTTCCAAGGTAGGGCGTGTTCATCGCGTTTGGTACCTTGGTGGTGATCACACAGGTTCACATACTTCTGTCCCCTTCTACTTTCCATTTATTTCTCATATTGATTTAGTAGAGGGATAAGAAGGATTTTAAAATGATAGGAAAATATATCTACATCCCCATTTTCTGGCGATCACGGTGGGACCCCTAGTGCCTATCGTGTTAGTGACTTGCTGACCCTTTTCTGTGCTTTCCACAGCTCCCTGTTCTTGAGTTGTTTCAGGTTGTTTGTGAGTCCTCCATCTGCCTCCATCGGTCTGCATATGCAGCAAAGTCCTCATCTGCTTTCATCTTTTCTGCAACTAAGTCTGTAAAAGAATACTCGGGACCAACCAGATCCTGGAATCTCTGGATAAACTTCTCCTTCACGGTCTTGAAATTCTCTGCCTCCTCCAGAGGCAAGGTATAGAACCATTCAAGGGTGACCCCGTCCAAGGACCGGCGGAACAAATACACCATCAGGCGGTCGTCGTGTTGGAACTGCACCGATTCATAAAGGAACTCCCTGACATGAATACACGGGTTGCCATTCTCATCATATTTCTGGAATACCGGGAGCTCAGACTAGGGAGGAAAACGAATGTCCCTGAAATTGGGAACAGGGATATCAATGAGGGATTGTGGGCCGACCCTCTTCTGGAGGAGATCAATCTGTTGTTGCGTGGCAGCCCACTTGTCAAGAATTTCCTGTTCCCGGGATGGAGGAGTCAAGGTAGGAGGAGCAGAACCTGGATAAGGAGTAGACGGATAAATCGATGGAGGGGGAAGCCCGTATGATGGATAATGGGCCAAGGAAGGGCCCATATCAGAGTATGCAAGCTGGGCAGCCCTTGGCTGGAGGCGTGCAAAATCAGCCGGGGCCACAAGGGCATGCGGCGGTGGAGAGATGGTAGTGTAGGCATCCAAGTAAGAGGGTGTGGGGATCTGGGTCTTCCCCTTGTCCTGAAATTGATGGGCCGAGGTAGAGGCCTGGCCCGATTCTATATTGGGGAATCGAAGAACCTGAGGACGAATGGGAGTGAGATCACTGGGGGCCGCGGAGGCGGCTCCCAATCCAATAATCGGAGAGGCGGAGGTGGAGGTAGCAGGCACGCCAAAAGAAGGCACTGAAGATGGGGCATCTGCCCCCTGCAAGGCTTGTTTCAGAAGATGGAGTTGAGTGGGATCAAGCTGGGCCATCATATGCAAGATATGACTGGCCGAATTGGAGGAATCGGAGTGAGAGGGCTGGGCGCCCTCAGCAGTGGTAGATGGGAGAGGGAGGGCGGACCCCTCTCTCCCCTGGAATGAAACGACCCTAGATGGGTCAGCCAAAAGCCCGTGAGGAAGGAAATCCTCATGGGTGTGCGAGAGATCATAGGAAGACATGGCTGTAGGGGAATCAAACAACGGGTTGAGGTAAGAGATGAAATGGGAGCTGCCCCTAGGAGATGATCCTGAGGGAATGAGGCAGCTCCACATGCACTAATCACTATAAGGAATAAAACGCAAACAGCCCTAACCGATATCTAAACAAACAATTCAAGTAAAAAGCATACAAAGGAGGGGAGAGATAAGAGAAGAACCAACCAATTAAACAACCAAGTTTTTTGAATGATGCGCGAAAATTTTTATAAGTTCCTCTCTAGGACCTTAGTGGATTAATTAAAGTATGAATTCACTCGACCACAAGGTACCTAACCAGGGTAGGAAATGGTGAACTGGTTGACTCTATGGGACTCTCTCTCTCTCGCAGATGCAAACCCTAGACTGGGGTAGGTACGGTACAACCTGTCCGGCGTCCGTGTGGGAATCCACGGCTCACGGGGACTTACGGAGGCCCTCGGTAAGGTCACCTAGTCGGCTCCAAGGAATATGGAGACGAGAGGAAACCCTACCTCGGTAGGAATGTAACTATTGATGAAGAGTGGTGTATGATCCTATGTGCACCGGAGTGCATGCAAGAGTCTAGCCTAGAAACTAGCAATCAATGAACAAATATGAATGACAAGTATGGCTAGCAATCACGTAAACATATAATGATAGCAAAGGGAGATCGATGATCAGCACCAAATAGCATGAAAATAATATAGCATGGCAATCAAAGCGAGGCTCGAGTGCACTGTAGCACGACAAGAACGGTCTCTGGGAGATCGTGCAGGGAGGGCGACGGTCCTGGGTGGAACGTTCACTGGCATGGTGATGCGGGACGGACACGGGAGACGACACTATTAGGTGCCACCCTCGGACTCTAGATGAAGACGCGACCAGCAGCACACACCAGGAAGACACTAAGCCCGACACTACGAGCTCCTAGTGGCAAAACGTCGCTAACAGAAGTGGAAGCTCACTCGTCGTCCCAAGCGAGGGAAAGCGCGGACTAGGCCTGTCAACGGATACGGATATTATCCGGATCCGCTTCGATTCGTATTCATTTTTTCGGATACGGATAATATCTGAATTCGAATCGGAGCGGATACAGATATTATAATATTCGCTTCAAAAAATATCCGTTCGAAATATTATATATCATATAATACATATTTTTAAATGATGTATTATAAAATAAATGATATTATAGAGAAATTTAGATATTTTATAATTATATTTTAATTTAAAATTTATTTTATATATTTTTGACATTTTATAATTATATTTTATATATTTTTAATATTTTATAATTATATTTATATACTTTTAAATTTGAATCGGATAATTCGGATTTTGAAACGGAGCGGATACGGATAGTGAGATATTCGATTCGTATCCGAGTCAAATCGGAGCGGATCAAAATCGGATAATTCGAATCGGAAAACGGAGCGGATACGGATAGTCATATATTCGCTTCGTATCCGCTCCGTTGACAGGCCTAGCGCGGACCGTGCGCAGTTAAGGAACCGGCGGAGGTCAAGGGTAGTCCGACTCAACTTCCGGACTCGGATCGAGTCACGGGACGGGTCACACTCACTCTCACAGCGGTGACATGGACACACAGGCTAGTACCTACGCTCTCGGCAGCGGCAAAAGACCGTATACTAGCTAAGCAAATGAACGCCAAGAGGTTCGGACCATTACCTCCACGCACCCGGCGTGGCGAAGACAACCCCGGCCGAATCACAGACTCCCGGTTAAACAATATCACAGCAATACAAAGATTTGACCCACTCCACGCAGGGAGGTAAAAGGTCACATGTGGAGCCCCGGAATCACGCAACTCGGGTTGACGGGCAACATCTTGATGTCGCCCGGCGGTGCCGAACTCCGCATTTTCGTGCTTTCTGAACGGCGGGTTCTGCGGGCCCGCGGGGCCCACGGACGGCGCTGTCCTCCGGATCTGTGGGGGTGGGACCCACTATGATGGGGACCCCCTGGTGGCATGCCTCCATGGACGGCGGTCGGCCGGGAACACCGATCGAGGGTCGATCGGTCCCGATTCCCAAGCTTTGAAGTTGTTGCCCACGGATTTTTAGTTGCTGTTTTCAGGCGCGCGCTCCGGCGAAAACGGCCGCTGCGATCAATCCCGACGTCAGATCGGGACGCATGAGCTATCGTTGGAAAGCTCTCTTCAAATGCTTAAATCCAGACCCAGAGAGATCTGATGTATCTGGTCGGAACAGAACTTTAATGAATTTACAAGCCCCTGTTGTACAGTAACCAAAATCTCAGATCTGTAGGGTACTTGTCTGAGAACCACCATTGACCGCCTAGTAAACCTCCGATTCAGCTCTTTAGCTCTTCTTAAAAGTTGTAGGGTATCCAACCAGGGAACTGGGAATATTTTTGGAATTTGATTTGGAGGTGGTGGTGATTTACTTTGATTTTTGGGGTGACTGGTGGTCGGATCTGGGAACAGGGGGACAGAACTGTAGCTGGGACTAAGAATGATTTTTAGAAAATATGAGATGGACGAACCAAAAATTGAGCAAAATTGTGGATGAAGGGGTGGATGGGTGAAACCTCCAATAAAATTGGGCAAACTAGCAGAAATTAAAAAGTGGATCTAAGGTATGAAACTCAGAGCGGGGATAAATCTGGACAGAACTCTGGCAAAATCGAAATAGAAGAGTTGACGAAAATAACAAAATATGAAATGAGAACTGAATGGCAAACCAAAATTTATCGGATGTCCTTGACACCTCTGGAACATCCACTAAAATCCCCAGATCTATCTGAGCTCGTGACTGAGACAAGAAATTCGTGGAAGCTTCTATGGTACTGCGCGGGCAGAACTCCGTTGATGGCGATGGTGGTGCGGTGGCGGCTCGTGGCGGCGATCGTCGGAACCGATACATGAGACGTCACACCTCAGAATGGAAGCCTTCACAGCTTCAAGGGGGAGAGGGAGGAGAGAGGAGGGGGGCGCACCAGCCCTTGCTCTTGAATTAGTTTGAATCAAATGGCATTAATTCATCAAAATAGAAAATACAAGCTTAAATAGGTTACATCTCACATCCATCCACAACTATTGGATCTAGGGGATGCGAATGGAGGGTTGGGATGGAGTGTGACACACACACAAAAAATAAATAAAAAACTACAAGGAGGGGGGCGGCCCTTGGACTAGGTGTAGAAGGTGGACTTGGTAGGTGGGGGTGGGTGGCCAAATGTGGACTTTCCAAGCCCCTTGTCCCCCACTTGGCCCACCCATCTAGAAGCCTCCATTTGACATGTTGACTGACCCCACATGGGGCCCATGGGTGAGGCGGCTCAATGGGATGGGGCCTAGGGGGCCCGTGGGGCCCACGGGGTCCAAATTGCACATAAGCCCCTCTTACAATCAAAATAGCAAACCACATACAATGAAATAAACACAAATTACACACACATAAAGTCTAACTAAATATGATAAATGCCGGGACTCAGGGGGGCGTCTCCAGGCTATCTCCGAGCCAAATAGATGCTGAGGTGGCTCGAGTCGTGCTCCGTGTGCGGTACCGGTGGCTCGGCGTATCGCGCCGCTCAACTGCTCGGGTGTCCGCACCAATTCTCCCCGGGTGGGAGAAACTCGACCCTGTCGAGTAAGGGTCTGCATCGCTCCTGTATCACTCCAAAAGGTCCGGATCGATCCGCTGCAACTCGCCATGTGTGATCCATGTGTCCTCAGTAGCGGGCCGTCCTCTCCATCGCACTAGGTAGTGCGGGTAAGATCCACTCCTGGTAACTATCACTTGCTCGTCCAGTATACGATCTATATGCTCACGCTGCCGTGAAAAAGGGGCTGGAGGTGGAAGTGGACACTCAGGTGTGGGATCACTCTCAAGGGGAGGAGATGGCTCAAAAGGCTCACTAGGGATCACCGCTGGGTCCCTATATGCAACAAGATCCGATACATTGAAGGTAGAGCTTATACCATATTCCTCGGACAAGTCCACAACGTACGCATTGGATCCAACGCGTTTCAACACTCTGAATGGATCGGCTCCGTGAGCTTGCAACTTCTTAACAGTTCCAGAGGGAAACCGTTCAGGTCTTACCCTGATCATGGCGTATTCACCCTCGTGGAACTCTCGGTGGTGTCGGTGGGCATCGGCTAACTCCTTGCACCGTGCATTGCTGGCCTCAATGTGACGACGGATGTCGTCATGCAAACTCCTAACGTGCCTAGCAAACGACTCGGCCGACTCTGACACTCTAGCATGGATAGGCATGGGGACAAGGTCAACGGGTTTCCTAGGCCTACGACATGTGACAATCTCAAATGGACTCATGCCGGTAGACCTATTCACCGAATCATTGTATGCAAACTCAGCCATGGGTAAAATGAGATCCCAATCCCCAATGCAGTCCCTGACTAGACACCTCAAAAGATCTCCCAGACTCCTATTGACTACCTCGGTCTGACCGTCTGTCTGGGGATGATATGCAGTGGAAAACTTGAGGTGAGTACCCATCATATGCCATAGTGTCTTCCAAAAGTAGGAAGTGAATCTAACATCACGGTCAGACACTATAGTGCGAGGCAACCCGAACTTGCACACCACATGAGTAAGAATAGGCGGGCTACCCTAGAAGCATCCGACGTCTTAGAGCAAGGAATAAAGAGGGCCATCTTCGAGAAACGGTCAACCACCACATAGACCGAATCATGCTTCTGGAGGTACGTGGCAATCCCAAAACAAAGTCCATGCTAACATCCTGCCACGGGACATCAGGCACGGGAAGAGGCGTATAAAGGCCCGAGCTTTGCTTCTTCATCTTGGCCGTAGCACATGTACGGCACTGAGCCACGATGTTAGCAACATCGCGCTTCAAGCTCGGCCAATAAAATCGATGCTCCACTGCCTCAATAGTCTTGTTCCGACCAAAGTGGCCGGCTAGACCTCCCGCATGTAGTTCCCACACTAAGAAATCTCGAACCGAAGTTCGGGGAACACATAGCCTGCTACCTCGAAAGAGGTAACCCTCCTGAAGCACATACTCATCAAGGTCTCTCGAGGGTCCGGCCTGGAGAGTGGTAAAAATCTGACCGAAGTCAGGACAATCAACATAGGCCTCCTTCATCTTCTCTAACCCTATGACCTCGGCACTCATGGTGGTAAGCAAGCATGCTCGCCGACTCAAGGCATCAGCTACCTTGTTCTCCACTCCAGCCTTATGTTTAAGCACAAAGGTGAACTGCTGGAGATACTCGACCCAACGACTGTGACGCGAGTTAAGCTTCTTTTGGGAATGGAGGTACCTCAATGCTTCATGGTCGGAGTATAGGACAAACTCCTGATGTAAAAGATAGTGCCTCCAATGCCTGAGAGCCTGAACAACTGCGTAGAATTCTTTATCATATGTGGAATATCGCAGCTTCGCATCATTCAGCTTCTCGCTGAAATATGTGATCGGGTGGGACTCCTGACTCAAAACTCCCCCAATTCCCACGCCCGACGCATCACAAGAGACCTCAAACACCTTCGAGAAATCAGGCAGTCGAAGGATAGGTGTCTGGGTCATGCGCTCCTTGATGTCCTTGAAGGCGGCAGATGCGGCCTTCGTCCATGCAAATGTGCCCTTACGGATGCAATCCGTGATCGGGGCGGTGACGGAGCTAAATCCACAGATGAAGCAACGGTAGAACGTCGCAAGGCCATGAAAGCTGCGGACATCATGAACCGTACGGGGTTCCGGCCACTCAACAATGGCCCGGACCTTCTCCGGATCGGCGGAGACCCCAGTACTAGACACAATGAAACCCAAGAAGGTAAGCTGAGGTGTCATAAAGGCACACTTCTGTGGGTTCGCAAATAACTGCTCTCGCCGAAGAAGTAGACAGACCTGCCGAAGGTGGTCTAAGTGGTCCCCTGTGGTGCGGCTATAGATAAGGATATCATCAAAATACACCACTACAAAGACTCCAATGAAAGGTCGAAGGACCTGAGTCATGAGCCGCATGAAAGTGCTAGGGGCATTGGTCAACCCAAAGGCATGACCAACCACTCATATAGACCGTCCTTGGTCTTAAATGCGGTCTTCCACTCATCACCTGGCCTAATCCTTACCTGATGGTAGCCACTCTTAAGATCGATCTTCGAAAAGATAGTTGCACCTGCCATCATGTCTAGCATATCATCAAGGCGGGGAATAGGGAACCTGTACTTCACGGTGATCTTGTTGATGGCACGACTATCAATACACATTCTCCACGTGCCATCCTTCTTCGGGGCGAGTAATGCAGGTACAGCACATGGACTCATGCTGTCCCAGACAGATCCTCTCTGCACAAGCTCATCGACCTGCCGTTTAAGCTCGGCATGCTCGTGGGGCTCATTCGATAATGAGGAAGGTTGGGCAAAGAAGAGCCCGGAACAAGGTCGATGGCATGCTGAATATCCCGCATGGGTGGGAGTCCCTCGGAAGCTCATCGGGAAAAATATCAGCAAACTCCTGCAGAATAGGAACAACCTCGGGTGGGAGCTCACCCTCGGAGTCCCGCTCCACCTCTCGGACCGTAATGGCAAACACCGGACAGCCCTGACTAAGCTCCTGCTCCATTTCCTGGAGCTAATCATCATCAATCTCCTCGTCGAGGGCTCTCCTGGGCCAGAGGTAACGGTCATAGTCCGAGCTGGGGATGGGGTACTGGGCCCGGGTATGGAAGGCTTTGGAGTACCAGGGCCAGTAGGACCCCTGACTGATGGGCTCCTGGGCCGAACGGGGTGGAGGGTGACCCGCTGGCCATCGTGGTCGAAGGTACAGGTGTTCGACCGACCATGGAGTGTGGCATCTCGGTCGAATAACCACGGCCTACCAAGAATGATACTTTCCACTTCCATGGGGAGAACATCACACCAGATCTCGTCACGGTAGGAGTGGAGCTGCAGTGGGACCAAGCACCGCAGCCTGACCGAAATGGAAGTGGTATCCACCCATGATACCTGATAGGGACAAGGATGGTCTACGGGTGTGAGACCAAGACGAGCGACAGCGTTCGTGGAGATTGCATTGATACAACTCCCGCTATCGATGACCACCTTGCAAATTTACTTTCCCAGCCTACAGAATACCTAAGGATAGTGGTCCGACGCCAGTCATCACTGGCCTGTGGCTGGGTGAGGATACATCTGACAACCCCCACGTGGGTATCGCCCGACTGCTGGACATCCTGGGCCTCACCTCCCATCTCATAGTACTCGTCAGCTAACTCTTCATCTGCCTCATAGCTGACTAACTCGAGGCCCGTAGGGGTGGTATCCTCGGCCTGTGTGTCCCCAATGTGAAGAGATGGGCGGGTGGGACACTGGTTGGCGAAATGGCCAAACCCATTGCAGCGATAACACTGCTGCCGTGATCCACTAGGCTCCCCAATCATAGGTCCTTTACCTTTATCCTCCCGACGGATAGGAGGCGTAGGCAACAAAGGACGTGCAGGAGGTGCGGGTGCCGGTGGACGGGCTATGGGTGGGGCTGTAAGATGCTGGGGACGAGGAAGGTCCCTCGGGGGTGGAGGACGAGGCCTAGGAGCAAACGGCTCGGGATGAGCGGGCTCCTGAGGTCGAGCCATGGGGGCCCTCGGATACGTGCCAGAAGAGCCACGGGGCTCGACACTACGAAGGGGAAAGAGCCCAACCGATGGGGTGACTCGAACTCGGCCTCGAACTGCTCCAATTCGAGAGCAATCTGATATGCCTGCTCCAAAGTGGTCGCATTGCGGCGAAAGAGTTCATATTGATAATTGGGCCGCAAACCTCTCCGAAAGCGGGATATCGTCATGGTGCTCTCTTCCGTGACCCCGCACCGCAAGTAATACTCATCGAACTCGGCGGTGTACTCGGTCACGGATCGGTTCCCTTGGGAGATGCTTTGCCACTTGTCTATAGACGTTGGCGATATGAGGCGGGAAGGTATTTCTCCCTCAATTTGATTTTCATATCATCCCAAGTACCGATTTGGGGTTGACGTCGCTGGTTGAGCAGGCTCTCCACATTGATCCAATAAGTTTGGGCCTGCCCTTGCAACTTCATCTTTGCGTATCGGACTCTTCGGTGGTCCGTCATCTCAAACCACTCGAAGTACCGGTCCATGCCGGCCTCCCAATCTAAATACACCCTAGGGTCCAAGGACCCGCTAAAAGTGGGAGGGTCCGCACGCACACCCCTAAGAATGCGGTCGTCATCCTCGTCATCACGATTCCGTCGTTGATGACGACGACCGTTACCCCCTTGATCATTATCAGATGCATAATCATCCACCACATGCACCTGTTGAACCCCAACATTCTCCGCCTGAGCCCTTGGCACAGCAGGCTGCTGAACCGGCTCCTGTTGGCCGTTCGTCGGCGCGGGTTGCGCCGCTATTGGGCCCCTCTCGAGGACGGCAATCCTCCCAACTAGGCCCAGTATGGACTGATCCGAATGCTCGGCCCGATCCTCGAGGGCCTTCATCCGCCCTTCTAGACTATCCATACGCGTACTGAGACCATCCATACGCGTATCTAAACGATCCATGATGGCCCGGAACATCTCGGCCGTGGAAGACTCATCGGAACTACGGGCTCGGTACTCCGCCATAGGTGGTGGTGGCGAGTACTGGGTACCTCGACGGGTGGGCATGCAACTGACACACGACCTAGAAGACACCGACTAATGCAAACACACACTAAATGATGCACTTAGACCTAAACCAATATCCGGTACGAGGCGGAGTTAATCGATCCGAAGATCACTCCCGCAAGTGTGCGACCTCCCGATAGGCGTAGCCTAACGTTCGGACAACACCTTTTGATATACCGGGTTATCGGGATGAAATGCAATTTTAAAACACTCTTTTTTTTTGTTTGGAAAATGATGATGATCCTAGACTCGACTTAGACCATGATGCATGCAAGACTTATGCAATGACTACCCTAGACTCGACTTGTTCTGATACCAAACTGATGCGGGACGGACACGGGAGACGACACTATTAGGTGCCACCCTCGGACTCTAGATGAAGACGCGACCAGCAGCACACACCAGGAAGACACTAAGCCCGACACTACGAGCTCCTAGGGGCAAAACATCTCTAACAGAAGTGGAAGCTCACTCGTCGTCCCAAGCGAGGGAAAGCGCGGACCGTGCGCGGTTAAGGAACCGGCGGAGGTCAAGGGTAGTCCGACTCAACTTCCGGACTCGGATCGAGTCACGGGACGGGTCACACTCACTCTCACAGCGGTGACATGGACACACGGGCTAGTACCTATGCTCTCGGCAGCGGCAAAAGACCGTATACTAGCTAAGCAAATGAACGCCAAGAGGTTCGGACCATTACCTCCACGCACCCGGCGTGGCGAAGACAACCCCGACCGAATCACGGACTCCCGGTTAAACAATATCACAGTAATACAAAGATTTGACCCACTCCACGCAGGGAGGTAAAAGGTCACATGTGGAGCCCGGGAATCACGCAACTCGGGTTGACGGGAAGCATCTTGATGTCGCCCGGCGGTGCCGAACTCCGCGTTTTCGTGCTTTCCGAATGGTGGGTTCTACGGGCCCGCGGGGCCCACGGACGGCGCTGTCCTCCGGATCTGCGGGGGTGGGACCCACTATGATGGGGACCCCCTGGTGGCGCGCCTCCACGGACGGCGGTCGACCAGGAACACCGATCGGGGGTCGATCGGTCCCGATTCCCAAGCTTTGAAGTTGCTGCCCACGGATTTTTAGTTGCTGTTTTCAGGCGCGCGCTCCGGTGAAAACGGCCGCTGCGATCAATCCCGACGTCGGATCGGGACGCATGAGCTATCGTTGGAAAGCTCTCTTCAAATGCTTCAATTTAGACTCAGAGAGATCTGCTGGATCTGGTCGGATCAGAACTTTAATGAATTTACAAGCCCCTGTTGTACAGTAACCGAAATCTCAGATCTGCAGGATACTTATCTGAGAACCACCATTGAACGCCTAGTAAACCTCCGATTCAGCTCCTTAGCTCTTCTTCAAAGTTGTAGGGTATCAAACCACGGAATGGAGACTATTTTTGGAATTTGATTTGGAGGTGGTGGTGATTTACTATGATTTTTGGGGTGACTGGTGGTCGGATCTGGGAACAGGGGGACAGAACTGTAGCTGGGACTAAGAACGATTTTTAGAAAATATGAGATGGACGAACCAAAAATTGAAAACAATTGTGAATGAAGGGGTGGATGGGTGGAACCTCCAACAAAATTGGGCGAACTAGCAGAAATCAAAAAGTGGATCTAAGGTATGAAACTCAGAGCGGGGATGAATTTGGACAGAACTCTGGCAGAACCGAAATGGAAGAGTGGACGAAAATAAAAAAATATGAAACGAGATCTGAATGGCAAACCAAAATTTATGGGATGTCCTTGACACCTCTGGAACATCCACTAAAATCCCCAGATCTATCTGAGCTCGTGGCTGAGACAAGAAATTCGTGGAAGCTTCTGTGGTACTGCGCGGGCAGAACTCCGTTGATGGCGATGGCGGTGCGGTGGCGGCTCGTGGCGGCGGCGGCGATCGTCGGAACCGATACACGAGACGTCACACCTCAGAATGAAGCCTTCACAGCTTCAAGGGGGAGAGGGAGGAGAGAGGAGGGGGGCGCACCAGCCCTTGCTCTTGAATTAGTTTGAATCAAATGGCATTAATTCATCAAAATAGAAAATACAAGCTTAAATAGGTTACATCTCACATCCATCCACAACCATTGGATCTAGGGGATGGGAATGAAGGGTTGGGATGGAGTGTGACACACACACAAAAAATAAATAAAAAACTACAAGGAGGGGGGCGGCCCTTGGACTAGGTGTAGAAGGTGGGGGTGGGTGGCCAAATGTGGACTTTCCAAGCCCCTTGTCCCCCCACTTGGCCCACCCATCTAGAAGCCTCCATTTGACATGTTGACTGACCCCACATGGGGCCCATGGGTGAGGTGGCTCAATGGGATGGGGCCTGGGGGGCCCGTGGGGCCCACGGGGTCCAAATTGCACATAAGCTCCTCTTACAATCAAAATAGCAAACCGCATACAATGAAATAAACACAAATTACACACACATAAAGTCTAACTAAATATGATAAATGCCAGGACTCAGGGGGGTGTCTCCAGGCTGTCTCCGAGCCAAATAGATGCTGAGGTGGCTCGAGTCGTGCTCCGTGTGCGGTACCGGTGGCTCGGCGTATCGCGCCGCTCAATTGCTCGGGTGTCCGCACCACATGGAGTAATGACAGACACTAATAGAAAACACAGAATGCTGAAATGAACTAAGTATTAGAGAAGAGAGGCATACCTGGATAGACGGTCTCTCGACAGACCGTTCAAACTCTGGAACGGACCTGAGACGACCGCAAAAGATTAGTAAAACCAACAGAACAAACGCAGAGGCGTACCTGAGCCAGCAGGATGGGCGGCCGAGATCAAGCCGTAGGAGGCAGTGAACGAGCAAAGGCAGACCGCTGAAGGCAGCAGACTTCACAGAACAAACAGCACTATAAGCAAATAAGGGCGGCCGCTTCGCAGCCGCGCAAGGTAATAAACAGCTCTCACTGAACCGCACAAACGCTAGAAGACAGGATCCGCCCGCTCCTCAACAGCAACAACAGCCACTGGCACCAGCACAAGTGAATGTAGTTCAGCGCCCAGCCCCTAATGCTGGGTGGTCTTTTGACGATGAGACTCCCGCTCATCTCTTGGCCTTACACCATGCCAACTCCTCCGCACCTTCTATTCCCTCCATTCTCCGACCTACTACCTTGACTACCGTTCCACCCTCCATTCCCTCCAGGTCACCTATTACGCCCGCTACATTCCCCACCATTCCGCCAATCCTTCCACCATCACCCGCCATGCCCTCCATCATCACCCCTTCACTTAACCCTTCACCGATCACCACTCCGCTAGGGCCCGTCAGGCCAGCCTCCGCCGTCCTCACTCCCATTTCCATCCCTTCTACTTACCCCACCGGGCCAATTGGGGGTCCATCTAAGGCTGTGTCGACATGACACTGTGCCCTCCGGAGCGGGCGTTTATTTCACATAAGTTACCCCTCCACTGGTGCACCTGCACCCAACCCTCCAATTCCTTCCTCGACAGTTGAAGCAGAAGAACTAGACCCCGTGCCTGGCACGAAGTATGATTTGCTATAGCACTTGGACCGGATGCCGGCCAAGATTTCAGTACTGGAGTTAATAAAAAGGTCCACGCTACATCAGGATGCCCTCAGGATTTTTTTGAAGAAAGTGATGGTTAACGAAGACGTAGTAGTGGACAGTTTGCCGTTAGTGTTGGCCACTATCACGAGGGGGCCTTCCATGTCATTTTCTGAATCGGAATTAGCACCCCCAGAGGCACGGCAGATGCCACTCTGCATTACTATTTCCTTAAACAAAGTGGCAGTTGAGTCAGCCCTTGTGGACACGGTAGCATCAATAAATGTGTGTCCATTGAGCACATTGCGTGCTTATAATATTTTAGAAGACATGCTTAGGCCCACGCCAACCATGATTGCAGCTTATGATAACTCCAGACGAGCTTGCCATGGGGTTGTGACAGTTCAGGCCGAGCTAGGGCCTTTGAAGATGGATGTGGAATTTTATGTGCTGGACATAGACCAGATGTTCAAGGCAATTCTGGGTCGTCCATGGATTGATAGTTTAAATGCAGTACCCTCGACTGCCCACCAATGCCTCAAGTTCCCATTTCAGGGGCGGGTAGTCAAAGTAAAGAGTGTTTCCACAGTCCAGACCGTTGATGCGATTGCAGACAAGATCCTTCCTACTTTGTGGCCAAGCAACATGCCAGTTCTTTCTGTTATGGACTTAAACTATTCATGGGCATATGCATCACGCAAGCCTGCCACTGTGCCGACAAATGTCAAAATTAAGTCCAAGATTAGAGATTTGAAAGGGTGGCATATGATTTTGAAACTAGGCTATCAGCCAGGCTTGGGCCTCGGCGCGCGGCTGCAAGGGCGAACTAAGCACATCCCTAAAGGTAGAAAAATGAGCCGAAGAGGCCTTGGCTACCGCGAATCGACACTGTCTGTACTAGGAGATTCCGGGCCACTGACTTGGGATTATCGCCAACACTTCGTGAAAGGCCCGCTACAGCCTGGTACTTTGAAGAAGCCGCCGCCCTGTTTCGATGAGAAGACCGATGCCGCTCATGTTTTTGCTGACCCACCGCCGCCACTGAAGGGGCTGGTGGGTGACATGGAAGATTTCTGTAGCTGTTTTGAGAAGCTATTTTGTGAAGAAGAAGCTTGCCCGAAGTAGATGGAGATGCAGCTGGTGAAGCATTCTTCGATTGAGCCAGCCCAACGTCTCTGGGAAGTGGGGAGCTCGACTACCACTTGGTCTCTTTCCCGCCTCATCTCTATTCTCCAGAGGCTGACTTTTGCTCCTCACCCTCCTCCGCTACTCTTTGATCCATCCATGTTTCGATCCCCTTTTCGGCCTGAGAGGCCGATTGAATTTCTGATAATTGATTGTGCATGCGGGCGATGCCCACCGATTGATTTAGTATCCAGGTGGTCGCCCGACGCGCCTGCTGATTTATCAAGAATGTGGTTCCGATCCTCCGACCCATTTTTCGATGTGATTTTCCCCACTTTGTGCCCTCGGGCCCTTCCTCCCCCTCCTCTAGATTCTTCCTCTTGTTGCATGTTGACCACCGAGATTGACCAAAAAAAATGCCAAATTTGAAACGCTCATCTCAGTGGAAGATTATGCTACTTTCCGTCCATCCTCTCCCCAGGGGCATGAGACCCCTGCTCCTTTCCCAGTAGATTTCCTGTCTCCTAGGTTAGATGTACAGTGTGCAGAATCTCCTAGGTTAGTTGAGTCAGTTGGGGTATAGTCTAGCTCTAGTGTTGTCAGTCCGTCCACGTCTGCGGCGCACCCTGTGATGCGTCATTCCAAATCCATCCCAGATATGTTTCTGCAAGATTTAGCCCAGAGATGTCATGCCCTTCTCAAATGCCCTGAGTTTGTAGAGACCGCAATAGTCTTAGAAGATGATGAGGAAGTAGAAGGGGTGTGGAGCAATGACAGATTAGGTGTGTATGAAATCGTAGATGAAAAGGACCCAGCCGATGATGAGGAAAGCGATGTGGAGGACGCTGCCGATCTGTACGCACAAGGTTTGATGAACCATTGACGGCAGTGGATGAACCCACTAAAGAGATCAATCTTGGAACCAAAGAGGACCCCATGCCCTTAATTATTTCTGCTAATCTCCCTCCTCAGGTTGAAGAGGAGCTAATTAAGATTTTGAGGGAGTACATCGATTCTTCTGTCTGGTCCTATGAGGACATGCCGGGTCTTGACCCCGCTCTGGTTGAACATAGGCTTATCCTTAAACCAGGGGCAACACCCGTTAAACAAAAATCGAGAACATTCCACCCTCAAATGGCCTTAAGGATAAAGGAGGAAGTCGACAAATTACATAAGGCCAAGTTTATTAGAGTTGTTTTACATCCGCAATGGGTGGCAAATATAGTCCCAATAATGAAAAAGGATGGAAAATTCGGATTTGTATTGATTTCAGGGACTTAAATAAAATATGTACGAAAGATGATTTCCCGCATCCTCACATTGACATGTTGGTGGATAACATAGCTGGATATGAGGCACTCTCATTTATGGATGGGTATTCTGGTTATAACCAAATCCGCCTTGCTTCCGAGGACCAAGAGAAGACCTCTTTCACCACGCCCTGGGGCACATACTGCTATGTCGTTATGCCATTCGGATTGAAGAATGCAGGTTCCACGTACCAACGGGCAATGATGGCCATCTTCCACGTTATGATGCATGTGTATATGGAAGCCTATGTGGATGATATCTTGGTGAAGTCGAGGTCCAAAGAAGAACACCCCGCCATTCTAGCTAAGGTGTTGCAAAGGGCTAGGGAGTACAAATTAAAAATGAATCCAAAAAAATGTATATTTGGAGTTGCATCGGGGAAGTTGCTAGGGTTCATAGTTAGTAAACGGGGAATTCAGATTGATCTGAATAAAGCAAAGGCCGTTATGAAAATGCCGCCGCCTAAGAACATCACTAAACTTAGAGGTTTGATTGGTGTGGACGCACTTTTCATTTAGATCTTTGGTTTTATTGGTTTATTGATTTATTAAGTGCGTGGGCGTGCCAGTCACGAAGTGACGATTTATTCAGGCTCCGAAGAGCCCAAGGGTACACTCAATCTGACTCAGTCCGGCGATTGTGTGGTTCGGGTCGGGACTTTGACCCTGCCATAAAGGTCACAACGTCATTTACATCCCCTCGGAGAGGGGAATACCCTTGATTAATTGTCGAAAATAAGGGCTCCACGGTCGAAAGAAATATCAATTAACGCAGGAAGGAAACAGCCGTTGGGCTATGCGGTGAGCCCGAGGTGAGGGCATGAATACTCGGATTATGTCGGTCACCGATGGACCATTCCATGTTTGGACAAAAGTTCATACGGAAAATAAGACGGTAACGGGGGACGAATCCATGCGAATGTCAACCGGGGGGACGGCAATTTTAATACAGGGAGGAAAGTCAGATCCCGGCGAGGGAGGAGACCCTGATGAGATATTGGCCCGAGGTAAGGCCGAGCGGTCACCATGACGAGAGAGAGAACTCCCGAGGGTGACACCCGGCTTACAAGAGCATCATTAATGTTCCCGGGTTCGGAATCCAAGAAGGAGAGATGGGGACCATGCCGTTATGTTCGTGGGTTGCCTTGCGTAACATGTATCATTATCGCTCATTTGTTAGCATCGTTTCCTTTTGTTATCTTCTCTTCGTTCATTATTTGGTTGGAATTACCCCCCCTTTTTTATCACTATTATATTTTTTTATCTTTCCCTTTATTATATCTTTTTTATTACACGTATATATTTATTGGAGAAATGATGGAGCGTATCGCTGGAGGCGGAATTGGGAGTGTGCCGCTGAAGGCTGGGAGGGAGTGTACCGCTGGAGGATAGAAGGTGTGCCGTTGGAGGGTGGAGACTAGGGTGCACCGCTGCAAGAAGTGGGTTAGGGTGTACCGCTGGAGGGTGAAGGCTAGGGTGTACCGCTCAAGGGAGTGGGCTAGGGTGTACCGCTGGAAGGTTCAGGTGGGAGTATACCGCTGAAAGGGTGAGCTGAGGTGTACCGCTGGAAGAAGTGGGTTAGGGTGTACCGCTGGAGGGTGAAGGCTAGGAGTGCGGGGTCGAGACCAATAGAGTGGAGTTCAGATGGGTAGGGGGAATTCAGAGGATGTCCTCTTGTTTATGCGGGTCTGATGGGAGACTTCAGAGGATCAACTTTCGATTTTGTCGTGTGATTCAGCCCCAATTCACGTCCAATGGTGCAGTTCTTCGGGTCTTGTTTAGTTCAAATCCTTGAATTTTGTATAGTCCTTTTAGTTGATTAAAATGTCTCATTGTTGTTTAGTCCATCTGTTTGTTGCTTCTTTTCGTCTTTTTAATTTATTGTTATTCCTGACGAAAATTCGGCAGCACCTCCCCTTGACCCGGGAGGTAAGGGAATAACAAGGAACATGCCCACAAGGAGTGGCATGAACCAACAACTGAGGTGGGTGCCTGAGCAGCCCCTTTTGCGGAAACCTCAGAAAACTCGGAGAAAACGCCGAACGAGAAACCAGTAGACTGGTGCAAGCTATGGGTGCACTGGGTGAGCAGCAACTAGAGTATGCCGGTGGACATGGCTAAGATGGGAGCGTGCCGCTGGAGGCACTTCAGGGGCAGTGTGCCGCTAAGGTGGTCAAGGCGTGTCGCTGAGTAGAAGAACAGGAAGTGTGCCGCCAGGTGGACAAACAGCAAGAGTGTGCCACTGAATAAGCCCAGGGCGGGGTGTACCGTTGGGCCGACCCAGAGAGATGCACTGCTGGGAGTGAAACTAGGTGTGACGTCGAGGGGCTTGAACAGTGTGATGGCTGCTGGTTCCGGGAGGAGATCAAGGGGAGATGTTCTAGGTACTGAGGGGAGGAGTCCCTATGTATCAAGAAGGATGGTGGGCTCCTACGGACCCGTTTAACAGGATCTAAGAATCATCGTGCTAAGGGAGGCCCCGGAAAGGGGAAGAGGCCAGACGTTGGGAGGCTGGTAACAGATGCGTAAAACCTTAACGCTAAGAAGAAAGCGGCAAACACAACGAAAGAAGGCCAAGCCAGGAGATATTTCATTCATGATGCACTCAAAGTGACATAGATCATGACCCGAAGGCCAAACACGACACATTACATTCAAACGAACGGGAGAAGAAAACAACAGAGAGAAAGGAAAGAAGACTCAGGGAGAGGGTTAGGATGAGGAAGGGTGGTCGTTCCCTTCACTGCCACCCTTCCCTCTTCACTACACAGCACACACTCCCTCTTCCTCTCCTTGCTCTCCTCTACCTTCTTCTTGTTCTCTTCGAACGGGGGTGCTCTGGCCTGCTCTCCTTCTTCTTCTCCACCCTCTGTAGAAAAGTCTCCTCCCCTTCTCTCTTGTCTTCGTGGGGCTTTTATACATGGACCGTTGACGGGGGAGCTCATGATGGCACTGCCATCCGAGGTTGACCCTGGTCTGCTTCATGTCAGGCGAGGATCTCCTTCGTCCAACCAGAAGGAGACACCAAGGCGGATGTTAGCTATCGTTTGAGGTGGCCGAGCTGCGCGCCAATGGGTCCGCTTATTGACCGTTGTGCCTTCTACCGTGCTGTACCGTCCAGGGGGATTTACCGCTGCGCCGCTGGAAGGGCTAGGCGTTGGGCCGCTAAAGGGGCATGCTAGCGTGCCGCTGAGTATGTCTGTAGGGGACATTGTGCCGCTGGGACATGCTGGAGGAGAGTGCCGCTGAACGGCCACTCAGGTGTGCCGCTGGAAGGCCTCAGGCCCGTGCCACTGAAGGCCTCGGGCCCGTGCCGCTGAAGGGGACAGAGGGCCTGTACCGCTGCAGGGGCCAGGGGGCCTTGTGCCGCTGGAGCTCCAGGAGCTGCCGCTGAGGGGCGTTGGGGCCGTGCCGCTGGAGGCTTGGAGTCTGTGCCACTGAGAGGGCGTTAGGGCCGTGCCGCTGGAGGCTTGGAGGCTGTGCCGCTGAGAGGGCGTTTGGAGCGTGCCGTTGAAAGGGGCACCAGCTCTGGCTTCAGGGACTCACGGTCGTGCATTCTTTGGGATATTTCTTCACCGTTAGAGACTCGAGGGTGGGTCCATAGCCGTGTATCAATTTAGGAGGGTATCCTGTGTTTTCCTTGTCATTTAATGCGCCCGTGCAAATGTGGGGATTTGCCGGACGGTAGTATTCTCCCGGAGCCATGGATGGCCAGTCTCCCCGGGTCTTCTCTTTTAGACTTTGACATTGATGTGGGAGATTGGTGGGTTGCATGGTCATACAATTTTACCCGTCCACAAATGCCCCCCACCCACGAGTAGCGTGAGCGACGGATGAGCCGGACGGTGCTCATGGGTGTGTTCGTACAATGGTGGGTGTATGTACGTGAAATGAACAGCGTAGGCATCCTTACTTCTGCTATGTGTTTAGTATATTATTTATCATCTGTCATGTACGTGTATACACATGTACATCATTTATTATTATTATTTATATATATTCCTCTCCTTTCTTTTTCTTTCTTCTCTTTTTCCCCCTTTTTTCTCTTTTTCTTTTCTTTTTCTCTCCCCTTTTTATATACATATATATATATATATATATATATATATATATATATTTCTCTTTTTTTTCTTTTCTTTCCCCCTTTTTTTCCCTTTTTTTCTCTCTTTTCTCATTTTCTTAATCCCTTTTTTTCTTTTCGTTCGCCCTATTTTCGTCCCCTTTTTTCTTCCTTTTTTTTTTCTTTCCCATCCCTCCTTTTCCCCCTTTTTTGAAATCTCTATGAAAGGGGTGGGGGAGTTCGAAACTCCCCCACCCATTGAGCTTCTCTCTCTCCCTTTCTACCTTGTCTCTTCGGCTGCCACCGCCTCTCTCCCTCTCTCTTTCTTCCCCGGTGAGCGCCACCGCCACCGCCGTCGTCTTCCTCTTTTTCCGGTGAGCCCGCCGGGCGGTCCCCCTCCTTTCTCCCTTCTCCTCTTCTTTTCTTCTTCTCTTTCTCTTCTCCTTTTCCCCTTCCTTTTCCTTCTTCTTCTCATTTTCTCTTCGCTCGGGGGACGGCGGAGCCCTAGGCTCCCCGTCTTCCTCTCCCTTCTTCTTCTTCTCTTCCTTCTCTTCTTCTCCCTCTTCGTCTTCTTCTTCGTCTCTTCTTCTTCTCTTCTTTTCTTCGTCCCTTCTTCTTCTTCTCTTTCGGTATGAGGTGGAGGCGCCGGGGTGCGCCGTTGACGAGGGCGCGGGGTGTGCCGCTGAGGCGGCCAAGGGGCGTGCCGCTGGGCAGCCAATGGGTGTGTGTGTCGCTGGGCGGCCAGGGCGTGCCGCTGGGGCAGCCAAAGGGTGTGCCGCTGGGCGGCCAGGGAGTGTGCCGCTAGGGCGGCCACTGGGGTGTGCCGCTGGGCCGCCAGGTAGTGTGCCGCTGGGGGGCGTACCGCCGAAGCAAGGCACGGGGTGTGCCGCTGAAGGGGGAAAGTGGCTTCTTCAACCGAAGGACTTCCGGTGTCACCCTCGGGGCACACCGTGACTTTGTTGGGGCCGTCACTCCTTGTGGACGTGAACCCGTGTTTCCCTTTTACGCCTTGGGTGTAGGGGAAACTCTGCCAAAATTTCGTCAGAAATTGTTGGCATTAACTTAGTTTATTCTAAACGCTGGTGGATGCCAAGGGGAGTGTGCCGTTGAGCGGCCACTGGGGCGTGCCGCTGAGGGGACACTGGGGTGCACCGCTGGGCGGCCAATGGGTGTGCCGCTGGAGCATTAGAGGGCGCGCCGCTGGAGCGTCCCTGGGGTATGCCGCTGGACGGCCGCCGGGGGTGTGCCGTTGAGGGCCAGGGGGGTGTACCGCTGGGGGCCACCCAATGGTGTGCCATTGAGGGAGAAACTCCGTCAAAACTTTATCAGGAATTATTGGCATTTATTTAATTTGCTTGCAATGCAAACCCCTGGTAACTTTCTCTTCTCTTCCTTGCTTGTGGATTATTTTGACCCGAGGTCCTTTGCATTTTGTAGAGAGATGGCTGCTCCGAGGGGTTCTGTTGCTTCTGCTGCAGCTGGTGCCGAGCGTGTTCCCCCGCCCCCGGTGCCAGCGGTCACTTGGCTGAACGTGGAGGACCTCGACAGAGAACACGCCGAGATAGCGGCGTTAGCTGAATCGTCCGACTCTGACACCGAGACGATGGATTTCCGCAGGCTCACTCGGGTCGAAGGCAGCATGACTTTCGACCGTGCCACAGGGGAGTATCGGAAGGACTATCCGAAGGACAAGCACCTCATCCGCTTCCTGAAGCATCTCAGTCACCAAGAGGGGCGGAACTTCAGAGCTGTCAGGGACGCCGAGCGAGCGATTCTGCAGTCTCGGGACAGCCTACTGTACAGCGTCCCAAGGATCATCCCAATGTATCTAGTGGGAGAAGCCCGGGAGTGGAAGCCCATCTTGGGGCTCGAAGTCGTGCTATCGGTAGAGGACAAGTTAGTGCGGGCGCCTCAGTTCACCCCTGCTCAGTGGGACACGTCTACCGGGCGGGTTCAGGGTGAGCACCCCCAGTTCGGCCTGTTCTTGGCTCCACTAAAGTGGGGGTACAGAGAAGAACATTTCCTGTTGGATTGCTTGGCCATCCGATTCAAGCATGAACTGGCGCTGGGCTGGTTCGAAGAGTTAAAGCTTAAAGATGCGCACAGCTTCAGAGAGGGGGCCGTGGAGTTTGCATAATACGTGCTATTCAATTAGGCGCCGATCCTCACCCGTGCTGGCATCTACCACAGTGTGTACGCCTCCCGGTACAGTTATCCTATTTCTAGGGGCCTCTGCTGCGGAATGATCGAGGTGTTCAATGCCGAGACCAACACTTTTTACACGGCAGAGGGCGAGACTTCGTTGGACCTGTGGAGTCTCAGCCAGCTCAGTGGCTTGCCCATTGATGGGGAGCCATACGAAGAAGCCGCCCCCCCTGATATGATTAAGGATGAAACCAAAGGGGATGGCTACTATTCTCTTGGCTATTCATACCGGTACTTTATGAAGGCGTACTGGGAATTCTATCAGCTGTCGCATGGCGGGAGGCAACCCCCCCGAGGGGACCGAAAAAGAGTCTGCATGGTCCTCTGGCTGCAGTATTTTTATGATGGGCTGAAGCAGTATGAGGAGTTCCCACATATTGGCACTGCCGTCGACCGGAAGAAACATGCCAAGTCAAAAGTTGACGTGAAGATCCCTCCTCGAGGGCGCCGGAGCGGGCCGAACCTGATGGGAGTCGACCAATTAACGCATTGCGCCGCATATTTGACGTATTGGCTATGCTCATTCGCCATGCCCTATGGGGACGAGACCGTCATTCGCCCGGACACCATCTACCCAGCCTGTCAGATGACCTGGGGTATCAAGTTGTCTTTGTGCCCGGCCACGCTGTGTCTGATATACAAAGCGCTTGGGGACATCAGCAGTCACCAGTTCCCGCGGCAGGCGCGGTATGTGTGCCCACTGCATTTTTTCAATGCGTGGGTCTGTTCTCTATTCCCGGAGTTCGCCCCACGCACCATTCAAGGCTGGGGGTTGGTTCCACGGATGCTGGAGTTTGCGAGCGTGGAGTCGAGCTCGATGTCCATGCGGCTATACGACATCCGGGGTAGGTTGACGACGGTGCCCCTCGATGCCACGGGTACTATCCACTTCTGGACCCTGGACGCTCACTCAAGTCCATTGGTAAACAATAACCGGGAGTGCAGAGACGACCAGGTGGAAAAGTCCGTGCACCCGATCAGCCAGGAGAACGTGGTCCGCCCTTTATTGGAGCCGGAGCTCAGGGCTTGGGTGCTATCCATTCATCCAAGCGTGTTGGATTTCTGAAAGGGGGACAGTCTATTGCTGGAGCTATACTACCCCTTTCGCTTCGGTAGGAATTTCGGGTATGATCAACATATCCCGACGCACGGCTCTCGCTTCGATCTGTCGAAGCGAAGTCTCCAGGGGAGTCCCACTACCGAAACTGCCCGAACCTGGTGGGATTTCTTTCATCGGGCAGACACCGCTACCTTTAGGGTGCCAGCCCCGGGTCGGATTCCACGAGTGACCCCTGAGTATGTAAAGTGGTGGAACGCCCGGATAACTTTTTACCAATTATGCCGGACCGACTGCTGGGATGGGGCAGAGAGGAAATTTCTGAGCCGACAGCCAGTACCGGTACTGGATATTGACGTGGAGCACCTACTCCGATTGAGGCGCGGCAAGGAGCAGGAAGTAGCTGCGTACATGATCGCGCTGAAGGCAGCTCGCGAGACCAAGCCAACACCGCAGGTTACGCTGCCTCCGGTGGCGAAGGATGATTTCAAGAAGACCTTGCGGGACCTTTGCCATGTTGGGAGTGACCACCTGGAGCTGACCAATTATCCCTTTCCCATGGAAGAAGAAGGCACCCCCGCGAGGAGCTGGCGTCTGGAGAGGGATCCAATCTGCCCATACCGCACGTTCGTAAGGGGGGAGGAACGAAAATCGGAAAATTACAAGGACACCACATGGCTCTACGTCCTCCTCCGAGTGCACGGGTTGAAGATTGAAGATCCGGGGCCAACCATCTTTGGAAAGTGCCTCCATATCACCTATTATTATGCCGAGGGGTGGGGGATGGACCACTTCAACCGCTTCGGTCACTTGGCCGCCAAGAAGCATGCAGACCTGGCCGCCCTTGCCGACCGCTGCCAGAAAATCGAGGACGTATGCTGGCTAGTCCGAGAGGCGGCTCGCTGGGACAAGGAGCCGTCCGTCAGCTACTGGCCGATATTACTGCGGCTGTACACCGGCCCACATGGTATTTTAGTGTTTTTTTGTTTTACTTGTGCTTTTCAATATTGCCCTTTCCTTGGATGCCGGAAGCTGATCGGGTCCGTTTTCTCCTTCTTTCTTTTCTTTGAACAGACCACCCCGACAGTGTCCAGACGGCGACGTATCGCAATCTTCTGCGGTAGGCAGGGAAACCTGCTTACTTCGAGGAGGTACCAGTAGCTCCGACCACGACTCCCATGCCTCCGCCTGCAAAGAGGCCCCGGGCGAAATCGCCCGTGAAGAAGGCGGTGGATGCTGCCAAGGCGGCCGGGCGGCGGGAGGCAAAGCCACGAAAAATGGAGGCCGCTAAAGCTACGCCGACCATTCCCCCGGCGCCTTTGATCTCTTCATTCGAAGAGATCGAAGCCGTTCGAGCCGAGTCGGCCTGCGGGTCGGGTTTCTTCTTCTTCGAGGCTCTCCGAGATTTATTTAGACATTAAGAGGGGCGTTTCTTGTAACACACACATGTTCCTTTGTTCCAGCTGTCACCGAGAGGCCCGCGCCCATGTCTATTCCAGGCATAGGTGAAGCTGTGACCCACGGGGCCATGGAATCTTTCGCAGAGACCTTCTTCGCCCCAATCCCCGCTACCGAAGCTGAAGGAGGTATAACGCTTTCTTTGCTAGTCGCTTTGATTAAGAATTTTGAAGTATTACGGGCCTGACTAAACCTGGGTCCTGCTTTGCCTTGCAGGAGCTGATGTGGCAGCCCCTCGACCGGAGGCGGATCCCGAGGCATCCCGGTTCGGGCAGACATACAGAACGAAGGGGTGGCGGTCAGGGAAGTCGCAGTTGCCCGTCCGACGCAGCGACGAGCCGACCCCGGATGTTGAGGCGGGGGCCACCTTGACAGCGAGAGAGGTGCCCATTAGGACTAAGTCTTCATCGGGCAAGAAGGTAGATTATGGCTATTCTTCTGACGAAGTGCTTTCAACGGAGGGTATCCCCGGGGAGCCCAGCCTTCAAGTTTCCACCTGGGAAGCCCTAGTACTACATATTTCTCTTAGCCTGGTGAAGCGGGCACCCGTAAGTGCGAACCTGTTAATTCAGGTTTCCTTCTTGAGGCCGTCAACTAACCTCCTCGATATCATTGTTTTTTTTTTTGGCTTCTAACGAGAACAGGCTCCGTCCAAAGATGCAGCGATCTACGCCCCGGGTTCAGAAATTGCCAGACAAGCGACAACCACTGCTAGCTTGGATAGACTGGCGTCCCTGGTCGAGGTTTTGTGGCAGGAAGAAGCCGGGGTAGGCTCGAGTGCTGCCGTCTCGACCGCACAGACCTCACCCCGAGAAGAAGTGGTAGTGGCTGTGAGTGTACGCCTTCTTCTTTCTTCCTCCTTTCTCGTCCTTAAGTCTTTTGTTGGGGTTGATGATTTATTTGAGACAATACAGGCTCGCGCCTCCAAAGGAGCCCTGGACGTTACTATCCCGGCCACCGAAGCCTTGGAGGAGTGGGAGATAGCACCAGAGATCGAGGTGCGAGAGCCAGTCGTACCCGAAGTCGACATTCGAGAAGAAGGGGAGGTGTCACCGGTGACCGAGACCCGTAGGGAGGCGGTGCCTGAAGTTGCCGCCCGAGGAGAGACGACGCCGGAGAGTAGCATAGTACCGGCGGGTGAGGTAAGCACGGGGCTCCATCCGGCTCCCTTGGGAATGCAGTGATTTACTCCACTTGGCAAGCGACTGACCTTCCTTTACATGGTTAGGTAACAACAACGCTCGGCGGAGAGCGTGCACCTCGGGCTCGTAAAGCCGTCCCCAGGTGGAGCTCCTCCTTCCGCGTGCACGCGGCTAAAAGATTGAAGATGCTTCTGGGGCCGGACGCGGGGTCCTTGACGTCTCTTCTGCAGATGGGGGCCGTCCCACGGCTGGTGATCCCACTGCCACCGATCCCGACGCCAGTCGTACCCGAGGAAGCCCGACTCCTGGGGAGGATATTGGTGATCCTTAATGAACATTCAGGGGAATTCCAGGCGGGAGGAGATGAAGACTTCCCGGGAACGACATCGGACCCGCTCGCCATCTATACTTTGTCTGCCGAGGCGGCGGAGGCTGAAGCAACTTTGTCTGCTGCGGCACCAGATCCGGCCTCTATGACCGTCCATTCTCCCGACAGGGCCGCGGCTCCAGTCTTGACGGGGGAGGCGACGTTGTCGGGCTCGGAACCAGCCCGGTCGATGGAGCTAGAGCAGCCGCTCATCATGGCGGCGCCAGACGTCTCCGTTATGATATCCCCCTTACCTATGGTGGTAGCTGGCCAGGGGTCGACCTCGGAACCCACGAGGTCCCTCCTTTCGGCCCTGACCCTTCCTGGTAGCTCGGCCGTGGTTGACGCAGAGCTGTGGGCGGCCGTGGACAGCGAAGTTAGCTTCGACCCACCAGCCGTCCCTTCTATCGGCCACGTGAGTTCGGATCTGCCAGTCCGCCAGACCCTGTTGGTATTGCGCTCTATTGTCGTTTCTGACCCAACGCTCACATATCAAGATGCAAGGGCTATCGTGGAGCAGCTGAACAAAGCACTACAGATGATGGGCTGCCCGTTGGAAGAGTGGTCACGACGCGTTTTGTTATTACTGAAGTACGTAAACCATCGCGCATTCCTCGAGACGCAGGCCCCAACCGAGCTTACAGCTATCGGAGCTCAGAGGGATGAATATCTGGAGGTTCTGGCGGCGTGGAGGGATAGCAGGGAGCTACACCGGGGGGCCTTGGACGGGTGTAATGCCAACATCCATGCCTTGGAGAACCAGATAGAGGAACTCTGGGGTTGGCTTGCCCAGGCTGAGTCTGACCTGCTCGAGGCCGAGATGGACAAGACCCGGGAAACTGAAGAGTTGGCCGTCACCGAAGCAGCGGTGGCCTCTATGACGATAGAGTTGGAACGCCTCGACGCGCAGGAAGACCGTCTGCGTGAGATGATGAGCTTCCCTTGCGTCGGGATCCTCCCTTTTGAGGACATCTTCCGGGGGCTAGACTAGCTGCCAGTCCCCCTTGCATCCCTTTTTTTTGCATATAACACCGGGGTATGCCCCGAGGCCAGTGTAATTCTCTCTTTTTTTTATAACAGGAATACAATGCAATTATCCCACTTGCTTCCTGTATGTGTGTGGTATTGAGCAGTCTCTTCCTCCCTTTTCTCTTTTCTTTTCTATGCTATGTGATGGGACGCAAGTCCATGCTAACAACTTACCCGAGGAGAACCCGGTGAGGTTCGCAGAGGAGCATAGGAGAGTGCTCGCCCCTTCCAGAGGAGGGACGAGGTGACCACTCCACCATGTCCATCAAGCGACTCATCCGAATGATGTCACCGGTATGTTTGACCCGACTAGGTTGATCCGACCTTGGAAGGGCGGAGAGAAGAGTTTGTTCATCCAACGACCCAGACGGGAGGTCTTGGTCAAAAGGGGTTGTTCGTCGTCCGAAGGGACGAAGAGAAGAGTTTGATCGTTCAATGACCCTGACGAGAGGTCTTGGTCAAAAGAGGGTTGTTTGTCTATGCCGACAGAGTGCCGATGACAGGTGTGGTTTATTTTTCTCTTGGTGTGTTCACTGGTACGGGCGGGTGCCAACGCAAGGAGAAGGGTTGATTCAATCCCGGACGAAAGGTCCGGCTGGGGTATTCTTTGTCAGTGCCGACAGAATGTCAAGGGCTGACATGGTTGATTCGTTTATTAAAATATTCATTCTTTTTCTCTTCATTCCTTTTCCCTTTTTTTATTCTCTCTTTTTTTATTATTATTTGTCTTCTTTTTCTTCTTTTTCTTTTCTTTTTTTTCTCTCTCTTTTTCCCCTTTTTTTGTCCCTTTTTCTCTTTCTCTTTTTCCCCCTTTTTTTCTCTTGTTTTTTTTGTTCGTGTTCCCTTTTGTTGCTTCTCTTGTAATCCGTAGCAGATAGCAGCCAAACCATTCAAGCAATTGAGAACAAATCCGCCCGCCGTGGGGCGGCGAAGTGTATTATTCATTGAATGGAGGAATTGGAGTGTGGTACAACCTCAGATGCCTGCCATTAAGGGGTGGAAACTGGACCTCCCCCCGATGGTCGACTATCACATATGCTCCACCTTCATAAACCTTTTGGATTACATAGGGTCCAAGCCAATTCTCATTCAGCTTGCCCTTGGGGTTGGAGGCCATGACTTCCCTCCTTTTGACCATAAAGAGGTCACCCTTCTTGAATTCACGCTCCTTGACAAGCTTGTCGATGGCGCGAGCTATGCGGGCCTGATAGACCCGGATGTTCTGCTGGGCTTGGAGCCGCTTCCCCTCCAGGCTGGAGAGCTCTTCGAGCCTTCGCTCGACATTTGTTTGGTCTTCTCGGACCAACCCGTGTTGGATTGCAACCCAAAGGGAGGGCTCGATGGGGACGATCGCCTCTGAGCCATATACCAGGGAAAAGGGTGAACAGCCCGTCGGGGTTTTGTAAACAGTTCGATATGCCCAGAGGGCCTCATACATTCTTTCTTCCCAGTCCTTCTTGTTATAATTGACAATTTTGGAGAGGAGAGTACAAAGAGTTTTGTTGAAAGCTTCGGCCAGACCATTGGCCTGGGGGTTGTAGGGGTTGACGTCCTCCAATCGATCTTGTATTTTTCTGCTAGCCGGTAGACTTTCTGGTTGCGGAAGTGGCTCCCATTATCTGAGATAATTCGGTTCGGAGTGCCAAACCGGCATATGATGTTGCGACGGACAAATCTGGCGAAGATCTCCCCGGTTACTTCCCTCAAAGCAACGGCTTCCGCCCAACGGGAGAAGTAGTCAGTTGCTGCCAAAATGTATTTGCACCCGACGGATGACGCGGGTAGTGGACCCACGACATATGTTCCCCACTGGGCAAAAGGCCCGCTGGGTAATGTCGGGTGTAGCGACACGGGTGGCCTCCTGGGCACCGTGGCATGCTCCTGGCATTTCTGACAAGACTTGGCGTATTTGCAGCAATCATCAAACATTGTCGGCCAGTAGTAGCTGAGCCTTTTTATTTCAATTTTCATCTTCGATCCCGCCTGGTGTGCACCGGCTGTCCCGGCGTGGACCTCTTTCATGACTTTCCAAGGTTCTTTAGTGGATAGACATCGCAGGAGCACCTTCCGTCTGGCATCCACCATAATTCCGAATATGATCCCGTTCCGAACCTCATAAGAGTCCTTTGTTCTCTCTATGCTTGGGCAGTTGCTGGTGTTTAAACCGTTGCATAAGAGGGTCCCTCCAGTCAGGCAGGCCGACGGCTTCTGCTGCAGCGACCTCCAGTTCTTCTTCTTCTGGTTCTTCTATCATGCTAGGCACCTGGCCCTGATTCACCACCCGGATGCTAAGAGATCCATCAGGCGGGACTTCTAATGAGCTTGCCAGCTTTGCCAGTGCATCGGCTTGTGCATTTTCTCCCCTGGCAACATGTCCTATCTCAATAAGGTAGAATTGTTCCATGAGCCACTTCGCTTTAGCATGGTAAGAGAGCAGCTCAGGTTTTCGGACATTAAACTGCCCCTAGACTTACTTGACGACTAGTAACGAATCGCCAAATCCTTGCAGGATCTTAATCTCCATTTACAAAGCGACATGGATGTCGATGATCAGAGCCTCATACTCTACCTCGTTATTTGTGCAGGGTTTATTGATAGAATAAAATGTATGCAATACTTCTCCCTCCGGGGATTTAAGGATGATGCCGGCCCCTGCCCGTACTTTGGTACGTCCGGACGGGGTCGTTTCTGTTCTCGAGGCTCCATCAAAGTGCAGCTGCCAGGTGATCTGTTGGACTTGGTCCACCTCCAGTGTCTCATCTTCAGGCAACTCTGTAGCCAGTGGGGAATCCTCAGACACAGGATGTGCCATGAAGAATTCGGCCACGGCTTGACCCTTAACGGCCTTTTGCGGCACGTAGGTGATATCAAATTCCATTAGCAGCACGGCCCACTTGCCGAGATGTCCCTTCAGGACTGGATGGGAGAGAATGTGTTTAACTGGGTCGGCCTTGGAGATCAGGCTCACTTCATGGGAGAGCATGTAAAGCCTCAGCTTCTTGACTACGAAGACCAAGGCGAGACAGACCTTCTCAATCGGGGTGTATTTTGCTTCTGCCCCCACTAGCCTTCGGCTAAGATAGTAGAGAGCCTGCTCTTTTCCCTCGTCATTGTTCTGGGCGAGCATTGCCCCCAATGAACATTCGGTGGCGGCTATGTATAGAATAAGCGGCCTCCCCTTGACAGGTGCCCCTAGCACAGGCGAGGTCCTTAAGTAGTCCTTCAACTGATCGAAGGCCTTCTGGCATTCTCGGTTCCAGTCAAAAGGCGCATTTTTCATCATTAATCTGTGGAATGGCTGACAGCGCCCCGACAGGTTGGAGATAAATCTTCGGATGTAAGCCAGCCGGCCTTGACGGGATCTTAACTCTCCCAGGTCCTTCGAAGGAGGTAGCCCCTGGATGGCCTTTATCTTGAAAGGATCGATCTCGATCCCTCTATATCGAACAATGAAGCCAAGGAACTTCCCGCTGGAGACGCCAAAGGCACACTTCATCGGGTTCATTTTCAGCTCATACTGTCGGAGTCTTTCAAAGATGACTCTGAGGTCTTTCAGCTGATCTTCTCTTTTCTTCGACTTGATGACCAAATCATCAATGTAGCATTCGACTTTGTTGTATAGCAGCTCGTCAAATATTTTGGTCATCACCCACTGGTAAGTAGCGCCGTCGTTCTTGAGGTCGAAGGGTATTCTTTTGTAGTGGAATATCCCTTTGGGTGACCGGAAGGCCGTATGAATTCGGTCGCGCTCAGCTATCCAGATTTGGTTATAGCCGGACGATCCATCCATGAAGGACAAGGCCTCGTGGCCAGTAGTTGCGTCAATCATGACTTCAGTGATGGGCACCGGGAAATCATCTCTCGGGCTGGCTTTATTCAGGTCGCGGAAGTCCACGCAAATCCTGATCTGTCCATTCTTCTTCTTCACCGGCACAATATTGGCCAGCCAAGTGGTATACTGGTTTTCAGCTACAAAATCGACGTCTATGAGCTTGTTGACTTCTTTGCAAATTTGGTTTATCAATTCCGGCCTCATGCGCCGGGGAGACTGCTTCACCGGTTCCACCTTGGGATCGATGGCCAGAACATGTTGGGTCACACCGGGGCTTAGGCCGGGCATCTCCTTGTAGTTCCAGGCAAAACAATCCCGGAACTCTTGCAGCAATTTGGTATATTGTTCTCTTTCTTGTGGAGGAAGGAGGGCACTTAGAAAGGTCGGCCTGGGGTCGCCTTCTGTGCCCAAGTTAATTTCAACAAGTTCATCAACCGTGGCCTGGCCGCCATATTCAATTTCCGGCGGTGCCGGCAACAGGTCGACAAAATCCTGATCTTCGCCATCTTCTGCTTCAAGGAAGCCATAGGTGTCACCCTGCTCAGCTTCGTCGGACAATGAGACTTTGCTGGCATCCCCCGCCTCCGGGCTCGCAGGCCCTGGCTTCGAGGGGTCCTTTTGTGCCGAGAAGTAAAGGATTTCCCTGGGGTCTTCTTGGTAATCATCATAGACGGCTATAACAGGGGCCGAAGTGACGGATTGCTGCACCAGGGGGTGGTTCTCCGCTAGCGGCCAAGGTTGCCCGTTCTCAGCTGCATTTTCAAAAATCTGGTGCTGGACCGACACCATGTAAACACTTCTTTCGTGACTGCCTATCACATGGGGGCGTGGTGGAGTCACCACATAATCTCCCATTCTGAGCTCATCTTTCTCAATCAGGTCTTGAGCAATATCCTTGAAGACGTAGCAGTCTTCAATAGAGTGGCCTAGTATTTGGTGATAAGGGTAGAACAAGGGGTCACCACTTTTGCGAGCATCTTGTGGCCTCTTGGATCTGGGGAGGGAGACCTTGCCATAGTAGCAAGCCCACTCAAAAATTCCTCGGGTTTTATTCATCGGGAAAGAGTAGGGTCTCTGCATCCTCTCCCGCAGCGTAGGGTTCTGCTCGGCCGATCGTCTGGCCGGGGAAGCAGCCACATCCTCAGCCTCCCTCTTTAGGTACACAGGGACATTAGGGACGGTGCTCAGGGACTAGTGCATGCCGCTACTCTGTTGGCAGAGGATGCCCCTGATGAGGTCAGACACGAGTGCCGTCACTTCGGCCAAGCGAGCCTTCACCATTTCAATTTCCCGCTATTGTTGATAGCATAAGGCAAATAGGGTGGAATCGCACCGAGGGAGGCCCGGTGTCCGGCCTGCTTCCCCATCCTTTGCATTGGTGTCAGATGAGGGCAGCGGCGCGCCGCTACTACAGTCATTCAGGGTTGGCCCTTCAGAGGAGGACGGGGCCTTCTCCTTGTTCCTGCGGGGAGGTGGATTCCATAGGAATACCTCTTCATCCTGCTCTTCATTAGCCGAAGGCTTGAGGCACGAGCGACCTTCACCTTTTTGTGGGGCTGCGGCGCCTGTGATGCTATCGCCCTCCGAAGCCGAGACCGATATAACGTCGGCTTCGTAGGAATCTTCTAATGAGAAACCTAATCCCGGGTGCCGGGTAATTTGCAGCAATCTCCGGTCCAGATTTGGTGGGTTCCACATCTTTTTAAACATGTGCTTCCGACTGGAGAGCTGGCAAAAGGGGATCCCTTGTTTTCTGGTCATTCTGGCTACATGGCCGGTTATGAAAGGTAGTCCCGTGATCGGGACGAGTGGGTCATGCAGTTCGTCGGGGAGTTTACAATCATCGTCCCCTTTGACCGGGTGCTCATTTGCCACATAGAAAATAGTAGACCGTCCTCCGGGGTTAGGCACCTCAAAGGTCTTTAGGGGTTCAGCCACTTGGCAGTCAGCTTCCGCGAGAGGCTTGATGATCCCAAACGGGACCCGGATGTCCTCCAACAAGTCTTCGAGGTGTGGCAACCCCGGTGCAGGGTAGATGGAAAGGGGAGTTACTTTGAATATTCCTTCCACCCCAGAAACAAGTGACACTTGACGGGGGGCCACATAGCCTGGCGGCGGTGCAGGGAACCAGCTGTCGGGCTCCGCCTTCTTCTTTCCCTTGTCCAGGGTGACTTGGGGAGCTTGCTTCGGCTTCTCTAGATACAAATTGGCATCTGAGAGATGGCACTAGAACACCTCAAAAGGGTGGAGGTCAGCAAAGATCCCCTCCTCCTTTCCGTTTCTGGGATACTTGATACATTGATATAGTGTAGACGGCACTATCCTGTTTTGGTGTAGCCAAGGCCGGCCGAGCAATGCTTTGTAGGAGGTGCTGGAGTTAATGACATGAAACTGGACCTTAGTCGTGAAATCACCGAGAGAGAGGTTAAACTCTGCAATCCCCATGGGGACCTCGCACTTCTGGTTGAAGCCAGCAATCTTAACATTCTTGACCTCGATCAAGTGTACATCAAAGTAATGTTTCTGGTATATCCGGTAGGGGAGTATGTTCACTGCCGCCCCAGGGTCAATCAATACCCTATTGATGGGATGCCCATTCAGCTGCCCCCTCATGTAGAGTGGCCTGTTGTGACTGCAGGTAGGCAGGAGCATATCTTCTTCTGTAAAAGCCACAGCTACCTCGGGTGACATTTCTGCAAGGCAGGCTTCCACATATGCTGGTGTCTGGAGCGCTGCGATGACGGCCCGCCGTGTCTCTTCATCCAGGGACAGGATCTCCCAGACGGTGAACTTGGCTGGGATCTTTTTCAGGTGCTTGACTATTCTATTGCTAGCTCGGACCTCGAGCAACTTCATCTCTTCGGTTCGATAGGTGCTTGACTATTCTTGTGCTCCCCCATATCCAGTTCTCCCTTCCTGATCAAAGATTCAATGACATCCTTGAAGATGTAACACTCCTCGATAGTGTGCCCCAGCATCTGATGGTACCGGAAGAAACGAGGATCGTCCTTCTTCTTTATGTCACCGGGCCTCTTCGGTCCTGGCAGCGTGATTTTGTTGTATCTGGTGGCCCATTCAAACAAGATCTGGGACTTTTCTCGAGGAAAAGAATATAACTTATTCCTCATCTTCTCCCGCAGGGAAGGACCTTCCCGCCGCTCAGCAGACCTGGCTGGAGGAGGATTGGCCGTCTCCTTGGCTTTCTCTGTCTGTTTCTCAAAAGCTTCGAAGTCCAATGTGTGGACTTCTGGCGGTATCGGTCTCTTTTCGGCCTGCCTAGCCCTCTGGCTTGAGGTGACTGGGGTAGAGGAGTATCGATCAAGGAACGCCTCGATCTCTGCTACTATGTTGTTTAAACGGTCAAATGACCGCACCTCAGCGCCGATCATCCTCTCAAGGATTTCCTTCTTCAGGTTCTGTTTACAAATTTGCACTGCATCCTCCTGATGCGGGGGACGTCTACATCTCATACTGAGATTTCTCCACCTCTTTATGTAGTTGAGAGCCGACTCATCATTTCTTTGTCTCGTGGCGTAGAGTTCTACCACGGTTACCTCCCGCTCAGCTATATAGAACCTTTCTTTGAATTTCTTCTGCATGTCAGGCCAGTCTGCAATAGACCCGACGGGCAAGATCGAATACCACTCAAAAGCAAGCCCGGTAAGTGTCGAGCCGAAAAATTTGAGGAGGTAGGCCTCATCTGCAGCTAGATCCCCCATAACATTCACATAGTAGGCAATGTGCTCCCTAGGAAACCCTTGCCCATTAAACTTCTCAAATTTCGGCGGCTTGGTGATGCCGGCCGGGAGCCTCCTCGCAGCATAGTGTGCCGGATAAGGTACCCGATACACATCAAAGGGCGTGCGATCACTATCGCTCCTTTCTGCCAACTTCATGTCTATCATCTATTCCAACATCAGTCTGTTCACCGTCGCCGGGTCCACCGGGTTCGGGCAAAATGAGCCGGTTGCGCCAGTGGCGTTGTTAACACTTGTGCCTGAGGTGCAATGGTGGATCCCTGGAACGGCAAGTTCTGTGGCGGGGCTGGAGTTGTATGTTGTGGCTGATGCAGGGGTATGCCCCCGGTGTAGTTGGGGACTGGTGGAGACACCGTCGCCTGCTGAGAAGCTTCTGAGGCCTGACCGTTGCCTCCTGGGGTCTCTGGTAGTGCTTCGGTTTGCCCGGATGTCAAGGGCTGAGCAGCTCTGTCGGTCAACTACTTCCTTAGCAACTCGATCTCCCTTTGGTATTGCTGCATCATAAGTAATACAGCTGGGTCACTCATGGAGAGGCTAGGGGTGCCCCCCCTTTCTTCAACTGGCGTCTCCTCGGACGACGTGGATGGTCCTCCCGTGATGCCTTCAGTAATGACATTGGCAGCCAGGGCCATTGACGATTCCCCATAGTCAGTTTCTTCAGTGTGGGCTTGTGTCTTTTCGGTTGCTGCTTTCCCTCTTCTAGTGAGAGGTCCTGGCCTTGCCGCAAGCCTGGCCATTTCTTCGGGTTCGGTCGATAAAGCCCCGTACCGACCGAATACTCCTTCCATATTGCAAGTATAGACCCTTAGGTCTCTGCCTCTTCTTGCTGCTCTTCTCGACGTCCTCCCCGGGAAGACCAACCTGTCAAAGATCGACCCCCGTGGCCTTACTTCCTCCCTCAGCGGGGACTGATAACGCTCTTCAGAGCAGTTCTTTGACTCGGCACTTGGCGCGGGTCGGGCTTCTTCTTCTTCAAATGCAGGGGCCACTGCCCCCAGCAGTCTTCGGCGACCTAGGGGAGTGCTCCCCGGACGCCGCAGGTAGTTTCTCATGGCCTACTCCATTCCTTCCCAGTCTTGATTAGGGGGAGAGGTGGGTGATACTGCCCTGTTGATAGCAACGGACGTGTGGGCTACAGGCTCTGCACGGGCAGCCTGATAGTGACGTCGGTGGTGTCGACGGCGGGTGTTCTCCTGCGGGGCCAGTGTGACCAATGCCGGTTGGTAGATGGGGGCCGATGTCTTGACCCGGTCTGTCTGTTGGGCCCTTGTCGGGCGGAAGGTGCCGGGCCCTGCTCGGGTTGGTGAAGTGACCCAGGCTGCTTTGGGAACCCATGCCCGTTTGCCCTTGGTCAGCCTAGGGGCCGGTTGGCGCTGTGGAACTGTGGCTGGAGATGCGGGCGTCATACCGCCCTTCATCTTCCCCAGTGGCTAGAAAGAGTTGCGCACTGGTACAGTGGGTATGATGTGATCCGAGATCACCTCGGAGCGTTGCCCGGAAAGATGCACCCGGAAAGTTCCAATGACAGCAGACTTGCCGGTGATGGAGACCCGACCTCGAGGTGATGCAGTGGCACGGCTCCTCCGGAGCCTTCTCTGGTGGGAAGCTGAGCCTGGGAGTGACGGGCAGGCATTCTGGTAGCACATGGTGCACATTGCAGCCCAGCGTCTTCACGGGATAGTCTTAGGGGATTCGGCCATTGGTCGGCCGGCAGCAGCTTTGGTGGCCCCCTGGATGGAGGCGTTTCTTTCGATCCCGTCAGGCGCCCCCACGTCCCACAAGTGCACGAAGGCCACTGTTCGACACATTTTATTTTATTTATTTTATTAATTATTATTTTTTTATTTTTTTATTTATGTATTTATGGATTTATTGGCGTGCCAGTCACCATGGTGACGATTCTTATTGTGCGCTCGATCTGACTTCTAATCAGTCGATTGTGAGTGATCGTGTCTGGACCAGAAGTCCGTCATACCCTATACGCTATGACGTTAATTACGTCCTCCCTAAGGAAGACAACCCTTGATTAAACGCTAGAGGTAGGAGGAAGACAGCGGTAAAGCCGCATACTCAAAGGAGACAAAATTCATCTGTTTGCAGGACGTTAAATGTATCTGAAAAGAGCAGGGGTTTGTTAATTACGGGAGAAACCCGACAGCATATTCCCACCATCTTGGATGATGCCAAGTGGGGAATAGGAAACCGCCCATGCAGTGGCAGGGTGGGAACCATAAAGGATCGGGCACGATTGACCCGGAGTCCGAATAGGGACCGGCATGCCATGGCACGCCCCATATGGGTGCGGTAGCACGTTTATATCCCCCCTTCGAGGGGACCATCGGAGGACATACAAAGGCATGACTCCGTGGGCCGACGGGGTTGAGAGGTGGTATCACAGTGACCTGGCCAGGTATGTGTGAATTTCGGCAGCATATCTCCTTGACTTGGATTGTGCCAAAAGAAGATAGGTCATCACCCACGGAATGCCGGGATGACAACCGAATAAGGATGGGCACCGGGCCCGGGACATCGCTTGCCTTGTTTCATCGGTCAATATCCCCTTGAAACCTTTCGGAACTCATGTAACGACATGGCCCTTTTGGTTCATAAGGGTGGAATCCGGATCGGGAATGAGGACTGTAGGGGAGGGAGATCCTCCCCATTACTGTATCTTCTCAGGTCATTCACGACGGTCTTTGGACATCCCCGGGACGTATGTGTACAGGGATCAGAAAGCTGAGACATGGCAGTGAGGAGAGAGTCCCCTGACTGGGTTTCATTGGGCCAAGGAGAGGGGGCTCGGCGTGGTTTACAGGTTGGCCGAAGGGGGTTCTCGGCGTGGTCATTTGGCTGGCCGAGAAGGGCTCTCGGCGTGGCTTCTTGGTCAGGCCAAGGGGAGCTCTCGGCATGGCCCTTTCGGTGGCCAAATGGGGCTCTCGGCGTAGCCTTTTTGGTTGGCAAAGGGAGCTCTCGGCGTGGCTCTTTGGTTGGCCAAGGGGGCTCTCGGCATGGACATTTGGTGGATGAAAGGGGCTTCTCGGCGCGGTCCTTTGATTGGCCAAAGGGGGGGCTCTCGGCCGAGACATTTGGTTGGCCAAGGGGGGCTCTCGGCCTGGGCATTTGGTGGATGGAGTGAGCTCTCGGCACAAGGCTTCCCGGCGCGCTCATGGCCGCGCCGGGAGCCTAGCGCCGGGAGGCTGTGGGCTGTGGGTGCTTCACAAAAGGACTTGTCGTTTAGCAGGAGAGGGAGGCCTCTCGGCTGAGGGGTTTTCGGCGGGCAAATGGCATGCCGAGAAGGCTGAATTGCTATGAGGTTTCAGGGTTTCCAGAGATGCTACGGTACTCTGTTTCTGGGATTTCTGGGTTTTATGGCTCAGATCGAGACCGAATCAAGGGTGCATGAGGAGGTTTCATGAGTGTCTCTGCTAGAAGGACGCCAAGGGAGCTGAGAGGCCGAATCATCAGGGGAGGAGAGACCATCATCGGGGCTGAGTAGCCTTTATCTGTATACTGCCAGACGTCTGGGGGAGTCAAGAGATGGCTGTCTCTGATCCCCCGGACTAGCATGGTATCATCCGGGAAGCAGATCTGCAATGAGAGAACCCTTGATGCTGAGACCTCAGACCCTAATCATTCAACGATTGGAATGAGGATCCAGGGTAGCATTCGTCTACGGGTTCAAATGCATCATTTATAGCCGGCGGGCCAGGGAACCAAGAGATTGATGTCTCTGGTTCCCGGACAGCACAAGGGGCTTGAGGAACAGACTCAAATACATACGGAGGGCATGCTATTGAAGCGGGAAGAGGGAAGAGAATAGAACCCAGCAACCCATTGAACAAGGGTGGGGGTTCTACCTTCATCCCCGTTCGAAGAACAGACCTGACTCGAAGCCTGAGTCATTTCGCCCATGGGGCATTCATACAAACAGTATGCATACATATGGAGACAAAAGAAGATAGTATTGCCTAAAATCCATCACGGCCATTGCATTTATTCATCTCACCTTCACTTACATCGACTTCATAACTGAAGCCAAGAAACATACAGGGGAGGAAAAGGGAGAGAATCGTATGAATGATCCAAACATCAAGACTTCGACTATTTCATACGGAGAATCAGTAATAAGAAACAGAAAAGAAAGAAAAAGAAGAAAACATCGAACATGGGGGGGGGGGAGGGTGGAGTATTGACTCCTCTCCCTCCCCCTATCAGCCCACCTGGAGCCTCTCTTCCTTCCCTTCTTCTGCTTCTCCTTTCGACGGAGACTCTCTCCCTCTCTTTTCCTATCTCTTTTCTTTCTGGCTATCTGTTCGCTCCTTTTTTTTCTTTGCCTCTTTCTTCTCTTTTCTGGGCCCTTTTTCTCTTCTTCGCCTCTCTCCCTGTTCGAAGGGGGGTGCTTTTATAGCCATTTCCCTCTTCTCGGCAGACACCATCTCGGCGCGCCTCAAACGGGCTTCCCGGCGCGCCTGCCTTCAGGCTCTCGGCGCCCCCTTTGGGCTTCAGCAAGTGGCTCTCGGCACCACCTTTGTAAGCCCAATTAAGGCATTTTAGCCACTTTCACAGGCCCATTTGGGTCTTTCAAGGGCATCATCACCCGAAAGGGCTTTTTCATTGATGATATATCTCGTATCGAGGTCATCTCGAGGTTCCATCAGTGAACAAACTGGGGTTTTATCAGTATTGCCATCTGAATGATGACGATAACACCAGACATTAGCCAGGCCTGAGATGGTCCTAGCCGGGCAATTGGTTGGTGGTGAGGATCCTCCCTCAATCTTGACTTTGCAGGCATCTTCCAGTCTTCGTTGCTGGTCTGGTCTCATCTTTATCTTTGTTCATATTTTAGCTGTCAACAAATGCCCCCCACCTACAGATGGCGTAAGCGCAGAAGGTGCGGCACGGTGTCTGCAGGTGTATCATTGACTCAATGCTATCATCTTATTCTTTGAGTTATAGCTTGGTAGTATCCCCATACTGGGAGTTCCTCCTGGCATGATCTTCTTGGCTTGAGCCTCGATCCGCTACACAACTATCGGTTTGAGCCCTGATCAATTGGCATATCTGACATCTGTCGGTTTTAGGCCCCGATCAATGGCACATTTGACTTCCATTGGCTTTAAACCCTGGTTGGCTGACCATCTGGCATCTATCAGTTTTGAGCCCCGATCGGCTGTACATCTTGCATCTGTCAGTTTTAAGCCCTGATTGGCTGTACATCTGGCATCTATCGGTTTTGAGCCCCGATCGGCTGTACATCTTGCATCTGTCAGTTTTAAGCCCTGATTGGCTGAACATCTGGCATCTATCGGCTTTGAGTCCCGATCGGCTGTACATCTTGCATCTGTCAGTTTTAAGCCCTGATTGGCTGAACATCTGGCATCTATCGGTTTTGAGCCCCGATCGGCTGTACATCTTGCATCTGTCAGTTTTAAGCCCTGATTGGCTGAACATCTGGCATCTATCGGTTTTGAGCCCCGATCGGCTGTACATCTTGCATCTGTCAGTTTTAAGCCCTGATTGGCTGTACATCTGGCATCTATCGGTTTTGAGCCCCGATCGGCTGTACATCTTGCATCAGTCAGTTTTAAGCCCTGATTGGCTGTACATCTGGCATCTATCGGTTTTGAGCCCCGATCGGCTGTACATCTTGCATCTGTCAGTTTTAAGCCCTGATTGGCTGACCATCTGGCATCTATCGGTTTTGAGCCCCGATCGGCTGTACATCTTGCATCTGTCAGTTTTAAGCCCTGATTGGCTGACCATCTGGCATCTATCAGTTTTGAGCCCCGATCGGCTGTACATCTTGCATCTGTCAGTTTTAAGCCCTGATTGGCTGTACATCTTGCATCTATCGGTTTTGAGCCCCGATCGGCTATACATCTTGCATCTGTCAGTTTTAAACCCTGATTGGCTGTACATCTTGCATCTATCGATTTTGAGCCCCGATCGGCTGTACATCTTGCATCTGTCAGTTTTAAGCCCTGATTGGCTGTCCATCTGGCATCTATCGATTTTGAGCCCCGATTGGCTGTACATCTGGCATCTATCGGTTTTGAGCCCTGATCGGCTGTACATCTTACCTCTGTCAGTTTTAAGCCCTGATTGGCTGAACATCTGCCGGATTGAAGCTCTGGGTGGCTGAACATCTGCCGGATTGAAGCTCCGGGTGGCTGAACATCTGCCGGATTGAAGCTCCGGGTGGCTGAACATCTGCCGGACTGAAGCTCCGGGTGGCTGAACATCTGCCGGACTGAAGCTCCGGGTGGCTGAACATCTGCCGATTGAAGCTCCGGATGGCTGAACATCTGCCGGATTAAAGCTCCGGGTGGCTGAACATCTGCCGGATTGAAGCTCCGGGTGGCTGAACATCTGTCGGATTGAAGCTCCGGGTGGCTGAACATCTGCCGGATTGAAGCTCCGGGTGGCTGAACATCTGCCGGATTGAAGCTCCGGGTGGCTGAACATCTGCCGGATTGAAGCTCCGGGTGGCTGAACATCTTCTTCATGTGTGGTTATTTCCTTCGTATGAAGAGTAATGGTCTCAGCAGCCTTTATACTGACGACCTGTGTGCAGCAGGAGAGCGTCCATCCTCTCAGGGAAAGAATGGGGGCTCGCTCCACCACGTATCGGTATCTGATGGGATTGCCTTTGCTGGGCCTGTTGGCTAGCGGAAGACATACATCTGGAACAGACGAGAGGTCTGTTCCTCAAAGCTGACTGTGGCGATTTGCCGATCGTCCAGTGCGTGGTTCCATCGCCGACATTGGGCTCATGTCGATGCAAAGGAGTTTAAGCTTCATCAGAATAGACGAAAGGTCTAAACTGGGTAGGTTCATTGCAGGTGGGACATTTAAAGGGGGCATAGTTTTCATCAGAACAGACGTAGGGTCTGAACTGGATGGGGTTTTATCATTGATCGGGCGAGGTGCCGGTTGATCAACAGCTGGTTTCATCATCGATATTGGGTTTATATCGAAGCAAAGAAGAGTTTAAGTTTTATCAGAATAGACGAAAAGTCTAAACTGGCAGGGTTTCATCATTGATCGGGCGAGGTGCCGGTCGATCAACAGTTGGTTTCATCATCGATATTGGGTTTATATCGAAGCAAAGAAGAGTTTAAGTTTTATCAGAATAGACGAAAAGTCTAAACTGGAAGGGGTTTATCGCGGGTGGGACTTTGCCAAGAATGCATAGGTTTCATCAGAACAGTGATGGGTTTCATTGTTGGTGGGACGTGCGAAAGAGGGTATGTGGATTTTATCAGGGTAAACGTAAGGTCTACCCCGGGAGGGTTTTATCATCGGTGGGGAATGGAGCCAGCTGACCGACGGAAGGTTTCATCAGTGAAGGGGAGGTGAAGGCAGCGTGCCGGTTGGCATGGAACTTTGAATTACCACATTACTGACCCAGGCGCCCTTTCGGGTTTTCACCGGAGCCAGCCCCCTCTTGCTTTTGCCCACGCGCCCTTTCGGGTTTTCACGTGGCGGGGTACCCGATTTTGCCTGCAGTGCCCTTTCGGGTTTTCACCACAGCTGGGTTTTGGCCATTTTTGCCCTTGTCCGGGATATCCGAACAAGACTGGCGGGGTATCTCTATTTTTAACCCCATTTTTTTATTTATTTATATATACGTATATATATCGCTTGAATTGGGACTTCAGCACGGGTCAGGCGATGTGCTGCTTTATTGGCGGCTGCTCTTATCATCGGTATTGGGTATATACCGACGCAAGGATTTCATAGGTTTCATCAGGATAGACATAAGGTCTAAACTGGATGGGTTTCATCATTGATCGGGCAGAGTGCCAATCGATCGACAGTTAGTTTCATCATCGATATTGGGTTTATATCGATGCAAACAATAGTTTCATAAGTTTCATCGGCATAGACGTAAGGTCTAAACCGGGCAGGTTTCATTGCTGATCAGGCAGTGTGCCAATCGATCAACAGTCGGTTTCATCATCGATATTGGGTATATACCAATGCAAGGATTTCGTAGGTTTCATCAGGATAGACGTAGGGTCTAAACTAGATAAGTTTCATTGCTGCTCGGACCGTGTGCCCGCTAATCAGCAGCAGGCTTCATCACGGTGGGACAGGAAGAGATGCAAGTTTAATAGGACGGGTTTCTTCGTCGATCGGGCAGGGTGCCCATCGATCACAGGGGGGTTTCATCATCGGTATTGGGTTTATACCAATGCAAAGATTTCATAGGTTTCATCGGGATAGACGTAAGGTCTAAGCCTGATAGGTTTCATCATTGACCGGGCAGTGCGTCAATCGATCAAAGAAGGTTTCATCATCGGTATTGGGTTTATACCAATGCAAATATTTCATAGGTTTCATCGGGATAGACGTAAGGTCTAAGCCGGATAGGTTTCATTATTGATCGGGCAAGGCGCCAATCGATCAATAGTGGACTTCACCATGGTGGGACTTTGGCAAGGTATGAGGGTTTTATCAGGACAGACGCAGGGTCTGTACTGGGTGGGTTTGATTGTTGATTGGGCAAGGTGCCGGTCGATCGACGAGGAGTTTATGGCGGGAGGTGAGGCTTTCTTTGGGATTACCACATTACTGACTCAAGTGCCCTTTCGGGTTTTCACCAGAGCCAGCCCCCTCTTGCTTTTGCCCACGCGCCCTTTCGGGTTTTCACGTGGCGGGGTACCCGATTTTGCCTGCAGTGCCCTTTCGGGTTTTCACCACAGCTGGGTTTTGGCCATTTTTTGCCCTTGTTCAGAGTATCTGAACAAGACTGGCGGGGTATCTCCATTTTTTAAACCCCATTTTGTCTCTTCTTTTTTTTTCTCTTTTTTTTTATCGGGACTTTAGCTTCGTAAATTGTTAAGCCATGTGCTCAACTTGTGTATGTATCATCATTGGTGTGGGTGCTGACACCAATGCAAGGGGTATAAGGTTTTCATCGTCTGCCTAGGCGGAAGGCCTGGGTCGACTTGAGTGTGTTTTGTGGCTTAGGCGTGAAGCCGTTCGCCGGGAGCATGGCTGTATCGTTGATGTGGGGATTTCCATCAACGCAAGGGAATGGGATTTCATCATCCACCCAGACAGAAGGTCCGGATTGGCTCGAGGATGTGTGTAGCAGCTTAAGCACGAAACCATTCGCTGGAAATGTAGGTTTCATCGTTAATGTGGGGTTTGACATTAACGCAAAGGAATAGGGCTTCATAATCAACTCAGACGAAAGGTCTGAATTGATTCAAAAATGTGTATGGCAGCTCGGGCACGAAGCCGTTCGCCGGAAGGGTATGCTTCATTGCTGATGTGGTTCTGACCCGCTGGGTATCTACATCTTTGCATACTCACTGATTTTATTGACTTTCCTTTGGCGATCTTTGAACATTGGTCGGCTTGAGTGCCGATGGCGGAATATTGATTTCTCTTAGTTGGACATACTGGCAATCCATATTTGTGAGCATCTGTCATCTCGAATGCTGATGGTTAGACATCTCTGGCAGTCTAGAGGATCATCGGGCATCTATCAGCCAGGGTACCGATGGCTGAATGATTGATATATGTCGGCTAAGACGCCGATGGTTGGGCGAGCTTCCATCGTTCTTCATTGATTCATCATTCATTGCTCATTGCCATCTGGACTCCCATCATTTGGACGGTTCCTGACATCAGCAGCAGACGTGCAGTGTAAGAGTCTGTGGTAGGATGGCCCTTGAAGGGTCAATGCTCTAGTTTTATTTCTCATCACCCTAAGTGATCATTGCCCCTTTAAAGGAGTGAGCATGCCCAGCAACGGCCATGCATGCCGCCATTGGCATTTCATACATTTACCCCTAGAAGGGGGACCCATGTATGTCTTCCATCATTCTCTTGGCATACATTTGTCCCAAGAATGGGATACCATCAATACTTCTCATTGTTTGGCATACATCTGCCCCCGGAATGGGGTACCATCAATATTTCTCATTGTTTGGCATACATCTGCCCCCGGAATGGGGTACCATTTGGAACTTCCATCATCTCATAATCATCATTTTTTTTCTTTCCTCCTTTTTTTTTCTTCTTTTTTTTTTGATATGCATCCCCCTCCTCAGAATGGGGTATCATCTGCATCTTCCGTCATTTTGTCATCTTTCTCTTTTTTTCATTTCCATTTTTTTTGATGTGCATCGCCCCTCAAATGGGAGTACCATCTATATATATATATATATATATATATATATATATATATATATATTATTTCATCATCTCTCTTTTCTTTATCCTTTTTTATTCCCATGTGCCCCCAGGATAGGGTATCATTCCCATGTGCCCCCAGGATAGGGTATCATCCATACCTTTCATCATTTTTTTTTGTTAATACATCTGCCCCTAGGAAGGGGTATCATGGGCATCTCTTCATCATCATCATTCTCATTTTTTTTATTTCTTTTTTTTTCTCTCTTTTTTTTTGTGTGTACATCTGCCCCCAGGAAGGGGTATCACTGGCATCTTTCACCATCGTTCTTTTTGGCATACACCTACCCCAGAGCGGGGTATCATTCGTATTGAAACTGCCCTTTAGAGCAGATCGCTCTTTGGCGGGTGTGGTGCGGCCATATCGGCTGCCTTCTTGAAATTGAGCATCCGATGGGGACGCGGTGGGTCCACTCTATATTCCCCTATCTGCAGCTCACTTTTTTGTATCAAACTTTCTATAACATCTTTGAAGACGTAGCAGTCCTCAATAGGGTGTCCGAGCATCTGATGGTACGGACAGAAGCGAGGCTCGTCTTTCCTTGCGGCATCACCGGGCTTCTTTGGGGTCGGGAGTATGATCTTGCCATGGTGGGTGACCCATTCGAATAGGACCCGAGTCTTTTCCTTTGGAAAGGAGTAGGGTTTAGTCATTTTGCTTCTTAGGGAATGGCCTAGCTCGCCAGTCTTTGCTGATGAAGAGCTAGCTGCCTCTTTCGCCTTTTTCTTCTCAAAAGCTTGGAAGTCGGCAATGTAAATATCTTTATGCATTGGCTGTTCACTAGTAGGCTTGCTCTTTTGTCTTAGGGCGGTAGCGGCCGGGCAATATTTCGCCAAAAAGGCCTCAATATCAGCCACAATCTCATTCAAGAGATCGAAGGTCTTGACTTCGATGCCAACCAACCTTGTTAAGACTTCTGTCTTCAGGTTGCGCTTGCATATCTGGACAGCCTCCTCATGGTTTGGTGGGTGCCGACATCTGGCATAAAGGTCCTTCCATCGGTAGATATAATCCAGAGCAGATTCATCGGCCCTTTGTTTGGCCTCATACAGTTCTGCCTTAGTAACTTCTCCCTTGGCAGAGTTGGTTTTCATTGTTTGTTTCGTATCGGGTTTACCCATCACTGCCGGAGCTGGTGAGTTTAAGTGCAAACCAGGCGGATGCAAACCCATTTCATTCAGCTTGCTCTGTAGCACTTTGACTTCTTGTAGTTTTTTAGATAGCTCTGTCATCATGGCAAGGCCGAGAATGTTGCCCCCGGCCCTAATCCTAGGAGGGACTGGCAGTACCCTATTACAGGCGCCGGACGTGTCCAGGCTTTCAGAAATTAACATCTTGGCCCTCGTCTCCGCATATGGAGGAGGAGTGTGGTAGCATGCTTCTTCTTCTGGTAGCGGGAGGTGCCCAGGCTTCTTGCTGGTTTTATCATCAGGACAGGAGGCTGAAGCTTTGGCTTGCTCTGACCTTATTGGCATGAAGCATATCTCTTCATCGTCCCCTTCGGAAGTCTGGCCATCGCCGGGTAAAACTGACAGCATGTTACAGGAGAAGACTTTGTCCTTCCTTGTGTTTGTTTGCATCTGCTCTCCCTTTCTTTCAGCAGTCGACATCTGCACCCATAACGGGTCATCTAGCACATCTGGCATTTTTGATTTATTTTTCATCTTATTCATCAGGCTTGGGGATTTGACATGCTCCCACAGGATGGGCTCATCGGTGTCTGTTTCTTTCAACATTTCTTTGGGCGATTGCCGGTATAGAGATATCATATTGACTGCTCTTTTTAACTCAGGCAACTCATGCAGGCATGGAGGGTCCACTCTATACTCACCCAGTTCGAGTTCCCCTTTTTTAATCATTCTTTCAATAATATCTTTAAATACATAGCAATCTTCAATGGGGTGACCCAATGCTTGATGATATGGGCAGAAGCGGGGATTATCTTTTCTTTTGGCATCATCAGGTCTCTTTGGATCCGGAAGGACAATCTTGTCAAATTGGGCCGCCCATTCAAACAGGAGCCGAGTCTTTTCCTTAGGAAAGGAATAAGGCTTGCTCATCCTGGCTCGCAGAGCGGGGCCATCCTTCTGATCAGCCGGCCTAGTGGGAGGAGGGCGGGTAACGCCTTTTTCTTTATCTTTTTGTTGCTCGAACATCTTGAAGTCTACTGTACTGACTTCTGCAGGCATGGGCCGTTTATCAGCCGACCTAGCTTTATGGTACACAGCAGTAGCAACTGAAGGACTACTGGAGAGGAAGGCCTCGACCTCCGCCGCGGCATTGTTTAGTCGGTCGAATGACCTTATCTCCATCCCGATCATCTTTTCGAGAGTCTCCCGCCGAAGATTCTGCTTGCAAATCTGGACGGCGTCCTCTTGATGTGGAGGCCGCCTGCATCTCATGGCGAGATCTCTCCATCTTTTTATATAATCCAGAGCAGATTCATCTTGCTTCTGCCTGGTGGCATATAGCTCTGCTATTGTGATCTCCCTTTCCGTGACATGAAATCTATCGCGGAATTTTCTCTGCATATCAGGCCAATCAACCACTGACCCAGCTGGCAGGCTTGAGTACCATTCAAAGGCCAACCCAGTGAGGGATGAGCCAAAAACTTGAGCAGATAAGCTTCATCGACTGCTAGGTCGCCCATGATTGTAGTGTAGTAGGCTATATGCTCCCTAGGGGAGCCTTGGCCATTAAATTTCTCGAACTTCGGCGGCTTACTGACGCCTGGGGGTAGTCTCTTAGCAGCATACTGGGGAGGATACGGTACCTTGTACACATCATAGGTACCAGCATCACCACCAGTCTTTTCTGACAGTTTCATTTCCACAATTCTTTCAATCATCTGTTTGTGGGCTATAGCTGGATCTATATCTTCTGGAAAGAAGTGAGCTTGTTGCTGGCCGTGAGGAGTTGTAATCACAGTGGCGCGCAAGATGGGCGCGGTAGGCTGTGTCTGAGACACAGAGGGCTGAGCTGCTGTTTGCTGTGGAACAGGTTGGCTCGGTGTCTTGCCCTTATCAGCTAGGAGAGGGTTAGCTGGGATAGCCGTCTCTGCTGAGCTGGATGTCTGCCTCGCAGGTTCAGCTTGCTTTGAGACTGATGTAGCTTCATGTCTCTCATTGAGCTGCCTTCGGAGAGCACTGATCTCCTGCTGGTATCTTCTGAACATCATCTGGATCATGGGATCCAAGGCTGACGGGATTTGCATATCTTCAGAAGTCCCTTCAGCATCATCAATAAGGGGATTGTCTTCATCCTGTGCCGTCACCACATTGACTGTCATGGTGGTGATCTTGCGGGCTTCATCATATTTCTTCATTTTATCTTTTGCGGCCTGCCCTCTTCTTGTGACAGGACCAGTCTAGTAGCCAACCTGAGCAGTTCATCTGGCTGAGTTGGTAGTATATCTTGCCCCCTGGCAAGTCCAGCCATGTTGCAGGCGAAGATTTGCATTTTTCCCTTCTGCCTGTAGACCTTTCTTTTCACCTGGTCAGGATATTTGAGCCGGTCAAAGACCGATATTCTTTCTTTGGCTTCTTCCCGGTACAGGTCTTCTTTGTCATATCCGGCCCTGAGACCTTCTTCATAGTGATTTAAATCGGAGGAAGAGGCTCCGATCATCGTTTCTTGAAGTGTTTCTTCTTTTTCTTCACCTCTGGTGCCCAAGGCACGGGATAGTCTTTGTTGACCGAGGGCAGAGCTCCCCAGGTAGTGGAAGTAGTCTTGGACTATCTGCTTCATCTCTTCAGAGTTGTGCCTCTGTGACTCAGGTTGGAGCATTAGTCTTTCCTGGCTTCTCTGCTGATAGGCCAATCTTGTTATCTGAGCATTCAAATGCTCGGCTTTGGAATATTTGAACAAGTCGGCCTGTCTGGCACAGGCCCTCGATCTTCTTGGGATGGCGACCGTGACTGGTTCGCTCATTCCCACATTGCCGTTTCGGCAGCAGTTAACAGCATCATCATATTTCTTTCTTTGCCATCTTCTGCCCCCAGCCCTGGGACGGGTGATAGTAAGGTCTTCTTTCTTCTCATCCCTTCTGCCCCTCATCATGGGGCGAGCAGCAGTTAAATTTCTTTCTTCATCATTTCTCTCATCTCTTCTGCCCCAGGCTTTGGGGTGAGCAGCAATAGCATTTCCTGTTTCTTTTCCCTTTCTTCTTCGGCTTCCCGCCCTGAAGCGGGCAACAGCATCATTGGTAGCCTTCTCCTCATCTTGAGCTGGAGCCCAGCTCTGCATCTTCTTCGGTCGCCAGACCTGTTTGTATTTTGCTGGCTTGGGCGCCAGCGGCTTCTTTTCAGCAGCTTCCCAGTTGGCCCTCCTAGCGGCCAAGACATGGAACTTGTTGTCAGTTGGGATGGTCGGGACGATTCTGTCCGGCCGGACTCCCCTGGGGCGACCGTCGAGGTTTGCCCTAATAGTACCCATCATTATCATCTTTCCGGAATTGGAAAGGCGACGATCAACAGCAGTAGACCGGCTCCTCCGGTTGGTTTTCTTCCCTTTCTGGGCAGCAGTGGGGACCATGTCCCTTTTCTGGACATGATGGACGTAGCAGGCGGCGGCCGTGGGGGCCGTTTTCTTCGGTAAGCCATCCTTGCGATCAGCGGTCTCCACCGGGGTGCTTGCAGCAGCGCCTTGCTCCTTGTTATCGACCTGTAGAAGGTCGGTGTAGACGACGCCCAAGCAGTTGGGCAGCCCGACAGCTGGGGGAAACGAACCGAACGCCAGTGGTACCGCCAGGTACCCCTCCTGGACGTGCATGTCCACCGGTTGCTTGTCGAAGCATACAGACGCGATTTGTGTTGTCATCGTAGTTTCCTGGAAACAAGGAAACACACGGAATCAGAAATTTGAGGGGGGGGCCCGCTGGGCCTCCTACCTTAGCGTAAAGATGAAGGGAGACTTTGTCCCACCGGGCGTGCCAGACTTGTTCGACACATTTTATTTTATTTATTTTATTGTTATTATTTTTTATTTATTTATTTATGTATTTATGGATTTATTGGCGTGCCAGTCACCGTGGTGACGATTCTTATTGTGCGCTCGATCTGACTTCTAATCAGTCGATTGTGAGTGATCGTGTCTGGACCAGAAGTCCGTCATACCCTATACGCTATGACGTTAATTACGTCCTCCCTAAGGAAGACAACCCTTGATTAAACGCTAGAGGTAGGAGGAAGACAGCGGTAAAGCCGCATACTCAAAGGAGACAAAATTCATCTGTTTGCAAGACGTTAAATGTATCTGAAAAGAGCAGGGGTTTGTTAATTACGGGAGAAACCCGACAGCATATTCCCACCATCTTGGATGATGCCAAGTGGGGAATAGGAAACCGCCTATGCGGTGGCAGGGTGGGAACCATAAAGGATCGGGCACGATTGACCCGGAGTTCGAATAGGGACCGGCATGCCATGGCACGCCCCATATGGGTGCGGTAGCACGTTTATATCCCCCCTTCGAGGGGACCATCGGAGGACATACAAAGGCATGACTCCGTGGGCCGACGGGGTTGAGAGGTGGTATCACAGTGACCTGGCCAGGTATGTGTGAATTTCGGCAGCTTATCTCCTTGACTTGGATTGTGCCAAAAGAAGATAAATCATCACCCACGGAATGCCGGGATGACAACCGAATAAGGATGGGCACCGGGCCCGGGACATCGCTTGCCTCTGTTTCATCGGTCAATATCCCCTTGAAACCTTTCGGCACTCATGTAACGACATGGCCCTTTTAGTTCATAAGGGTGGAATCCGGATCGGGAATGAGGACTGTAGGGGAGGATGATCCTCCCCATTACTGTATCTTCTCAGGTCATTCACGACGGTCTTTGGACATCCCCGGGAGGTATGTGTACAGGGATCAGAAAGCTGAGACATGGCAGTGAGGAGAGAGTCCCCTGACTGGGTTTCATTGGGCCAAGGAGAGGGGGCTCGGCGTGGTTTACAGGTTGGCCGAAGGGGGTTCTCGGCGTGGTCATTTGGCTGGCCGAGAAGGGCTCTCGGCGTGGCTTCTTGGTCGGCCAAGGGGAGCTCTCGGCATGGCCTTTTCGGTGGCCAAATGGGGCTCTCAGCGTAGCCTTTTTGGTTGGCAAAGGGAGCTCTCGGCGTGGCTCTTTGGTTGGCCAAGGGGGCTCTCGGCATGGACATTTGGTGGATGAAAGGGGCTTCTCGGCGCAGTCCTTTGATTGGCCAAAGGGGGGGGCTCTCGGCCTAGACATTTGGTTGGCCAAGGGGGGCTCTCGGCCTGGGCATTTGGTGGATGGAGGGAGCTCTCGGCACAAGGCTTCCCAGCGCGCTCATGGCCGCGCCGGGAGCCTAGCGCCGGGAGGCTGTGGGCTGTGGGTGCTTCACAAAAGGACTTGTCGTTTAGCTGAAAGGAGGGGAAGGCCTCTCGTCCTTATGGTTCTCGGCGGGGAAACTCGCACGCCGAGAAGATGAATATGCAGAAGGATTTCAGGGTTTCAGAGCTCAAAAACGATGATCTGTTTCTGGGATTTCTGGGTTTTATGGCTCAGATCGAGGCCGAATCGGGGGAGTATGAGGAGATTTCACGAACACCTCTGCTGGAAGGATGCCAAGGGATCTGAGAGGCCAGATCATCAGGAGGAGGAGAGACCATCATCAGGGCTGAGTAGCCTTTATCTGTATACTGCCAGACGTCTGGGGGAGTCAATAGATGGCTGTCTCTGATCCCCCGGACTAGCATGGTATCATCCGGGAAGCAGATCTGCAATGAGAGAACCCTTGATGTTGAGACCTCAGACCCTAATCATTCAACGATTGGAATGAGGATCCAGGGTAGCATTCGTCTACGGGTTCAAATGCATCATTTATAGCCGGCGGGCCAGGGAACCAAGAGATTGATGTCTCTGGTTCCCGGACAGCACAAGGGGCTTGAGGAACAGACTCAAATACATACGGAGGGCATGCTATTGAAGCGGGAGGAGGGAAGAGAATAGAACCCAGCAACCCATTGAACAAGGGTGGGGGTTCTACCTTCATCCCCGTTCGAAGAACAGACCTGACTCCGAAGCCTGAGTCATTTCGCCCATGGGGCATTCATACAAACAGTATGCATACATATGGAGACAAAAGAAGGTAGTATTGCCTAAAATCCATCACGGCCATTGCATTTATTCATCTCACCTTCACTTACATCGACTTCATAACTGAAGCCAAGAAACATACAGGGGAGGAAAAGGGAGAGAATCGTATGAATGATCCAAACATCAAGACTTCGACTATTTCATACGGAGAATCAGTAATAAGAAACAGAAAAGAAAGAAAAAGAAGAAAACATCGAACATGGGGGGGGGGGGAGGGTGGAGTATTGACTCCTCTCCCTCCCCCTATCAGCCCACCTGGAGCCTCTCTTCCTTCCCTTCTTCTGCTTCTTCTTTCGACGGAGAGTCTCTCCCTCTCTTTTCCTATCTCGTTTCTTTCTGGCTATCTGTTCGCTCCTTTTTTTTCTTTGCCTCTTTCTTCTCTTTTCTGGGCCCTTTTTCTCTTCTTCGCTTTTCTCATCTGTTCGAAGGGGGGGTGCTTTTATAGCCATTTCCCTCTTCTCGGCAGACACCATCTCGGCGCGCCTCAAACGGGCTTCCCGGCGCGCCTGCCTTCAGGCTCTCGGCGCCCCCCTTTGGGCTTCAGCAAGTGGCTCTCGGCACCACCTTTGTAAGCCCAATTAAGGCATTTTAGCCACTTTCACAGGCCCATTTGGGTCTTTCAAGGGCATCATCACCCGAAAGGGCTTTTTCATTGATGATATATCTCGTATCGAGGTCATCTCGAGGTTCCATCAGTGAACAAACTGGGGTTTTATCAGTATTGCCATCTGAATGATGACGATAACACCGGACATTAGCCAGGCCTGAGATGGTCCTAGCCGGGCAATTGGTTGGTGGTGAGGATCCTCCCTCAATCCTGACTTTGCAGGCATCTTCCAGTCTTCGTTGCTGGTCTGGTCCCATCTTTATCTTTGTTCATATTTTAGCTGTCAACAGCCACTCCCAAAAAGTTGGGGAAGCCAACTGAAGGAGGGAAGCTCCCGAAAGCGAGAGGGACGGCCAAGTAGCCGTTCCGCACATGGCTTTCGACGGGCTGTTGGCCGAAAGTGAGGGTCATCTTGACGTTCGGAATGCAACCTGCATTTGTAAATTGAGGAATTAGTATTACAAGAAGGGGGCCATGGAACCTTTAATTCCGGCAAAGAGATGAAGGGTGATCTCGTCCCACCGGGCGTGCCAGACTTGTGGACACACTTTTCGTTTCGATCTTTGGTTTTATTGGTTTATTGATTTATTAAGTGCGTGGGCATGCCAGTCACGAAGTGACGATTTATTCAGGCTCTGAAGAGCCCAAGGGTGCGCTCGATCTGACTAAGTCAGGTGATTGTGTGGTTCGGGTCAGGATTGAGACCTGTTGCGCCATAAAGGTCACAACGTCATTTACATCCCCTCAGAGAGGGGAATACCCTTGATTAATTGCCAGAAATAAGGGCTCCACGGCTGAAAGAAATACCAATTAACGCAGGAAGGAAACAACCGTCGGGCTATGCGGTGTGCCCGAGGTGAGGGCATGAATACTCGGATTATGTCGGTCACCGATGGACCATTCCATGTTTTGACAAAAGTTCATTTAGAAAACAAGACGGTAACGGGGGACGAATCCGTGCGAATGTCTGCCGGGGGGACGGCAATTTTAATACAGGGAGGAAAGTCAGATCTCGGCGAGGGAGGAGACCCTGATGAGATATTGGCCCGAGGTAAGGCCGAGCGGTCACCATGACGAGAGAGAGAACTCCCGAGGGTGACGCCCGGCTTACAAGAGCATCATTAATGTTCCCGGGTTCAGAATCCAAGAAGGAGAGACGGGGACCATGCCGTTATGTTCGTGGGTTGCCTTGAGTAACATGTATCATTATCGCTCATTTGTTAGCATCGTTTCCTTTTGTTATCTTCTCTTCGTTCATTATTTGGTTGGAATTACCCCCCCTATGTTTTATCACTATTATAATTGTTTATCGTTCCCTTTATTATATCTTTTTAATTACACGTATATATTTATTGGAGAAATGATGGAGCGTACCGCTGGAGGCGGAATTGGGAGTGTGCCGCTGAAGGCTGGGAGGGAGTGTACCGCTGGAGGATAGAAGGTGTGCCGTTGGAGGGTGGAGACTAGGGTGCACCGCTGCAAGAAGTGGGTTAGGGTGTACCGCTGGAGGGTGAAGGCTAGGGTGTACCGCTCAAGGGAGTAGGCTAGGGTGTACCGCTGGAAGGTTCAGGTGGGAGTATACCGCTGAAAGGGTGAGCTGAGGTGTACGGCTGGAAGAAGTGGGTTAGGGTGTACCGCTGGAGGGTGCAGGCTAGGAGTGTGGGGTCGAGACCAATAGAGTGGAGTTCAGATGGGTAGGGGGAATTCAGAGGAAGTCCTCTTGTTTATGCGGGTCTGATGGGAGACTTCAGAGGATCGACTTTCCGTTTTGTCGTGTGATTCAGTCCCAATTCACGTCCAATGGTGCAGTTCTTCGGGTCTTGTTCAGTTCAATTCCTTGAATTTTGTATAGTCCTTTTAGTTGATTAAAATGTCTCATTGTTGTTTAGTCCATCTGTTTGTTGCTTCTTTTCGTCTTTTTAATTTATTGTTATTCCTGATGAAAATTCGGCAGCACCTCCCCTTGACCCGGGATGTAAGGGAATAACAAGGAACATGCCCACAAGGAGTGGCATGAACCAACAACTGAGGTGGGTGCCTGAGTAGCCACTTTTGGAGAAACCTCGAAAAACTCAGAGGAAACGCCGAACGAGAAACCAGTAGACTGGTGCAAGCTATGGGTGCACTGGTTGAGCAGCAACTAGAGTATGCCGGTGGACATGGCTAAGATGGGAGCGTGCCGCTGGAGGCACTTCAGCGGCAGTGTGCCGCTAAGGTGGTCAAGGCGTGCCGCTGAGTAGAGGAACAGGAAGTGTGCCGCCAGGTGGACAAACAGCAACAGTGTGCCGCTGAATAAGCCCAGGGCGGGGTGTACCGTTGGGCCGACCTAGAGAGATGCACTGCTGGGAGTGAAACAAGGTGTGCCGTCGAGGGGTTTGAACAGTGTGATGGCTGTTGGTTCCGAGAGGAGATCAAGGGGAGATGTTCTGGGTACTGAGGGGAGGGGTCCCTATGTATCAAGAAGGATGGTGGGCTCCTACGGACCCGTTTAACAGGATCTAAGAATCATCGTGCTAAGGGAGGCCCCGGAAAGGGGAAGAGGCCAGACGTTGGGAGGCTGGTAACAGATGCGTAAAACCCACAGATTAACGCTAAGAAGAAAGCGGAAAACACAACGAAAGAAGGCCAAGCCAGGAGATATTTCATTCATGATGCACTCAAAGTGACATAGATCATGACCCGAAGGCCAAACATGACACATTACATTCAAACGAACGGGAGAAGAAAACAACAGAGAGAAAGGAAAGAAGACTCAGGGAGAGGGTTAGGATGAGGAAGGGTGGTCGTTGCCTTCACTGCCACCCTTCCCTCTCCACTACACAGCACACACTCCCTCTTCCTCTCCTTGCTCTCCTCTACCTTCTTCTTGTTCTCTTCGAACGAGGGTGCTCTGGCCTGCTCTCCTTCTTCTTCTCCACCCTCTGTAGAAAAGTCTCCTCCCCTTCTCTCTTGTCTTCGTGGGGCTTTTATACATGGACCGTTGACGGGGGACCTCATGATGGCACTGCCATCCGAGGTTGACCCTGGTCTGCTTCATGTCAGGCGAGGATCTCCCTCGTCCAACCAGAAGGAGACACCAAGGCGGATGCTAGCTGCCGTTTGAGGTGGCCGAGCTGCGCGCCAATGGGTCCGCTTATTGACCGTTGTGCCTTCTGCCGTGCTGTACCGTCCAGGGGGATTTACCGCTGCGCCGCTGGAAGGGCCAGGCGTTGGGCAGCTAAAGGGGCATGCTGGCGTGCCGCTGAGTATGTCTGCAGGGGACATTGTGCCGCTGGGACATGCTGGAGGAGCGTGCCGCTGAACGGCCACTCAGGTGTGCTGCTGGAAGGCCTCAGGCCCGTGCCGCTGAAGGCCTCGGGCCCGTGCCGCTGAAGGGGCCAGAGGGCCTGTACCGCTGCAGGGGCCAGGAGGCCTTGTGTCGCTGGAGCTCTAGGAGCTGTGCCGCTGAGGGGCGTTGGGGCCGTGCCGCTGGAGGCTTGGAGGCTGTGCCGCTGAGAGGGCGTTTGGAGCGTGCCGTTGAAAGGGGCACCAGCTCTGGCTTCAGGGACTCACGGTCGTGCATTCTTTGGGATATTTCTTCACCGTTAGGGACTCGAGGGTGGGTCCATAGCAGTGTATCAATTCAGGAGGGTATCATGTGTTTTCCTTGTCATTTAATGCGCCCGTGCAAATGTGAGGATTTGTCGGACTGTAGTATTCTCCCGGAGCCATGGATGGCCAGTCTCCCTGGGTCTTCTCTTTTAGACTTTGACATTGATGTGGGAGATTGGTGGGTTGCATGGTCATACAATTTTACCCGTCCAGAATTGGGCGTTTGCAATTCATTAGGAGATTCATATCTCAACATTCGCAGAGATGTCGCCCATTCTATGAATTGTTAAAGGCGGGAGCTAAGTTTGAGTGGAATGAACAATGTCAGAAGGCCTACGAGGATCTTAAGGTTTATCTATCTAATCCCCCGGTTCTACAACCACCCATCCCTGGGAAACCCCTGATCTTGTACATTTTTGTTATTGAGGACTCCCTAGGAGCTGTCCTGGCTCAAGTGGACGATGAAGGATGGGAAAGGGCATCATACTACCTTTCGAGGTTGTTTAATCCTACTGAATCTTAGTATACTGCCATGGAGAAGACCTGTGCAGTGCTAGTGTGGGTAGCTCAGAAGCTTAAACACTACTTTCTTGCCCACGAGGTTAAGCTGATCTCTAGAATGGACCCCATTCATTATCTCTTAGAAAAGTCCATCCTTTCTAGCCGATTAGCTCGCTGGTAGAGCTTTCTAACTCAATTTGATATCACCTTTGTCGTCCAGAAGGCAATCAAGGGATATGCCATTGCCGAGCATCTTGCTCACTCTCCAATCCCTTGTACCGACCCGATCCAAGATGAGTTTCCTGATGAACACCTAGCTACAATTACTCATCTTCCTTTTTGGTCTCTACACTTTGACGGTGCGCTAAATTCTCAGGGCCGTGGAATCAGCGCCGTTCTCCTTACTCCCGAAGAAGTAACCATCCCTATAGCTTATCAGCTCTCTTTCCCTACCACAAACAATATAGCCAAGTATGAGAGTCTCCTGGCCGATCTGAAACATGCCTACCTCTTGGGCGCGCACTATCTTAATATCATAGAAGAGTCTCAATTGGTGCTGCGTTAGGTTCTCTCAACTTACCGCACCCGTGACCTCAAGCTTAAACCCTATCAAGATATGGTCACGCTCTTGGGTAGGCAATTCTGTAAGCTTATCTATATCCATACTCCTCGCACCCAGAATATCCTTGCTGATGCATTGGCATCACTTGCTTCTTCCCTTTCCTTCCCGCTTAGTCACTCCACTGAGACCATTATGGTCTAGCAGATGGACGCTCCCTCTCTTCAAGATCCTTAGTTCGATAACCTGAGGAAGGCTGTAGAGAAGAAGGCATAGAAGGAGGAATTGAAGGAAGTATCATTGACGGAGCTTGAGGAGATTTTGGAAGAAGACGAGCTGTCGTGGTATCATGAAATTGAGCAATACTGTAGGGATGGAACATTTTCGGAGATGGCCAACGCCGAGCAGTGGAAGGCCATTAAAAGAATCACCTCAAGGTATACAATTATTGGTGGAGAACTATATAGGCGGGCTCTTAATGGAGTTCTCATGAGATGTCTGGATGACGATGAGGCCTGGAAGGTAGTGGAAGCATCTCATGCCAGTAAGTGCGGAGGACATGTTAATGGACTGGCGTTGGCGAAGAAGATTCTTAGGCAGAGCTATTACAACCCTAGAAGAAGATTGTTCCACCTATGTCTGTAGGTGTCTTCAATGCCAACTTCATGCCGACAAAATTCACGCTTCTGCTTCTTCTCTCCATCCTCTCTCTGCTCCTTGGCCATTCTCGATGTGAGCCTTTGATATTGTTGGACCACTTGGCAACCCTAATGCTCAGGTTAAACAGAAGTCTTTCATCCTGACGGCTACGGAGTACTTCACCAAGTGGGCAGAAGCTGAAGCTTATGCGGAGATCAAAGCCACCACAGTATGCCGCTTCATCCTCAAGAACATCATCTCACGATTTGGAGTGCCAAGTGATATCGTCACCGACAATGGGCCTCAATTTGTTTCTCAAGAACTTCAGGACCTCTGTAAGAAATTTAATATTTCATTGCACCATTCATCACCATACTACCCTCGCAACGGCCAAGCCGAGGCTACAAACAAAACCCTTCTTAAAAGCATTAAGAAAACATGCGAGTCGTACAAATTTACTGATTGGGCCGACAAATTGATAGAAGCTCTATGGGCTTATCGCACCTCCGTTCGTACTCCCACGGGGCAAACTCTTTTACTCTCACCTATGGGATGGAGGCGGTACTCCCGTACGAGATCTTGATCCCTTCCCTAAGAGTGCAGCTGGACAAAGAACACAATCCCGACGAACGTCGAGAGGCGTTGCTAGTACAACTGGAACTCTTAGACGAGAAGAGGCTTAATGCGGCCAATCACGTCTCGGTTTATCAAAAACATGTCTCGCGGCATTTTCAAAAGAAGGTTATTGAAAGAAAATTTCAAGTGGGTAACATGGTTTTGAAACGTAAATTTATCAGATCAGCAGGTCCTAGGTCTAACCTGTAACCTAATTGGGAGGGGCCGTTTGTAATTAAGGAAATCTATCCTGGGAATGCATACCGTCTTGTTAATGCGGAGGGTGAAGAATTGCCAAATCTGTGGAATGGGTTGTATTTAAAATGTTTTTATCCATAGAGTCAAGTTAGCGACAGCTCGGTGGCGAGGCATGCCTCCATTTGATCACGAAGGGAGGTCCCCGATTCAATATTCACACACTACATGACCCCCTGTGGTTCGGTTTTCTCTTCTTGCGTAACATTGTTTCTCCCTTGGCCATGCCTAGGGGCAAGTGAAAATCCTTGTTTTTCTCCTCTTTCGGCTAAAAATAGGGGCAAGTGGTGAATAAGGGGGCGAGAACTGATCTAGTCACCCCGATAAAAGAGGTCTCAAATAGAGGCAGTTCATTATGACCTTATTCCGCATTCATGAAAGCAAAAAGAAAGAAAAGAAATAAAGAAAAAGGGGCAAAATCAAAGACAAAGCTAAAAGCTCAAGCTCGAAGCCCAAAAGTCTAGATGACCCCAAAAATAATGAAACTAGGCATGACAAGAGTGGTAGTACAGTTTCTCCGCGGGACGTTATGAGCCCGGTCGTCTGCGTGCCTAGAGCGGATGTAGGTTCGATGATGGACACAAAGCCCCGGCACAACAGACCAAATTCTTTGAAAAGGGGGTGTCACGAGAGGAACTCAAACCCTAAAAACCTCTATACCTATTGTCGGCTTCTCTATCAAAATTCTCTTTTATTTTCCAAGGACTGGATTCTACCCCGGGTATGGCCTCGATAGAGGCACCGTTAAGTAGAATTGGACCCCGACCATGGGCGGTCATTCATAACGCACATTGAACCCAGGAAACCCCTAATGAGATATGAGGTTCCCCGTCGTCGGGTTTGAGCTGGCTTCAAAATCCAAAAAAATCAAATATTTCAAAACCAAAAAAATCAAATATTTCAAAATCTAAAAAAAATTAAATAGTTCAAAATCTAAAAAAAATCAAATATTTCAAAATCTAAAAAATGAAATAATTCAAAATTTAAAAAAATCAAATATTTCAAATATTTCAAAAATCCAAAAAAATCGAATATGTTCGAAAACCACGAAAAAGATTCTCGTCATTATCTACATTTATGGCATTAATTACGTTCATTTTCATTTGTTATTTTACCTATTTGATAAGGCTTACCCCCTTGACCAAAAATCAAGAGTTGGTCATTTCCTAACTTGCTACAGGCAAGGGGTTAAGCCTAAAATAGAGTTAATCTGTTTTCTTATTTCATGTGTGTGCAGGGGCAGGTTAAGAGCGAAGCCAAAACCTTCAATAGTTACACGGTCGGAATCGGTCAGTTCATTAGTTACACGATTTTTGTAAGACTGCTCCAGATCCAGAACTCTCAACATTTCAACGGTTCCTTAAAGTCCGTTCATCTTCCTGTACGGTGAATTCCTAGCCTCTCATCTTTTCCCACGGTCTGTCGTTAGACCGTTCATCTGCTGTTCTATTCCCCGTTGCTGAACGCATGCACGGCAAGAATATGGCCGTTCTTATTCACGAACGGATGAGCTCTATCCGTGCATCTCTATGAGCGGTCCATTTTTGGCCGCGTATGTCCCAAGAAGCTCAATTCACAAACCACAAAGTCATGGCACAAACTCAAACTCTCATTCATTGAAATCAACCCATTTATTCATATTTCAAGCTCTAACATAAGTCAACACCATCTCTAACATGATCTTTTCATTATTGTTTTTTTAGGTGTTATCATATAATCATCATATTCGCACCCCTTTCTTTCTAGCTCTCTGCTAGAAACATTATCAGCATATTGCATATATTTACTTTGCATATCATATCATCTATAATCCCAACCTTGTTGCTCCTTCGTAGGGGTTTAAAAACAAAAACACACAAGGTGTGTTCATGCCCAATTTGTTTGATTTCATATTATTCTAGAGCATTGATGCTACACACTTGGCTAATCCATATCTTTATTTATTTTGTGTTTTTACAGGGTAATCAAGCTATAAACCCCCTTCATCGGCCGGCCGGTAGAAGGAGGAAGGAAGAATTCCCAATCTCACCCGCTCAACACAAGGTACATGCGATCATCCTTCTTCTTTTGAGGTAACCCCTCTGGCGATCACCCTCCTTAGAGCATCTCATGCTTATCCTTTTTTTCTTCATGTCCCACATGTTTTAGCATAATTATTCATCCCTAGTCATTTGTCATCATTCTCTTTAAAAAATGTCTATGTGAGACGTTCACAAATTGGCGATCACGGTGGGACTCTTTTTTGTTTTAGTTTGATTACCCCTCCCTTTGGCGGCCTCGCGTGCCCCTCCCTTCGGCGCCCTCGCGTGTCCCTCCCTTTGGCGCCCTCGCGTGCCCGCCCCTCCTTTGTGCTCCACGTAGCACACTCCCCTTGTGCATCACGTGCACACCCCCCACTAGATTAGCCAATTTTTGAAGTATCCATAGCATTTTTTACAAAAGAAATTTGATTTCTGTCAGTTACCAGGGCTTTCGATTCTCTGAACTGAATAGCGCCCTCCCTGTCGCCGTCATTTCTGCATACAGCGACCGTTCAAACATGCGTTGTTTCCATTTATTTTCTACATTTTTAATATTTTTATAATCCACGCCCCTCACAGAGCCGTCATTTTCTCATTTAACGCCTCACACCAAGGCGTCGGTTTCTTTGATCCAGACCATTTCGCTGATTACTGTTTACAGTGTTTTGACGCCCCTCACAGAGGCGTCTTTCGGTGGTACAGCGCCTTACTCAAAGGCGTTACTTGGATTATCATTATTTTTATTCTGCATTTCGAGTACTGATTACTGATATCTGACGCCCTTGAGCATGCAGCGCCTCACTCTAATGCACTATTTCATTTTGGTTGCTTTCTGTTTGCACTATTCACAGTGATTAGCGACTGACACTCAGTCGCTGCTTATTGATATAGTGACCTCCGTGTGGTCGTCATTTTGTTTTGTGCCTACAGTGCCTCCATCTATTGATTGCCATTATTGTTTACTTGATCATTGTCTGCTGGATCTGCTTGCATTAGCGCATTCTAGGGCATTTGGTTGAGAGACCTCCTCTCTCTACATTCTTAGGATCTCACACCCCCTCTTGGTGAAGGAAGGACCCACCTTTGAGCATTCCGTCTCATTGGACCGGATATTCCTAAACCAAGTCTCCGTAAGTCCCCGCACCCGTGGATTCCCTCACGGACGCCGGGCAGGTTGTACCATTGAAGCACCCGGAGTATAGTTGACCCATACGTTGGTGAGGAGAGAGAAAGAACCTAGATACCTAGAGATTATAGCCAAACTTTCAACCAGGACCCACATTCAAAGGAGAGAACTCATTATAAAAATCACCTTAATCTCCAAAGAAAACCTTAAAACTTTGGGCTCATTACAACTTGAGTGCGTATTTTGATAAAGGTGATATCTCTTGGTTGTACTTACTTGTTAGAAATCTATTTCTCCCTCCTTAAGCATGAAACTTCGTTCAGGTAAAATCATCAATATGACCAACTATGGGTATACTTATGATGGTTATGAGGAGGGTCACTCTGACCCGTTTTACGAGGTTCCCTCTCAGGATTCCGTCTACTACGAGGGAAACTATGTTCCCTCTCCCACTCAAGTCCACATGATGGACACCACTCCTCTGGAGGTCGAGCCTTCTTCCCAAGCTCAACCTACCATTCAAAATACTTCCGGGGACACCTCCCCTTCTTTCAACTTCAATGATGTTCTCAAAGTCCTTACTCAACTTGATGATTCCCAACGCTAGGCGGCCCAAGTCACTTTAAAAGGAAAATCCGTCCCGTCATCCTCCAGCCCTCACCAGGCCATGGGTGGCCACTCTGTTAGTTCTCCTAACGATCAGGCGGTCCCACCTAGGGTGCTCTCATGCCCACCAACTCCTGTTATGACTACGCCGGCCCAACCAGCAAGTCACTCTATTGCTAGGCCTCAACAGCCTCCTGTTCCTCAATTCTTGAGAAGGCCTATGCCGAATCAATACTCCTCTCGTCCGGCCCCAGCCGAGTCCGATAACCACACTATACTCCTCCAAAAGATTGCTAGTATGGAGGAGCAGCTCAAGAAGGTCACTGCACCCAAGGCCGCTCCTGAAGTTACTCTTCCCACTCTGCGAGTCTTTCACTTACCCCCATCTGAGATGCGAAATTTCCGACGCTATAATGGAACGGGTAATCCGTACATCCATTTGAAAGACTTCTTGTATGAGGCATCATTCTGGCAGGATAACAAGACTTCTATGGCTTATCTCTTTAGGCGGTCGTTAGATGGCCTGACATTAGAATGGTTTTACTCCTTGGAGCCGGCCGATGCCGGTGACTTTGATGGTTTTCAAGGGAAGTTTTTGCAGAAGTACAAAGATCGTGTCGGTCCCTCTTTGTCTGTTACTGATTTGGTTGCCGAAAAGATGAAGCCCGAGGAGGACTTCATTTTATTTGCTGATAGGTGGAGAGCTATGGCCGAAAAATTGAAAGACACACTGTCGGAAACGGAGCAAGTGAAGATGATTATATCAAACTGCACTCCGTAATTCCGTCATATTCTAGCCATGAACAAGTTAAGCACCATGGAGGAGCTCTATGAAAGAGCGAGATATATACAAACACAGATGAAAGATTCGCCCATTATGGACATGTTTGAGCCAAGATCGAAGGTGATAAGGAAGAACGTCCATACCGGCAATACTGGTGCAACCACTGAAGTCACTGTTACTAATGAGCAAGTGAGCGCGTTTGGTAATTCCACACCCTTCCGCCACCCTCCAAACCCAAGGCCGCCACCACAGCAGCCCGCCTTCCAAAACCAAGTCCACCAGCCAAATAATAACCCTCCTCAGACCTTCCGGCCTCTTCCACCTCCTCAACAACAACAGCCTCGCTTTACCCCACAAAATCAACACCCACAATACCACCAAGTGCCCCCGCCAGCCATTTATGCACAACAACAACCACCACAACTGAGAAGACCACTGGGTCCCCGAAGAGCCCAATACCCTCCATTACCTGAAAGTCTACCAGATATCTTTAACGCCCTCATGGCCACCAACGCGCTCACCTTGCCTAAAGAAAGGACGGTGTGGCCGCAACACGTAGACACCTCTCGATATTGCGTCTTCCACAGGCAGTCGGGACACACCATTGACAATTGCTTTCATTTCAAAGACTATATATATGATATGAATGATCAAGGTGATATTGATTAGGATGTGATGAGGAGGTTTATTGCTACTTTAAAAGCTCGAAGGCCTCCTCGGCAACCACAGGCTCACCAGCCTCCGCAGCAACAGCAGCAACAGCAAGGTCCACAGCAACAGCAAGCTCCTGCACCCCAGCCAAATATGGGAATTGATAATAATCCGCTACCAGAGCACCCAGTTCAAAATCAGCAAGTAAACCCTGTCACCTCAATCCGAGAAGTGGAGAGAGGGCAGGGCTGGCATGAAGAGCATGCCTCTGTCGGGGCCATTAACCAAAACTCCAGTCAACCACAACCACCACAATTGTTAAGAAGACTTCGACCTGTACCCTCTCCTCAACCGTCACATCTCCTCACACGTTCCACCACTCCAGGACCACTTAACCCAAACCCTACTCCTTCACGGCCTCTTCTTTTACGCCAACCCACGAATTCTCCTTCACCCCAAAACCCTCCACCAAATAGACCCCTCCTTATCTGCCCCTCGCCGGCATCCGTCTCCCCTTCTGTTTCGCCACAATCTACCCCGTCTACCACCATCATGCTTCCAAGGCCCCTCCTTGTCACCCGACCCCCGCCGCCGTTTTCCGATAACCCCCAACCGACGAGGCCTCTTATAAGAACCCCTCCTCCTACCAATCCTGCACCAGCACCCAACACGCCTTCCACTATTCCCTCTACTTCCTCTACCCCTTTACCCACGCTAGGCCCGACAGAGGCGCCAAAGACAATGGTGCTCCGTAGTGGACGGATGTTTCATCGAGTGTTTCCCCAGCGGGAGCAGGAGCCAGTACAAGAACAGGGAGAACAGGAACAGGAGTCTGCACCAGGCACGGAGTATGATCTATTAAAGCATCTAGACAGAACACCTGCCCGTATCTCTATCTTGGAATTGATCAAAAGATCTACTATACACCAGTTGACCCTGAAGCAATATCTGCAGAAAGTAATGGTAAATGAAGATATCCTAGTTGAACAGGTCACTACAGTTTTAAGTCCAGCCAGCAATCAACCGGCCATCACTTTTTATGAACATGAATTGGCTCCGCAGCCGGCCAGGAAATATGCATTATGCATTACTATTGACATTAACAAGGTGGCAGTGAAACAATTTTTGGTGGATACTGGGGCATCCATTAATGTTTTGCCACCAAGTACCTTGAAAATGTGTGGCATTCCGGAGAGTCAAATCCAGCCATCTACAATGACTGTCATAGCTTATGACAATACCAAGTAACCGCCTCTAGGGATGATCACTTTAAAAGTTGGTTTGGGACCAGTTTCAGTCACAGCGGATTTCCATATTCTAGACATGGACCCGACATTCAATGGCATCTTGGGTCGCCCTTACATTCAAGAGCTTGATGCTGTGCCTTCCACGAACCATCAATGCATAAAATTTCCGCACAAAGGGCGCATTATCAAAGTCACCAGTATGCCCATTTTACCGGCAGAAGATATACATTCCGCAACATCGGTGCCTTCTATGTGGCCTTCCAATAGGCCTTTGCTCTCAGTTTTGGATGTTGCCGACCTGCGGCAAGACTTGGTAAGGCCGTCTCCTTCAACCCCTCCTACCACCCAAATGTCACCACAGCCATCCAAAGGCAAGAAGAAAAAGGGTTTGATGAACACCCCGGGATGGAACATTCTGATGAAAATGGGGTATAGGACTGTTAAAGGCCTAGGCATTAATCTCCAGGAGAGAGTCAAGCCCGTCGGGCATCAAAAGATAATTCCCCGAGGTGGCCTAGGGTATAAAGGGCCAAGCAAAGACAAAGATGAAGAAGGGCCATGGGCCGTCATGACTTCAACTCTCAAGACAGACCGACAGCCTCTTACATGGACCCTACAAACACACTTTGTGAAAGGAGGCACTCATAATGATGAGCAAACCACGCTAGTCACTTCCCTGATGGATTGTCAAGATGTACATGCACGGCAGTTTGCTCGCCACATAGCCCCGCTGGTTACATATAAAGCCTTGGAGTCCTTACGACCACATAAAAGAAGAAAGATGGATGACCCCGAATGTGACTGGTACAGATGGTTCGACATGAACGATATCACTATTGCTTTGAGCCGACTGTTTATGCCAACTGATCTGGAATGGCCGCCATTAATTCATGAACTGATTGAAAAGCCAGCGGTGATCACGGACAAGAGGTAGCTTCTAAGTAATTACACAGATACCGGGGACCTGATGTGTCGTTCGAGGAAGGCTACAATGTAGATAGGCTGTGGGCCGGCCTCTTCTCTATTAAATCCATTCATCCAACAATTGTTGTCTATTTGTTTAATAAAATGTTTTGCTCGGATATCCCTAGACCGCCCGCGGTCTTGATAATCTTTTCTCCAAATTCACTTCAAGTTTCTCCTCTGATTCCTCCCTCGCTCCTCGAGTAATTCTCTAAACTCTCCATCACACCCCCGCGTGGGTCATCATTTACTCAATCTTTCGTTAATCTCTCAATCTCAACACCGCCTCCTATTCCACCCTCTCATTGCCTTCTTCTTGAAAATGAAAATGAAAAAAAATGCCAAAATTCAAATTCTCCAATCCTCCGTCTCCATTGAGGAGACCTCCTATCTTCTTTCTGAGTGTGTCTTGACCCAGGGGCCGCTCTTCCAGGATTCATTGGTGGACCTTCTCTACCCCTCCGGTGAGGGGTCCTCATCTGTATCTCCTTCTATACCCACCTTTTCCTCACCACCTTCGTCTTCGTCAAATTCTAGTGATCATGCTAGTTGCTCTTACTCTTCTAGTTTTAAGACTCATGGGGTAGCTTCGCATAAGAAATCCAAGGGTAAGCAGATTCCCCGTAGATTCTTGTTAGATTTAGCTAGAAGATGCCGGGTGTGCTTAGCTCTTCCTGAATTTCTGGAGAATCCGATTATCCTTCCAGAAATAGAATATGAAGATACTTGTGTTTTTAATGAGGGTTTTGGTGTTTATGAGATCATGAATGATGAAGACCCGATTGAAGAAGGGGATGAAGATTACGAAGAATATGAGGACGAGGCTGATGCTTTTGCCAGTGGCATGAGAAGATTCGATGAACCATCAGCCTCAGTAGAAGAGCCTACCAAAAAAATAAATATGGGTACTAAGTAAGACCCTAGGATTGTCCTCATTAGCAAGAATTTACCGCCCTCCGAAGAGGAGGCGCTTATTTTGGTTCTTCAAGAATATAAGGACATGTTCGCATGGAGTTATGAAGATATGCCTGGACTAGACCCTGCACTCGTTGAACATCGACTTACACTTAAGCCAGGGTCCATTCCGGTCAAACAGCAGTTGAGACGTTTTCACCCAAATATGGCATTAAAAATGAAAGAAGAGGTCGACAAGCTCCACAAGGCTAGATTCGTTAGGGTTGTCCTCTATCCTAATTGGGTGGCTAACATCATTCCGGTCATGAATAAAGATGGAAAGGTTCGGATTTGCATAGACTTTCGGGACCTCAACCGCGCGTGTCCTGAAGATGACTTCCCCCTCCCTCATATTGATGTCTTGATTGATAATACGGCAGGATATGAGACTCTCTCCTTTATGGATGGCTTTTCAAGTTACAATCAGATTCACTTGGCGGAAGAAGATCAAGAGAAAATATCATTCACTACACCATGGGGAACTTATTGCTATGTGGTCATGCCCTTTGGACTTAAGAATGCTGGAGCCACCTATCAAATGGCTATGATGGCAATTTTTCATGATATGATCCACATTTATATAGAGGTGTACGTTGACGATCTGGTAGTGAAATCAAGAACAATGATTGAGCATCCCGGGGTTCTAACCAAAGTCTTGCAAAGAGCGCGGGAGTATCAATTGAAAATGAACCCCAAGAAGTGCATGTTTGGTGTTTCGTCAGGGAAGTTGCTTGGATTCATCATAAGTAAGAGAGGTATCGAGATTGATCCCAACAAGGCGAAGGCCATAAGAGAAATGCCTCCTCCCAGGAATTCGAAAGAAGTCCGAGGATTGATCGGGAGGTTGTAATGTATACGCCGATTTGTCTCCCAGCACTCACAAAGGTGTAGGCCGTTTTACGAGCTTACCAAGCCGGAAGTCAAGTTTATTTGGGATGAAAAGTGTCAGGTAGCTTTTGATGGATTGAAAGATTATCTCTTAAATCCTCCTATCTTGAGGCCGCCAATTCCAGGCAAACCACTTGTTCTCTATATTTCTGTCCTTGATGACTCTGTAGGTGATGTCTTAGCCCAAGTGGATGAAGAAGGAAAGGAAAGGGCAGCCTACTACTTCTCAAAGCTTCTCAACCCCTGTGAGCAGAGATACTCAGCCATGGAGAAGACTTGCGCAGTCTTAGTCTAGGTAGTTCAGAAACTCAAGCATTATTTCTTAGCTCACGAGGTTCACCTCATTGCTCGTATGAATCCAATCAAGTTCCTCCTTGAAAAATCTGTTCTCACTAATCGATTAGCACGATGGCAAAGCTTCCTTTCTCAATTCGACATCATCTACATTCAGCAAAAAGTGATTAAAGGTTATGCCATAGCAGAACATCTTGCTCATCACCCTCTCCCCGGATTTGACCCTGTTCGCTCAGAGTTTCTAGATGAGGAACTAATGTCCGTCAATCAGTCCGATTCGATGTGGACATTACATTTTGATGGAGCTTTTAATTCAAAAGGGAAAGGGATTGGCATTGTTCTTCTATCACCGGAGGGTATCACTATTCCGCCCACCTCTCAACTCGCATTTCCAGTTACTTTTGGCCAGACTAGAGGCCGCTCATCAATTTGATGTTACCTAATTGTGGATTGTAGGTGATAGTCAGCTTATTCTTCGCCAAGTGCTCACCAAGTGCCGCACGCTTAATCCTAAACTCAAACCCTATCAGGAATTGACTTCTACTTATGCCAAGCTTTTCACCAAATTAATCTTCATCCACGTTCCTCGTGATCAGAATATTCTAGCTGATGCTCTTGCTTCTCTAGCTTCTTCTTTGGTTTTCCTTCCCAAAAGGGATTTCCACTCTATCATTGTTCATAGGCGTCTCACTCCGGCTATTAAGAATCCAGCTTTCCTTAGTGTTAAGGAGGAGGTGCTTAAGAAGGTTAAGCAAGGAGGAATCATTGAGAATAAGGAGGTCATGCTGTTGGATTTAGAGGAAGAATTGGACGATGAAGAAAAGCCGTGGTATTATGAGATTGCTAAGTATTGCCAGGATCAATCCTATCCTGAGGAAGCCACGGCTGAAGAAAAGAAAGCCATTCGAAGAGTTGCTCAGCGATACACTTTAGTTGGAGGTGTGCTCTACAGAAGAGGTCTCACCGGAGTTTTATTAAGGTGCCTAGATGATGATGAGTCTTGAAAAGTCATGGAAGAGGCACATTCAGGAGTGTGTGGTGGTCATGTCAATAGCCAGATGCTTGCTAAGAAGATCCTTAGACTAGGCTTCTATTGGCCCACTCTAGAAGAGGACTGCTCTATCTATGTTCGAAGGTGTGTCAAGTGCCAACTGCACGCCGACAAAATTCATTCTCCTGCTTCTTCACTCCATCCTATGTCCTCCCCATGGCCTTTCTCCATGTAGGCTTTTGATATCATTGGACCTCTTGGTGATCCGAACCTCCTCACAAAACCGAAATCATTTATACTCACGGCCACGGAGTACTTCACCAAGTGGGCGGAAGCAGAAGCTTACGTGGAGATAAAAGCGTCAACCGTCTGTAAATTTATAATGAAAAATATCATTGCGAGAATCGGCATCCCAAGTACCATCGTCACCGACAATGGGTCGCAATTCATCTCTCAGGAGCTTCAGGACCTCTGTAACATGTATAACATTGCATTGCATCATTCATCTTCTTATTATCCATAAGGCAATGGCCAAGCAGAGGCAACTAATAAAACTTTGATCAAGATTATCAAGAAAACGTGCGAGGCTAATAAATTTGCAGATTGGCCAGAGAAGCTGGTTGAAGCTCTTTGGGCCTATCGCACTTCTATTCGAACTCCTACTAGGCAAACCCCTTTCGCCCTTAGTTATGGAATGGAGGCGGTAGTCCCCTATGAGATTCTTATCCCCTCTCTACGAGTATAATTGGACAAGGAGCTCCCCATTGATGAGCGTCGCGAATCTCTCCTTGCTCAGTTGGAACTCCTAGATGAGAAGCATTTGGCCGTCGCCGAGCATGCGCGTATTTATCAAAATAGGCTTTCATGTTTTTACCAAAAGAAAGTAATTGAGAGAAAATTTAAAATCGGTGAAATGGTAATTAAAAGAATCTTCGTAAAACCCGGAGGATCTCGTTCAAAGCTTCAACCTAACTGGGAAGGCCCCTTTGTCATAAAAGATGTTTATCCTGGCAACGCTTACAAATTAACTAATGCTGAAGGAGAGGAGCTAGCCCACCCTTGGAATGGTCTTTACTTGAAGAAATACTACCCCTAAAAAAATGAAACGAAAAAAAAGGAAAATAAAAATAAAAAAATGAAAAATGAAAAAAAGAAAAATGAAAGAAAAGAAAAGAAAAATCAAGAAAAATTAGAAAGAGAAAAAAAATGATGAGAAAAATTTGCAGGCTGGTACAATACATAGGCCGCGAGCCCGAAAAATCAAAGTCCTTAATTCGTTCTTCAGTCTTGATAATTTAACTTTGGGGTCAATTCCCACACACACTACACGCTCTACTCTTAAACTCGATCGGCCCGAAATTTGAGGAAAGTAAGACCCAAACTAAGAGTGTACAAACTTCACCTATTCTCTTCTCTTCGGCTCACAAGAGGAAGTACGAGTCAAGGAATACTAACCGAACCTGCCCGCCGCCCTAGTAGGTGGAAGTCAGGGCCCAAAAGGGAACAAAAAGCTTAAAGCCCAAGTACAATTAGGTCTTTATCTGTTTGAAGAAAAGAAAAGGTAAAAGAAAGTCAAAACAAAGGAAAAGCGTGTCAAGAGGGCAAAGTCCCCGCAGGAAAAATCCTGATCGTAAGTATGCGTAAATAAGGGCAAAAAGAGCAACAAAATTTCCCTAAGCCCAAGACCGAACCCCAACAGGCATTAGGGCAAGGAAGGAAAGTTTCCCGAGTCTCGGAAACCTCTCATGAGCTTCCTCAACTTATTCTTCCCTTCTCCCTCCATGGTGGGTTATAAGCTCAAAGAATGGCCAAGACCGACTAAGAAGGATGAGTCGCGAGAGAATATGAGTAAAAGCATAAGTCTTTAAGCACGTTGACCTTTTGTTAAATCTTTTAAGAAAGATTAATGAATTTAAGATGGTGATTGTGTAAGGTTTAAAACCTTTGTACTGTGCCCAGTCTCATCGAAAGAAATGTGTTTTTCTTAAATAATGCCCCCTGAGCCGGCGTCTTTTCCATAAGCCACGATTGCACTAAGGTCGTCATTTTAAAAAAAAATACAAAAAATGGACTTTTAATTCACGCCCTTGAAAGGGGCGTTAGTTAATAAATTCATGACTTTTTCAATGTCAACTTTTTTTAAAATAAATAAAAATAAAAAAATGATTTTTCTAAATAAACGCCACCCCCATCGACGTCAATTTCACAATCAGCGCCTGTTTGCGAGGGCATCTTTTTTAAAACAAACACAAAAAAAAGAAGAGAAAAAAAAGAAAAAGAGGGTAAAATTAAGCTTACTGCTTTCCATTTCATATGCTTTATTGCATCTTTGTGTGGTCATCTTTTATTTTAAGTCGGCATCTGCTTACTTGCATGTTACATTTCCTTAAATATTTTATTATCTACCTTTATTAATTAGAGGCTTGGCCCCTTGACCCGTCAACAAGGTCAAAGAAGAGACAACCCCTTGCTTATTGAGCAAGGGGCCAAGCCGAATAGATGGATTAATCTGTTTGTTTAAGTGTGAACTACAGGCGTAGGGTAAGAACGAACAAGAGTGAAAAGTAAGGAAAGAAAGCAAAGCAAAGGCAAGTACACAAGTCCACAAGTGCTCAAGGTAACTCAGGTAACAAAAATTTTAATTTCATATATATATATATATCAATGTATATCTGAGTACAAGTGTGAGGGTGGAGGGGTACAAGTAAGTCTCTCTCAGCTCTCGCCTCCACCCTCCTCTCTCCTACTCTCTACCTCACTATCGTCGTCCCGACGAGGCGCTCGTGGAGGGGGCATGGATTCCCGAGAAGTAGCTGGAGCTCGAGCCTGCTCCTCTGCCTCGCTCCTCTGCCAAAGAGAGGAACCCGCCACGTAAGTAGAATTGGTGAACACGTACCCCGCAGCTCGATCCCTCTCCCGGCCTCGCTGGAGGCGCTCCTCGGTCGCACGTAGCCGCTCCTGAGTGACGACTAGCTGGGTCCTCAGGTCTGCAAGCTCCTGCTCGCGTGCTGCCTCTTGCTCTCGGTCACGAGTCCGCTCTGCCAGGCGCTCCTCTCGCTCCCGGGTATGCTCCCTGCGCTCCATCTCGAGGGCGACTTTCAGCTCTGCCACGTCCTAAGGTAGCTCCTCTCGTCGCCTCAAGGCCCTCTCAAGGTCCGTGACTCACTGCTCACGGATGGTCAGCTCCGTTCTAGCTAGTGTAGCCTAGGTAAGTGCCGCCTGTAACTCTGAGGTCTGCAACCAATTAAACAAATCATCAGCTCCACATTTAATTCAATAATTCATGAAATAAACAATTGAAATTAAATCTTTGTTAAACTCACCCGGGTAGCCATCGTGTGTTGTCCTGCCTCGATGCAGGTGAGCGAAGCTCGGAGCTCCTCATTCTGTAAAACACAAATCTTCATGAGCACATAATAACATATATAATCAAATGCAAGTCTGAGTTTGAGTTTAAGCTTACCCGTATGGCGAGGTCGCGCTCTACTGCCTCGGCACGTGCCACCGCTCCAGCCAGCTGCTCTGCTAGTGCAGCTGTCTCTGTACTAGGCCCTCTCGAGCTGGAGGCTCCTCCCGTCTCTCTCACCGCTACTCCCTGCTGGGCACGCTACATTCATTGAGATTGTGAGTGGCTAATCATTAATAATTCAGGAATTCATTTGCATATAGATAATGTAAACACTCACTAGGGTCTGTAGGTCTGCCCGTGTGGTAGCCAGCTGGGCCTCTAAGCTGTGGAGGTGGGCTTGCATGTCCATCGCCGCTATGTCCCGTGCATCCTACATTCATCACACATATCAGTCGCATAATAGACACATATAATATTTGCAATTAATTTAAAAGAAAGTGCATTCATACGTACCCCTAAGACCCTCATCTGGGGTCAGCCGACGTAAACCTCCCAGTAGCGTCGGAGGTACTTGAAACTGTCTGCTGCCTGGGAAGTGACTCGGGTCCCGCCACGCTGCCAGTCGGCATACAGGTCAGGGTACCGAACTCTCCAGTCGGTCGCCTTCGTGTGACCGTGTGTCTTCTTGCCTATCCCGCAGGGCTCTCCTACCTCGACCCACTCTTGGTGTAGGCCGAGGGTCCTCATCACCAGCCTAAGCTGTAGCGGCTCAATCTTGTTCAGGCAATGAACCCAAAGCGAGGTCGGCCCGCTACGACCCAGGGCTGGCCCTCGTCGGTCATCCCCTCATAGGGTCTCCACACCAGCTGCATTCACAAACATGCATATCATCATACCATTTCATACATATTTCATAAAGTAGGAATTGCATCATATTTAGCATGCATACCAGTGAGGCGGGGTAGTCGCGGAACTCCCTCCGTAGAACTCGCAGCTCGTAGGCAAGCGGCGCTCATGTTACGACCGGTAGCCAACGCCGTGCTAGAGGGAAGGATCCCTCATCTCCGGGTCAAGGGTCAGCACGTTCCATCGGCATGTATAGGTGGCTCCATATCTGCATCCATGCGTTGCATTAGTAAAGCATTCACATGCATTAAAGAAAAGAGAAAAAGGAAAGAAGAGAAAATGCATACCTGAAGGAAAGATGAGAAGCCACTGACAGTCGTATCTCGACCTGTCTCTGTGGACAAGTCGGCCATTAGGTGCGCCAACAATGCGGCTCCCAATGCATATCTTCCAACGCTCTCTAAGTCCTCGAGGATCCCTAGGAATCGGCAGTTGATGATGTCACCCTTCGTGCCAAGTAATAATCTCCCGAGCATCAGGAATAAGAACCTCCTCAAATCTTGATCTACTCTCTCTCTCTCAGCCGGGTCATGGCAATAGACGGCCCTAGCTCCCCCTATCAGCCTCTGCGAGAACTCCTCTAGAGACTCCCTTTATCGCTGCCTAGAATCACCCAACCCCATAGCAATGGTAAGGTCGGTGCGGTAGATGATCCTACACTCGCTAGGCGTCTCATAGACTGTCTCTAACCCTAGCAGCCTCTGTGTCAGCTCGCTATAATCAGGTAGGGTGATCCCGCTCACAGTCTCGCTGTCTACCCTCAGTCCGGTAATCCTAGTGACATCCTCTAGATTGGGAACCATGTGACCCCATGGCATCAGGAATGCCCGGCTAGTCCTATCCCATCTCTCCCTAAGCACCTGGATCAGGGGTAGGTCAGGTCTCATAGGCTCTATGCTAAGGAAGGGTCCGAACCCCATGGCATCTACCCTAGCCCTATGAAAATCCGGGAGCCCATAGTAAGCTGCTCAAACCTGGACCCAGGAGATCCGAGTCCTCATCAATCCCTGCATAACAACAAAAGAACATTTTCACTTGAGTATATGTAAGTTTCTTATGAGGGTATTCATTTGATGTTACATTTTGTTCTCTGTTTTAATTGACGACCCAACCTAGGTCGTGACTTATATAATTGACGCCCCTGAGGGGGGCGTTATTTCAAAATGTGTTTCTGGTGATTTTATGCGTAATTTGAATTGACGACCAACCCTGGGTCGTTATTTGTTCAAGTGACGCCCCTGTGGGGGGCGCTGTTTTGAAGATGATTTTCTACCCTAAAACATAATTGTGAAAAGTTTTAATTGATGACCATCCCTTTGGCCGTTGTTTAATGAATTAACGCCCCGGTGGGGGGCGTTGTTTTCTGGGGTGTTTAAAAATATAACAGCATGCGAAATAGAAATAAAACAGAGATATATATATATCAAAAATAAAAGAAATGGCATGGAAGATAACAACAAACGATGGATAAACATAATATTTTTAAAATGACAACATGCTGCAGGGCGTGGTTTCATGAATTATCTTAAAAACAATTTTAATTGACGACCCAAGGACGGTCGTTGTTTGAATTGACGGAACCCACTGGGGCGTCATTTGACTGTGTCACTAGTTCTACATTCCTCCCTTCACCAAGGGCTATGGAAATTTATGAAAATAAAATAAAATCAAAAATTAATTGAAATGGAGGGTTAGGGCACCTACCTTGCTCCGTTCGAGTGTTAGCAAACCTCCACGGAGGGGTTGCTGTGGTTGCCGTGGTGGCCGTGGGGGCCGGGGTTGACGGATGTGGCGTGGCCGAGGGGACGTCGTCGCCACCGTGGGCTCTTCTTCTCCTTCTTCATCGTCTTCCTCTTCGTCATCATTTTCCTCCTCGCCATTATCTTCTTCTTCATCATCATCGTCTTCATCCCCATCGTCTTCGTCGTTGTCTTCTTCTTCATTTTTTTCTCCTCCACCGTGTTTGGCCGCCGTCGGGATTTCATCTTCAATCGCCGCAGGAGGACCTTCCTCCTCGGCGTGTCCATCGTCGCCAAGGTCCACCACCTCAGGGGCGGTGACCCTTTGCCGTTTGTGTGCACCGCCTGTCATAGAGAGAGTAGAGATGGAGAGAGGTAGAGATGGGAATGGGGGCTCGGTTAGGGTTTGGTTGTAGAGAAAGAGAGAAGGAGGAAAGTAGACGAAGGAAGAGGAAGAGAAGAGGGAAATAGGGCTTAACGTTTGAAAAGAATTGACGCCCTGAGGGATGTCGTCGCTATGTTAATTGACGGTCTGGATCGAGGTGTGGTTTCATGATTTGACGACCCGAGGCTAGGCGTCATTTACGTTTGCATGGGAACTTGTAACTGTTGTCAGACGCATTAATGATTGACGTGATCGGTGGTTATGAGGACTATTTGGAATTGACGACAACAGGAGCAGGCGTCAGTTTCTTAAGGCACGACAATGTTCAAGGCGTTAGTTCTATGAAATTGAGGAATTATTTTGAAAATAATTTAAGGAATTTAAAGCGATTAACGCCTTGCCTTGAGGCGCGAATTAATAGACGCCTGTCTGAATAAGCGTCAATCATGGTTTTATATATTTTTAAGGAAATTGATTAAAGGAAATTGACGACATGTGGTAAGGTAATGGTTAAGGAATTGACGCCATGCCTGGAGGCGCGTCTCAGAACAGAGAACCCGAGGCTTAGTTTTGTCAGACAGAATCATTGAATTGGAAAACAAGATCATATAACATGTTATTTTGGCTCAAATAAGGAAAGATCCTTTTATTAAGAAAATCATTGTTACATTTAATGAGCCACCATGGGCCTTATTTTCCTAAGTGCTATTACATAAGATTTGCATTTATTCTCTTCTTCTTCAACATGTGTCTTGGACCTATGGAGAAGTCCAACCTTCCATTGTGCCATGATGGTCTTTATTTCCTCTTGATCTCCACTTGAGCCTAGTTCTCTCCTCTTGAGTGGTGGAAGGTGACAAGGTTCTTCAAAAGTGTGCCGAGGTAGGCCAAGTTGTGGAAGGCACCGGTGAGCATTGTAGAGGACGAAGTCGGTCCCGCCGATCAATCAAAGCTCGATGCCGGAGGAGAGTCTTGAGCAAAGCTCTTGGGTCTTGAGGAATCCCGGTGTGCAAGTGAAGCCACTCTTTGGCATTGTCTTGAAGTAGTTCCTCCATTCACTTCTTTCCTTGAGTTTTGGCACCCGATTAGTCACCCTCTCACATAGGCCTAGAGAATCCGTCATATACCGGAGGGGGCTTTTAGAGAAGATTTTTGAGGCCGATTGGGTTTCTTGGCATGGATCAAACTTTAGGTGGAGGTCCACCCAACAAGAAAGGAGTAACATGGACCCAAAGAGAGGCCATCCCAAAGAAGCCGAAGTGAGTCCATTATATAGGCTGGCTAGTACCGCCGGTCCTATCCTTTTGCCTTCCCATATGCTAGCTATGGCGCTTAAGTGGCATTCCTCTATGTGGTCTTCTATTGAAGGGAAGAGGAGAGCTCCAACCATGCATACAATGAAGTCTTTCATCACTCTCTCCAACAAGTATTCATTCTCTTGGGCCTTGTCTATGTTCTTGTATACCCATGAGGCTAGTTTTAGAAGATTAATTCCTTTGTGGGTTTTGATTTGGTTCACTAGGTTTGGGCTTTGTATGAGGCTAGTGAGCATATCATGGGCATTTATTGGTTTAGTCAAGCTAGCCATCCTCGACTCTTCTCCTTGTTTCATCCTTCTTAAGCCAAGGAGCATCTCTACTTCCTCTAAGAGTATGGTGGCTTCAAAAGTAGGAAAGAGGAAGGTATGAGTGTTCGGATGCCATAATTCTATTAGTGCTCCTATGGAGGCCCAATCTAGATGGATGTCATTATAATGGGTAGCATGAGTAACAAGGCCTAGTAAGTGCCACCTTGAGAGGAAAGACTTCATATCTAAAGAAAGCTTAGAGAGGAGTAGGGAGAGACACTTGATTTTCAAGAACCTCCTTGGACCCGGTATATTTGGATAATCCTGAAAAAAAATAAAAAGAGAAGAGGAGAAGAGAATGCAATCAGAAAGAGAAAAGGAAGAATAAAAATAGAAGCTTTAAATGACAAATCAAACTTACTTGGTTCATATCGATTCTTCCGCTAATATGGTTTGCAACTTCAAAAATTCTAGGAAATCCCATCCTAGCCTTCTTTGAAGGTTTCTGTAGCATCATGTCCATCTTTCCTATTGAGAACCAGCGGTTGCTTCTGCTATCTTTTCACTGATCTTCGGTTCTCTATTGAAGCTCGGTTGCTGCAGCATTCAGTGTTCTGATGCCTTTGGTTGTGAACAGATGCATCCTTTTATAATAATCAAAGCTTTCGCTAGCCGTTAGAATAACCACGGTTTGTGTTTGATTCGAATGAGTCGCTGGCAATTTTTTTCCGAGCAGGGATCGGAACGGCAGTGTTATGGTTAATTGACGACATATATTTTAGCGTCATTTCCTTGATTAGCGACCCACTAGGTGTCATTGTTTATTTAGCGCGTCTCGTGCGGGCGTCATTTGCAGTCCAATTCCTAATCAAATAGTAATTATAATTAACGCCCTAATGACTGTTGTCATTTATGTTTATAACGCCTCTTCATAGGGTCGTCATTTCTTGAGCTTTCATGAACTTAAGTGCTTTTTATTTTTATGAAATTACTTATACCATGCACTTATGATCACGCTTTGAGTTTTATTGAGCTAATGATGATTCTTTGTTGAGCTAATGATTTTTGAGCATAGCGAAGAGCAGTCCATGCAAGTCTTGAAATGATTGGATTTCTTTCGCTGGTAACACCATTCCATTCCCTTGTATTCCTTCCTTTGAGCATTGTTACTATATGGTATCTACGCTATTATAGCATATCAAGGACCTTGTGGTTCTGATGAACCTGGAATTTGAGTTCCCCTTCATCAAAAACAGTGATGATTCCAGGAGAATCTTGATCACACGGATAGGCCGTTGAGTCATTTAAGGTTTGGGACGACGGTTCCACTTTCTGAGTTGATGCGTGGATAAACGGGCTTCGGCTTAGTGTCAGCTTAGAGATCTGGATTCTTGACCAAGTCTGGATGGTTTAGCAATATTATCCTTGATTATTTTCTATTTTAGTTTGTTTTATTTTTTCTTTTTAGCCCAGCATGCATCATGTAGGACTTTGAGCTCTAATGATGAAAATCCTCATATTACGCCAATAATGAGGGCTACTTGCTCTTAATTGAGTTGACATGAGATATTCCATTCCAAATCAAGTACTTTATTCTCCTTGAAGCCGCTCAGGCTGGTTCCTTGAAAAGCATTCATTTTTTTAATAGAAAAACCTAACCTAGGGCTCAATGGGAAAGTGCACCCCTTACCAGAGGTAAGGAGAAAACCACTCCACCATCAGGCCGCTAGGAGGCAGCTTTATTTCACAATATAAGAATAAAGAATTACATCAATCTGATACTAGGCAAGCCTAGTGAGTCCAGCCGAGCAGCACCTTTTATAATGGAAGGGAGCTCACTGTAAGAGTAGAAAGAATTACATTTAGTGGTGCAAGCTATAGAAGCAAGTAAATCATCTACATTGTTTGCTTCTCTGTAGATATGAGAGATCAAGTCACATTGGGAGATGGAGCTCCAGATATCCCTAACATAGCTGAGAATTGACCAGGGGCAATGAATTTCCTTTTTGATAATTCGAACAAGAGTAAGTGAATCACACTCTATAAGCGCAGGTTTGGAGTCCATTGTCTTTAAATATTTAATGCCATCCATGAGGGCATGGGCCTCTGCTATTAAGCTATTAGAGTGACCATAAAAGTGTGAGAAGGCAAGGATAACCTTGCCTTTAGAATCCCTGATTATTCCACCTCCTCCAGTATCTTTGGTTTGCTTGCAAGCACCATCAGAATTTAGTTTTAGAAACGGCCAAGGAGGGGCAAGCCATCTCACTATCTTCATTTGTTGTCTGCCGGGTGCTTGATATTTAATACCCAATAGATCTAAGATTCTCTGGTGAGAGGACTTAGATTCCTTAAGAGAGGCATCCGAACAAGCCCTCTTGATTTGGAAAAAGATATGATGCATGCTGCTGGTTTTGGAGAAAGGTTTGCCCTCTTACTTGACATTGTTCCTGGCTTTCCAGATTTCCCACATACCAAATCCAATGGATGCAAGAGTGAAAATAGCAAAGGCCGTACCTGTTTGAGCATAACAGATGGAATTAATAATAAATTCCTTTATGGTGCGCCCTTCGAAGGTTAACCCTGCAGCTTTAAAGGCAGTCCAGACAGAAACTGCAATTTCACTGTTCAGAAATAAATGGGTGAGGTCTTCCACCTGCGGTGATCTGCAGCAATAGCATTTGGAGCAGAGAACAATGCCCACTCTTTGAATATTAACATCAGTCGGTATACTGTTATTCATAATCTTCCAAAGGTGAACAGAGATTTTTGTAGGAACCCAACAAGACCACAGTCTACTCCAAGGTATATCTGCAGGGAACTGATTGATTTCAAAAAATTTGTTGGTCGATGCTACTGAGCACTGACCAGAGGGGGAGAGACTCCATACACCCACATCCGGTTCCTGATTCAGATTAACAGAACAGACAGCTAGCTGAATATTGTTGGGAAGCAAGGCATTAATAATTGCAGTTTCTTCCGAGGATGGGTTTTGGAGCACTTCTCTAACAGTAGCTTTCAGATTAGGGATCTGAACCTCAGGAACAAATGTGCTTAAGCAATGTTGGCCCAGCCAATTGTCAAACCAGAAGTTGGTATTAATACCATTCCCAATAATGACCTTCTTGAATTGAAGAATATAATCCTTGGCCTTCAACCAGCTCCTTCTAGCAAAACCATTCATGTTTCTGAAATTGGCTTCCCGGAGATGACATTGGTACAGGTGCTTGGCTCTAAAGTAGGAAGCCCATAAAGAATCACTGTGAATAGCAGTCCACAGCATTTTGACACGTAGGGCAGTCTCCATATTCCTAAGAGATATGATGCCAAGGCCCCCTTGGGATTGAGGCTTACATAAAGCCTTCCAAGATAACCAATGTCTTTTATTTCCATGGGTTGAGAAACCCCAAAAGAAATTTGCAAAAACCTGCTCGATCAGATTGTGAGTACCAATGTGCAGAGGAGTGGAGGATAGAGAGTAAATTGGCAAGGAAGTAAGCACATGCTTAATAAGAACCAGTCTTGCCCCTTGGGATAAAAGGTTTGCTTTCCACCCTGCAATCCTCTTTTGTATAGAATTAAGAACCCCTGCAAAATGGATCTTTTTAGTTCTGCCAATCACCAAGGGAAGTCCTAGATACTTGTGAGGAAAGGACAATTTGGAGAAGCCAGTGAGACTCTGGATGCGCTGAGCAATAGAATTGGGTTTCTTTGGGTGGATTAAAAATCCACTTATGCTAATATTGATCAATTGACCTGAAGCCTGTTCATACTTGTGGAGAAGCTTGAGCAAATTTCTGATAGAGGCTGCAGAGGCTTTACTGAAGATAAGGGTATCATCTGCAAATAGTAGGTGGGATATTCTTGGACATCTCTGAAATCCTGTGAACCATTCGACCCAGCCATTACTAAAAATTTCTGTAAGGGACCTGCTCAAAGCTTCTTCAGCTATCACAAAAAGAGATGGAGCAATTGGATCTCCTTGGCGAATGCCTCTAGTGGATTTGAAAAAGCCAGTAGTGTCTCCATTCATCAAAATAGAGAACCAGCAGTTGTTAATCATTCTGTCTATCAAATTAATAAAGCTGTTACTGAAACCAAATCTGAGAATAACTGAGTACAAGAAGTCCCATTCTAATATATCATATGCTTTTGCCATATCAAGTTTGAACATAACATTAGATCCTCTTGTTTTTCTGCCCAATTCTAGGGAGAGCTCTTGAGCAAGAGCAATGTTTTCAATAATCTGTCTACCCTTGACAAATGCAGACTGCTCGGGAGAGATGATTTTAGGCAGGATAGGAGACAGTCTTCTATTGATTATTGAAGATATAACCTTATAGAAGAAGTTGCATAGCTTATTGGCCTGTAATCAATAATAGCCTCTGCATTCGGTAATTTAGGAATGAGAGCAATCAAAGAGGAGGTTACATATCTTGGCAGAGGATTCCTGGAAGAGAAGGCTTCTTGTACAACACTAACTACCAAGGGAGCAATGATATTCCAAGCTTTTTGGAAGAATATTCCAGAAAACCCATCAGGCCCAGGAGCACTATCAGCTGATAGACTGAAAATTGCATCATGGATCTCTGTCTTATTAGGGATTGCACACAGACTAACATTGTCTTCTTGGTTAACTAAAGAAGGAATGCAATCCAGAAAAGTATTGTCAATGCTGTGGTCTTGAGAGGAGAATGCATTCTGAAAGTGTGGTACATCAATTCTTTTCATGTCCTCTTGATCTGTAATAGTATTGCCCGCATTGATCAGCTGTGTGATTTTTTGCTTTTGTCTCTTGGCTAAAGTGGACACATGGAAGAATTTTATATTTCTGTCCCCCTCAAGGAGCCACCTTATTCCAGACTTTTGTCTCCAAAAATATTCTTGCTGTAGCAGTCTATCTGATTGCTTGTTTTTTGCTTCTTCTAAAGCAGCCAGGTTAGTATCACTGGGTTGCAAATCATAACAGTGCTCAGCTCGAAGGACATCATCCTCAGCAGCAGTCAAGTTGAGATGAACATTGCCAAAAGTTTGTTTGTTCCATTCCCGGAGCATCATTTTCAAGGACTTGAGCTTGAGATGCAAGCAGTGAATGGGAGATGAGGCGACAGGGCTAGAGTGCCAGCAATTCTTAACATCTTCAAAAAACTTCTCATGCAAGATCCACATTTTCTGAAAGCAAAATCTACTAACTTTCCGATCTTTGGAAGTCAATTTAACTAGTAGAGGAGCATGGTCAGAAGCCTCCCTGGATAGATGTTCTATATAAGTGGGCAGATGATTAAGCCAGTCTGTATTAAAGAGAGCCCTGTCCAATCGAGCCCAAATTCCTCTACTTCCAGATTGATTATTATGCCAAGTGTATTTAGAACCAGAATATCCACCATCAATTAACGCACAATCAGAAATACAACAGTTAAAGTCTGTCATTGCAGAGAGGCTAGGGGAATTACCTCCCAATTTTTCATCCACATTAGTGATGCAGTTAAAGTCCCCTACAACAATCCAAGGCCTAGTAATCTGTGCATGAATGTTAGATAAAGTGGTCCACAAGGTCTGCCTTTCATTAACATTACATTTGGCATAGACAAAAGTAGAGTGAAAGTCTAAGGAGGCAGCATTAGAATGCACAACAGTGAGCTGTTGATCATCCCTGCAAACAACTGAAAGGTTCAAGGGATCTTTACAAAGGACCCAGATGTGAGCCAGACCATCAGAGTTTGCAACAGCATTGTCCATACCCAAACGTCTGCAAATATTGACCATTCTGCTAGTGTTAATTTTAGGTTCTAGGAGCACAATGCAGTCAAGATGGTGGGATCTGATTAGGAATTTCACTCTGCCAATGGACACATCATTCCCTATACCTCTGATATTCCAAGTAATGCAATTCATAAAAGATGTTTGGTATCAGGAATGTTACCCGTGGACCCAGTCCTTAACATCGATCTGGTAATAACCCCTGATCTCTCATGATGCAATGCCAGGACATTTTGGGTTGCCGCTAGTGAAGCTATTTCCTGTCTTCTAGATGAGGCCTCCACAGCCGAGTGAGGATCATGCTCTTGCAAGGCACTCTCAACAGCAGGATCAGGAGCAATCGCAAAGGAATTAACTAGCACATTAGTTTGGATTGAAGGGAGCTCCAAATGAGGGCACACCAATTCTTCATGGTTGACTGTTATAGAAGCTTCTTGTTGATTTATCTCTGAGGGAGCAGGATCCAAGATGGGTAAAATCGGCTCACGCCCAGGAGAAGGCTCCAAACTGAAATTTGAGACAATCTCCTTAGGAACATCTTCTGGCAGACAGTGGCTGGGAGAATTGGCAGGGTCCCCTGGATCTTGTTCCGGGGGATTTATAGCAGGGGGATTAATTGAATTGACGAAACAAGGCTCACTCAAGTCTGAATTCTGGTTAGAACATTCGCCCAAAGTTGGGCTCCTTGCATTAATCAAAACCGGGCGATTAGGTTGGTTACTACCATCATTAGCTCGGGAGTCATTAAAATTTCCATCAACTGCATTCTTCTGATTAGTAACAGGTTGCCATATTGCCTTGCCTTTGGTATCTACACTTATTTGAATGGGCTTCACTGAGGAATCCGAATGCCTTTGACCTTTACATGTTGCTACATTATGGCCGATGCGAGAACAAGCAGAGCAATAGAGTGGAATGTCCGGGTAAAGAACATCCTGCCAGGCACCACCTCCTGGGAATCCAATCCAAACTCTGGATGGGCGGGGTTTGGAAATGTCGAGCTCAATGCAAACACGGGCAGCAGTTGTTTGGGAAAGGTTCAAAGTGGATTGATAAACTTTCAACACCCGACCAACATTACCAGCAATGGATCGAATCAAGTGCTCAATGTAGAAATTCACCGGAAGAGCTGGGAAGGAAATCCATACCGGGAGAATTGGCGAGTCAGTTGAAGGTGAAAAATCCATGGTCCATTTGAAGAACCGGAACATCCGACCATGAACTAACAGCGTCTCCTTTAGCAACAGGGACAGGTAGTCTTCGTAATTCCAGAATCTTAATAGAAGATGTCTGTTGTCGAGGGCACTGATCATGAAGTCATCTTTGAATCTGCATCTGCTAATCAAATGTGCTCTAATATCTGAGAACTGCGGCCTTCCTTGAGGAGTGCGAGCTACTAGGGAAAAGGAGAAGGGGCCCAGGGACGCCGAAATCTTCTCCAGGGAGAAGAACACTGCAGGTTCCCCTTTATCAGTAAGCGCCGGAGCATGGACAGAGCCCGGAACAACCGACGACGCCATGGAAGAAGACATGACTTCAGCAAAGGTTCGAACACCAGAGGCTGAGGAGAAGCCTGGACCTGTTTGAAGAGGCGAGGAGCTCCGAAGCAAGGGGACCAGGCACCGAGGGGGCCACGGGAGGCCCCCCGGGGTCAACCATTGGAGAAGACGACAAAAGCTAGGTCAGAAATCTCTCTCGGGATCAAAAGACGATGGCGTCATTGAAAAGCATTCATTCGCTGGTTCTTTATCTCAATTCACTTTCTTTTCTGCAAATCCACCTTGGTTGTAGCATGTCCACATTGGCTAGTAACCGCTCTCCAATGGTGTCTTTCCTTCCGTGCCCTCGCGCACATTTCGTTTATTAAGATTAGTCCCTTCATCCACCTGATCTTTGCTTTCCCGTAATCATCTGAAGTTGTTTCTTTCAGAATTCAGGAAAGATTTTCAACTCTTAGTGTCGGAGACGTGTCACATCACACCTTGGCATCTACTTATCAGTTCGTTCTCACTTCATTTCCGTCGTTACACTTTCGCTTCGTTTCGTTTCACTCCCTTGTAAAGCAGACGCCAAGGCGGGACAGCTGTAGACACGCCAAAATCAATGCTATGTTGAGTAAATCTCATGTCGCCATATGACGCCCCAAAGTGGACTTCAATATCGGCTTAATATGAAGTTTTTCTAATTTCTCCATATTAATTGTAATTTTTTGGCATTTTTCTTTAATAATTGAAATTAACGCCTGGAGGGAGGGCGCCATTTAATTGACGATCGAATAAGGGGCGTGTTTTCCATAAATAAATGACTATTAGAACATGTGTTATTTCCTGGATTTAACGAATCCTATTGAAAATAAACGTAAAGAATTGACGCCCTCCTGAGGGGCGTTGATTATTTAGTGCCCGTTCAAACAGGCGTCATTTCATAATTTTAAATAAGGAAAGTCTTTTATTTCTATAATTAAATTCAGGAATTAACGACTGCATGAATGTCGTCATTTCAATTGATGCCCCTAGTCAGGTCGTCATTTTCTGTTCCGTCTCCCTTTTGCCTGCTTCTTTCCAGTAGTGATCTTTTCTCCATTTTACACATTGCGTTCGATTGGGAAGAGGGTTCCTTATTGGAGGATTCATTGCCTTGTTTTAATCCTATTAATGTAAGGATTTTTGGCCTATAAATACCTTCACATGTGCTTCTCGCGCGAGAGATAGCAGAGGGTTAATAGAAAAAGCTAAGAAGAACGATGTGAGAGCCCCTTTACACAGAGAGGAGAGAGTTTTGTTTTTTTAGGTACTTCATAGTGTCGATCTTCTTCAAAAGCTCCTTCCTCTATTTTCTCTCCCACGAGTGGCGTCTTCATCCAGCGTTTCTTCGTCTTGCTACAGCCACTACAGCCTTGTTCTCTCTCCCTTTACTGCTGCACACACAGTAGAGAGGGTATCTTTTCTTTATTGTTTTTTTAGGTGTTATCATATAATCATCATATACGCACCCCTTTCTTTCTAGCTCTCTGCTAGAAACGTTATTAGCATATTGCATATATTTACTTTGCATATCATATCATCTATAATCCCAAACTTGTTGCTCCTTCGTAGGGGTTTACAAACCAAAACATACAAGGTGTGTTCATGCCCAATTTGTTTGATTTCATATTATTCTAGAGCATTGATACTACACACTTGGCTAATCCATATCTTTGTTTATTTTGTGTTTTTATAGGGTAATCAAGCTATAAACCCCCTGTTAATGTTGGTGTGCTACAGGCCAATTTCGGGTCAGGTAGGTCCAATAGTTGTACGATCTTGTTCATTATTAATAAAGTGATATTTGAGCGTAAATATGTGATTGTGTATTACTTCACGATGTCCCTAGGATATGTGGTTGTAAAGTCAGTTCGAGATGAGATCTCGAATATGAGACTGACTTTATATGGATGCATACCTTAAATAGTTCATGGTTGGAGGGTAATCACTCGGGGACATTGATTACCTATTAAACCAGTACACATGATGTGTCACTGACCAGTCTCATGGTCATTGGTGCGGGGCACCAACACATATGTGTAGGTGTATATCCTTGGAGGATGTACACTGAACTGATCCGCTATTAGATCTTCAGATGGTTCATTATACCTAATGTCAACTGAAGATCCAACTGTCTCAGTAGTATCGTTGGTCCTTTGACCTGAGACATTGATCGGATCTTACACGAGGACTGGAATGGTTTAATTACTTAGCTAAGTGACTTTAACCATAAGTCATGAGTTTCCGAGTCATTAACCACTCCAGGATACGTGTGAAGATCATCAATGGTCAAGAGGGGATCGCTCACTATCGAGTATATATCAGACAGTTAATGGGTCATGACATTAACGCTCTGTTAAATCTCTGGCCAGGGTCGTGTGAGTTCATTTAGAACGGACGTCATACACTTTAAGGAGGTCATAGTCAAATGGCACGATCATGGGGTTTGACAGAAACCATACCCTCGATCGTACTAGACTCATAGAAGGAGCGAGGGATTATATCGATGCAGTAACTGTGGACTGACAGGTACCAGACAAGCTGGTTTAAACCCGACGTCCTCTTGGATCACGCGGATTTGCTTGACCCAACGTGATCGAAGGTTCAGAATGAATTAAACTATTATTCGGCTCTAGTAGAAGCGAATAATACGTTTAATTTACTTCTAATTGGGAATTAGAAGTTAATGGGCCTTAACCTAGATTGACTATTGGCCTAGAGGATCACACACAATAGATTCTTGGGTGACGGATTATTATTATACAAATGTATGTATTATTTCCTTTTTAGTTCCTTTTGGAAAGGAGTATAAATGGAGCTTAATACATATGTATAATAGAAGAAATGATATATATACAGTTTCGGTCTTTTGGAGCCCTTTTAGAAATGACCAAAACTCTATATACATGACATCCTACGTGAGCTTATTCCAACTCTTTGGCTAATCAAGCACTTAGGTTTAAGAGAGGAGGATTAGCTCCTCCCCCCATTCCTCTCTCTTGCTCTCTCTCTCCAGAAAGTGAAGGGGTCAGGGAAGGTCCGTGCCGGGGGGGTACCGTCGCTGCGCAAGGATCCGTGTGGATCATCTCTAGAGGCCGTACAGTTGTGCGGCTCGGTATTCTGTATCGGGCTTAGCGGACAGCGTCGTTCTGCGCAAGGTGAAATACGCAACCCGTAGTTAGGGGTTGGGGTGATTAAAACATCTATCAGAGCATAGATCTGGGATTCCATATAACCGGGATCAGGCAAATAAATTTTTGTTATCCGCTACGTTACCCGAGGGTGCTGTGCGAAACCTTACAGTGGTATCAGAGCCAGGTTGACACTCTGGTCGGTGTTTTATCGCCGTTTAGAACCGTGTTTTAGGGGCATTAAATCCTTCAATTATTAATTGTAGAAGGGAATACTGGGCATCTTGCTTCTTCGAGGATGCTGGGCATCGTTGGAGTAAATTTAAAAAAAAAATAATAAAAAAAATTCTTGGGCCCAATTTGGGCGCGGTGCGCCCGCCGCGTGCGCCGCGAGGGCGGCGCACGCGACACCCGCGTGTCAGCACCCGCGGCGCTGACCCGGGGGGGGGGGGGGGGCGCCGCGTGGCGGGTGCCACGGGCACCCGCAAGGCGCGGGTGCGGGCCCGCGCCGAAAATTTTTTTTAATTAAAAAAATTTACTTTTAATTTTTTAATTTATTGTGCTCAAATATATACATATATATAGGATATATATATGAAAATACACAGTAAATTAAATAGAATTTTATCTCGTAGGTTAATTGTGTTATCTCAATAATAAATGTCAAATGTTAAATTTTATTTAACTCTTTTGAATTTACCGAGGTGAGATAATTACTTTTACCTTGAGATAAAATGTTAATAATTGAACTTACTTCGGTAAATTTTAATTTTTGAATTTTTAATTATTAGATAATTAAAAAATTCAAATTTTAAATTTTATTGAAGTTAAATGTAGAAAATTCAAATATTTAAATTTTAATTATTAGATAATTATTAAATTCAAATTTTAAATTTTAAAATATTAGCAATTATGGATAATTACATTATTTTAAATTTACTTTCAAACAAAATTATTAGATAATTAGTTTGAATTTAAATTTAAATTATTGATTTGCTTAAAAAAATTTAAATTATTGACATGTTTAAATTTTAAATTTAAATTTACTTATTGGATAATTAAATTTAAATTTAAATTTAAAAAATTATCTCAATTACATGCCCCTGTGGAAAATGATGGTTCTTTACGTGATTTACTTTATTTACCTTGTATTGGCTTGCTTGTCTGTTTAATTTTAGTTAATCCTGCTTCGATTTTTAAAATTAAACAAAGCTAGCATGTTTTTTGTTTACACATCCCATTTTTAAATTTAAAAGTAAGGAATATTTTCAGAAAATAACCCTTAATTGATTTTACTTGAATGGGTTGACAAGTGATCATGGACTTGGATTAATATAATTAATTGGGGTCTGTGAACCTCTTTTCTCTCTCTGTTAAAATTCTAATGTACTTCTATCTTCCTCCATTGTTGTACTTGCCCTAAGGGCTTCTGGAATTTTATTGATATGTAATTTATATTTTTTCCGGCCTGCGTGCTGTGTAAAAGTTGTAATTACTGCGGCGTCAGAGTTTGAAAGCGTGGAGCACACCCGACGAGGACGATCCAGCTGCTTCGGAAGCGGGTTGGATGCCTTAGTTACATTAGGGATAAAGTCCATGATCACTTGCACTTTAATTTTACATTGGTTGCATTTATTTTGTGCATACTACTACGTACGGTAAATATATTGGATATATTTATATTACCACCTAGGTTGAGATCAAGATAAAATTAAATTCCCTCGCGATTAAATTTTAGATCTGGTAAGCATGGCTCTAGGAGTCGTCGTGGCCCTCCATCATTATGGAGTGAATGAACGTCTTCATTTCATGGATTTGTTGTGCTTTCCACAAGGTCCATGAGTTTGGGGGCGGGATTAAACTCCAAGACTCGGCCTCAATGGGGTAAGGAATTGTACTCGGCCTTGTTGTGCTTTCCACAAGGGTCGGGTCATGAACTCATTGCTATGTTGTAATGATGGTTAGATCTAATGGAGAATATCCTTTGTTGTGCTTTCCACAAGGGGATGATTTCTCTGGGGCCGAATATCGGATATTACATTAGATGCAAGTGCCTGTTGACTACCCTTGAGATGGTGTATGGCTTGTTGTGCTTTCCACAAGGTCGTACATCAGTCTCGTTGGGATTCCAACCCACTAGGTTGATCTCGCTGATCTCCCGTTCTATATACTGAGGGTTATATAGTTCGATCAAAAAATAGTGGGACTAACTAAGATAGAAAACCATATCTAAGTTAGAATATGAACACATGCTAAGTTATCTTTTATTTCTTATCCAGATTACAATGCCGTCGTCCAACCCCCTCCGTGGCATCTTGGATGCAAATAGATTAATTGGACCGAACTACTCGGATGGGCTACGTAATCTACGCATAGTCCTTACCGCCGAAAAGATAGCTTACATGTTGGACACGGTTCATTCTGAGCCAGCTCCTGATGCCGACGAGGGCGAGTTATTACTTTATGCCAAATGGTCTGAAGACTCCTTCCTTGCCCAATGTTACATGTTGGCCTCTATGGTTCCCGAGCTGCAGAGGTAATTTGAAAAGACTGATTGTAGAAGCATACTTCTCAATCTACGCCAGTTCTTCGGGGAGCAGGGTAGGATTGAGAGATATGATATCTCAAAAAGACTTTTCAGGACACGGATGTCTGAGGGTTCATCAGTACAGTCCCATGTACTGAAAATGATGGAGTGGATTGAAAGACTCAATGCATTGGGGTTCAAGTTGAATCTTGAACTATGCATTGATCTTATACTCCAGTCATTGCCCGATTCCTTTTCTTCCTTCATCATGAACTTTAACATGAACATGATTGAAGCAACTCTCCCAGAGCTGCTCAACATGTTAAAGAGTGCTGAAGGAACCATGCAGAAAGATAAACTATCTTCGTCTGTAATGATTGTTGGCCGGGCCAACAAGAAAAGGAAGGCCACCCAAATATCCACCACAAGTAACAAAGGGAAGGGAAAGAAAGAGGCCATGGGTAAGCAACTCGCCAAGGTTGACAAAGGGAAGGGTAAGAAGAATGAAAAAGAAGACAAGTGTTTTCGATGCGGGGAAACAGGGCATTGGAAAAGGAATTGTAAGGTAATTCTAAATGAAGGTATTTTTGTCATAGACCTTAATTTGTCATATATGGAATCCACATCATGGGTATTGGATACTGGATGTGCATCTCATATCTGCAACTCTGTGCAGGTGCTGGCAAATAGAAGGCGGCTGGGCAAAAAGGAGATTGAACTGAGAATGGGCAATGTAGCTTTAGTTTCTGCTGAAGTTGTTGGGACTACACGTCTCAGTTTACCTTCAGGAGTCATTCTGGAGCTGAATGACTGTTATTATGTTCCTAATATTATTAAGAACATTATTTCAATCTCTGATTTGTATAACGTTGGATATACATTGGCTTTTAATAGCACTGGGTGCTCTATAATGAATAATGGTTTGAATATAGCATATGGTTCATTAGTCAATGGTCTTTATGTATTGGATACATGTTCTAATGTTATGTAAGTTTCCAATGTTGATGAAGTAAATTCTGCATATCTATGGCATTGCAGACTTGGTCATGTAGGTGAGAAAAGAGTCTCTCACTTACACTCAAATGTGTATTTGAATTCGTTCGAATACAAGTCATTTGATACCTGTGAGTCGTGTCTCATGGGGAAAATGACCAAGGCTCCCTTTAGTGGACATGGTGAGAGGACTGTTGACCTTCTCGAGCTCATACACTCGGATGTGTGTGGACCCATGTCTATGGAGGCGAAAGGGGGTCATCTCTATTTTATTTCTTTTATTGATGACTTCTCAAGATATGGCTATGTGTATTTAATGAGACATAAATCACAAGTCTTTGAGAAGTTTAAGGAATACAAGAATGAAGTAGAAAAACAGACTGGTAAGAGTATTAAGGCTCTTCGATCGGATCGAGGAGGTGAATACCTTAGCCATGAATTCACTTCTTATCTTAAAGACCATGGAATAATTTCTCAGTAGACTCCACCGTATACACCACAACACAATGGGGTATCCGAAAGGATAAACAAGACCTTGTTAGACATGGTCCGATCCATGACGTCTATGTCAGGACTACCCTTGTCTCTCTGGGGCTATGCATTAGAGACTGCGGCTTATTTATTGAATATGATCTCAAGTAAATCAGTTCCTTCTATACCATATAAGATATGGAAGGGCAGGAAATCAAATTTTAATCACATTAAAATTTGGGGGTGTCTTGCTCATGTAAAGAAGAACGATAGTGACAAGCTTGAGTCGAGAACAGATAAGTATAGGTTTGTGGGATATCCAAAGGAGACATTTAGATATTATTTCTATTACCCTTCTGAGCAAAGGGTCTTAGTGGCCAAGAGAGTTGTATTTCTGGAAAGAGAATATATACTCCAAAAAATAGTGTTAGCCAGATAGAATTGGACGAGGTCCAAGAAGCACAACCCATAGACACAAACTCATTAGATGAGACTGTATCGGTTGATCCTATTCAGAGTGAAACACAGACACTGCGGAGATCTAGTAGACTACCGAGAGAACCTGAGAGATATGTTGGACATATCTCAGAGGGGTCCTCTAAGGTATGTATCGATGAGGATGAAGATCCCCAATCGTACCAGGATGCAATCCATAGTGCGGACACCGAGAAATGGTAAGAGGCAATGGATTCTGAGATCCAGTCCATGTATACCAATAAAGTTTGGAACTTAGTTGATGTACCCGAAGGGAATGTCCCTATCGGCTGCAAATGAATTTTTCAAAAGAAAAAACTGTGCAGATGGACGGATTGACACATACAAGGCTAGACTAGTGGCGAAAGGATATCGTCAAAGGTAAGGCATTGACTATGACGAGACTTTTTCACCGGTAGCCATGGTTAAGTCAATCAGAATCCTCCTTGCCATTGCTGCATACCTGGATTATGAGATCTGACAAATAGATGTGAAGACAGCTTTTCTTAATGAAAATCTGTCAGAAGAGGTGTACATGGTACAGCTTGAAGGATTCACCTCCAAGCTACATCCTAATAAGGTATGCAAACTTCACAGGTCCATTTATGGATTATAGCAGGCATCTCGAAGCTGGAACTTAAGATTTGACGAGGCTGTCAAATCTTTCAACTTCATTCGGAATGAAGATGAACCCTGTGTTTACAAGAAGGCCAGTGGGAGCTCAGTGACCTTCTTGGTCCTTTATGTTGATGACATCTTACTCATTGGGAATGATGTAGAGATGTTGACATCAACTAAGTCTTGGTTATCCAAGACCTTCTCCATGAAGGATTTGGGAGAAGCATCCTATGTGCTGGGCATAAGGATCTATCGAGATAGATCTAAAAGGATGCTAGGGTTATCCGAACCCATGAGACATGAAATTTGCCTATCCAAGGGAATGAGTCCTAAAACTTCTGAGGAGGTGACACACATGAATAAGGTACCCTATGATTCAGGGATCGGGTCAATCGTGTATGCAATGCTATGTACACGGCCTGATGTTGCCAATGCTTTGAGCATTGTCAATAGATATCAGGCAAATCCAGGCGAAGAGCACTGGAAGGCAGTAAAGGGCATCCTTAAGTACTTGCGAAGGGCTAAGGATCTTTTTTTGCTTTACGGAGGAGAGGACCTACAGCTTAGAGCTTACACAGACTCTAGTTTCCAGTCACATCCAGATGACTGCAAATCCATGTCTAGGTTTGTATTCATGTTGAATGGAGGGGCAGTCAGTTGGAGAAGCTCCAAGAAAGATACGACTGCAGATTCCACGACGAAGGCAGAATATATTACTGCAACTGAACCTGCTAAGGAAGCCGTCTGGATGAAGAAATTCGTCTTAGAACTTGGCGTAGTTCCCGAGATATCAACTCCCATCCCATTATTTTGTGACAATAATAGGGCCATCGCCCAGGCGAAGGAATCGAGATCTCACCAAAGGTCGAAGCATATTCTGAGGCGCTTCCACCTTATTCGGGAGATTGTTGATCGTGGAGATGTGACGGTAGAGCGTGTACCGTCAGAAGATAACATAGCAGATCCACTGACTAAGCCTTTGACACAGACTGTATTTGAGCATCATCAGGATAAGATGGGCCTCAAAGTTGTGGGTAATTGGCTGTAGTTCAAGTGGGAGATTGTTAGTGTTGGTGTGTTACAAGCCAATTTCGGGTCGGGTAGGCCCAATAGTTGTACGATATTGTTCATTATTAATAAAGTGGTATTTGAACGTAAATATGTGATTGTGTATTACTTCACGATGTCCCTAGGATATGTGGTTGTAAAGTCAGTTCGAGATGGGATCTCGAATATGAGACTGACTTTACATGGACGCATACCTTAAACTGTTCCTGGTTGGAGGGTAATCACTCGGGGACATTGATTACCTATTAAATCAGTACACATGATGTGTCACTGACCAGGCTCATGGTCATTGGTGCGGGGCACCACCACATATGTGTAGGTGTATGTCTTTGGAGGATGTACACTTAACTGATCCGCTATTGGATCTTCATATGGTTGATTATACCTAATGTCAACTGAAGATCCAACTGTCTCAGTAGCATCGTTGGTCCTTTGACCTGAGACATTGATCGGATCTTACACGAGGACTGGAGTGGTTTAATTACTTAGCTAAGTGACTTTAACCATAAGTCATGAGTTGTCGAGTCATTAACCACTCCAGGATACGTGTGAAGATCATCAATGGTCAAGAGGGGATCGCTCACTGTCGGGTATATATCAGACAGTTAATGGGTCATGACATTGACGCTCCGTTAAATCCCTGGCCAGGGTCGTGTGAGTTCGTTTAGAACGGACGTCATACACTTTAAGGAGGTCATAGTCAAATGGCACGATCATGGGGTTTGACAGAAACCATACCCTCGATCGTACCAGACTCATAGAAGGAGCGAGGGATTATATCAATGCGGTAACTGTGGACTGACAGGTACCAGATAGGCTGGTTTAAACCTGACGTCATATAGGATCATGCGGATTTACTTGACCCAACGTGATCGAAGGTTCAGAATGAATTAAACTATTATTCGGCTCTACTAGAAGCAAATAATACGTTTAATTTACTTCTAATTAGGAATTAGAAGTTAATAGGCCTTAAACTAGAGTGACTATGGGCCTAAAGGATCACACACAATAGATTCTTGGGTGATAGATTATTATTATACAAATGTATGTATTATTTCCTTTTTAGTTCTTTTTGGAAAGGAGTATAAATGGAGCTTAATACATATGTATAATAGAAGAAAGGATATATATACAGTTTCAATCTTTTGGAGCCCTTTTAGAAATGGCCAAAACTCTATATATATGACATCCTACATGAGCTCATTCCAACTCTTTGGCTAATCAAGCACTTAGGCTTAAGAGAGGAGGATTAGCTCCTCCCCCCTTTCCTCTCTCTTGCTCTCTCTCTCCAGAAAGTGAAGGGGTCGGGGAAGGTCCGTGCCGGGGGGGGGGGGAGGTACCGTCACTGCGCAAGGATCCGTGTGGATCATCTCTAGAGGCCGTGCAGTTGTGCGGCTCGGTATTATGCATCGGGCTTAGCGGACAGCGTCGTTCCGCGCAAGGTGAAATACGCAACCCGCAGTTAGGGGTTGAGGTGATTAAAACATCTATCAGAGCATAGATCTGGGATTCCATGTAACCTGGATCGGGCAAATAAATTTTAATTATCCGCTGCGTTCCCCGAGGGTGCTGTGCGAAACCTTACACCCCCTTCATCGGCCGGCCGGTAGAAGGAGGAAGGAAGAATTCTCAATCTCACCCGCTCAACACAAGGTACATGCGATCATCCTTCTTCTTTTGAGGTAACCCCTCTGGCGATCACCCTCCTTAGAGCATCTCATGCTCATCCTTTTTTTCTTCATGTCCCACATGTTTTAGCATAATTATTCATCCCTAGTCATTTGTCATCCTTCTCTTTAAAAAATGTCTATGTGACATGTTCACATAGCCGAAGTGATATCCTCCTTATGGACGAATTTCATCCTGACACCCATCCTGCACTCTAAGAGCATCATGGAACCAAAGAGTGGACCTCCTAGAGCTGCTGAGGTAAGGCCCTCGTATAAATAGGCAAGGACGGTCTGGGAGATGGAGAGACCCTGCCACATGCCATTGATGGTACTAAGGATAGGAGTCTCTTGCACATGGTCGACAGAGGGGAACAAGATGGCCCCACACAGGTAAACAGACGCGGCCTTGGCTATGGCCTCATCCCACCCACACCTATTCCTACAATGTTCAACTACCCACTGGCTAAGGGGAAGAAGATGGATCTGGTGTGGGCCTATGAAGGTGCCGATGTCCTTGCTATCAGGTATAAACTCTCCCAAGATCAGGCCAGGGTCTACAGGGGCCACGGTATGACACACTAAGTCCCCCTCACACGCCTTGGACCTGGGAAAAGAGAAATAGGTCTCTACCTCCTCTAGTAGGATAGTGGCCTCAAAGGATGGGAAAATGAACGTATGGGTTTAAGGATGCCATATTTCTACCAGGGCTGAGATGCTATGCCAGTCTAAGGACAACTTCGGGTAGTTTTGGCCTAGTACCAAGAGTGGGTGTAGGTGCCAAGACTTCGGGATGGATGTCACTGCTAGGGGCAATGCACGGATCATCAGAGCCATCCACTTCAAGGTGGAGTAACGCCTAGAGCCAGGGAGAAGCTGAAGTAGAGGAAAAGAAAAGAAAGAGGAGAAAGAGAGGAAGACCGTGTAAGTAATGGAACGAATTGAATTAAATGAACTCATGCTAACATACCCCTCTCAAAGGGCTCGAGCTAAGATGACGAGGGATCGTAGTCAGCCGTTGGAGCACTTCACGCTCCTTCCTGGCCGGCTTTGGCCCTTCATAAGTTGCCCCCTCCATGGAACTCCCCTCAAAGGATCTTTTCATGATGGTTTGATGAAGAATAACAAAAGTTTGAGGCCTAGAAAGAGGGGTGTGGTGTGAGTTGCGAATTTAGATCCCCCTCTTCTTATAGAGCTTGCATAGAAACCTAACCATTAGGACTAAGCTAGGATACATCTAGATAGGGATGGGCTAGTGTTTGGGTTGGATTAGAACACCATACCTCGGTTTGGGACTCTCCAACAGAGTCCCGATCGAACTCCCAGTGCGTGGGATTGGACGGTCTTGTGATAGACCGCTCTTCCCTCGAGCAGTCGACAGAGGACCGTTCATCTGCTTCTAGATAGTTCGAATCCTAGGCTTCGCACGGTCGAAGCCCCACCAATCTTCTACTTGGACGGTCGGTCTTGGACTATTTATGTATCTATGCTGATCGAAGTTAAACAGCCCTCACGTGGTCCCACACGAGCCGTGCATCCGCTAGGCGGCCACTTTGTGACCGCTCATCCCCTACCACACTACTTTATACTCTCCCTCGCTCGTAAGTCGGTGTCTCTCTCTCACTCTGAGCCAGCGTCTCTCTCTCGCTCGTAAGTCAGAGTCTCTCTCTCGCTCGTAAGTCGGCGTCTCTCTCTCACGCTGTGTCAGCGTCTCTCTCTCACTCTGAGTCGGCACTGTTGGGGCCCACAGTGTAGTGGCACGGATCTAGAGGGGGGTGAATAGATCACTCTCTAAAAATTAAGACTAATTAAAATAACTTGAAAGGCTTCTCAATCAAACCTCATCAAACGAGCAGGTGACGAGATCACACACGGAGATTTAGCAATTTGAACTAGCCGTGTACATTGACAAATTTAGCATCGATATGAAACGCAGTTCATAATCCATCCTGTGAATGGTGGTAGAGGATAAGGAATAATCACACAACCAATCACACACGCACAAAGATTTTTAGGTGGTTTGGGACCACGACGGGTACCCTACGTCCACCCCTCACCACCTCGGTGAGGCTTCACTAAAACGCTACACGAGGTAGCACACGGGGACAAACCCCAATACACCACACGCTGCTCGATGGTAGCAAACCACACACACACGAGGGTGAACCCTCAACACGGTGCTCAGCACCACACACACACAACAAGATGGGGAACACACCCCAACAGTCAATCCACACTCGGAGACACCGCTCCGAACACACACACAGTTTTCTCAGTTTAAGAAGTGATCACAGATATACAAGCAAACTCAATAAACATGAACTAGACAAAGGATAACCACAAGCAGGGACAGAAAAATGGTTCAGAAGACTCCTTATCAAAATGATGGAATTGGGTTCTTGAGCAACTGGGTTTCTTCTTCCCTTCAATCCGGATTCAGCTCATTTATCGTTTGGAGGAGATATAGCCGTGAAGCTTCAGCAAGGCATCTTCAACTAGGTGGGATTTCATCATCTTCATCCTTGAATCGCACCCAGCTCTCCCTGGAGAGGGAGGAGATGAAGCTTCGTCCTCTTCTTCCTTTCTCCCTGCAAAACTCAAAAACGTATATGGCATTAGATGCTTTCTCATCATTTTAAGAAACCTTATCACATAACATATATACCACCTGTGTTGGAGGGGACATGTGGAAGACATTATCCTCCAAGGGCCAATCACAATCAGGCAGACAAAGGATGGATCAATCTAGGGCACCCGTCGCCGCGCGAACCGATGATTTTTCCGGTCGCCGGAAAGTGTCGACCTCTAAGGTCGACACTCGTGATTGGGCAAAACAGAACAAGGCTTGAACAGAACACGGCCTATAAAGTGTCGACCCTTGGGGTCGACACTTTCTACCTGTGGCAAGGAAACAAGCCATGGTAGAGAGTCCTGGAGTAAGTGTCGACCTTGTGGGTAGACACTTATGTCCAGGGTTCTGAAAAATGAACCCAGACAGAACTTGGTGATAAAAAGGTTGACCCTTGGGGTCGACTTTTTATCGCCACGTTCGAAGACATAAGTGGGCCGGCTAAGAAAACCAGACCCATGGACAAAGTGTCGACCCATGGGATCGACACTTTTCCTGACATAATGCAAACTAAATAAAACATGCATAGGGGTGGTTCAAAGAGAATGAAACATTGAATATGAATGCATGCACGAGAGAAATGGGTATAAAATACCCCAAATCATGGATATACCAATTAGAGATAGTTAGGGAATTACCTTGAGAGATGTCCATCCATTTCTCACAATTAACCTCCTCCTACCATTCAACCAAAGCAACTTACCCTTCAATTCACACATGAGATCCTTGTGTCGGTCCATATGCATGTGAAGATCCAATTGGAAGGTTTCCAATTGGTCTTTATATTCAATGCTTGTTCGACACACCTGTCACATTGCATACTGGAAGTTAGTCTTCCATATCACTCAATTTCAAAACATTGAAGTCTATCTCTCATTATTCAATTAATTTCACAGTTAAGATCTTGCTTCACAACCATTAAGTGAATCAAATAGGGAAGAGTTAGAAGAGTTTCACCCAGTTCAGTTGGAGACTTTTCTTTCTCACGAGCTCCTGTAAGCATATCAAATTGCATGTCAGTTAAATTCATCAAATTTGTTGGCCGTGACATACACTAGTCCATTCATACAAGATGGAGTTTGCTTAGTTCTTTTCAAATCCACAACAACATATGCAAATTGTTTACATGGAGGGCAGTCACATGGTATTTAGTTCATCATCAAAATTCCTTAAAACACGGTTGTGCACGAGGTTCAACAGGCACCTCTCTCTTCGCTCTGCTCTCTCGTAAGTCAGTACGTCTCTCTTCTCCCCACTATCCCGAGTCGGTCGTAAGTCAGTTAGTTAGCAGTTGCATCTACATTCATACATTCGCATTTATAACAAAAGAAAAATCAACTAAAAACCATATCATGTCATATCATATAATATCATGTACAAAAGTGTGTCGGGGTACAAAGTCAGGCCCCTCCCTCTAGCATGTCGATGTCACCTCCTCCTTCCTGCCTCTTCGATGGCGGGCCCATCGCAGAACTCTCCTCCTCTCTCTCCCGACGCCGGCGTCGCTCCTCATCCTCATTCCTCCGCCAACCAGAGGAAGTCATGAAATAGCGCCCAATGGAGCCATGGGTGTGGCTGCCGCTCGGAGCCCTGCTACGCTCTTTCAAGCCCTCCACTAGCCCCTCCACCTTCGCCACCTGAATCCGGTAATGATCTGCCTCTCCCGCGCTAGCTCAAAGTCGCTCAAGCTTCGCACGGAGAAGCGTCGTCTCAAGCGCGTCTGCTGGTCTCGTGCCATCTCCTCTAGGAGATGGGCAGCCTCGTCCCGTGCTGCTACAAGCTCCTCCCGCAGTCGGGCACTCTCGCCCAGGGCTGCTGTCAGCTCGGTCGCCTGCGTGCATGCATCATCATCATTAGTCAACTGCATTTCATATAAGCATGATTTAACAAGGGAAAGTGTGGAAAAGTACCCGCTCGGAGAGTGTCATCTCGGCTGCGTCAGCCCGCGCCACCATCCGTCTGAACTTGGCCTCGTGCTCCGCTATGTCGGCTGGCGTCTGTGTAGAAGAGGAGGGAGCGTCTGTCCCCTGCTGCTGGGTCCCCTCACCTCGCTGCATTTAGAAGTTCCATGGTCAGTCATCTCATAACATAAGCATAATAGAAGTGTATAATTTTAGAGTTTAAGGGTTAGAAAACTCACCAGCAGGGCCACGGCCTTCCGAGCCTCATCTCGCTCCCTGATCATAGAGTGTAGGAGTCCCTCTAGCTCCGCGAGCCGTCCCTCAGGGTCGATCTGTATTTAGAAGTCCAAATGTCAGTGCGTCATCATATAGAAATCATAAGCGTAATAAACAAAGTTTAAGTTTAGAGGTCATACCGGTCGATGAGCACCCCGGAACACCTGGTCCCGGTAGTGTCTGGCGTACGCCGTGTAGTACGCCGAGTCACTCTCTGCTCAAGCGGTCACCACCCGCCCAAGTGCTGTCCAGTCAGCAATCTGCGTGGCATTCTGCGTCGTCCAGTCAAAAGCCACCGCCAGGCCCCGTGTGGTCCGTGTGACACTCTCTCCCAGCTTCTCCGGCGCCGGGAACTCTACTACTGGCTGATGGACCCCAATGGTCCTCATCACCAGTCAGAAGTAGAGTGGCTCCACCACATTCATGTAGTGAAGCCACACATCCCGCCCCGAGAAGGCGAGGGCCCCTACCACCCAAGGCTGGCCCTCCTGTCCCTCCTCTGCGTATGGTGTCCACCGTACCTACAAAATAGAAAGTTGCATCGGCTTCATCAACATGTAGAACTGCATTTAATTGAAGAGTCTAAGTTTAGAATCATACCGAGGTGTACGGTAGGGCGTCCAGGTCATCTTGTAGCTCTCGGACCTATCTCCTGAGGGCCCCGGTCTCTCGAGGTGCGGTCCACCTCCGGGCAACGGGTAGTAGGTCCGGATGGGTCCCGTCGCCTCTCCCCAGTTCGCGAAGTCTCACATAGGCCGAAACCTACATCACATCACACTGCGTCAGCATATAGGAAGCAAATAGGAATTGCATAATCATGTCTAAGGTAGAGGTCGTACCTAGAGAAGCCCCGAGCATGGTCCGCCTGCTAGTCGAACTCAGGGTCTCGAAGAGGAAAGCCAGGACCGCCACTCCCCACGCGTAGTCACCGAAGTGGTCGAGGTCCTAGAGTAGTGGAAGGAAGCGACAGTGGATCACGTCTGCATGTGCCGAGAAGAGGAGTCATTCAAACAGCAACATCAGGAATCTCCTCAGCACTCTGTCCGCCTTAGCTCCTGGCTCAGTAGCAACTCTCTGTCTTGCCAGGTCCACCAACCTCTGGAGGTGCTGCTCCGGCTGCTCCCCCGTCGCTATCCCAGCACATCGTAGCCCAAGGCTGTCCTATAGCCTCGCCCAAGGAAGGAGAGTGGACTGCCGCTCAGGATGCCGCAGCTCCAAGCCCAACAGCTCCTGGGCCATCTCGCGGTAGTCGGGATAAGTGCTCCCGCTGATCGGCAACCCATGCACCCGTAGGCCCGTGAGTCGAGCCACGTCCTCCAACGTGGGGACCATATGCCCCCACGAAAAAAAGAAAGTACGACTCACTGGGTCCCAGCAGTCGTGCAGAGCATAAAGGAGAGCGGTGTCGAACTGGCTCACCTCGATGCTCAGGAATGGGGAGAACCCCATAGATGTCAATCACTGAAAGTCAGGCAGTGCCAAGTACATCGCCCAGACTTGCAGCCATGAGATGCGGGTCCTACGCTTTCCCTGCATTCATTTTTTGATAGGTTCATGCATTGTGATCAAGAAATAAATGAAAACAATAAAAATTTCACTTTTTTCAAAAGGACGGTTCCCCATGGACCACTCTTCCTATTGCACGGACCGATATGGGCCGTTTGGTTCTCAGTCCTTTCGTATTCGAACAGGCCATTACAGCCCGTTCTTCCTCCCCACGATAGCTCCCTCACCATTTTTATTTTTCTTAGTCCTATCATTTTCTAGACTTAGACGGCCACCCCTGGGCCGCATGAGGCACGGGCGGCTCTATGTGAGCCGCATGTCTCCTTTTGAGTGGTTCGGATTGAACCGTTCGTCCGTCGTCTTCCCCGACGACGGCGAACCTTCCCCACCGGCGGTGAGGCCACCATAGCCCCCCAAACTGGTCCCAAGGAGGCCATTTGCCTCTGTCATCACCCTAGGACTAGCATGCATTGATTAAAATTAAAAATGGGGTAGGTTTTAGGGGCTTACCTCATCGGACTTCACCGGCTTGGCCGCCGTCGCGATGGCCGCCTCCGGCGCGTCTTGGCATCCATAGGCGCTGCCGTTTCTTCTCCGACCACCCTAGCCTCCGCCATGGCGCCTCCTTCAACCGCCAGTGGCACCTCCTCAGACAGGAGCTCGCCCGTGGTCGCCGTCGGTGGCGGTGGTGGCATGTCTCCTCCTTAACTGGCCATTCGCGGACACCGCGACCGGTGCTTCGTTCGCATAAAATAGGGCGAGAGCGAGGGGGAGGGAGTATGAGAGAGTGAGAGAGATTGAGAACGAGAGAGATCGAGAAATGAGGGGGAAGTGCTTCGGTTTGTCTCCCTCTTCCACCGTAGGTTACGGTGGAGGGAGGGAGATGAAGGGTTTAACCTTTCGAAACCCCAGTTGATGCACGGTCTATCACAGGGCCGTGCACCCAAGGACGTTTCTTTTCTGGCCATTTGAACCTCAACGATATTTCATCATGAGTGGTAGTGTTCTAGCCATCTGACTTATTGGCGGTTTATGATGCGCCGTTCATCTTCCTATTCCACTTTCAAATTTTCTGCTTATGAGCGGCTTGTCCTTAGCCGTTCTTTAACATAAGCGGCCCCTCATTGGCCGTTCATATAGTGGTTGCTGCATCATATGGTTAAATTGTTAAATGTGATTACTTTATATTGCAAATCTTGTTGATGATCTTATTTGTAGCGTCGCCTTCACTTGCCGTTTCACCTGCACAGCTAAGTCAGGTATGGCCTTCTATCCCTGTATCCCTTATTGCATTACTATATGGTATTATGTAATATTATCTTGAGAACCAGCTGGTTATCTGCGTATTCCAGGATCTAATGTTCCCCTTTAACAAAAACGATGATGATCCAGGTTCATGTGTTTAACCATCAGATAGGCCGTTAGGTTGGGAAAGCTACGGGACGACTGTTCTATCTCACACGCCGTGGTTGCAGATAGTGTCTTAACCCTAATTACCCCGATCAAGCAATATTATTCTTGAGTATTTTCTATTTTATCCTTTCTTTGCATTCATTTTGATGATTTCTTTTATTTTGGCCCAGCATGCATCATACGCATTCTTTTAAGCATTCATGACCCATGATTTGCCTGCAAGTGTCCCACTTGTAGTGGATGGCTGTTCGTTCATGTTTGAGTAAAAGAAACAATTTCACTCTGAGTCATAAGGTTCTTTCTGGTCTGTTTACTTGGGTTGGTTGATTGAGAGTCCCCGGTTTGGAGTTTTTAGTCTATCTCTTTATTTTCCGTTACCGCTTTGATCTCCTCATTGGTCCGAGGGATTGTGTCCCCTATGAGGTTAGTCGCGTGTTTTCCTTTTCTTTCGCTTAGTTTAGTTCCTCCAGATTGACGTTGCTTTTGGTCCAACTATTCCTCGTGAGTGGTTCAGAGTTTTTCGGAAGATTCCTATCGCTTGTTGGCGAGAAAATGACTGTCGTTTTACCTTAACGCCCGCTTTTCAGTCCGCTCCGCTTCGTCTCCGCTTCATCTCCATGTTCCATCTCGCTTCCGCTTCACCTCCGCTCGCTCCCCTGTAAAAAGGACGTTAAGGAGGGGCATCTGTTGACACCCGTTTTTTACCGATAAGTTGAGTCATTTCTCTTACTTTCATTTGTTGATGTCTTGAGTTGTCCGTTACTCATTGAGTTATTTTCCTGGCACATCTTTGGGCTTATTTTATGGGTAGCCTCCCTCCCTGGCTAGGTCTGCTTTAATTCAGGACTTAATGGGCCTTGATTTTGTTTAATCTATCTTTTTTATGAATTTCAAGCGTCTAGGGCATGCACGGTCAGTCTCCCGGCCGTTCATCCTATGAGCAGTCGTTCTTGGGCCATCCATATATTTCTTGGATATTTAGTTAATTTTTTGAGTTTCCACCGACAAGCTATCACAGGGCCTAAGTGTAGCCACCAAAATCAATTGTGCGGTGTATCCTTAGCCGTTTATGTTACAAGTGTCCTAAGGTCGTGGGTTTTTTCGATAATTATCTATTTATCTGAAAATTTTGATTTATCACGGACAGGGATGGACGGCCTAGAGATAGCCGCTCAACAGGATGAGTGGTCTATCACACGACCGTTCAAACTTCCGGATTCCTGAAGATTCTAAGGGTTTCTCTCTCTCTATTCGTGGTTTTTATCCCAACCTATCCTATCATTTTCTCCACGGATATTCCACCAAATGGGGTGCCATTTCCTCTGGTTGAGAGATAATTCAATTATCTACACATTTTATGTTATTATCTCGACCTAAAAATGGCTGGAAACCCTAATTTCGAGCTAGGACTTAGGGGCTCTATAAATAGACCCTAAAGGTTAAGCTTGAAGAGGGGGGGGGGAGATTTCAATGTCCCGGGGAAGCCCTGCCGGATTCTGGAGCAACCCTAAGTCAGGGAGGGAGGCCTTCTATGTCCGTCCAGGCCTCCGGTTTCAGGGAGTAGCATGTTTTTGTGTCATTAGTTCATTAGTCCCACCGTTCTTTTCTTCTCATTTGCATGCTTGGTTCCTCTTCTTTCATCCACGTTTTCCCTACTCTTTTCACTGCATTACACACACCCCCCCATACCTTTTGACGCCCCAAGGGGTTTAAAAACTCCCAAGTATCCCCCATTCCATGTTAGTTAGTTTATCTTCCATGTTCTTCTATAGTTTCTACATTTCACAGTTCTGACTTTAGGTTTATTTTTGTGTTCTACACCTTGTCTTGCAGGTCAGCAGCGTCATAGCACGAGGCCCACTCCTTCTGACCGGGCGGAAGGAGTGGAGGTTGAGCTCCTACGTTTTGGAAGGTGGTGGCATCGAGCGGTCATTTTCTGTCCGTTTGGGGATTCGAGCGACTTCATCTTTGCCGTTCATCTTCTTCCTGTGGCCGTCTCCAAACCGTTCTTCTGCCTTCGTTCTTCGTTCCGTGTTCCACCCCCAGCACTGTTCGACGGGCTATCGAGCGGCCGTGCGTCGTCCAAGCGGTTCTTCCGCAGCCGCGCATCTCTGCAGTGTTGGTTAAAGGCGAGTGTGTCCCTTCTTTTCCAAGGTAGGGCGTGTTCATCGCGTTTGGTACCTTGGTGGCGATCACACAGGTTCACATACTTATGTCCCCTTCTACTTTCCATTTATTTCTCATATTGATTTAGTAGAGGGATAAGAAGGGTTTTAAAACAATAGGAAAATATATCTACAACCGTAGGTGTGGAGCAAATAAAGTAAAGAGAAGAGCAAGCAAGATGATGACAATGATGAACAATACCCAACTAAGGAAGTGTGATCGCCACCAAGGTAATTAAAATAGCAAAGCTAAGATAAGTACCTTGGAAAGAGGAGGATGAAGCACTCGCCCACGGGAGATGAAAACCATAGATCTCTGAGAGCAAACGGTCTAATATTAGGCCACGAACGAAATAGAAATGGCCTTACGATAAGCCGCCAGGGCCTCACAAATGGTCCAATCTAGAGCCGCCAGAGCACACAGAGCAGCAACTTGGGACTTGAAACTCCACTTCTCCTGGCCAGACAGAAGAGCTGGGCCTCGTGCTAGGAACCCTGTAGACCTGCAAAAGAGTGTAGGAGCACAAAAAAAATAACCCAAATTAGCCCTATGACAAGTGTAGCAACTATAGTGCAAATAAACTAGAGTGCATGCAAAAGGAATGGTGGATACCTGGGGGTTTGGTTTTTTAACCCCTGTGGGGCGTGAAAAAGATAGGAGGATGTTTAAAAACATGATTGAGATGCAAAGAACGTGGAAGAGGAAGATGGAGAATATGCTTGTGAATGCTATGAAGAGGGGAAGAAACTAAAGAGTAAAACAACACTATTAAACCCTTGGAACTTAATATTCCCTAGACTTGAAGGTTAATGGACGTAGATAGAACTTCTCCTTGATGGATACTCGCTCCAGAATGCGGCATCACCTCAACGCAAACTCCAGAATTCTCCTTTTAACCCATGAACTTAAGGGTTCTATTTATAGACCCTCAAACTCTAGGTTCGAGTTGGAGAGATTCCAGCGAAAAAGTAGGGCAGAGCTTAGCAAACTCTTGAAGATAACATTCCCAAGAGTCCATAGAAATAAACAGAAGCTTCTAAGGATCACTATTGAGAGAGAAATAATCAAATCAAAACTCTAATTCGTCCACGACATAGTAGAGAAAAATAGTTCTAGCATGACTCTCTGTTTGCACAAACGGTCTTACGATAAACCGCCACATGGAACAAACGGTCTAAGGATAGACCGCCACCCTCAAATGTTCACCAAAAGATAAGACCAACGGGCGAAAAGCACGTGAACAAGACTCTGGAGCCAAGGAACGGTCTAAGGTAAAATCGCCACAATGCCTCTAACGGCCATACGATAGACCGCCAAAGCTCAAAGGATAACAACAGATAAGGCTGAAGGAAAGGCGTTGGCTCTGGACTCTGGCGTCAGCAAACGGCCTTAGGATAGACCGCTACACGTCATCAAACGGCTATTTGATAGACCGCCAGAGACAGTGACGTGGCAAAACAAATGAAAGGCCTACTAAGCTTCAACCCACGGAAAAATAAATAAGGAGCGAGACCCAATCAAGGAGAATGACCCATGAAATAAGCCTCAAAACTGACCAAGATAACCCAAAAAATGGCGTATAACCCGGAGCATCATAAAGATAAATAAGGAAACAACCCAACTCATTGGTCAGAAAATGGGTGTCAACAACGGCTAACACCGCATAATGGTGACAAATAGTTATCAGTGGAGAGAAATAGGTTTCAGGGCTGACAAATGTCTCCTCATGGTGATAAATGGATAACAGAAGTAAAAGATATGTTTTGAAGCGAAATAAAGGTGATGGCTGGCGAGCGATAAGGGTGACAAATAGATGTTGTGAGTGACAAATAACTCTGTAACGGTGACAAAACTCATGGCAGTGAAAGTTGAAGAAACTCAAGTTCGTTTGAAGTGTTTAACTGTGTATGGGTTTCCTAACTCTACTAACACGGATCTGAAGCTTTCCTAGTCATCAAACGACACTGATTAAATGAAGCGAAACGTTTATATTATTTTTCTATGATTTTTCACAATTAGGTGGTTTTATATTATTGTTATAGTGTTACATTTATTAATTATCAATTATATGTTTTTTGTCAAATTTATAATTAATTTATTAATATACTGGTACATTTATTATTATACTGGTACATTTATTAATTATCATTTTTATGGTCTTTGTCATTTTCATAATTATTTTACTATTATTATGCTGTTACATTTATTAATTATCATTTTTATGTTTTTCCCATTTTTAATTTTTTCATTATTATTTTACCGTTACATTTATTAATTATCATTTTTTAATTTTTTTGATTTTTATCATTTTCACAATAATTGAACTATTATTATAATGTTACATTTATGAATTATCATTTTATATGGCTTTTATCTTTTTCATAATTATTTTATTATTATTATTCTGTTATATTTATAAATTTTCAATTTGTATGATTTTTTGACATTTTTATTTATTTTATTATATTTAGTCAGATAATTACAGTATTATATTTATTAATTATCACTGTTAGAAAGAAAGAAGAATAAGTTTTGAAGTTTTGGAGCCAGTAAGTCTGATAAGTCAAAATCAAGCGCGACGGCTAACACCGCATAGTGGTGACAAATAGTCATCAGTGGTGAGAAATATGTTTCAGGGCTGACAAATGTCTCCTAAGGGTGATAAATGGATAACAAAAGTAAAAGATATGTTTTGAAGCGAACCATAGGCGACGGCTGGCTAGCGATAAGGGTGACAAATAGATTTTATGAGTGACAAATAGCCGTTAGCAGTGACAAATAACTCTGTAACGGTGACAAATAGCTCAAAAAAATGGGAAATACCGACGATATTATCCGACTAAAAAATTTTCGTCAGAAATACGTTGGAATGATTGTTTGTTTGTTATTTTCTTGCCTATGTGACAAATTATTTTATTTATTGATTATCAATTTTTATGGATTTTTTAATTGTTATATTTGTTTTCTCTTTTGAGTTCACCTTCCGTATGTGAGAGCAGCAAGTAAAATGAATTATAAGGGTGATGAATGCATATTATTACTGACAAATAAGTTGACAGAGGTAACAAATGCACACTAGTTGTGACAAATAGGTTGACAGGGGTGACAAATGTGCATGAGGGGTGACAAAAGGCTCTTAACGGTGAAAAAATGCACAAAGGCGATGTCTCCCAGGGGCAAAGGCGGACGGCTCCTGCATGCTATAAGAGTGAAGGATGCCTATTAGTGGTGACAAATAGATCAACAGGGGGGACAAATGCATATGAAGGGTGACAAATGGATCCAAACGATGAACTATGAGCATGAAGATGAGCCCTACTAATATTAGAACCATCGACAAACCCTGCTACTTATAGGGGAAGAACTCCCCTTCGTAAAGGTAACCCCTACCTGCGATGGATGGTATCCTTCATTTCACGACACCCACATCATACAAAGATCAAGAATCTATCATGCAAAGAAAGGTTACAGAAAAAGAAATTATATTGATGGGGGAAGAGGGTACAAGCGGTTACTCGTCCTCTTTGGGACGGAACCTATCAGGTTGGAGGCTCAACACCCCCTTGTTACAAAACCGGCGGTCCACCTTCGCTAAGGCGTCCTGCCACCCTTGCAGGTACTCCTGCTTGTATTCCTCCGAAAAGTCACCGCCGCTGCTTTCCCCTGATGGCTGGTCTGGCACCGGTAGGGCTTCCTTTCGAAAGCACAACATTTTGGCGGGAACCAGCTCTAACGAAGAATCTGACTTCTCAGACGACGACATCTTCACGAGAGTCAAAGGAAATCAGGATGTCCTTAGGGGTCCCCACAGAGTCTCTATTTATAGGAAGGAGACGAAACCCCAGAGGGAAAAAGAGTCTTCGTGCCTCCCCAACTTTGTGGAAATCGAAGCGATGGGATCGCGAAGATCGTTCCATCTCCCCCAACTTTTCTGACTCTCGGTCCTTCCTTTTTGACGGTCATGAGATCGCTTGGACTGAGGTTCCTTTCATCCGGATACATCAGCCGCATAGTAGACGAGAGGCCGGAGAGAGATATTGCAACGGCTAACACCGCATAGTGGTGGCAAATAGTCATCAGTGGTGACAAATATGCTTCAAGGCTGACAAATGTCTCGTAAGGGTGATAAATCGATAACAGAAGTTACAATATGTGATGAAGCGAAACAAAGGCGACGCCTAGCGAGCAATAAGGGTGACAAATAGCTCGTTATGAGTGACAAATAGTCATTAGAAGTGACAAATAGCTCTGCAACGGTGACAAATAGCTCATGGCAGTGAAACTTGAAGAAACTCAAGTTCGTTTGACGGATTTAACGGTGTCAATGAGTAAAATGTCCAGTACATTATTTCCCAATGCAGACCAAGCGTAGTACACTTCCTTACCTACAACAACAGTAATAATAAAGTAACTAATATGAAGAGGAGCAACACTACTAGAGTACATAATAGAACAACAACAATACAAGGCACATTTAACATTTGTGTAGTCTGTTGGCGTAGTGCCTGGTTCCTTGAATCATAGTCAGGCCCGAGACTTTCATGATATGTAGGCATAGGCCTTTCCTGTAGTTGAGGAGGATCAACATACGTATGCCTACTATTGCCATCCCTATTTATAGCAGCATGTGCTTCCTCTACTGAGTGAAAACCCTTATAACGAGCTCCAGGGTATCCATTCACTTGGACAAAGCATTCGGGCCAACTATAATATACACCGGGTTCGCGACCAACCCACACTACATAGCATTTATACCTTCCCATTTTCTGAACCTTAATTCTCTGCATGTAAGGTGTTATAAAAGACAATAGGTGTGACAGACATAATAATTACAGCAAATTTAATATGAAGTCCAATCCATAAGAGTAAGTTTATAGATCAGAAAGCATGTAAAATGAAACTACCACTGCATCCGTTTAATATGAAACTACCCAGAGCATATCATATACGAACATATGAAAGGCCTGTAAAATGCATAAACATGGAAGAGGATTAAAAGAAAGGAAGAGGGCATCTGCAGCAGGAAGCAGTGACGACAAGGGACCGAGGAGGACGCAGAGAAGACATGCTCTTCTGCTAGGGAAGTCACCGCTACGCGCACAGATGAAGGCGATGACATTGCGGAGGAGCCTTAATAACTTAAAATAGAAGATCGGGTGTCAATGTAGGGTCACAAGCGAGATCGGTGTGTCGATTTAACACATCGCTGCAATGGAGGTGATAACGCAGCCCCTCGGGAGCATAAAAAAGGGGAACGTCGGGAACCCTAGCCGAACGATCGTCGCTCGATCGGAGCATATTGCAGACGTGATTGGACAAGAGAGGGTGTTGGCAAATACACTGGATAAGGGTGAAAAATACCTATCAGTGGCGACAACTAGATCTGCAGAGTAGACAAATACAATGGTAAGGGTGAAAAATAGATCCTTCGAACTAACCAATAAAAAGCAGAAGGAGCAGAAAGGAGGTGTCAAGTTCACGAGAGGACAAAAATGTGAACAGTGTATGAAGACTTTATAGAGCAATCAGAAGATCGAAGATCGAAGGGACTTGGTCAATGCCAAGACAGTCAATGTCGACTTGTCAAGGTCAACGCCAGTCAAAGAGGACTCTAGAAAGCTCAACTTTTTCTTGACTACAATCATGAGGTCCCAGTCAAAGTCAAAGGTTAATGAATAGATTAGTCAGCTAAAGTGATCCAGGTCAAAGACAAGCAGCTAATGGAGAGAAAAGAAGGCAACGGCTGGTCATGTGCTAAGATAAGAGTGATAAATATGTAGTAAGGGTGACAAATAGCCCGTATGACTTACAAATGGACGATAAGCGTGTAAATTAGCCAGTAAGGCTGACAAATGGGCTGAAAGGGTGAATCACAGGCTCGGTGTGTCTGGCACACGCTCAACTCGAAGGCCAGGGGCTCAGGCTTTGCACGTGATCCGAGGCTACCCTGTCAGAGGTATATTCTCTCTCATGGGACAAGGATATTTCCATATTTCAGCCTGATCATCTATTATTCACCCTTTGTTGCCTCTTTTACACCAATAAGGCCTATTTTTCACCATTGGCCACCTATTTGTCACCCTTAAAATATAGCCAAAGCCCTTTTCATGCAGTGGGTGACTTGGGTATTTCTCTTCAGTAGTCTGAACTGGAGTCGGCTCCACGGTCGACTCTAGTCGACACTTGTACAAGTAAGGCCTTCATCTTTTCACACTTCAGCCTAGTTCCTTCACCAAACTTGAATCTGTCTTCAGAAAACTCATTGATATTCATGAATTAACATTATCAAGCACACACATTAACAGCATTAAAACATAAAAAATTTTGAAGATCAAAATGTATGATAAAAGAAATATCAATGAAGACAGGTATGCCACATTCTGAGGTTTAAGACGTGAAATATTTAAGATCTTGTATTTCCAAAGGTAATGAGGTCGGCCCCAAATCGGGCTCTAAACATATTACAATCACCCTCATTAAATGTCCATGATGTCTCCCCCTTCCTTGACAATTCTTGAACATATTTTAGTACATAAATGTCACAGTTGAGGCTTCCAGCTGTCTGTTGGGGACATTCGTTGTCGAATACAAGATCTCATTTCTCAACTCCCTCGAATATCCCATAGAGCTTCAGAGACCCCCGTACAACTGCAGCCTGCAAATGAAAGGTTATAAATTATTGAGGAATAATTAAAAGATAATATAAATAGCTATAATTTCGGATACATGGATAAGAAAAAGTACCTAATTTCTTATAGTGACATCATGGATGGCCATGTCTATCATGGAATTGTATGAGATAAAGCGGCGATTCTCCGTGTCAACAGCAAGTAAATGCCAGTGACCTCCAGAGTGTAACACGAAGAATAAATATTTGTTCCTCTACAGTTCTGAGAATTCAACATTCTCGTAGGCGCACTCCAACAATTCGTTGGATTTTTCGGAGTTGGCCACTGTCCTGCCGTTTATGTGATTCACTAAAGTGGTGGGAAAATAAATCCACTGATGAAAGATGTTAGATTCATTGAATCATGAGTGGAGGAGGTACATCATGGCGTCGATCACCTGTAAATTAACAATCACAATTCTATTATCCGCAGAAACACAAGTTCAGGGTAGGGCGAGTGACAAAAAATTTCATAATTTTCCAAAAAAATTACCGTATCATCTATCATCTGGCTGTATAATAGATCAATCACATGATGACGGTTCAAAACAATCTCGTTTTGTAATTGAAATATGGGGCCACTATATTGCACAAAAATTTACATGGTAGTCAGAGTAAGGCGGATCAGGATAATTACAGAAACTATAAGAAGACAACTTACTCAATATCTCCAGAGGCACAAGCATCAATGAATTCATTCACAATTGTGTTATCTGTCGGCTTCAGCAGGCGTTTGCAGATCCAATCAGTACTTTGTATGAGTTCTCTATAAGCGTCAGCTTCATCTCCCTTCTACATTTATGCCAATATACCAATCTTAGATTCTATACTGTAAGAAGTAGGAACAATGCAGACTCACCTTCTTCTTCCCCCGTTCTGCAGTTTTCTTTGCAGGTGCCCGCCTTTTCCTCACGGGATTCTCGTCCCGTTGATTAAGGGACTGAGAAAAGACACCTTCACGTTGGTCACCATGCCCATGGGTCGCCTCCATCTGAGCTTGGATATCACCTTGCACATCCTCTTCAGGGGCTGTCTTAGATGGCACGGTATCATCCTTACTTTGTTGAGGGGGCCTTGGAGGTGGGACATCGGCGGCAATGTCCATTTCAGAGGTTTGACATATACTTTGCTCAAAATTTTCCTTGATAGGGGCTACCGGAGGTGGCATGACATCAACTGTCACATGTTCGACAGGCCTAGGAGGTGCTACATCAGTGGTAATGTGAGCCTCTTGCACCTTAGCCAGAAAGAAGGCCCTCATTTCCTCAAGTAGCCGCTGCTGGATCTTCAATGTAGCTGCAATATCCTGTAGCACATGCATGTATGGAGCTGATGAAAGAGTCTCCTGAGCACTGGGTCGGGTCATCATCTGACCACCGTACCCCGTGTCCCTTTCACTTGGCTCAACAAGGAGCCCTTCGATCACCTGCATTTCAAACCACATCACTTCGGTTATTCATTAATGTTGAATGACAAAGAAGATTTTTTTAGTACTCATAATACCTGTTGGCCTCGCAGGGATCCAATGGAGAATTTTAATTTCATATCTAGGAATGGCCCCCACCTAAATAGTCGGGGGAATGCCACCTGCCTTAGTGGCTGCCGCACCCGCGTGTGCTGAAAAAATCAGACCTGTAATATGAAATATATCAAGTTATTTTACAATGCAATAGAATTGATGATTGACACATTAATTATTACATAATAAAAATAAAAAAACTTACAGCAAGTGCGGCAGAACAACCAAATATAAATGTATGGGCCTAGGATACATCCCCGGCTCTTCTCTTAGCACGGTCAATTGTACTAGACCGTCGTTTCTGGACTGCCAACACTAATTGAACAAACGTGTGCATCGTTACTTGTTGCACGGCGACTGCCCGGTTGTAATATGAAACTCTGCCAATGTCATCTAAGCATGACAGCATTTGTTGTGGACAAGAATGCGTCGACCGTGGGCAAAGGAAAGTGGACAGTAAGAGTACAATCCACAGTCGGACAGTGTCGGCCGCATCCTGCTCTTCATCGGACCCAACAATTTGCTGGATGAGAGAGCACACTTTCTTCTGGTCAAATGTTGCTGCAAATCCAAATCGATTTTGCAACTTCGACTTCTGTTTCGCGGATCCATAATGTTGAACCGGTATGCCCACATCTTTCACACTTAATGCGACCTCCTTACTACCCATACGGAAGTAATTTCCTCTACTATGGGTGCAAATAATCTCCTCCAATAGTGTCATGGTGAAGGTGACGGGAGAAGCATTGTCAACATATGGACCAAAGGGTGTGGTCCTCATCAATGACTTGTGGCATTTCCGAAATGCCATCTGATCCCTATCCTTCATGTAAATTTCCATAGAACACCGGGCGGAGATGACCCTTGTGTTCACTAGATTCAAAAAAATGTGTAAACAAGAAATTCAGTTAATTGACTGATCAAGAAATACAAAAAATATTAAGAGTAAGACAAGGGTGACAAATGTATAGACAAGAGAGTTTAGGTGTGGCAAATAGGTGCTTAAGGGTGACAAACGTATGAAATTCGGAGACAAGTAGGTCTAAATCTGACACAAATAGGTAGATATAAGCGTGACAAATAAATAGGTCGATAAGGGGGGAAAATAGCTATGTAAGGGAGATAAGGAACCACACTACATTTAACTTGTCGTCCTGAAGTGGAGGCCTTAGAAACCCTAGGTATGTCAAACGTTTCTTCTTCGGCCGTAGGAACCGGTACAATTTCTTGAGATACAGGTGGGACATCCAGTTTACGGCGGGCGGAGCGTTGCATGGGTGTCTCCTTCTGCTCCATGGCTGTCAGTGATGAAAGAGAGCCCGCAATTCAGGAGTGCTCGAAATGCAAATGACGGAGAGGTCGCAAATGGCACCGCGAGGAAGACGAGACGCTGAGCACGATGGAGAGACGAACCGGCTTCTGGTATGTTGCGTAAGAGCCAAGACATGGCAGGAAGGGTAAATAAGTAATTGGGGATTTTTAATTTCGAGGATCTAGTTCGGCGTCATCATTTCTGTTGATGTGGCATGCGGCGTTGGATCGGCGGCAATATGAGTACAACACCCACACGTGGCCGACGTGTCCTGTTTTCCACATGGTAGTTTGGAGCTTAAGGGCGACAAATGTGTCTACACGGGTGACAAATGCATTAGCGAGGGTGAAAAATACCCTGATAACGGTGACAAATAGGGCTCAATAGAGACAAGGCAGACGCACGGCTTTCAAGGTAGTGTAAGAGTAAGGGCGACGTCTTGTGGACTTTAGTGGTGACAATTATGTGAGTGTGGGTGACAAATGCTCAACTAGAGTAACAAATAACTAGACGTCAGTGTATTGTTGTTAATCGTTAGGTGCCAGGTTCGAAACAACATTCTGCCGTGTTTTCATTTACATTTTTAAATAAGTTATATTAAAAAAACTGAAAGAAACCTTAAGCTAAGATTCGAACCCGAAGAAACCCGTTCAAACGGCAGAACAATAAACGAAATGATACAACATGTCATTTCAATTTATTTATTCCATTATATATATATATATATATATATATATATATATTATAGTTTTTCGTATCGGTATGTAATGTCCAATCTAGTCTCGAGCCGTGGTCGGGACGACTGGTTCGACAGAGATGGCCACACCTGCCCCGAATGATGTTCACGTGACTCAAGGGTGACGTTGATTATTATCCCGAGTGCTTCCACGTGGCATTCCCCGCGAGGAGCCCTAGCTCTCGAAAATGAATAATTTTCGTGACGGTAAATTCAAAACACATGAGTTTGACAGGGGCACGGAGCAATAAGGAAATGGTCAACATGTGACCAATACGCCTCTGAGTACCTTTTCGCACCCCGATGTGGGCCTTTCAAGGTAGCTAGGCTTTTCAACACGATGTCTCTTCCTTGTATAGGAATCGACATATCGGCCATGCAGCCCCATTGCTTGGCGATTAATCAAACGTCTTCCCCTCTTATCGCCGTGATCGACCTTTATGGCACGGCGGGTGGCCAGTCCCGACCCGATGCCCACCATCGTCTGCTTAGTAATAAGAAGGAGCGCACCTTCGGTTATTCCAGACCATTCCAATCTTGGAACCTGAACACATTGTCACATACAAGTGATTGGCACGCCCTATCGTGAGTAAAACCGATAAAAGATACAATGATATTTGATTATGGCACCTGAGTGCTTCCACGTGGCATTCCCCGCGAGGAGCCCTAGCTCCCAAAAATGATTAATTTTCATGATGGTAAATTCAAAATACATGAGTTTGGCGGGGGCATGGAACAATAAGAAAATGGTCAACATGTGATCGATACGCCTCTGAGTACCTTTTCGCACCCCGATGTGGGCCTTTCAAGGTAGCTAGGCTTTTCAACACGTCGTCTCTTCCTTTTATAGGAATCGACTTATCGATCAAGCAGTGTTTGACGTCCCGCTCTGGGATGACTCGACCCGCACATCCCGACCCCACCCAAGTGGTGGGCGGGACGCCCGGGTCATGGGTCGTGACCGGGACACTTCATTATTTTAATATTTTATTATTATATATTATATATATAAAGAGTCTTTTTTGTACTTTGTTGTATTATTTTATATGTATTATATATATAAATAGTCTTTTTTATTATAACATTTTATGAGATGGACCGACACGGAGCGAATATGCACCGACCCGACCCGTGCCGGGCCGTGACCGGGACGGGCGGGTCGGTCGAGACCGCAAACCCTGCTTTCAAGGTAGTTAGGCTTTTAAACACGCTCTCTCTTCTTTTTATAGGAATCGACTTATCGGCCATAAAAAAGCTGAAAATTTCTAAATTACAGATCTCAAAATATGAAATAATAATTTTTGTAGATCTAATGATATTTTTTACTGAGGGAGATTTTATCCTTTTATAGGAAGAAATGAATGAATGACAAAAAATCACGAATAAATGAATGAAAACATGGCGCCAAATGAAAATATGGCGCCAAATAAAAAGAGACAAGAATAGGCAGATGTGGAACGCGCTTTCTGGTTCTCTTCTTTTTATAGGTATATGAGTATATGTGGATTATTTATTGATTTATTGGCGTGCCAGTCACCGGGGTGATAATTTTATTGTGCGCTCGATCTGACTTTTAATCAGTCGATTGTGAAGTTCGAGTCGGGACCCGAAGTCCGTCATACCATAAAGGCTATGACGTTAATTACGCCCTTCCTAAGAAGGACAACCCTTGATTAAACGCCAAAAATAGGAGGAAGGTAGCGGCAAAAATAAGACTCAAACGAGAGAAACGATTGGTTCATCAGCAGGGCGTTAAATGGTCTGAGTGAAGCAAGGATACATCAAATGCGGAGCAAATCCAGCGGCATGTCCCCATTACCTTGGACTATGCCAGATGGGGATAGGAAACCACCCATGCAGCGGCAGGGTGGGATCCATAAAAAGGTCGGGTATATCTAACCCGGAATCTGGATAAGGACCGGTGCGACATGGCACACCTTGTGCAGGCGTGATGTCTTATTGATATCCCCCTTCGGAAGACCATCGGAGAACATGCAAGGGCAGAACTCCGTGGGCCAGCGGGGTTAGGAGAGAATACCATGATCACTCAAGGTGATACGAATGAATTTTGGCAGCATATCCCCTTTATCCTGGATTATGCCAAGAGGAGATAAGCCATCATCCACGAGATGCCGGGATGAAAGCCAGAAAAGAAGGGGGCACCAGGCCCGGGGCCATCACCCACATCCATAGCACCGATTTATGTTCCTTCGGAACCCGTCGGAGCACATGTAGTGACATAGCCCGTTAGGTCCATAAGGTTATAAAGAAACCCGGATCGGAACAGAACAAGGTAGGAGAGGTCCTCCCCAATGATTTATTTCCTGAGGGATGCCAAGTGTTCTCCGTATATCCCTTGGATGGGTACAATATGGGGATCAAGGTTCAGACCAAGAAGAAAGAGGTTCTCGGCGTGAGGGTTCAGAAATATGGCATGGCTTCTCGGCGCGGGCTGAAAGGAGTTCCCGGCGCGCCACGAAGGGGGCTCTCGGCATGTGTTGAAGGGGGGAGGAGGCTCTCGGCGTGAGGGTTCCCGGCGCGGGAGTTCCCGGCGCGCGCCGCGCCGGGAACTATTCACGCCGAGAAGGTGTTGGGCTTGAGCGCCGTGAGGGCTATGGGGTTTTACGGTACCCTATTTTGGGGGTTTTTCACGGGATTCAGACATGACCTGGAGAATGGATTCAGGAGGCGAGTGAGGAAAGAGCCAAGGGCCTACCAGGTTGACAGCAAAGGGTCACAGATGAAAGGGGTTCGAGGGATCAGAGTCACCGGGCCTTCGAGCTCTCAGGAACAGGCTTCACGCCATTAGTATTGCCGACCATCCAGGAGATCGAGAGACGACAAACTCTGATCCCTGCAATGGCCCTAGTGGCTTGAGAAATTTAAGAAGAAAATCACGGACTCCGCGACGTTTAAACCATCGATGACATCGAGGGAGAGAGGGGGGAAACAAGGCCCAGAAATCCACAGTGAGGATTGGGGCTTTGTTGGCTCCGTCCCATCTTAAACAGGCACGCGTATAATCACAAAGGATTATCAGAGTCCTAAGCATTCGAGCAATCAATGTATGCAGGGGACGACAGATACCCTGAAAGAGAGATAGAGAGGACAAAGCCCAGGGATCCATAGAGGTGAGGATCGGGGCTCTGTACCAGCTCCCCCGGTGTTGCGAGAGAGGCAAGCAGCAGGGAGTACCTATCAGCCGCCAGGACTACCGACCGACACCTGAAATCATGGACTCATCGATCAAACTCCGAAACCAAAATGATAGCTACCACGATCATCAGAGAGGGGTGAGAGAAAGAAACTCGAGCTTCTACTCATTGCACCATCTTTATTATTCATATTTCATTGGCTATAGCGAGATAACTCGGACGATAGTCGAAAGGGGACTATGAACATCCTTCGAGTAGAAGAAATCCCACATACAAGGGTAGAAAGAATACATGAGAGAATGAAAAGAAACCCGTTCGGAAGGACAAGAAGATGGGGGAGGGCGGAGCATTGACTCCTCTCCCTCCCCGAGCACCCCACCTTCTCCTTCTCTCGAGCTTCACAGCGGCTTCTTCACTCGCTCTCTTTTCTTTCTCTTTCTTTCTATCTGTTTTCTGGATGAGGTTTCTTCTATCCTCTACTTCTTTTCTCTTTTTTTTTCCTCTCGAGAGAAAGGGGGTTTTTATAGGCATAGCACCCCCTCCCTATCGGCATGATCATCTCGGCGCCCGGTTGATGAGCTCCCGGCGCGCCTTGTTCGGAGGCAATAGGCTTCCCGACGCCCCTTCCTCATATGGGTCTTGTTGGGCTCTCGACGCCACACGGCTGGGCCCGTTTAGATCTTTTAGTCTTTTATGCTTCCTCATCGGTAAGCTTGAGCTGTTAAGGCCGCTTAATCTGTCCCTTCATTTGTCGGTCCCTCGAGTCCATCAGGCTAGGCGAAGGCCCATCAATGGGTGAGTTAGCATAGCTTCATCAGAATATTTCTGGGGATTTTCATCAGTCAGTGGACTGCAGTTCTTCATCAGTACTGCCATCTAAGCGACGACAATACCGGACATCAGCTTGGCCAGAGAGGGCTTCAGCCGGGTGGTAGCTTCAGTGATAAATCTTCCATAATCCTGGTCTTGCAGGGACCTCCGGGATCTTCATCTTTCACTCAATCTTTCATTATGTCTTGTTTCTATTGTCTGTTATATTTCAGGTGTCAACAAATGCCCCCCACTTGCAGGTAGCGAGAGTGCAGAATAAATGACACGGTGCCTGCAGGTGCATAATTCAGCATCTGAACCCATTTCTCAGTTTGGGACTGCTAATCATCTTTCATTTTGCAGCTTGGAAGCTTCTTTGCATTGACTTTTCTTGTAATTTCTTTCAATTACTTTTGATCTCTTTGTTTTGGATACTCTCGTCACGGCTCTCTCGGCCTGTAGCTTCTCGGCGCAATCACCGGTAGGGACTCTCGGCGGAGAGCTTCTCGGCGTGCCCGGCAAGGGGGCTCTCGGCAGCACTTCTCGGCGTGCCTTTTGGCCGAATGGGGGCTCTCGGCTTGGGGTTCTCGGCGGCCCTTTCTCGACGCGCCTTTCGGCCGAAGGAGGGCTCTCGACCTGGGGGTTCTCGGCGGCCCTTTCTCGGCGCGCCTTTCAGCCGAAGGGGGGCTCTCGGCCTGGGGGTTCTCGGCGCGCATTTGACCGCGCCAAGAACCTCTTTGCTTAGGGTTCTATTTAAGCCGCCGAAAGCCTCCTTCCTTCTCATTCGATACGGCCTCTTCTCTCTCTTCAGTTTCTTTTCCTTCTCGGCGGTGGCGGCGAGTTCCTCCCCTCCGGCCGTCCATCTTTCTTCCCGTCTCATTAGACTTTGCCAGGGTAGGACGTTCTTTGGGGATTTAATCCCTTTTGCTTCCGGGATCGCCCCCTCTTGGTTGGCGACTCCCTATTCTCCTTGGGCAGACCCCGAATAAGGGGAGATGCAGCTGAAATTTTCAAGGGCTTCATATATATAATAATCCTTACGAAACTGCCTCTTATCTTAGGTCTTTTACTTAACATTTCTTTTTCTTGACTGCAGATATTGCAATGGCTTCCGGCTCTGCTGCTGCATCCTCTGGAGCTGTCGGGGCCAGCTCGTCAACCCAGCCAAATATATCACGGGCCACAGTAAACTGGCTGAATGTGCACAGTCTAGACTTCGGATACGACAAAATCGCTTCCGTTGATGAATCATCTGATTCTGAAACCGACACGGTGTCAACATCCCGGGTATACTCCACTGGCATGGAAACATGCTTCAGACGGGGCACTGATTATCGTCCGGATTTCTCGAAGGACAAGCACGTGATGCCGTTTATCTGGACTTTCACCGTGGGTGGAATGCGGGACTATCGAATAGCTCATGCAGTTGAAGCCGCAATTCTGGTCGAGAGAGACAGCCTGAAAGATTCAGTGTATCGTGGGAAGGCTATATATCTTCCCGGGGAGAAGCGTGACTGGGATGCAGTCCTTGGCATATCGAAGCTGGAGCCGAAAAAGAAAATGCTGACCCGGGCCCCGGAGTTCACACCTGCTCGGTGGGATAATGCCAGTGGCCGAGTTCATAGGGAGAAGCCCGGCTACGGTCTCTTCCTGGCACCAGTAAAGTGGGGGTACCGGGAAGAGCCTTTTGTGCTGAATTGTTCGGCCGTTCAGTTCAAGTATCATTTGGCCGCTGGTTGGTTTGGGGATACCAAGATCACTGACGCCCACCTATTTCGAGTAGGAGTAGTGGAGTTTACTGAGTTTGTTCTGAAGGAATATGCCCCTCTGCTGATCAGAGCCGGGGTATATCACAGTGTCTTTACTTCCAGATTTCGATATCCCATATCCCGAGGGTTATGCTGTGGAATGTTTGAAGTGTTCTGCCCTTTATTCAAAATATTTTATACAGCAGAGGGTGACACATCTCTTGACCTCTGGAGTCTATCACAGCTTTCCGGACTGCCTGTTGATGGCGAGCCGTATGAAGAAGTCTGCTTGGTAGATTCTGAGAAGGATAGTTCCGATGGTGAAGGCAAGTATTCCCTTGGCTTCTCATACTGGTATCTAATGAAGGCATATCGCTCCATCTGTCTGGCGTACAGTAGAGGGTCCTCCCAAGGCTATCATCCCCGAGAGAAAGGCAGCAAGCTGAGGGTCCGGATAGGGCAGCGGATTCAGTATTTCTTTGACGGCCCCTTGAAATATGCAGACTTCCCTTCCATGGGTCCGAGGCCAGTAAGCAGATAAGGACTCCTCGCTATAAGTCAGAGCTGCCATCTTCATTGCGCCGTGCAGGCAGAGGTGGTCCCAACCCAGCAGGTGTAGACCCCATCACACATTGCGCGGCTTACTTCACATTCTGGCTGTGCACTTTCGCTCTCCCTCAAGGGGATGAGACAATCATCCGGCCAGAAGCTATATACCCGGCCTGTCAGATGGCCTGGGGAATGAGGTTGTCGCTCTGCCCGGTGGCCTTGTGTTTAATCTACAAATCTTTGGAAGATTTGTACAAGCATCAGACTCCCCGTTCTTTGAGGACTGTGGGTCCTTTTCATTTTTTCAATGCCTGGGTCTGCAGTTTATTTCCTGAATTGGCTCCCAGAACTTTGCAGGCAGATACGGTATTGCCCAGAATGATTGAGTTTGCCAGTGCTGAACCTGGTCCTTTCTATGATCAGCTGTTCAAAATAAGGGGCCGACTGATAAAGGTGCCGGTGGATGCCCCTGGCAGCATTCATTTCTGGAGCTTGGCGGCAGGTTCAGCTCCTTTGATTCATTCTCAGAGAGAGTGCAAGCTGGAAGAGGTAGAGACCTATGTCCATCCTGTCTCAGGGCTTAATACTGCTCGCTCTATTCTGGAGCCGGAGCTGGTCAGATGGGCCATGGCCATTCGGCCTAGTGTCTTAGTTTTCAGAAAGGGTGGTCTGCTTCTTATGGAACCATACTATCCATTCCGCTTTGGGCGAAACTTTGGTTACGACCAACATATCCCTACATCAGTCACTCAATTTCCCCTAGATAGCTGGGCTAAGCATGGGTCCGCCATTGTCGGCGATGGCCGGTTGTGGTGGGATTTCTATCATTGCCAGGATGGCGCAGTCTTCAGAGTTCCCACCGTTTCCAACCGTGTCTCCTGGGTAACATCAGAATACATCAAATGGTGAAACATTCGAACCAGCTTTTACAGGGATAGTAGAGGTGCATTCTGGGACGTGGCCGAGCGTTCCTTTTTGAAACAACAGCCCGGACCAGTGTTTGACATCCCCGAGGCCCACCTGAAGAGGCTTTATTCATAGCACCAGAGGGAGGTGGAGAAATATCTGGCCCAGCGTCGGGCTTTGAAGGAAACAGATTCTGACCCGCCTGCTCCTGTCTTTGCTGCTATCAACGAGGACACTTTCATGCAGAGCTTGAAACATCTGTGCCGTGTGGGGGGCGCTCGTTTGGAGGCGCAACAATACCCATTTCCTGTCGAAGAGCCGCTCTCGGCAGTAGTCCCTTGGAGGGGTCCTACAGATAGATTTCATCCACATAGGACGTTTGTGCGTAGGGAGGACAGGACTCAGACGTACTACAAGCAAACGTCTTGGCTGTTCATTCTGCTGAACTTACATGGGTTGTCTGCGGAAAGCCCGCTAGCCGGCATCTTGAATAAGCCGCTGTTCATCTCCTTTCATTATGTCGACGGTTGGGGCATGGACCACCTTGACTTATTTCGATGCCTTGACTCACGTGGTCATAGTGATCTAGCAGCTTTAGTGGAGAAATGCCAGATATTTGGTGATGTCTGCTGGCTTATCAAGGAGGCTGCTTCCCGCTCCAAGGAGGTAGCTTATCTGTACTGGCCACTCTCTATCTTTTATGATGGCCCAGCAGGTATGATCTTTTCTTTTCTGACTGTAGTGCTTTCTGATAAATATTTAAGCTCTGCATTCACTGACCTCATTGCTTCTCTGCCGTCTTCAACAGACAGGCCGGATATAAAGCGCCAGGGGCTATACAGAAAGATCATTGCGCAGGCTGAGAAGCCTACTTATTTTGAAGTCCCTGCAGCAGCACCGACTACCACTCCCCTGCCTCCTGGCAAGAAGAGAAAGGTTTTTGCGGTCAAGGCTGCAGTCGGGAAGGCCAGGAAGGCCAAGAAGGCTCATGCTCAGCAGTCGGCTTCGGTAGCGATGGACACTGGGACCCCTCTCCCTGATATTCCCTCATTTGATGAGTTCGAATCTCAAAGGGAGGCTGCTCAGACATCTGTTCAGGGTAACATCAATAGCCTGCAGTTGCATTCTTCATCCTCTTTTGCTGGATTTCAAAGAAGTCCTTGAATCTGACCCCTCCCTTTTGCACAGCCCAAGAGCCAGTTGTGGCATCTTCTGTGGTGGAGACCAGGCTGCCTTCTCCCACGCCGGCTAGTGAGGCGGAGGGTAAGCATGCCTTTTTCATCTTTTTCTGCATATTTCAATTACTTTTCATTGTCCCTCTCACAAGCTTTTCCCTATAGTGACGGTCGGGGAGGAGACTGAAATTACGGGAGAGGCTGGCGATATCACTCAGCCACAGGAGGGTCATAAGACCCAGACGAAACGGGGCCTCGCACCTGTGAGGCGTATAGTTACCCGGTCTTCTTCCAGGCAGACGTTAGAAATGGCGGTCCCGCCCGTGGATAGTGTAGAAATCTCCTCTAGTAGCTCCGCGACCGCTTCTGAGGCAGATGGAGAAGAAGCAGGTTTCAGCGAGAGCGAGACGGAGGGTGTTTCCAAATCAGAGGCCCCATCCGCATGCACCGCCATTGTCCCATTATTCACCCCCTCCAAGTTGCTGGTGCTATCTCCTGAGGAGGAATTACAAGAAGAGTTCGCCGGCTTGGATACCGAGGCAGATATAACTCCTCCTTTTGTTGCTTCAGCAGCGGGACTTTCTTCTCCTCTGCACTCCTTTGAGGACATTGACATTACATTAGAAGTGAGTCTCTTTTCTTCTCCACATTGTTTCCCATTTTTATCTGCTGCTTGATGCTGTATTGATCTGTTCACAGGAATCCCCTGTTGCTAGCCCGGTGATGACTGCAGCCTTTGAAGCCACTCTGTCTGACGCCTTGGCCATTGTTCCTGCTTCGACAGTAGCCTGGGCAGGCGTTCCTGAGATAATCTGCCCTGTGCCGGTGAGGGTGCAGTCCTCTACGGACTTAGCATTGTTGGACTTGAGGACTTCGGGGGAAAGCCTGGCTCTCATCAAGGTCCTGGATTTCAGAGCTGAGATGGACCCAATTAGGGGTTCCGCCTTTATACCGGCTGCAGTGCTGGCCATTGCGCCTGAATCGGCAATTCCCATAACATCAATCATGGAGTGTGAACCCTTGCCTCTCCGGGCTGTGACCCCTGCAGCCTTGACATTGAAGGAACTGGCTGTTGCAGCGGGGGTGGAAGAAGGAGAGATAACCGTTACAGAAATTGGAGTATTGTCTATAACTGCCCCGAAATCTATCTCCATACTTTCGGAATCTGAGGAGGTGGTACCCTGCGAAGAGGGTGTTGAAGGTGCGGGTATTGCATTAGAGACCCAGGGAGCAACCATTCCGGCACTTACTGGAGTTACCCCCGCGAGCATCCAAACGGTGACCCTCGAGGAGATGGAGGTGGAAGGTCCCTCGGCTTCATCAGAGGTTGTGGAGAGAGCTCAGTTGGCGCCTTCGGCAGACCTCCCGTCTTCTTCTTCTCAGCCATATATCACCCTATGGGCAGACATTGACAGTGAAGTAACCTTGAAGTGGCTCCACTTCCCTTGCCTGACTTTGCTTCACCTGAGAGTTTTGTCTGGCAACATCTGGACATGTTGCGCCAGCTAGTGGAATCCCAGCCCGGACTAACTTATCTGCAGTTGAAGGAGATAGCCGAGCGTTTCACCGCCGGTTTACAGGCAATGGGTTGTCCTCTAGAGATATGGACCCAGCGGGTTCTGTTGCTGTTAAAATTTGTACATCGCCGGGATTTCTTGGCGCACATTATGTCTGAAAGACTGGCGGCTTTGAAGTTGCAAAGGATGGAGTGCAAATCCGAGCTAGAAAAAATGAACTTTATTCTTCAAGAGCGATAGTGCCAACTGCAGTCCCTGGCGCAGCGGGAGCAGTTCGTGCTCGACCGAATAGCCATTCTGGAGGCTGAACTGTCTGGTCTCCGAGCTGAGCTGCCGCAGATAACAACTTCCCGGCCCCATCTCGAGGAAGAAGCAGTGCTATTGGAGGGGCAGGTGGCATCCTTTCGGGACGAGTCTGTTCGATTGCAGGAGGAGGAAGCTCGACTTCATGAACTAGGGGCCGCCCCCTATGTGGGTCTTCTGGCCTTTGAAGACATCTTCCGGCGGCCATGAATCATTTCTTTTCTTTTTTCTTTTGTCTTCTATTGCGCTACAATGTCTCTTCGGGGACCTTCTATGTACTCCCTTTTTTAATGAAAAGGACTCTTTGGCTCTATATGTATCCATCCCTTTTTTTTTCTTTTGCATGTGGTTTTATCACTGTGGGAAGTGGGGTAGTGGTTTTAGCAGTCCTTCATGCGAATGACTCGTACTAGGCAGGAGAGCGTCCACCCCTTCATAGAAAGGATGGGGGACTCGCTCCACCGCGTGACGGCATCTGAGGAGGTGCTTAAACCGAATTCTGTTGGTAGCAGCAAACGTCCTTCTTGGCCATATGTGCTGCGGGGGAGACAACTTGCAGGAATATGAATAAAGAAGTTCCATCAGAGTAGACGTAAGGTCTAGACTGGGCAGAGGTTATAGTACGCGGGACATTTAAAGGGTGTATAGTTTTCATCAGGACAGACGTAGGGTCTGAACTGGATAGGATTTCATCATTGATCGGGCGAGGTGCCGGTCGATCAATAGCTGGTTCCATCATCGATATTGGGATCATATCGATGCAAGGGAGCTTCATAGGTTTCATCAGAATAGACGAAAGGTCCAAACTGGCAGGATTTCATCATTGATCGGGCGAGGTGCCGATCGATCAATAGTTGATTTCATCATCGATATTGGGTTTATATCGACGCAAAGAAAGTGTTATAAGTTTCATCAGAATAGACGAAAGGTCTAAACTGGCAGGGTTTCATCATTGATCGGGCGAGGTGCCAGTCGATCAACAGTTGGTTTCATCATCGATATTGGGTTTATATCGATGCAAAGAGTCTCATAGACAGTATTGACGTAAGGTCTAAACCGAACAGAGGATTTCATCATTGATCGGGCGAGGTGCCGGTCGATCAACGGTGGGACGTATGTAAGGGTATAGGTCTCGTCAGGACAGACGTAAGGTCTATTCCAGCAGGTTTTATGGCGGGTGGGACTTTGCCAAGAAATACGTAGGTTTCATCAGGATAGACGTGAGGTCTGAGCTGGACAGGCTTGTTGGCCCAGACTAGATGGCGGACAAGAAGGGGGGGTTGAATTGTCCCCTTGACCTAGATGGCGGATTTAAAAAAATTCTCTTTACTGAACACAGTGGAATTAAATATCAACTACTTGATTAGCCTAAACACATATGAGATTTAACAGGTTCTCTCAATCTTTCCGATCTCACTCGTAATAACAATGCAAATGTTAGAGAAAATTATGCCTAGTATGAATAACAGAAGTAGCAGTGTGCAGTGGTGTAGTGAGTAAAAATCTATTAAACTAACCTGTGAAGCGAGATAGAAGAAAGGGACAAACACACAGGCAATCACAAAGGACACGGAGATTTTTAGGTGGTTCGGGACCACAAGGGCTCCCTACGTCCACCCCTCACCCAACCGGGTGAGGCTTCACTACACGCTACTTTCGTAGCAACACGGGGACGAACCCCAACCACACACACACACGCTGCTTCCGCAGCAATATCCACACACGGGGAAAATCCCCCAACAAGCTGCCACTGCAGCACACACACCCACACACAAAATCGGGGAACTCGCCCCGACACTGAAAACCACACGGAGTCGCAGCTCCGTCAACACACAACAATCCACAGGGAAACTTTCCCACAATAATGCCCAGCACACGGAGACGCAGCTCCGCCCACACACTATGACTTTCCGAGTTTGATAAAATGAAAGAATATACAATGAACACCCAAACTATTTATCTATGCTCAGCTAAAAGGATAGAAACCCTTGTAAATCAAAGATAGATGACTCAAATGGATGCAAACAAGATGCAACAATGAATCCCCATGAGTAGAGAGAGGTTTAAGAAGATCTTCTCTAAGCCCCAAGTCGGAGGGTAGCCGGATTCCAATGTTGAGGACGTCCACGCGATCCTCTCTTCAATCCGCTTCTTTCTTTCTTCAATCACGAGCTCAAACTCCTCCTGGATGTAGATGATATCCGCGTTCTTCTCCAGCTCCTCTCCTTTCCCTCTTTCTTTTCCTACAAGACAAGGAGAAAAAGATAGCACGTTAGAGCTCTCCTCACCTACTTTCTTCCAAATTCGCATGTTATATATATCATAAGGATAAGTTGTGCAAAAGACCACAATACCCTTGCAAAACCCTAACAAAACCACCCTAATATGTTCATTAGTAACCTAAGGGCATTAGGGTAAATTTTCAGCCCAATCGGAGGTCATTTGGATGGGTTTCGGCAATTTACGAAAAAGCCGCGCGGACCTGCGAACAGGGGGGGGTCGACCAATCTCATGGGGGGGGGGTCGACCCATCTGCCAGACAGATGCTGTCTGGGCAGATTTTACAGGGGGGTCGACCCACTTGCAGAGGGGGGTCGACCCACTTTCAGCCAGAAGCTTAAAAACAACCTGTTTTGCCCAGGGGACGACCCATTGAGCATGGGGGGTCGACCCACTGACCTTGGGACCTTGAAAAATGATTCTTAAATGCATTTCCAATGATCTAAAAGTGCAATCCATTAAACCCAATCATGAATTAAAATATTTGGATCATGCATTCACATTTAGAACTAGTTTTGAGTCCAAGACCCAAAAGACATGTAATATGATTATGAAGGCATTAGTATGAGGCACATAAATGTTTTATTCATATTATCAACTCAAGAACCTCCTCAAGAACATGCATAAAGCACTTGGTAAAGTAACACCAAATCCAATCAGATATTGCATGAAAGAATAGAAATCAACATAAGCATGATGCAATATGAACTACAATTATCAAATTGACAATTTTGAAGCCAATTAACCCCAAAGCCATGAAGCATAAAGTAAGCCTAATCTCCCCACATGGAAATCCATCATAAGAAGATTCTTACCATGATTTCAGAGATTTCTAGACTTTAATGAACCCGCACCTTTAGAAAATCAATTTCATGTTATGCTTTGATCCATGCAAATGAAGAATCGAACTTGAATGCATTATCCACACAATACCACCTCTTCAATGCATTTCAACCTTGATGAACCTGCACATTAGTATGTTGAAAGTGCAACTATATGCACAACTGATTCAAACATTTCCAAACCATATTTTTCACAGGTTCACCTTTTCAAATACAATTTAATCAAGCCAACATGAATTAGATGAATTGAGAGCAAACTCAAATCTCCACTTTGTATATGCATGAAACTGAATGTATAGACTTGGAAACTTGAAGGCACAAGACAATGTATAGACTTGGCAGAAGCCCAATGTATAGACTTGGATTGAAGGCCAATGTACAGACTTGGTGGCTTGAACCAATGTATAGACTTGGCTGATGAAGGCCAATGTACAGACTTTGAAATATGAAGTCCAATGTATAGACTTGAAGTATGAAGGCCAATGTACAGACTTGGCTGATGAAGGCCAATGTACAGACTTTGAAATATGAAGCCCAATGGATAGACTTGAAGTATGAAGGCCAATGTACAGACTTGGCTGATGAAGGCCAATGTACAGACTTGGCTGATGAAGGCCAATGTACAGACTTTGAAATATGAAGCCCAATGGATAGACTTGAAGTATGAAGGCCAATGTATGAAACAGAATGTATGGACTTTGAGTATGCATGAAACACAATGTCAAGCATTTATATGAATTCATTAAAAACCCCATGAGCAGATTATCAAAACACAAGGTTTCACAGGTTTGTTCCAAAGTCTCATGCATAGCATGCATGAGGCAACTTCACATGTTTGTTTGTGAAGGACCATAAACTGTCAACCTGCCACCTGCAAACCAAGATACCATCATGTTAGCTTATTTATCATCAAGATGCCATTGAACATAAACAATCAAGATTTGAAGTAAACACAAAACACACGATATATTGGAATCATCAAAACCATTGTCAAAGACAACGAGGGGACGCACAGAACCCAACAATCTCCCCCTTTTTGATGATGACAATATATTGTGACAATTTTAAAGTTCTCTCCCCCTTTGTCATTAGCAAAAAAATGGGGGACTCAGGGAATAGATATGAAGATTCAAAAAGTAGAGCAAGAACCCAGCAATACACCTACCATGAGAGAAAGGTGTGTAAACTAAGAAGCAATCAAAAGTGTGGAATTTGATGTGCAATCAGGAGACGTGTGAAATAATTGCAAAGGCTCAATTTTTATAAATTTTTGTTATATGTAAAACTAATTTTTCACAAGTGTGTGATTTAACTAACCTATATGCAGAAATAAAACCTAGCTATGCACATAGTGTATAATGCTAAAAAGCACATTATTCTCCCCCAATTGTCAAGAACAAAAGCCAACAGACAATGGGATTATGTAACCTAAAGATGCATCTATGCAAACTTAAATGTGAAATGAAGTATGCAAGCAAGCAAGCAAGCAAGCATGCATTGGAGTTAAGCACACATACAGTACTATAGCTCCCCCTTAATGGGGTAAGGGGATAGCAAAAGAACAGTTCATTCAAAATCAAAATGTGAGATATGAACCATAATCAAAAAAGGTAGTGCATTCATATATGCAAGGTACTACATAAGCCATGATAAGAACAAATTCAAGATATACAATCATCACAAAAATACCCAATTGAAATTTATGTAAATGAGCAATGAACTTCAAGTTTATATGGATATTAGCAGAGTTTCTAGAAAACACTAGACGGTTATTTCCTTCCTACACTTCCATTTTGATCCTCGACTATTGGTAGCTTCGCTCAACCCCTTTTTATTTTTCTTTTATTGGATTTCACTGTTCGGCGCGAGTCACCTCATGTGTCTCAATGGGGTTTCCCGGCTTACTAGGATTCATCACAAAATGTGGATTTTGTTTCACCTTTCGACGCGAGTTTCCTCATTTATTTCAGTGGGGATTCCCGGCTACTCAGTTAGACATACCACTTATTTAAGCATGCGGGGTAGGCAGCTTTTTCCTCACGATTCTCTCAATTTTCATGTAGAAATTTGTTTCCCATGAAGTGTTAAAAAGAATTTCTGAAATCCTTATCAATCAAAGTCATATGCATCATTTTGGAATAATGTATGGGTAATTGCTTTGGATGTAGAAGATGAATTTGCCTATACACAGTTATGACTCCCCCTAAATGTATGCACAGTTGAAATGAATCATCCTCCTTTGTATATGTCACTTTTCACAAATGATTAAAATCACTGCATTTTATATAGCAAGGAGGTGAGGTCTTAGAAGATTTGCAAGGAATTGTGTTCTAAAATTATATACATGCATTCAAGCAAGGATATAGCAAACTATTCAAACAAAGTGATTTTCGGTACGCGGCGGGGAACATAGGTCCGAAGACCACCATCACGCATAGTGAAAGCTTCCGGCTAGACATAATCCAACCTTCCACAAACACCATTTTATATACCGAAAAATCATAGCAATCAAGCACACGAATATGAAGTATATGCAAGTATATGCATGTAACTTGAAGATGTGATTGAAAATTTTTTCATATTCACAAGTATGAAAAGATATGTATGATATGTGCAATGAGTATCATGCAACTAAGCGTGTAAGCTGTATATGCAAGAGTGAACCATTATTTACAAGATGCGTGTAAAAGTGTGAAAGACTTTATGCACAGAACAGAGCATTCAAAAACTAGACATATTCACAAGATGTGAAATAGAGAAGTATGTCCAATTTGTCTAAACATAGAGTTCACAAACATATCATTATTTCAGGAGTTGCTTATAAGTGTGAAAACACTTTATGAGAAGAGTAAAGCATTTGAAGACAGAATTTATTCACATGGAGTGAAAACAGAAGTGATCAAGTCATTCTGACATGGAACTCAAAAATTCTCAAGATTTCCAAAAGATACCATAACCAGTGAACTAAGTTGGAAGCATTTTTTCTCGAAACATAAATTTTACCTTTTTCAGATTTTTTCAAAGAGAACCATGTGAGACAAAAATTTCAAAACAAATCATTTTCTTCCTCACCTTGAGATCCCAATGTTTATTAATTTCTTCGACCTCAAGGTACCCCTGCAAAATAGATTCTCAAGTTGGATGTTTGGGTACCCAAACCATCTTGGGTCCCGAGGGGTTAGTCCTAACATGAACAAATGTATTTTTCTTATTTTTCCTTTCATACCACTCATCATCAATTTTCATTGTGGAACAATCATCCATAGAATGACCATTCTCACCACAGTAATAGCAGTAGAAAGATTTTCTTTTCATGGATAATTTCTCATCATTTTTCATTAAGGAACAATTATCCATCATGTGTCCTTGTTCACCACAATAATAACATGAAAAGTTCTTGTTGGCAAACCATTCATCATCATCTTTCTTAACGAAGCAATTTTCAAAGACATGACCATGTAACCCACAATAGTAACAATGAGTGTTGAGGTTTTTCATTGTGGATTTCTCATGATCTTTGGAACCATTATCATTTTTCACTCTAGATTTCAAAGCCACATCATCATCAAACTTCATTAAAAGGCAATCATACATTTCATGGCCAAATTTTCCATAATAGTCACAAAAGACATTCCTCCTTTTTCTTGGTGCATGAACATGTTTATCATATGAGGGTTCTATATGCATACAAGAACAATCAACATCCTTTTTCTATTTTTCATTTTGCTTATTGCACAACACCATGGATTCATTCAAATTTATGATCTCATCTTCCAATGATGAGATATGCAAGTTAGATTCAGCAATTTCTTTCTCACACAATGCCAGCTTCTCATTCAACAAAGAATTGATAGTTTTAGAGCTAGCAATTTCTAATTCCAAAACATGAAGATTTTCAGAATTATCAACAACATGTTTTCCTTTTTCAAACATGTGGAGTTCATCAACCAACAAACTATTTCGTTCTTTCAAATTCTGAATCTCTTCAGCAAGTTTTTCAAGTGGATTTACAGTCGTGGAGGTATGTCCAAGTTCATTCTTTTGAAGGCTCACATGTTCATCAACCATTTCATTCATGGTTTTATTACATTCAAATTTGTCATTCACGCTTTTAAGGCTTTCAATTTCATGTCTCAGCTCCATTAACCATTCAGATTTATCAACAGATATGCATGTCTCTTTTTCAAGTGCAAGTAATTTTTTAGACATAGCAAAATTCAGTATTTTTAGCTTTTCATTGTCTTCTTCAATGAGTTGAAGTTCTGAAATTTTATCCTGTAAGGATTTGTTTTCAGCTTTCAGAATTAAAATAATTTCTTCATGCACAGCAACATCATGCAACAAATTTTTATTCAAGATCCTAAGCTCCGAGCATTCCTCACATGAAAGATCATCAACACATGTATTTTCAATTTGAGAGCATTTAGCACATGGAAGGTTAACATGTGAATGATCATTAAGTTTCTTTTTCATTTTTCTGTTCTCAGATTTTAATGCCTTATATCTATCAAGCAAGTCATCATAGGCATCCATTAGTTCTTCCAAGGAAATCTCATCGGTTTCAGAACTTACCTCCTGATTTCCTTCTACATCAGAATTTTCTTTGCTCGAAAGAGCACTGTCGTTTGCCATCATACATGTATCCTTCAGCCTTCCTTCATGAAACTTAATCAGTCCATCCAAGATTTCTTTGGCTGAGCTGCAATCAGAAACAAATGGAAATTTGTTAATGCATACTGCAGCTTTAAGAGTATTCAAAATAAAAAGATTATCAGAATTCATCTTCCTATGTTCATCGGTCCATCTTGACTCATTTTTTGGTAAAACATGAGGACCATGACTTATTAATTTCATAAGCTTAGGATTAATCCCAGAAATCCAAACACATAATTTTCCAAGCCATGATGTAAAATCAAAACCATCAAAGAGAGGAACTGAATTCAGACTAGCCATCATAAAAAGATCTTTTCTCCTAGACCGTGAGGTCCGCTGAATAAAAATCAGAGACTGGGCTCTGATACCAATTGTTGGCCCAGACTAGATGGCGGACAAGAAGGGGGGTTGAATTGTCCCCTTAACCTAGATGGCGGATTTAAAAAAATTCTCTTTACTGAACACAGTGGAATTAAATATCAACTACTTGATTAGCCTAAACACATATGAGATTTAACAGGTTCTCTCAATCTTTCCGATCTCACTCGTAATAACAATGCAAATGTTAGAGAAAATTATGCCTAGTACGAATAACAGAAGTAGCAGTGTGCAGTGGTGTAGTGAGTAAAAATCTATTAAACTAACCTGTGAAGCGAGATAGAAGAAAGGGACAAACACACAGGCAATCACAAAGGACACGGAGATTTTTAGGTGGTTCGGGACCATAAGGGCTCCCTACGTCCACCCCTCACCCAACCGGGTGAGGCTTCACTACACGCTACTTTCGTAGCAACACGGGGACGAACCCCAACCACACACACACACGCTGCTTCCGCAGCAATATCCACACACGGGGAAAATCCCCCAACAAGCTGCCACTGCAGCACACACACCCACACACAAAATCGGGGAACTCGCCCCGGACACTGAAAACCACACGGAGTCGCAGCTCCGTCAACACACAACAATCCACAGGGAAACTTTCCCACAATAATGCCCAGCACACGGAGACGCAGCTCCGCCCACACACTATGACTTTCTGAGTTTGATAAAATGAAAGAATATACAATGAACACCCAAACTATTTATCTATGCTCAGCTAAAAGGATAGAAACCCTTGTAAATCAAAGATAGATGACTCAAATGGATGCAAACAAGATGCAACAATGAATCCCCATGAGTAGAGAGAGGTTTAAGAAGATCTTCTCTAAGCCCCAAGTCGGAGGGTAGCCGGATTCCAATGTTGAGGACGTCCACGCGATCCTCTCTTCAATCCGCTTCTTTCTTTCTTCAATCACGAGCTCAAACTCCTCCTGGATGTAGATGATATCCGCGTTCTTCTCCAGCTCCTCTCCTTTCCCTCTTTCTTTTCCTACAAGACAAGGAGAAAAAGATAGCACGTTAGAGCTCTCCTCACCTACTTTCTTCCAAATTCGCATGTTATATATATCATAAGATAAGTTGTGCAAAAGACCATAATACCCTTGCAAAACCCTAACAAAACCACCCTAATATGTTCATTAGTAACCTAAGGGCATTAGGGTAAATTTTCAGCCCAATCGGAGGTCATTTGGATGGGTTTCGGCAATTTACGAAAAAGCCGCGCGGACCTGCGAACAGGGGTGGTCGACCCATCTCATGGGGGGGGGGGGGTCGACCCATCTGCCAGACAGATGTTGTCTGGGCAGATTTTACAAGGGGGTCGACCCACTTGCAGAGGGGGGTCGACCCACTTTCAGCCAGAAGCTTAAAAACAACCTGTTTTGCCCAGGGGACGACCCATTGAGCATGGGGGGTCGACCCACTGACCTTGGGACCTTGAAAAATGATTCTTAAATCCATTTCCAATGATCTAAAAGTGCAATCCATTAAACCCAATCATGAATTAAAATATTTGGATCATGCATTCACATTTAGAACTAGTTTTGAGTCCAAGACCCAAAAGACATGTAATATGATTATGAAGGCATTAGTATGAGGCACATAAATGTTTTATTCATATTATCAACTCAAGAACCTCCTCAAGAACATGCATAAAGCACTTGGTAAAGTAACACCAAATCCAATCAGATATTGCATGAAAGAATAGAAATCAACATAAGCATGATGCAATATGAACTACAATTATCAAATTGACAATTTTGAAGCCAATTAACCCCAAAGCCATGAAGCATAAAGTAAGCCTAATCTCCCCACATGGAAATCCATCATAAGAAGATTCTTACCATGATTTCAGAGATTTCTAGACTTTAATGAACCCGCACCTTTAGAAAATCAATTTCATGTTATGCTTTGATCCATGCAAATGAAGAATCGAACTTGAATGCATTATCCACACAATACCACCTCTTCAATGCATTTCAACCTTGATGAACCTGCACATTAGTATGTTGAAAGTGCAACTATATGCACAACTGATTCAAACATTTCCAAACCATATTTTTCACAGGTTCACCTTTTCAAATACAATTTAATCAAGCCAACATGAATTAGATGAATTGAGAGCAAACTCAAATCTCCACTTTGTATATGCATGAAACTGAATGTATAGACTTGGAAACTTGAAGGCACAAGACAATGTATAGACTTGGCAGAAGCCCAATGTATAGACTTGGATTGAAGGCCAGTGTACAGACTTGGTGGCTTGAACCAATGTATAGACTTGGCTGATGAAGGCCAATGTACAGACTTTGAAATATGAAGCCCAATGTATAGACTTGAATTGAAGGCCAATGTATAGACTTGGAAGATAGAAGGCCAATGTATAGACTTGTATGTAAGAAGGCCAATGTACAGACTTGTATGTAAGAAGGCCAATGTATAGACTTGGCTGATGAAGGCCAATGTACAGACTTTGAAATATGAAGCCCAATGTATAGACTTGAAGTATGAAGGCCAATGTACAGACTTTGAAATATGAAGTCCAATGTATAGACTTGAAGTATGAAGGCCAATGTACAGACTTGGCTGATGAAGGCCAATGTACAGACTTTGAAATATGAAGCCCAATGGATAGACTTGAAGTATGAAGGCCAATGTATGAAACAGAATGTATGGACTTTGAGTATGCATGAAACACAATGTCAAGCATTTATATGAATTCATTAAAAACCCCATGAGCAGATTATCAAAACACAAGGTTTCACAGGTTTGTTCCAAAGTCTCATGCATAGCATGCATGAGGCAGCTTCACATGTTTGTTTGTGAAGGACCATAAACTGTCAACCTGCCACCTGCAAACCAAGATACCATCATGTTAGCTTATTTATCATCAAGATGCCATTGAACATAAACAATCAAGATTTGAAGTAAACACAAAACACACGATATATTGGAATCATCAAAAGCATTGTCAAAGACAACGAGGGGACGCACAGAACCCAACAAGGCTTTATCAGAATGGTGATGGGTTTCATTGTCGATGGGACATTTGAAAGAGGGTATGTAGATTTCATCAGAGTGAACGTAAGGTCTACCCCGGAAAGGCTTTATCATCGGTGGGGCATATAGCCAGATGACCGACGGAAGGCTTCATCAGTGAAGGGGAGGTGAAGGCAACGTGCCGGTTGGCATGAAACTTCTGAATTACCACATTACCGACCCAAGCGCCCTTTCGGGTTTTCGCCGGGGCCGGCCCCCTCTTGCTTTTGCCCACGCGTCCTTTCGGATTTTCACGTGGCGGGGTACCCGATTTTGCCTGTAGTGCCTTTTCGGGTTTTCACCACAGCTGGGTTTTGGGCCATTTTTGCACTTGTCCAGAATGCCTGAACAAGTCTGGCGGGGTATCTCTGATTTCTACCCCATTTTTATATATATACTTTTTTTTGTCGTTTTCTTTCTCTTTTCCTTTTTCATTGTCTTTTTTGGGACCAGAACTTTCATCATATGGATCATGGCGCCATATGTTTATTGTGGACACACGATCATTGATGTGGGTGTCAACATTAATGCAAAGGGAAGTAGGGCTTCATGATCTATTCAGGCGAAAGGTCTGAATTGATTTAGAGGATATAAATAGCCGCTCGGGCATGGGGCCGTTTGCTGAGAATGTGAGTTTCATCGTTAATGTGGGGTTGACATTAACGCAAAGGAATAAAGTTTCATGGTCTATCCAGACAGAAGGTCTGAATTGATTTGAAGGGTTGTGTCGTGTTTTGTCAGAGCGGACGGAAAGCCCCCCCTGGATGGATTTTAGCGTCGATCAGGCAACGCACCAGCCGACCGATAGCAGGTTTCATCATTGGTGTTGGGTTCATATCAATGCAAGGATTTCATAGGTTTCATCGGGATAGACAGGGTCTAGCCCGGACAGGTTTCATCGCTGATCAGGCAGTGTGCCAGTCGATCGGCAGCGAGTTTCATCATCGGTATTGGGTTTATACCAATGCAAGGATTTCATAGGTTTCATCGGGATAGACGTAGGGTCTAGCCCGGATAGGCTTCATCGCTGATCGGGCAGTGTGCCAGTCGATCGGTAGCGAGTTTCATCATCGATATTGGGTTTATACCAATGCAAGGATTTCATAGGTTTCATTGGGATAGACGTAGGGTCTAGCCCGGACCGATTTCATCGCTGATCGGGCAGTGTGCCAGTCGATCGGCAGTGAGTTTCATCATCGGTATTGGGTTGTACCAATGCAAGGATTTCATAGGTTTCATCGGGATAGACGTAGGGTCTAGCCCGGACCGGTTTCATCGCTGATCGGGCAGTGTGCCAGTCGATCGGCAGCGAGTTTCATCATCGGTATTGGGTTTATACCAATGCAAGGATTTCATAGGTTTCATTGGGATAGACGTAGGGTCTAGCCCGGACCGGTTTCATCGCTGATCGGGCAGTGTGCCAGTCGATCGACAGCGAGTTTCATCATCGGTATTGGGTTTGTACCAATGCAAGGATTTCATAGGTTTCATCGGGATAGACGTAGGGTCTAGCCCGGACCGGTTTCATCGCTGATCGGGCAGTGTGCCAGTCGATCGGCATCGAGTTTCATCATCGGTATTGGGTTTATACCAATGCAAGGATTTCATAGATTTCATCATGATAGACGTAAGGTCTAAACTGGACATGTCTTATCATTGATCGGGCGGGGTGCCGGTCAATCAACGGTGAGTTTCACCATGGTGGGACTTTGGATAGGGTGAATGAGGGTCTCATCAGTATAGACGTAGGGTCTATACTGAGTGGGTTTAATCGTTGATCGGACAAGGTGCCGGCCGATCGACGAGGAGTTTATGGTGGGAGACGAGGCTTTCTTTGGGTTACCACATTACCGACCCAAGTGCCCTTTCAGGTTTTCACCGGAGCCAGCCCCCTCTTACTTTTGCCCACGCGCCCTTTCGGGTTTTCACGTGGCGGGGTACCCGATTTTACCTGCAGTGCCCTTTCGGGTTTTCACCACAGCTGGGTTTTGGCCATTTTTGCCCTTGTCCAGAACGCCTGAACAAGCCTGGCGGGGTATCTCTATTTTTAACCCCATTTTGTCTCTTCTTTTTCTTCTTCCCTTTTTCTTTTTTCTTTTCTTCTCTCTCTTTTTTTAGAGAGTGACAGGTCAGAATGTTATTATATCACGATAAGGGGTGACTTGGCTAGGGTTGAGTGCCGCTAGATCAAGGAAGGGTAGCTCGGCTAGGACGGAGTGCCGTTAAACCAAGAAAAAGGTAGCTTGGCCAGGGCGGTGTGCCGCCAGACCAAGAAAAGAGGGTAGCTCGGTTAGGGCGGAGTGCCGCTAAACCAAGAAAAAGGTGGCTTGGCCAGGGCGGCGTGCTGCCAGACCAAGAAAGAGGGTAGCTTGGCTAGGGCGGAGTGCCCCTAAACCAAGGAAGAGTAGCTCGGTTAGGGCGGAGCGCCGTTAAACCAAGAAAAAGGTAGCTTGGCCAGGGCGGTGTGCCGCTAGACCAAGGAAGAGTAGCTCGGTTAGGGCGGCGTGCCGCTAAACCAAGGAAGGTAGCTCGGTTAGGGCGGAGTGCCGCTAAACCAAGAAAAAGGGTAGCTTGGCTAGGGCGGGGTGCCGCTAAACCAAGGAAGGTAGCTCGGTTAGGGCGGAGTGCTGTTAAACCAAGAAAAAGGTAGCTTGGCCAGGGCGGTGTGCTACCAGACCAAGAAAGAGGGTAGCTTGGCTAGGGCAGAGTGCCGCTAAACCAAGGAAGAGTAGCTCGGTTAGGGCGGAGTGCCGTTACACCAAGAAAAAGGTAGCTTGGCCAGGGCGGTGTGCCGCTAGACCAAGGAAGAGTAGCTCGGTTAGGGCGGAGTGCTGTTAAACCAAGAAAAAGGTAGCTTGGCCAGGGCGGTGTGCCGCTAGACCAAGGAAAGAGGGTAGCTCGGCTAGGGCGGAGTGCCGCTAAACTGAGGAAGAGGGCAGCTTGGTTAGGGCGGAGTGCCGCTAAACCAAGGAGGAGTAGCTTTTGTCTGATTACTCAAGGAATGTTGGTTGTGCAGCATGATACAGCTTTAGGTGTCTACCGTTGAGTGGCGAGGATCGGATTTCCCCTCGGTGGTTAACAACCATGTAGGCCCCTCCTTCGTAGACCCTCTGTATCACATAAGGGCCCTCCCAATTAGCATTTAGCTTTCCTTTTGGGTTGGACGCCATGACTTCTTTTTTCTTGACCATGACGAGGTCACCTTTCTTAAATTCTCGTCCTTTTACGAGTTTGTTGAATGCGGTGGCCATGCGGGCCTGGAACATTTGGATATTCTTCTGAGCTTGGAGGCGCTTTCCTTCCAATTCAGCCAATTCTTCTAACCTTCTTTCAGCGTTGGTTTGTTCGCCACGGGCCAGGTCATATTGGACTGCCACTCTGAGTGACGGGACTTCCAACTCTAGCGGAACCACTGCCTCCGAGCCGTATACCAATGAGTATGGTGAGCACCCTGTAGGTGTCTTGAAGACGGTGCGGTATGCCCACAGAGCTTCATACATTTTCTCTTCCCAGTCCTTTTTATTAGAACCAACAACCTTGGCCAGCAAGGTGCAGAGAGTCTTGTTAAAAGCTTCTGCCAATCCGTTTGCCTGCGGATTGTAAGGAGTGGAAGTCCTCCATTCGACCTTATACTTTTCGGCAAGCCGATAGACTTTCTGATTTCTGAAATGACTTCCATTGTCAGATATTATTCGGCTGGGGATCCCGAACCGAAAGATGATGTTCTGCTTGATGAATCTGGCGACCAGTTCACCAATCACTTCTCTTAATGCTATAGCCTCCGCCCATCTGGAGAAGTAATCTGTTATGGCTAGTATGTACTTATGTCCGGCCGAGGAAGTCGGCAGTGGACCGACTACATCAGTTCCCCATTGCGCAAACGGCCAACTGGGAACTGTAGGATGCAGAGTCGTAGGAGGCCTTCGAGGCACAGTAGCATGCTCCTGGCATTTCTGGCATGATTTTGCAAATTTACAGCAGTCTTCGAACATGGTGGGCCAATAGTAGCCCAGCTTCTTGATTTCTATCTTCATCTTAGGACCAGCCTGGTGGGCACCTGCTGTCCCAGCATGTACTTCTTTCATCGCTTGCCAAGCTTCCTCAGTGGACAGGCAGCGGAGTAGAATCTTCTTGCGCACATCCGCCATTATTCGGAACAGAGTCCCATTTCTGAATTCATAAGAATCTTTGATTCTCAAAAGTTTCATCTTCTCTTCTCTTTCTGCGGTAGCTGTTGGTGCAGGAACCACTGTAGCAAGTGTTGTCTCCAGTCAGATGCCTGTTCTGTGCTAACAGTAGCGACTTCTTCTTCTTCGGGGCACCCTTCTAGCATACTGGGGACTTGCCGCCAGTTCATAACAACAATGTTCAGTGTCTCATTTGGCAGGACTGCTAGTGAGCTGGCTAGCTTTGCCAGTGCATCAGCCTGGGCATTATGTCCACGGCCCACATGCCTGAGCTCAATATGATAGAATTTCGCCATGAGGCTCACAGCCTTTTGGTGATAGGGATTCAGTTCTGGCTTTCGCACTTCGAACTCCCCTTGGATTTGCTTTATCACCAACATCGAATCCCCGAATACCTGAAGCATTTGGATACCCATGTTGAGGTTGATATGGAGTCTGATTATCAGAGCTTCATATTCGGCTTCATTATTGGTGCAGGGCTTGTTTATAGAACAGGAAGTATGCACAACCTCCCCTTCCGGTGATCTCAGCACAATACCGGCTCCGGCCCGCATTCTGGTCTTTCCATCGGAGTCCGCCTCTGTTCTGGATGCTCCATCAAAGAATAACTGCCACATAGCTGACTGAGCCTGGCAGGCTTCGAGCGTCTCATGATCGGGTAATTCAGTCCCTAGCATATCATTTTCTGGCACAGGATGTTCTGCGAAGAAATCAGCCACGGCCTGTCCTTTTATCGCCCTCTGGGGTGTATAGGTAATATCGAATTCCATCAGAATTACTGCCCATTTGCCCAACCGGCCCTTCAGTACTGGCTGAGTCAATATATATTTGAGCGGATCTGCTGCAGATATCAATCTGACTTCATGTGACAACATATAGTGTCGGAGCTTTTTGACAGCAAAGACCAGTGCCAAGCAGGTCTTTTCTATGTAGCTATAACTTGCTTCAGTTTTAATCAGCCTCCTACTTAGGTAGTACAAGGCCTGTCTTTTTCATTTATCTGTGCCAGCATTGCCCCCAGGGAATAGTGTGTGGCTGCAATGTACAGTATTAAAGGTCTGTCCCAGCACTGGAGGGGTCTTGAAATATTCTTTCAGCTTCTCAAAAGCTTCCTGACAGCCATCGTCCCAGAGGAACGGTACATCTTTCATCATGAGCTTGTGAAAGGGGTGGCATCTTTCCGATAGATTAGATATAAATCGTCGGATGTAGGCCAGACGCCCTTGCAAGGATCTCAACTCGTGCAGATTCCTTGGTGGAGGGAGCTCCTGGATAGCTTTAATCTTGGACGGGTCGATTTCAATGCCCCTATGACGGACAATAAACCCGAGGAATTTTCCACTGGACACGCCGAAGGCACATTTCATAGGGTTCATTTTGAGCTCATATTTACGCAACCTCTGGAACACCATCCTCAGGTCTTGCAAATGGTCTCCTCTTCTGCTGGTTTTCACCACCAGATCGTCAATGTAGCACTCTACTTTCTTGAAGAGCAAATCATCAAAGATCTTTGTCATGGCTCTTTGATAGGTAGCGTCGGCATTCTTGAGGCCGAACGGCATCCTTTTGTAGTGGAATATCCCCTTCGGGGTGCGGAATGCAGTGTGCACTCTGTCTTCTTCAGCAATCCAGATCTGGTTGTATCCGGATGACCCATCCATAAATGATAGGGCCTCATGGCCAGTAGTTGCATCGATCATCACCTCAGTGATTGGCACCGAGAAATCATCTTTCGGGCAAGCCTTATTAAGGTCCCAGAAATCAACACATATTCTGATCTGCCCATTCTTCTTCTTTACAGGCACTATATTGGCCAGCCATGTAGTATACTGGTTTTCTTCGACAAAGCCTACGTCAATCAGCTTGTCAACCTCTTTGTTAATCTGATTTATCAGTTCAGGACGCATTCTCCTGGAAGGCTGCTTTACAGGGTTAGCCTCTGGGTTTATTGCCAATCGATGCTGCGCCACATCAGAACTCAATCCCGGCATTTCATCATATGTCCATGCAAAGCAGTCTCGGAATTCCTTCAAAAACTGTATATATTGTTCCCTGGTAGCTGGCTCCAACAGTGCACTGAGGAATGTCGGCCTTGGCTCATCTGCGGTTCCCAGATTTATTTCTACAAGCTCATCGACGGTGGCCTGACCTCCATCTTCGACCTCAGGCGGGGCTTCTTGCAAGTCAATGAAGCCTCCCGGGATATAATCTTCTTCAGTTTCATGATTTTCTGTTTCATCATATTGGTCATCAGCGGGTGCTGGCTCATCATATACGGCCAAAATTGTTGTATTCTGTTCAGTGTGCCCCGAGGACGTAACTGGATCAGCAGGAAACTCAAAGACGGAGTCTTCCGCCCTTAGAGGCTCTTCTGATGCAGACTCCCTTGAGAGATCATCATTCTGTAGAGCCCGGACTTCTTCCAGGATGCGCTCAAACTCCAAGCATTCCCTCAGCTCTTTGGCTTCTTGGTCTTCGTCCGAGGTTCCCGTGTTAAACTTTGCTTCAGCATGGAACAGATCTTCTTTGGAAGGTAGGTCTTCCCAGCACCAATCTTTCTTTGTTTCATCAAACGTTCCCGTCCCTGGCTGATTGTCTGGGGCTTCATTGTCTGTTATGGACTGATAAATGATTTCTTCATCTTCCGAAGGGTACGGGTCATAGCCCACCCCAGGGGAATCTTCATGCTGGTAGAAGGTAGAGATGACATCCACCTCGGCCTCATAGTATTCTTGTAAAGTATAGCCCAGTCCTGGGTGCTGTGTGATCTTCCTCAATTCTTTATTATCTCGAGGCGGATCCCATAACTCCTTGAATGCTTTCTTCTGGGTGGCAGACTGTAGCGATGGCATCTGCATCTTAGAGAACATCTGCGAAACTCGTCGGGTAGTATAGTCCAAGCCCGTAATCGGCACCATCTGGTTTGCAGCCTCTTCAGGGACCATGCAGTCTTGATCATCTTCCTCGACTGACTCCCCAGTGTAGAATATGGTAGGAGGTTCGCAGAAGCGAGGGACTTTCATAGTCTTCAGTGGTAGCACCGTCTGGTATTCAAGGCTGACGATGGGTTTAAATAAATCCTGCGGCACCTCCACTTGTGTGTACTTTTCTTTCATTTCTTCATTGATATCATCCGGGTGAATGTTAGGAGGGGTGATCCGAGCAAAGTCACCGGCATAAGAGATGTGAGCTACCTCATGCTTTTTAATATAGCCCTTTGGTGGCGGTGGAGACCAATCTCTTGCCTTGGTCGCCGACTTTTTCTGTCTGACCACAGCCTCTTTCTCTTCACCCTTTCGCGACACCTCCGTGTAGTAGGACGCATCGAGCATATGGCACTCGAATACTTCGAAGGGATGCAGATCCGCAAACACCCTCTCTTCTTTTCCTTCATGGCAGTATTTGATGCACTGATGTAGCGTGGATGGCACTATCTGATATTCATGCAGCCACGGTCTCCCCAGCAGGGCCTTATACGTGGTGTTGGAATCGATCACATAAAATCGTACCACGGTAGTGAGGTCACCCAATGTGAGGTTCAAATCAGCCACCCCAAGAGGTGTTTCACATTTCTGGTTGAACCCTGCAATTTTCATATCTCTGACCCTGGTAAGCTGCAGATCAAAGTAATATTTCTGATAGATGCGGTATGGGAGGATGTTCACAGCAGCCCCGGGATCTATCAGTATCCTGCTCAGCGGCTGACAGTTCAGGGAACCCTTCATATACAGCGGCCTATTATGACCGGAATTCGGGATTAGCATATCATCTTCCGTGAATGTGATCGATGGCCCAGAATTCACTTCTGTTAAGAGTGCTTCATATTGTGCCGGCGACTGCAAGGCATCCACAATTGCTTGGCGGGCTTCTTCACTCAGAGAGAGGATTTCCCAGATGGAGAACCTGGTAGGGAGCTTCTTCAGCATCTTCATGATTCGACTGCCTACCCGGACATTAGACAGTCTCATTTCTTCTGCCCATCGGGGTCTTGGAGGTTCATGTGGTGCCTGTGGCCTTTGCTGCCCAGTCCCAGTTTCATTCTCTTCCCCTGTTTCCCGGGAGGCTTCTTCTGTAGCAACAGCCCTGGCTTTGCTAGAGGGTCACTTCCTTCATTTTCTTCATGCTGCTTCTGCTTCCTAACTGCAGTCTGCTGGCATTTATTGCTTTTAGCTGGAGCAGTGTGAGCCAATTGCTCATTCTCCAAACTGGACAAGAATTCCAGGAACGAAGGAGCTTCTTCTTTCTCTTGGTACAAGCTGGCAGGGGGAGGAACCTGGACACCTCGTACCTCTGGTTCTGGGATCTGGTAGGGTTGCTCCCCTCTGAATATAATGTTATGATTAGCTGGTGGTGGGCGCCCCCATCTTTTCCCAGAACGTGTTGCATGGGCTGAGGTAGAGGCCTCAGCATGGTTGGCTTCTAGCGGGGCATTTGATGCTTCAGCCTCATCATCCTCCCCGGGCAAGGAAAAGAGCACTGACAGGGTGTTACATTGTACTGTCGTGACTTTCTTTCCCTTTTTGGACCTGGGCCATCTCTTCTTCTTCTGGGAATTTGGCTTTGCCAGCTCCTGCCCCCAGAAGGGCTCAGTCTCATCTTTTCTTTGTTCTGCCTCTGGCTGCTCTTCAATTTTCAATTCTTCGAGCTGCTCCCAGAGTATACAGTCTTTTACCAGTAGGTGTTTGGGCTTTTTCTGCTCATATTCATCGAGCTCATTGATATACTGCTGTAGACGCTTGGCTACAGGACTTACTTCTTTATGTGCGGGTAGGGGAGTTTGTCTCCTCCGGTTGTGAGTAGGGATCCGGATGACTGGCCCGGTCTCAACTATGTGCCATACTGGCTTTACTGGAGGCGGTTCGGGCCTTGGTGTGACACCTCGAATAATCACCCCGCTGGCACTGGCTGCGGGAGTTTTCCTTCTATTCTTTATGGGTTTCGTCTGCCATCCCTCCTGATCCTTCAGTGGGGTGAGGAAACAAGCTTCATAGGTATGCCTGGTACATTCCTCAACGGCTTCCTTAGGCAGCTGCTGGTAAACTGAGATCATATTGGCGGCCATTCTCCAGGGCGGAGGCTCATGTGGATGAGGCGGCTTTACCTGATAATCTCCCAGCTGCAGCTCACCCTTTTTAACCATTCCTTCCATGATATCTTTGAAGACATAACAATCCTCAATTGCGTGCCCCAGCGCACGGTGAAATGGACAGAACAGCGGATCATCTTTCTTTGCCGCATCCTCGGGTCTCTTCGGCTCAGGCAATGTTACCTTGTTGAACTTATATGCCCAGTTAAATAGTGCTGCCGTCTTCTCCTTTGGAAAAGAGTAAGCCTTCTTCATCTTGTCTCTTAGAGAGACCTTGTCTTTTCTTTCTGCTGCACCCTCAGGCGGGGGAGCTTCATCTGCCCCCTTCTTCCCTTTCTGCTGCTCGAAGGTTCTGAAATCGACGGTGTTGGCCTCAGAATGTGATGGTTGTCGATCATTAGATTTACCTTTCAGTACATTGGGAACATTGGCGGTTGGACGTTTGGACAAGAACGTCTCAACCTCCGCCACTATATTGTTTAATCGGTCAAATGTTCTGACATCTGCACTGATCATCTTTTCTAGCACCTCTCTCCTGAGGCTCTGTTTACATATCTGCATTGCATCTTCTTGATGGGGGGGTCTTCTACATCTCATGGCTAAGTTCCTCCATCTTTTGATGTAGTCCAGTGCAGTTTCATCTTGCTTCTGCCTGGTTGCATATAGCTCTGCTATTGTGATTTCTCTTTCAGTGACATGAAATCTGTCGCGGAATTTTCTCTGCATATCAGGCCAATCAACCACCGATCCAGCTGGCAGGCTTGAATACCATTCAAAGGCTAACCCAGTAAGGGATGAGCCAAAGAACTTAAGCAGATAAGCTTCGTCGACTGCCAGGTCGCCCATGATTGTGGTGTAGTAAGCTATGTGCTCTCTGGGGGAGCCCTGGCCATTAATTTTTCAAACTTAGGTGGCTTACTGACGCCTGGAGGTAGTCTCTTAGCAGCATATTGGGGAGGATATAGCACCTTGTACACATCATAGGTACTAACATCATCGCCAGTCTTTTCAGACAGCTTCATCTCCACAATTCTTTCAATCATCAGCTTGTGGGCTATGGCTGGATCTATGTCTTCTGGGAAGAAGTGAGCTTGTTGCTGACTATGAGGAGTTGTCATCACAGTGGCACGCAAGGTGGGCGCGGTAGGCTGTGTCTGAGACGCAGAGGGCTGAGCTACTGTTTACTGTGGAACAGGTTGGCTCGGCGCTTTGCCCTTATCAGCCAGGAGAGGATTAGCTGGGATAGCTGTCTCTGTTGAGCTGGAAGTATGCCCGACAGGCTCGGCTTGCTTGGAGACCGGTGTAGCTTCATGTCTCTCATTGAGCTGTCTTCTGAGAGCATTGATCTCCTGCTGGTATCTTCTGAACATCATCTGGATCATGGGGTCCAGGGTGGACGGGATCTGTATATCTTCTGAAGTCCCTTCAGCATCATTAATGAAGGGATTATCTCCCTCTTCCGTTGTCACCACATTAACCGTCATAGTGGTGATCTTGCAGGCTTCACCATTAGTCTTCATTTTATCTTTTGCCGCCTGGCCTCTTCTTGTGACAGGCCCGGGTCTGGTTGCTAGCCTGAGTAGCTCGTCCGATTGAGTTGGTAGCATGTCTTGCCTCCTGACAAGTCCAGCCATGTTACAGGTGAAGATCTGCATCTTTCCCTTTTGCCTGTAGACTTTTCTTTTTTCCTGGTCGGGATATTTGAGTCGGTCAAAGACCGATATTCTTTCTTCAGGTTCTTCCCCACACAGGTCTTCTTTCCCATATCCGGCCCTGCGGCCTTCCCCATAATCATTGGAATCGGAGGAGGAGACTTCGAGCATCACTTCTTGAAGGGTTTCTTCCTCTTCTTCATCCACGGTGCCCAGGGCACGGGATAATCTTTGCTGACCGAGGGCAGAATTTCCCAGGTAGTGGAAGTAGTCTTGAGCCACTTGCTTCATCTCTTCTTGATTGTGCCTTTGTGGCTCTGATTGGAGCATCAGTCTTTCCTGGCCTCTTTGCTGATGAGCCAGTCTTGCCACCTGAGCATTCAGATGCGCGGCTTTGGAATATCTAAATATATCAGCCTGTCTGGCACAGGCTCTTGGTCTTCTTGGAATGGCAACAGCGACTGGTTCGCTTGTTCCCATTCTTTCTTCTTTCTCAAATCTTCTGTCGCCATCCTGGCAGTAGTTGGCAGCAGCATCATAGTTCTTCCTTTGCCATCTTCTGCCCCCAGCCCTGGGATGGGGGACCGAGAGGTCTTGCTTCCGCTCATATTTTCTGCCCCTCATCCTGGGGCGAACAGTGGTCAGATTTCTTTCTTCATTTTCTTTCTCATCTTTCTTACCCCAAGCCCTGGGGTAAACAGCAGCATCATCTCTTATGTCTTTTCCTTCTCTTCTTCTGCTTTCTGCCCTGAAGCGGGCAACAGCATCCTCGGTAGCTTTCCCCTCATCTCGAGTTGGGGCCCAGCTCTGAATCTTCTTTGGTCGCCAGACCTGTTTATATTTTGCTGGCTTGGGCGCCAGCGGCTTCCTCTCATCAGTTTCCCCGTTGGCCCTCCTGGCGGCCAGAACTTGGAACTTGTTGTCGATTTAGACGGTCGGGACAATCCTATCCGGCCGGACTTCTCTCGGGCGACCGTTGAGGTTCACCCTAACGTCACCCATCATCATCGTCCTCCCAGAATTTGAGAGACGACGGTCGGCAGCAGCATATCGGCTCCTCCGGTTAGTTCTTTTCTTCATTTGGGCAGCAGCGGGGACCGTGTCCCTCCTTTGAACATGGTGAACATAGCAGGCGACGGTTGTCAAGGTCGTCCTCTCTGGTAAGCTACCCTTGTTATCAGCAATCTTCATTGGGGCACTTGCAGCAGTGCCTTGCTCGTTGTTGTCGACCTGCAGAAGGTCGGTGAAGACGAGGCCCAGGCAGTTGGGCAATCCGACAGCAGGGGGCATTGACCCGAATGACAGCGGTACAGCCAGGTAACCCTCTCGGACATACACATCGATCGGTTGTTGGTCGAAGCACACGGACATGAGTCCAGTAGTCATTGTAGCTTCCTAGAAATAAGGAAAGCGCACAGAATCAAAAATTTGAGGGGGGCCCGCTGGGCCTCCTGTTTTTGGCGTAGAGATGAAGGGAGACTCAGTCCCACCGGGCGTGCCAGACTTGTGGAACGTGCTTTCTCGTTCTCTTCTTTTTATAGGTATATGAGTATATGTGGATTATTTATTGATTTATTGGCGTGCCAGTCACCGGGGTGACAATTTTATTGTGCGCTCAATCTGACTTTTAATCAGTCGATTGTGAAGTTCGAGTCGGGACCCGAAGTCCGTCATACCATAAAGGCTATGACGTTAATTACGCCCTTCCTAAGAAGGACAACCCTTGATTAAATGCCAAAAATAGGAGGAAGGTAGCGGCAAAAATAAGACTCAAACGAGAGAAACGGTTGGTTCATCAGCAGGGCGTTAAATGGCCTGAGTGAAGCAAGGATACATCAAATGCGGAGCAAATCCAGCGGCATGTCCCCATTACCTTGGACTATGCCAGATGGGGATAGGAAACCACCCATGCAGTGGCAGGGTGGGATCCATAAAAAGGTCGGGTATATCTAACTCGGAATCCGGATAAGGACCGGTGCGACATGGCACACCTTGTGCAGGCGTGATGTCTTATTGATATCCCCCTTCGGAAGACCATCGGAGAACATGCAAGGGCAGAACTCCGTGGGCCAGCGAGGTTAGGAGAGAATACCATGATCACTCAAGGTGATACGAATGAATTTTGGTAGCATATCCCCTTTATCCTGGATTATGCCAAGAGGAGATAAGCCATCATCCACGAGATGCCGGGATGAAAGCCGGAAAAGAAGGGGGCACTAGGCCCGGGGCCATCACCCACATCCATAGCACCGATTTATGTTCCTTCGAAACCCGTCGGAGCACATGTAGTGACATAGCCCGTTAGGTCCATAAGGTTATAAAGAAACCCGGATCGGAACAGAACAATGTAGGGGAGGTCCTCCCCATTGATTTATTTCCTGAGGGATGCCAAGTGTTCTCCGTATATCCCTTGGATGGGTACAATATGGGGATCAAGGTTCAGACCAAGAAGAAAGAGGTTCTCGGCGTGAGGGTTCAGAAATATGGCATAGCTTCTCGGCGCGGGCTGAAAGGAGTTCCCGGCGCGCCACAAAGGGGGCTCTCGGCATGTGTTGAAGGGGGGAGGAGGCTCTCGGCGTGAGGGTTCCCAGCGCGGGAGTTCCCGGCGCGCGCCGCGCCGGGAACTATTCACGCCGAGAAGATGTTGGGCTTGAGCGCCGTGAGGGCTATGGGGTTTTACGGTACCCTATTTTGGGGGTTTTTCACGGGATTCAGACATGGCCTGGAGAATGGATTCAGGAGGCGAGTGAGGAAAGAGCCAAGGGCCTACCAGGTTGACAGCAGAGGGTCACAGATGAAAGGGGTTCGAGGGATCAGAGTCACCGGGCCTTCGAGCTCTCAGGAACAGGCTTCACGCCATCAGTATTGCCGACCATCCAGGAGATCGAGAGACGACAAACTCTGATCCCTGCAATGGCCCTAGTGGCTTGAGAAATTTGAGAAGAAAATCACGGACTCCGCGACGTTTAAACCATCGATGACATCGAGGGAGAGAGGGGGGAAACAAGGCCCAGAAATCCACAGTGAGGATTGGGGCTTTGTTGGCTCCGTCCCATCTTAAATAGGCACGCGTATAATCACAAAGGATTATCAGAGTCCTAAGCATTCGAGCAATCAATGTATGCAGGGGACGACAGATACCCTGAAAGAGAGATAGAGAGGACAAAGCCCAGGGATCCATAGAGGTGAGGATCGGGGCTCTGTACCAGCTCCCCCGGTGCTGCGAGAGAGGCAAGCAGCAGGGAGTATCTATCAGCCGCCAGGACTACCGACCGACACCTGAAATCATGGACTCATCGATCAAACTCCGCAACCGAAATGACAGCTACCACGATCATCAGAGAGGGGTGAGAGAAAGAAACTCGAGCTTCTACTCATTGCACCATCTTTATTATTCATATTTCATTGGCTACAGCGAGATAACTCGGACGATAGTCGAAAGGGGACTATGAACATCCTTCGAGTAGAAGAAATCCCACATACAAGGGTAGAAAGAATACATGAGAGAATGAAAAGAAACCCGTTCGGAATGACAGGAAGATGGGGGAGGGCGGAGCATTGACTCCTCTCCCTCCCCGAGCACCCCACCTTCTCCTTCTCTCGAGCTTCGCAGCGGCTTCTTCACTCGCTCTCTTTTCTTTCTCTTTCTTTCTATCTGTTTTCTGGATGATGTTTCTTCTGTCCTCTACTTCTTTTCTCTTTTTTTTCCTCTCGAGAGAAAGGGGGTTTTTATAGGCATAGCACCCCCTCCCTATCGGCATGATCATCTCGGCGCCCGGTTGATGAGCTCCCGGCGCGCCTTGTTCGGAGGCAATAGGCTTCCCGGCGCGCCTTGTTCGGAGGCAATAGGCTTCCCGGCGCGCCTTGTTCGGAGGCAATAGGCTTCCCGGCGCCCCTTCCTCATATGGGTCTTGTTGGGCTCTCGGCGCCATACGGCTGGGCCCGTTTAGATCTTTTAGTCTTTTATGCTTCCTCATCGGTAAGCTTGAGCTGTTAAGGCCGCTTAATCTATCCCTTCATTTGTCGGTCCCGCGAGTCCATCAGGCTAGGCGAAGGCCCATCAATGGGTGAGTTAGCATAGCTTCATCAGAATATTTCTGGGGATTTTCATCAGTCAGTGGACTGCAGTTCTTCATCAGTGCTGCCGTCTAAGCGACGACAATACCGGACATCAGTTTGGCCGGGGAGGGCTTCAGCCGGGTGGTAGCTTCAGTGATAAATCTTCCGTAATCCTGGTCTTGCAGGGACCTCCGGGATCTTCATCTTTCACTCAATCATTCATTATGTCTCGTTTCTATTGTCTGTTATATTTCAGGTGTCAACAGCAGACGACCCGTCTCCTGACCTTCTTAGTCCTTCCCCTTCCTCCTCCTTCAACCACTGCATCCCTTTCCTCTCTCACGATCGCACCCGGCTCTCAATCTCTTTCCCGGGGGCGGCGGAGTGGCGAGGGCGGCCGAAGGTGAGCTCCGGTAGCGGCGGCGGTCAAATTCTTTCTGGCGGACACCCCCCCACCGCAGGTATTCCCCTCTCTCCCTCTCCCATTGCCCCCCCTTCTTGAGTACATATTATCCCCAAATGGTCAATATGTACTCAAGAGTTGCATAGAGATTACTTTTAAGTAAACCAACTGCTCCTTTGAGAATTTTAACATTCATGCCTGATCTACAATATGAACCTTTTCTCCTTATCAGCTGCTGTACTCTTACAACATCAGATGAAATTCCAAGCCACAATAGTATTGGGAGGGTGGGAAGAGGGATTGTATAAATGTGTGTGCGTAAATATGGATATGACCATTTTTTCATTTTTTCCCCTTTAAGACTATTGTTATGATATATGTGATTAGTATGCTTGGATGTGAATTAAATTGGTAGACAGGTGTGGATGCCGATATGTAAGCAAATGAGTATGTGAATGCGAGTATGTTAATTATTTTTTTTCCAGAAGATGATGTCGATTTCAACCACGGTGTGTGAATATGGAAGTGAAAGTGGATGTGGATATGGATGTATATGTGACCAAACATGATGTACAAGTGTGGAAAATAGTCAATATTTAGGGGAGATGTATATGATATTTTCTTAGATGTAGTGATAAGACATATTGATATGATTTTTTGAATATGTTAGGTAAATATGGCTAGAATTGATCGTTCATGTATGAATCGCAGAGTAGTTGACGGAGTCGTGTCAGAGAAGTTTAAGGATGGAGTTGATAGTTTTGTTCTGTTTGTATTGGGGCATCCAATAGTAGTGGACCAGTGTGGTAACATTCGATGTCCTTATTTACGTTGTAAAAATAAGAGATTTCATTCGCTGTGGGATGTGCAAGCTCATTTATACAGGAAATGGTTCACGAAAGGTTATATGAATTGGGTGTGTCATAGTGAGGAGTTCTGGTCGTATGAGCCCGACAATGTTGCAAGCACAAGTACCTATGCAGACATGGTACTCGATGATGTTGGCCCTAACTTTAATGTACAAGGGGAACACGTGTACAACGAAGAACCACCAAACAAGTCGGCTGAAAGATTTTATCAGTTACTTCGGGATGCTGATGAGCCGCTGTGGGATGGTTGTGAAAATCACACTCGGTTGTCTGCTGTCTCACAGTTGTTGAATTTGAAATCCGAATTTCACCTTAGTGAGAGTTGTTTTGACCGTATGTTCCTCCTTATCAAGAGTATACTGTCTCGAGATGAGAAGCTGCCTGAAAATTTTTACCGTGCAAAAGAAGATGGTCAATGAGTTAGGGGTTGAATACCAAAAAATAGATGCATGCCCTAATCACTGTATGCTATATTATAAAGATAATGTAGATAAAAGATCATGTGATATTTGTCAGCATGATAGATTTAAATCTAGGAGAGGGGACAATTCAAAGCAGAAGGATGTGCCTTACAAGTCACAACGATACTTCCCTCTCACGCCCAAATTGTAGCGGATGTATATGTCGTCAAAGACAGCTCGACATATGATATGGCACACGAAGAGAGTAGGTCGTGTAGATGATATAATCAGTCATCCCGCCGACGGTGAAGCCTGGGCTCATTTCAATCGTACGTATACTGCTTTTGTTCATGAGTCACACAATGTTAGGTTATGTTTATGCACAGACGGCTTCAACCCATTTAGAGGTTCAGTGGCATCTTACTCATGTTGGCCAGTGTTCATGACACCGTACAACCTTCCGCCGGGCATGTGCATGAAGCGAGAGAACCTTTTCTTAACTCTGGTGATTCCAGGTCCAAAAAATCCAGGAAAAAATTTGGACATATATCTCAGGCCACTGATTGATGAGTTGAAAATATTATGGAATGATGGAGTTGTTACTTATGATGCGTATAGAAAATAAAATTTCACTATGAAGGCTGCATTGATGTGGACAATAAGTGACTTCCCTACATATGGAATGCTATCTAGCTGGAGCACACATGGGAGGTTGGCATGTCCTTACTGTATGGCTGATACCAAATCCTTTGTCCTGAAATATGGTAAGAAATCATGCTGGTTCGATTGTCATCGACGGTTTCTACCAAATGACCATCCTTTCCGAATGCAAAAGGACTCTTCTATTAAGAACACAGTTGAAATGGATGAAGTAGACTTGGAACGGATGTATGGTCGACATATGGCATTAGAGGTGCAAAACTTACCAGATATAGTGCAATTGTCGGGTAGTACACGACATCTTCATGGATTTGGAGAGGAACACAATTGGGTGAAGAAAAGTATCTTCTGGGAATTGCCTTACTGGTCAGCCCTTTTGATACGGCACAACCTGGACGTCATGCATGTTGAGAAGAATGTCTTTGATAATGTGTTCAACACCATCATGAACGTGAAAGCCAAAACAAAGGATAATGCCAAGGCGCGAGCGGACTTGAAGATACTTTGCAAACGACCAGAGTTAGAATTGCGGCCGGTACGGGGTAAAGTTGTGCAACCTAAAGCAGCTTACGTGTTGAAAGACACACAGATCAATTAACTATGACAGTGGCTGAAGCAATTAAGATTCCCTGATGGATGTGTCTAACATAGCCCGTTGTATGAATGTCAATGAGGAAAAAATATATGGATTGAAAAGTCATGACTGCCATGTGTTCATGGAGAGACTTCTGCCCATTGCATTCTGTGACATATTGCCAAAGCCTATATGGGGAGCATTGACTGAGTTGAGTCAGTTTTTCAGGATTCTATGTGCATCAGAACTCAAACTTGGGAACGTGCAAACTATGGAACAGAATGTGGTCACGATGGTATGCAAGTTGGAGAAGATATTTTCCAATGTGTTTTTCGATTCCATGGAGCACCTGATTATCCATTTGCCATACGAGGCCAAAGTTGGAGGACCAGTATAATTTCGATGGATGTATCCATTTGAGAGGTAATCATCATGTATTTACTGATTATTTGACAGTACTTACATGTGTTTGTCATTGTCACTGTATGTCATTGTCATATGAATTGTTGTCATAGGTGTATGCATGACCTGAAAATGAAGGTTCGCAACAAGGCTAAAGTAGAGGGTTCGATTACCGGGGCGTATATTATTGAATAACTTTCAAACTTCTGTTCGATGTACTTCGAACCCGAGATTCAAACTCGCCGCAATCGACCTCCACGTAATGATGATGGAGGAGAGGTGGGTCCGTCCAACTGGTTGTCCCTATTTAAGTATCCAGGACATGCATTCGGACGTTGTTCGAATCGCATATTAGAGGACAGAGAGTTGTTGGCCGCAGAGATATATGTTCTCCTGAACTGTGATGAGATTGAGCCTTATGTTGAGTGAGTCGTCAACTCCGCAGCTCCCGAAAATTTATAAGCATCTTGACGTTCTTCCTTCCATTTACGGTGATGTTGCATTCATTATTGCAGGCAATTTGATTCAGAATTAATTACTCAATGCCCACACCTCAATGACATGGAGGTTCAAAATGAACGAGAGAGATCTTTTGCCAGATCGCTTAAAGGTCAAGTAAGTGTCAATCTACTAATTCCACAAAGCTTGAGGTGTATGCACGTATCAAAAGAAAAGTAACATGGTTTATATTCATAGGTTGAAGAAGGTTATGTTACTGATGAAAGAGTCCGGGTGATAAGTTATGTACCTTCAAAGGTTGCGCATGCCTATCCAAGATTTTTTGTGAATGGTTATAGATTTCACACTAGAGATTATGGACGAAATAAGTCTACGATGAATAGTGGCATATGCATGAAAGGTAGTACATACAATGAAAATGATCTTGATTACTATGGTATTCTTGAGGAGGTCATAGAATTACAGTATCTCGGACAAGACAAGCATATATTCCTTTTTAAGTGTCATTGGTTTGATCCTCATTCAGTTTGAAATGACGCAATATATGGGCTTGTCGATGTCAAACATAGATCAAAATTGAATACCTATGAACCGTTCATTTTGGCCGCACAAGCCCAGCAAGTGTATTATTCAAGTTATTCATCGTCCAAGAATAAAGATTGGTGGGCAGTTTGTAGGGTAAAACCAAGGCTTGTGACTAATGATGAGTTAGATCTGATTGAAGCTGTCTCATAGGATTCTAGTGCCGAATTTTTTCAATCAGACGAGGGTGACACTGCAGAGTTGGTTGCTTCTAATCTTCATCTGATTGAATCTGACGAGCCACTTCGGTTGTCTATAGAGGACGAAGTGGAAGAAGTCGATCCAACTGAGCTAAATGAAGCAATTGTTGGGCAGGAGGAGTCCTCTGAGGAGGAAGAATATGAATCTAGTGAGAACCAGGAAGATGACGAAGATGAGGCTGAGTTTGATATATCTTCAGCATCTAAAGATGAAATAGATAATGATTGAATATTTTGTAAGAAATTTAACATATATGCACTTCTTATCATTATTAATTGCCACCTCTCCTCGTAATTAGTTGTGGACTAATATGCACTACTATTCTTGTTGTCAATAATTAGATGGTTCGAGGTCGTACCGAATCTTCAAGGAGAGGTGGTTCCGGGAGGGGTTCTACCGGTATGTTTATTTAAATTCTTAAAGAAATGAGTAGTGAATATATGCACTTTATTTTGCTAATGATATTTTATGTCTTTGCACCATGTACACAGAGTACACCGCCCCCACCACCTACTACGGGTCTGTTTATTTAAATTCTTAGATAAATGAGTAGTGAATATGCACTTCATTTTGATAATGATAGTTTATGTCTCTGCACCAGGTACACAGAGTACACCGACCCCACCACCTGCTGCGGGTCTGTTTATTTAAATTCTTAGATAAATGAGTAGTGAATATGCACTTCATTTTGGTAATGATAGTTTATGTCTCTGCACCAGGTACACAGAGTATACCGACCCCACCACTTGCTACTGGTATGTTTATTTAAATTCTTAGATAAATGAGTAGTGAATATGCACTTTGTTTTGGTAATGATAGTTTGTGTTTATGGCACCAGGTACACAGAGTAGATCGCCCCCACCACCTATTGCGGGTCTATTTATTTAAAGTCTTAGATAAATGAGTAGTTAATATGCACTTTGTTTTGGTAATGATAGTTTATGTATCTGTACCAGGTACACAGAGTACACCGACCCCACCACCTACTGTAGGTATGTTTATTTAAGATCGTTCATGAATGAGTAGTGACGTAGCACTTTGTTTTGCTCACGAGGATTTAAATATATGCACCATGTACACAGAGTGCACCGCCCCCACCAACTGCTGCGCGTATGTTTATTTAAATCCTTAGTGTTTCGGCTCCATGTTTTGTTGCTGTCAAAATTTAGATTCATGTATACTCTTCATGTGGATAGTCAATGTGTTTTGTTGATGTAGAATCATCCATGGAGCTATAATGATTTATGTGTGTAGTTTACTTCTAAATTTCACAAAGAACAAGTTGACAGTTGCACATAGAAAAGGCTGAAAGCTAGTTATTTTATCCAGAAACGAGAAAAAGTCAACGTGGTAACGTAGTCAACGCACAGTCAATGGAGCTAAGACAGTGGTCAACCCAAGTCTGTACAGTCAAAGTCTGAATTCTTTAGAAATGATGAACAAATCTATTAAGATTCATACAAGGGAAGGCAGGAAGATAAGGCAGACAAATGACTCATTAGTGGTGACAAATAGGGAGGTAAGGCTGAAAAATAGGTCTCTACGGGTGAAAAATAGGTTGTAGCACTGAATATGTGTGAAGTGTTGAAGCTGCATGAAGGGGAAGTCCACTTGTGTTTACCCGCCAGCAGAAGAAGCTAAGGACGACAAATGCACACATAAGGCTGACAAATAGACTGCTATGGGTGACATATACCCTCTTAAGGGTGAAAAATAGGTGTCAACGGAGACATTAGCTTAAGTGTTCGACGTATGTTCTATGCAAACTCTTGTTAACATATTGTTCATTATGTTTTAAAATTGGGCAGCACCATATTTTTTATTTTAATTTGAGCATAGTTTTTAATCAGGGGATATATTCACCACCCCTCTATATCCTATCCTTCCCCACATCACTTAGATAAATGAGTAGTGGATATGCACTTTGTTTTGCTCACGATATTTTATGTCTCCGCACCAGTTACACAGAGTGCACCGCCCACGCCAACAACTGCGGATATGTTTATTTAAATTCTTAAATAAATGAGTGGTGAATATGCACTTTGTTTTGCTCACGATATTTTTTGTTTACAGGTTTGAGTGCCTCTACATCAGGTCTACAGAGTACACCGCTTCTACCACATTCTACTGTTATGTTTATTTAAATTCTTAGTTAAATGATAAGAATTCTATATGTTTACATGTTGAAATTTTTTATTTAATAATGAGCTAAATTCTGATTAACTACTTCTATTTTACTTGTAACAGGTACGTCGGGCACACCACCTGCGATAGTTGGCTCGTCCGCCCACCCGGGCACACAACAGGTAGATGATGATGTTAGCCATCACGAGGGCGAGCAGGTGGTGTTGCAAGAGGGACACAAGCCATGTTGGGTCACTAGGTAAATATTTAAACTCATGAGTTATGTTCATTATCTATCCATCAACTATATATATAATTGTTGGCTATCATTTTAACATTTATAATTGCAGGGATAAAGTAGAGCCCAGTGAGGCTTCTCGTTTTATTACCAACATTATTGAGCGACATGTGACAGGCCCATATAAGTCATTTCGAAAGTTTCCTCAGGATATCCACGATCGATTGTATGACGAGTTCATGGTATACAATTTAATCTTTTAGATTACATATTTCCCAACTCCACAATTTCAATCGACTAACTTATAAAATTTGAATTCTTGACAGCAAGGATATCAGCTTGTGAGGCGAGCTGACACCGGACGAGCTCGACGTGTATGGGAGGCCACAGGAACTGTAATTATAAGCATCATTTACACGGCTGTCGAGAACGTGCCAAGGCTCTAGCCGGGGGGAGCGAGGACCGTGGCCTTTGGAAGGCACACGGCCCCGCATGGATGAGGAGGGATCACTAGGAGGACCTCTGTGATAGATGGGCCGAGCCTAATTGGATGGCCAAATACGCAAAAGCCAAAGTCGCACGTGCGTTACATCCAAACGTGCATCTCCATACTCCTGGATCCGTTTCCTTCGCGACCCAGAAGGAGAGATTGGTAAGTAATCATCTTAATTTTATTATAATTTATTTCTTATATGTCCCTATTTATTCTCTATAACATGTATAATAGGAAAAGAAGAGGGGTGGTACGGTCTCGTACCGCGATTTATTTGCTACAATTCACCAAAAGAAGGGGACGGATCAGTATGTTAGAGAGAGAGCTCGCTCGGTAGTGGTAAGATTATATACATACACATTTCTTTTCTATTTCTATTTTTAAATATGATTGATTAATATGACATTTACAATATTTTTTATTCAATTTGCAGGAGTCATATGACAAGCATATGACTGAAAAGTATGGGGACGAGGAGACGCAGCGGCCGCAACTAGATCCTGAAGCATGGGTAGCAGCAGCCGGCCCACCGAAGAAAGGACGAGTATACGGTTTTGGGCAGAGCTTGGACACCAGCCCGATTCTAGCATCTTCTCCGGGCACAGCTTCGTCCTACCCCGGTAGCAGTTCCTTCTCTACTCCCTCCATCGGCACTTCTACGAGCCAGATTACATCCATCGTCAAACATGCGGTAGACCTAGTCGAGGAACGCATGGAGGCACGCTTTACTCGAGTGGTTGCTACCCTCCTGGCCCAGGCGGGGATTTTGTCTCAGGGAGCACCCTCGAGCACACCACAGCCCTCTCATGTGAGTATTTAATTTAATTTTTAATTTCGTAGACTTTAGAGTTATAATAGAGGAGTATCTGTGATACCAATGTTGTGTGCTCTATAGGCAAAGCCGGAAGCAAGTATATGAATATGTGTGCGCAACAGGATCTAGAGGTGGGGTGAATATATCCTATAAAAATTTTAACCTCAATTTTTAACCCTAAGATAATTTAACACTCAGCTATCAAACCACGAGCTCAGATGATATCTGTGAGAACAATATAAATGAAAGTGACAAGAATGTACTAACCAAGAGAATGCTATCTCACAGAATCCACTCAGATCAGACAGATCTAACAGACTGCAATACAACCACTTAGCGCATAGGGAAGATCTGTTCATACGCAAACCTGTGAATGGAGGAAGATGATAAGGGCCAATCACACCAATGCAAATCACGGCACACAGAATTTTTAGGTGATTCGATCTGTCACGTAGATCTACGTCCACCCCACACTCAAACCTGAGTGTGACTTCCACTTGCAACATCAATAACCGCAGACTCAGTCTGCAAACAAACGCTGACTTACAGCTTGACCTAGAAGAACACTCTCTTCTCTTCTTCTGGTCAAATTAGAAAGAACCGTGAGTAACACCCAGTTACCCACAACCCGAGAACCAGTCCTCTCTTCCTCTGAAGCACAGAGGGAATCATTCTCTTCAACCAGTTTCATCATTCTTCAAATGTCAGAGCCATGAGCCACTTTACACCACTGAATAGCCATTTGACACTGCTATACAGCCATTTGTCTGCTTCGTCCACCCATTTTCACCCTTAATCCGCATCTAAAAAGTCTTCTTTCATTCTGTGAATTCTTCTGTCAGAAGTCGACTTGTAAGCCCTCCCGAGTCGACTTGAGGTTCTTGGTTTTCAGTTGTTATACACCTACTGCCTATTATTCACCTTTGCACTGCTATTTGTCACCACTGTTGCCTATTATTCACCTAGTCCATCCATTTGTTACCCTTAAAGTAGTATCTGTCACCCGTAATGTACATTTGTCAGCCTTAAGAGATATTTTTCACCTTTATTCTTCAGCGGGTACAGAGTCTATCTTAATGTGATATATCAGCTTGTTTCTTCAGCGATTAGAGGCTTCTTCTGCAGAGTTGCTTCTAGGGCTGCTGTGACACTGCCATGCTTATGCTTACCTGAATTCTTCAGATATTATAGTTCTTCAAACAGATATTCTTCAAGTATATAGACATAACAGTTCAAGCATTCATAGCATTGACATAACAACTCTTCAATCCTTCATATGAAAATGTTGGTCAAGGCATTAGAAAACATATCGACATTAGCCAACACACATCAAATTCATGATATAAAAAACCATTATCAGAATATGATTCATAGTGTTAGACATCATCAAAACCACAGGGCACAATAATAACATTACTACTTAGTTCAAAGAATTCACCTTTGAGAGTGAAAGAAATCATCCTCATGTTATCTACTTTAGAATTTAAAAAATCAAAAAGATATTTAACTAGATTTATTAATAATTATATTTATTAAAATCTATTTATTATTAATTTTTTGTGATGTAGTATCCTCCTACAGTCGGTGATGGTGGAGATGCTACGAATGACGAATGAGGATGATGTATCGGATATCTCTTGATTTTTTTTAATGATATTGTGAAAAAATGATACATTTCAATTAATGTAACTATGACTTTTTTTATTCAAAGATTTATATGTTGTGGACATTCTTTATTGTAATTTACAATAGGATTTTATCCTATTGTGTGTTGTATATTTTGTTTATTGCGTGTTTTATGTTGAGTTGTGTCGATTATGGTGTATAATTGTAGCTTTAAACAAGTTTTTAAAATTTTAAAATATATAAAAAAATATGGAGAAAGTTTTCGACGAAATTTCGACCAACTAACAATTCGTCGGAACTAATTTCACGCACTTATTTCCTGACGTATTTATTTTCCAGCGCAAATCGGTCGAAAGGTTCAGACGTATTTTAGACCAACTAAATGTTCATCGGAACAAATTTGATCCACATTAGTTCCGACGTATTAATTATCCGTCTCAAATACGTCGAACATTAACGACGTCTTTTCGACCCAAGATAGTTTCGTTGGAAATAATTTGATCCACATTAGTTCCGACGTTTTAGTTTTCCGTCTCAAATGCATCGAGAATTAACGACGTATTTTCGACACAATAATAGTTCGTCGGAACTAATTTGTCCCACAGGTTTTCCATGTATTATTTATCCGATAGAAATACGTTGAAAATTAACGACGTATTTCCCACCAAAATAACTTTCGTCAGAACTAATTTAACCCATATGTTTGCGATGAGATAATATATCTATCGAAAATACGTCGAAAACTTTAGACCTATTTTCAACTAAATTATGTTCCGTCGCAATGATTAATTAATTTTCGTATTATTAATTACCGACATAAATAGCCACCATCATTTCGACGATGTAGTTTCGTCTGTAATTTCGGACGCATTGGCAACGCTATTTTAGTACGCCAGAAATTTACGACGTAATAGTTCCGACGTCCATATTCCGTCGTAAATATGTCAGAAATATATCGAAAATTCACATTGCGACGTATCTCTGACATATTTGGGACGGCAAATAGACGTCAGAATTTCCCATTTTTCTTGTAGTGGACGATCGCGACCATCAGGTAAAGGACGATGGATAGACCGCGTTCTTCCCCTCTTCGCCTGCGCGCCTGTCCATCTCAGTTGACTTATAACCCGTTTCAGTCGATTGATATCCAGATCCGTCGACTGAAAACCCATTTCTCAGACGACTGATGCTCTGTTCAATCGACTTATATCTGTTTCAGTGGACTGACTTAGCCTCTGTCGACTGAATTCCTACCCCTGAACTTAACGCGGCCCTGTCCAGACCACGTCCTTAGGGTCGCGGTGGGCCGATAGACTGTGTTCTTATTCTCCCGCTTGTGACTCGACTCAACTACCTAGCGAGTCGACACAAACCCAGACTGCCTCTTGGGATCGCGGCTCTGTCTTGACCGCGACCATTTGATAGAGGTTCTTGTTCGACCGCTACCTCGCCAATTTTTTCGAGCTTCGCGTTTTGCGTTGTCTTGCAAGGTTCGAACTTTGTTAAGGTTTCAACCTTTTCAGGCTACTACCCTGAGATGTTCACGACTCCTTAATGTATATTCCAGAACCTTGAATCTTGATTTTTAGGTCATATCCCTATGACCTATCTTTGATCTAGTGAACTTGAATTCCTTCTCAAGGAATTCTTTCCACTCTAAATGCTTGGTTACATAAACTTGTCCTTGAAACTCTTGGCCATTAAATAGCGTGGATGTCTAGATTTCGTGGGATCTCTGATCCACCCTTCAATGCCAATGCACCAAAAGGGCCCGGTCTGGTCTTAGGGAGAGCGCACGAAAAGTCTAGTGCCCATGGGAGTTTTAATGACATGGTGAGACATTGCACCGAAGTACTTGCTAGTGTGTAAGTCTACGACATTCCACTTTTACATGAACATAATTCATTCATTTGGCATGAATACGTGAAAGTAGTTGCTTGGTTGACTTGACTTGATAAATGGCCAATCACCGTGCATGATTAGTTGTGGCTTCACTTGACTAATTTTGTAGCCATCTTGATACTTGCTCTGTATGCCTTGATTAAATTGAATCTACCTATTCTCATTTACTCAATTCTCTTCAATTCCTACTGATCATGATTCCGCTTTTGGTTATCATCTCTCAGGATTACTTATTGCGTATTTTCAGACATATAGTTATTTCCACACTATTAAATGGTTAATTACTTAAAAATTCTGCCTAGTGATAAGAATGTAAATCCTACTGAGCTTCTTGCTTACCCTCTTTCTTTAACAGTTTTCAGGTATTTCAAAAGGCGGAGTGTTTGCAATTGGGAATGGGCAAGAGTGATCGAGTGGACCTGGAGCTTAGAGACCCGAGTTTTTTTCTTATTTCTTGAGTCTAGTTAGAGTCGTGAGTCTTGTTCTTCTCTTTCTTCTTTCCTTTTTCTCTTTATTGAGTCCATTATTGTAATTCAAGTTGAAAGTGTAATTTTGTTATTAATAAAAATTATATATTTGGTTAAGAGTTGGCCTCTACGTGTTCAATGGTGTTGTCTTATTGTCGATTATGTTGCTCTTATTGTTATGACTGTTTCGCTACCACGTTTCGAGCAAGTTTTCGCAGCTATCGGTTCGGGACATGACAGAAGTGATATTTATCAGAGCGAGGCTCTGCTGTTCCCAGATCTCACGATCTACAGAGTGATCCTAGTGCATTCTACAATCATGAATTTTTCTGTTGAACACATGTCGATGAATTGCCTTCCCATTCTTAATGGTTCTAATATTACTTCATGGATAGGTAAAATGTGTGGACTGATCAATTCAATTAATCCTAATATTTGGAAGTTGATTTATGATGGTCCTCACATATTACCTCTAGATGAGACCAAGTGGTCTAGTCAAGATAAATTGAAGAACCATGAAAATGTCATTGTCTTAAGTTTATTGAAAAGTGCCATTGATACTCATATGTTTCCATTTGTTTCTTCTTGTAGAACGGCAAAGGAGATTATGGATCAGTTGATCAAAGCTCGAAAGATGGGAGGACAAAATTGTCTCATGGCCGACAATGATGATCAACTCAATGAAGAAAATTATGATGAGGCAAATTCTGAATCCGAAGAACTCTCTATTGAGGAATGGCAAATGGCATATGCTACACTGTATGATAAATGCAAGAAACTCAGATCTGAAAATAAAATCTTGAAAAGGAAGATTAATGAGAATGGACATGCTAATTCCTCCTGTGAGCACTGTAAAATCTTGGAGTCAAATTGTTGGGTCCCGTAGTGCAAGAACACGGATCTAGAGGGGGGGTGAATAGATCCTTCTACTATAAACTATGTCCGATTAAAAACATAAACTAGCGCACGGCGGAATTAACAAGATTGATGAGATTGAGGAATTTAATCAAAACAGATTTAAACTTAATTCAATCAGTCTCACCGAGCTCACACGATTGCATAAACAGATAATATAGCGAAGCACACAACCACAAAGATCAAACCACAAGACACAGGGATTTTTAAGGTGGTTCGGGATCACGACGGGCTCTCTACGTCCACCCCTCACCAAACCCGGTGAGACTTCACTCGGGGATAAATCCCCAAACGGAGACGACGCTCCAAACACACACGGGACGATGCCCGCACATACACGGGGACACACCCCAACACACACACAAACGGAGACGAAGTCTCCCACACGATCCGATGACTGGATCACAAACACATACACGATCCGACGATCGGATCACAACACACACGATCCGACGACCGGATCACAACACACACACACACGCTGCAACAACCGCAGCACAATGACACAAACACGATCGCACGTAGGCGATCAAACATTACCGTATACACAAACGATCACACACACAAATATCTCTAATGTTCAGAAAATGAACACAAATATTCAGGCATGCTCAAACCCAAAATATAGATCATAGAACACATCACAAAGAACTGATAGAAGACATAGAAGTGATCCCCCTTTATTTTTCAAGGCCGGTTGATGATGTTCCTTGAACCACGAGTTGGAGGGAAGCCGGATGAAGACGATTCTTACGTCCTCTTGATCCTCTCTTCGATCCGCTCCTTTTCTTCTTCTTCCACGAGCTCCAGATCTTCACGGAAGGAGATGATTTCCTCCTTGCAAGAGCTCCACCACGTTTTCCCCCTTTTCTTCACCTATACGAAAGAACAAATGAGCATTAGGGTTAATCAACTCCCAAATTCGTAACTCTTATATAAGCAACTCAAGGGGTGGGGAAAAGACTTATAAAACCCTCCTAATACATGTTAAAAACACCTTAATAATAATAGAAACTAATAGGGGGTAGTATGGTAATGTTTGAAAGGGTTTTCAATGAGTTTTAAACACTTTCGCAAATCCCGATCGGAAGGGGTCGACCCTTGGGGTCGACCCTCGGCAACCAGGCTGCTGCCGGGGCAAAAAAAAAAGAGCTAAGTTTACACAGCAGAGGGTCAAAAAATGCAGTTTTAGCCCCGATAAAGTGCCAGAAAAATTCCCAAAAATCAAGAATTAATTACCATGAATTCCACAAAGTATTAAGACCATCTAAACCACATTTCAACAAGATTTATGATAAAACATTAAGCACATTGTAAAGGCTCAAACATCTCATTTTAAGGATGCATAAAACACTTCCAATGCAATGCAACCTCATGAAAGATGTTCATGAAAACGACCCGGAACTTAGCATAGAAATGGTTAGATGTTACCATCATCCACTTGACATGAGAGGGTTTAAAAACTATCCTTGAACCTATAAAAACGTGATAAACCAAGAAGTTAGATGATAATCAAAACTCATGAACCAAGCATCAACTCTTTGAACTAGTTAACATAAAAATACATCATTAAACACATTCAATCATGTAATTGACTTCTCAATTCAACCATCAAAAACATATTCACCATTTGACAAGGTTTTGATATGATGAATATGAATCTTTCACTTAATCAAATAAAATGACATAGGAGCTCAACCATTCAATCACTTGACAACCAATTCTTCAACAACAAAATGCTTCATCACACAAGTGTTTAACAAATATGCCAAATGCAAAGCATGCATAATATCATGGAACCATATTCATTCAAATGGCATTCTTGTTGGTTACAAGCTAACATTCATGAAGCATTATCTCACGAGGAGCATTGATACAAACAAGGGATCTTTTTAAAACAACCATACATTGAAATCACAATAACTCTATGAATGATATGTCACTATCATTCAATTAGAAAGGTGTTTTAAATGAACACAATCTCCTTGATTGAGACCCAAATGAAGCCATCTTCAGTAAGGCCATCTTCATGCAATTCTTTCACACAGAAAGTCATTAACTCAAGCTTTTAGAGCATAGTACACATGACCAATCATTCATCTAATGCATTAGCAATATGGAACCAACTCTCATGAAGTCTTGTATGAATATTTCAAGCCCAAAAATCTTATGAAGAAAATGCATGAAAATATCCAACCAAGGCTTTGAAAAGTTATTAGATGAAATGAATGAAATGTAGAAGAGTCAATGCAATGCAATGAGTGAGTCAACTCCCTTTTTCAATAAGATCTTCATTGATGCACTCCTTTGAGTCCCAAACGTGAATCATGGATTTTGATCCTGCAAATCAAAATATTCAAGGCATGAGATCCTTAAATACAAATCATTCATATAACTTACAAACATGAACAGAGTTAATTCCCTTTAAGAAGAAGAGCTTCATTGATGGACTCCTTAAGATTCCAAGTATGAGCCATGAAGTTGTGTTCTTACAAACCAACATAAATATAACATTAGTTCCTTAAACATCGAGAGTTCACATGGCATTCAAGAGTAAACATTGACGTCATCTTGTGTTCCTACAAACCAACATAAATATAACATTAGTTCCTTAAACACCTAGAGTTCACATGGCTTTCAAGAGTAAACATTGACGTCATCTTTCAACTCATCAAATCAAGATATAAAACATGTTGCTCAATGAAACACATACACACACAAACACAATCGTTTTGATATCATTGAAACCAAGCACGAACTATGGGATGCAACAATCTCCCCCTTTTTGATGATGACAAAACGATGTGTGTGATAATACAGAATTTGCAAAACATTTGCAAACATTGAGCATACACCAATTCTTCCATCCTCCCCATGACAACATCATTCAGAAAGTATTGAGCACACACCAAACATTCTCCCCCTTTTTGTCATCTACAAAAAGACAAGGGAGCATGTGACATAAAATGAACATGTGAGGCCAAAGGAGTGCATTAATGAAGATCTTATTGAAAAAGGGAGTTGACTCACTCATTGCATTGCATTGACTCTTCTACATTTCATTCATTTCATCTAATAACTTTTCAAAGTCTTGGTTGGATATTTTCATGCATTTTCTTCATAAGATTTTTGGGCCTGAAATATTCATACAAGACTTCATGAGAGTTGGTTCTATATTGCTCATGCATTGGATGAATGATTGGTCATGTGTACTATGCTCTAAAAGCTTGAGTTAATGACTTTCTGTGTGAAAGAATTGCATGAAGATGGCCTTACTGAAGATGGCTTCATTTGGGTCTCAATCAAGGAGATTGTGTTCATTTAACACACCTTTCTAATTGAATGATAGTGGCATATCATTCATAGAGTTATTGTGATTTCAATGTATGGTTGTTTCAAAAAGATCCCTTGTTTGTATCAATGCTCCTCGTGAGATAATGCTTCATGAATGTTAGCTTGTAACCAACAAGAATGCCATTTGAATGAATATGGTTCCATGATATTATGCATGCTTTGCATTTGACATATTTGTTAAACACTTGTGTGATGAAGCATTTTGTTGTTGAAGAATTGGTTGTCAAGTGATTGAATGGTTGAGCTCCTATGTCATTTTATTTGATTAAGTGAAAGATTCATGTTCATCATATCAAAACCTTGTCAAATGGTGAATATATTTTTGATGGTTGAATTGAGAAGTCAATTACATGATTGAATGTGTTTAATGATGTATTTTTATGTTAACTAGTTCAAAGAGTTGATGCTTGGTTCATGAGTTTTGATTATCATCTAACTTCTTGGTTTATCATATTTTTACAGGTTCAAGGATGGTTTTTAAACCCTCTCATGTCAAGTGGATGATGGTAACATCTAACCATTTCTATGCTAAGTTCCGGGTCGTTTTCATGAACATCTTTCATGAGGTTGCATTGCATTGGAAGTGTTTTATGCATCCTTAAAATGAGATGTTTGAGCCTTTACAATGTGCTTAGTGTTTTATCATAAATCTTGTTGAAATGTGGTTTAGATGGTCTTAATACTTTATGGAATTCATGGTAATTAATTCTTGATTTTTGAGAATTTGTTCGCACTTTATCGGGGCTAAAACCGCATTTTTTGACCCTCTGCTGAAGGGGTCGACCCCTGGGGTCGACCCCCCCCCCCTGGGCTGGATGCCCAACCACTGCATGGGTCGACCCCTGGGGTCGAGGGGTCGACCCGTGCAAGGGTCGACCCATGGGGTCGACCCATGCAGTGGTTGGGCATCCAGCCCAGGGGGGGGGGGGTCGACCCCCGGGGTCGACCCCTGTAAACTTAGCTCGTTTTTTTTTGGCCCCGGCAGCAGCCTGGTTGCCGAGGGTCGACCCCAAGGGTCGACCCCTTCCGATCGAGATTTGCGAAAGTGTTTAAAACTCATTGAAAACCCTTTCAAACATTACCATACTACCCCCTATTAGTTTCTATTGTTATTAAGGTGTTTTTAACATGTATTAGGAGGGTTTTATGAGTCTTTTCCCCACCCCTTGAGTTGCTTATATAAGAGTTACGAATTTGGGAGTTGATTAACCCTAATGCTCATTTGTTCTTTCGTATAGGTGAAGAAAAGGGGGAAAACGTGGTGGAGCTCTTGCAAGGAGGAAATCATCTACTTCCGTGAAGATCTGGAGCTCGTGGAAGAAGAAGAAAAGGAGCGGATCGAAGAGAGGATCAAGAGGACGTAAGAATCGTCATCATCTGGCTTCCCTCCAACTCGTGGTTCAAGGAACATCATCAATCGGCCTTGAAAAATAAAGGGGGATCACTTCTATATCTTCTATCAGTTCTTTGTGATGTGTTCTATGATCTATATTTTGGGTTTGAGCATGCCTGAATATTTGTGTTCATTTTCTGAACATTAGAGATATTTGTGTGTGTGACTGTTTGTGTATACGGTCGTGTTTGATCGCCTACGTGCGATCGTGTTTGTGTCATTGTGCTGCGGTTGTTGTAGCGTGTATGTGTGTGTTGTGATCCGGTCGTCGAATCGTGTATGTGTTTGTGATCCAGTCGTCGGATCGTGTGAGAGACTTCATCTCCGTCTGTGTGTGTGTTGGGGTGTGTCCCCGTGTGTGTGTGGGCATCGTCCCGTGTGTGTTTGGAGCGTCGTCTCCGTTTGGGGATTTATCCCCGAGTGAAGCCTCACCGGGTTTGGTGAGGGGTGGACATAGGGAGCCCGTCGTGGTCCCGAACCACCTTAAAAATCCCCGTGTCTTGTGGTTTGATCTTTGTGGTTGTGTGCTTCGCTATCTTATCTATTTATGCAATCGTGTGAGCTCGGTGAGACTGAGTGAATTAAGTTTAAATCTGTTTAGATTAAATTCCTCAATCTCATCAATCTTGTTAATTCCGCTGTGCGCTAGTTTATGTTTTTAATCGGACATAGTTTATAGTAGAAGGATCTATTCACCCACCCTCTAGATCCGTGTTCTTGCACTACGGGACCCAACAGTCATGACTATTTCGCTACCACGTTTCGAGCAAGTTTTCGCAGCTATTGGTTCGGGACGTGACAGAAGTGATATCAGAGCTTGGGTTGTTTAAGTCCTAGGTTCTTGTCCATAGGTATAGGTTGCCTTGAGTATTAGGTCGTATAATCTATATCATTCCTTCTTGTCACCCGGTGAGATTGGGTAGTGCCTCGGGTTAAGTAATAGCATATGTATATATAAAACTATGGTAGTGAGGCACGTAAGGGTAATAAGATCATTAATCTTTAGTTATTTTTGCAGGAGTCTAGACCTTGCGAGAGGCGAAGCAAGAGGGCGTATGGGTAGGTTAAGGCCCGATTTTGTTAGAAGGAGGCGAGCATGTCATGAAGGATCTCGGAGCAATAAGAAGAGAAGGAGTAATATGTTGCAAAGGAAGTGTTTCTCTTGTCATAAATTGGGTCATCATGCTGAGGAATGATGGAGGAAGCGTGGAGCGTGTCTTTGCTGTGGAAGAAGGAATCATAGGATAGCCAATTGCCCTAAGCTATCCCTGCAGGCTAAAGTTAAAGATGGATCGGAACCAGTATTAAAGGAGCCCGACTCTACTATCAAAGAAGAAGTGATAGGAGATATCCCTCATCCTTAACCGTAGTTAGTCATTTTTCATTCCTCTAGGTGTTAGATTTTATTAGCATGATTATTGTGAGTAATTAATGGATGGATTTAATCTTAATTTATATATATATATATATATATATATATATATATATATATATATATATATATATATATATATATCGGTGAATTTGGGGACCAGATTCCTTAAAGTGGGGGAGGATGTAACACTCTGGTTAATTAATAAGGGTTAAAAATAAAAATAAAATATATATATAAGTTGAAATGAAAAAATAAGGTATAGAAAAAAATTGAGTTCGATAAGTAAGTTAATGGTTTAATGAATAAATAATTGAGCTAAGCCCCAATTAAATTTTTAGTAAAGCCAATTTATTAAATGGGTTAAAATATTTATATACATTCGAATTAACTTGGCCAACTTCCTTATCTAAATGTTACTACCATTGTTTAAAGACAAAAATTACATCGATTAAGAGCGAATAATACAATTCAAATGACAGTAAAGGAAAAGCATGGCAACCTAGATTTAAAACAAATCAATTACTCATGACCTAGTTAGGCATCTTAACTTCATAAGTGTCCGAGAGCTAAACAGAGAGGTTGTTGAGGGTGCCTTTGTTTGGACTGTTGTCATCACCATCACACCCGAGGAGTCCCAAGTCTCAGTCCCACCTGAAGTCCAGACAATCTTGCAGGACTTCCAAGACATCTTCCCTGAGGACCTGCCCTCTATACTCCCTCTAATGCATGATGTACAACACGCCATTGACCTTGTCCCTGGGTCCACCCTACCCAACCTTCCTCATTACTGACTGAACCCCAAGGAGCATGCTGAGCTCTAAAGAATTGTCGAGGACCTTATTCAAAAGGGTTTCCTCAAGGTGAGCAAGAGCCCATGTGCTGTTCCTGCCTTGCTCACACCCAAGAAAGATGGCACCTGGATGATGTGTGTTGACAGCCGTGCCATCAAAAAAATTTCTATCAAGTATAGATTTTCAATTCCCCGTCTTGATGACATGCTTGACATGATGAGTGGAGCCACCATCTTTTCCAAGATTGACTTGAAAAGTGGCTACCACCAGGTCCTAATCCGACCAGGGGATGAGTGGAAGACAGCCTTCAAAATAAAAGAAGGACTGTATGAATGGCTCGTCATGCCGTTTGGGCTATCTAATGTCCCCAGCACTTTCATGGGGCTTATGACGGAAGTCCTTCGCCCTCTCATTGGTCGATTTGTTGTCGTCTACTTTGACGACATTCTCATCTATAGCCACAACCCTCAGGACCACATCCAACATTTGAGGGAAGTCTGCAAGACTTTGAGGAGAGAAACCCTGTATGTCAATCTTAAGAAATGTGAATTCATGACAGACCAGGTCACTTTCCTCGACTTTGTGGTTTCGAGTCATGGAGTGTCTGTGGACCAATCCAAAGTCCAAGTCTTAGTAGACTGGCCTGAGTCCCAGAACGTCCATGACGTTCGCAGTTTTCATGGGCTAGCCACTTTCTACAGACGCTTTATAAAGAATTTAAGCACCATTATGGCACCCATTACGGATTGCATCTGTAAGGAAAATTTTGAGTGGACTAAGGCTGCCTCCCAGGCTTTTCTCATCATAAAGGAGCTCATGACCAAAGCCCATGCCCTTCGCCTGCCAGACTTTTCCAAAGTCTTTGAAATATCCTGTGATGCATCTGGCGTAGGTATAAGATGAGTGCTTAGCCAGGAAAGTCACCCTGTGGCATACTTCAGTAAGAAGCTTTCTGATGCAAAGCTTTGTTACTCCACCTATGATAAGGAGTTCTATGCCGTAGTCCAAGCTCTCAAATACTGGAGACATTATCTCTTACCTCAAGAGTTTATCTTATACTCAGACCACGAGACTTTAAAATTTCTTAGCTCTCGAAAGGGCTTAAACCCTAGCCATGGTCGGTGGGTAGAATTCCTCCAGTCCTTCACCTTTGTCATAAAACATAAGGCTGGAAAAGAGAATAAGGTGGCTGATGCCTTGAGTCGAAGGGTCTCTCTTCTTTCCACTGTTTGGGTAGAGGTCACCGGATTTGACTGCATGAAGGAACTCTATGGAGAGTGTCCAGACTTTGGCACTGCCTACTCTGCCTTGTCCGTTGGATCCTCGACCGCATTTGCTGACTATCTACTTCAAGATGGTTTTCTTTTTCGAGGACAGCAACTCTGTGTCCCGAAGACTTCTGTACGGGACTTCCTGATTTGGGAAATACATGTTGGAGGTCTGACTGGTCACTTTGGACGAAACAAGGCCATCCATTCTGTGAAAGAGCATTTTTATTGGCCTGGCCTGAAGAAAGATGTGGCCAAGATTGTAGCCCAGTGTAGGACATGCACAATGGACAAACAGGTCAAACAAAACACTGGTCTCTACACTTCTCTCCCCATTCCTGATAGACCGTGGGTTGATGTGAGTATGGATTTCATCCTTGGATTACCTCGCACTGCTCACAAACATGACTCCATCTTCGTGATAGTTGATCGATTCTCTAAGATGGCCCATTTCATTACATATTCCAAAATATCTAATGCATCTAGAGTAGCCCACCTGTTCTTTGATGAAGTCATGCGTCTGCATTGTCTCCCCCAAATCATAGTGTCTGACCGAGATGTCCAATTCACTAGTTACTTTTAGAAGACACTTTGGCACCTAGTTGGCACTAAAGTCAAATTCTCCACTGTCTATCACCCACAAACCGATGGGCAAACAGTGGTCGTCAATAGGAGTTTAGGGAATCTATTAAGGTGTCTTATAGGGGATCATTCTGGCACTTGGGATCTTCTTTTGCCTCGAGCCGAATTTACATACAATAGCTCTGTCAATAGGTCCATAGGCATGAGTCCATTTGAGGTCGTGCATGGATACAAACCTAGGAAACATGTGGATCTCATTCTCCTCCCCTTCGAGTCCAGGACATCCAAGTCAGCTGAGGAATTTGCACAGCATGTCAAAGGTCTGCATGAGTCAATTAGCATGTAAATAAACCTCAGTACTGAGACCTATAAATGATTGGCTGATTCGCATAGGCGTCACCATGAATTTCAAGAAGGTGACTTGGTTATAGTATGAGTTCGACTCGAACGACTCCCCTCGGGAGCCGTTAAAAAGTTGCAAGTCCGAAGTGATGGTCCCTTCCAAATACTGAGGAAGATTGGCTCCAATGCTTATATTGTGGACTTACCTCCTGAATATGGGATTAGCTCTACTTTCAATGTGGCAGACCTAGTGACCTACAAGGAATCCACAGCGATTCCTAATGACCCTTTCGAGCCTTCTCCTCCCATTGAGAGTGAGCTCACCCCTGTGCGTCCCACAGCCTCGAGAGCACCGCGTGAGCAAATTGAGAGGATACTGGATGAGTAGGTGACAGCTACACGGAGCAGGGTGTACCAGCGCTACCTTGTCTGCTGGCGGGACCGTCCACCTTCTTATGATTCCTGGATCAGCCGGGAAGATCTCCAGCGCCTCGATCCAGACCTGTTGGAGCACTACTAGAGTAGTGTCCCCTCTACTCGGGAGTGTTGGTGGGGACACCGGGCCCACTACCGGACCCACTACTCGGAGCCGATGCCGCACCGCCCCGACATCACCGAGCTTGTGGCTCGGAGACTCACTTGAAGACTCGGCGTCCTGAGTACGTATTTGTGTATGTATTTATGTATTATGTGTATAATACATGTATTACTACATGTATTATTTACTTTTTGTTTTATTAGGCTAGTCATAGTCAAAAGTTGTGTGTATTTTATTTTTAAACCCAAGAGTCAAAAAATAGTTGGTGTGGTTTGTTTTATTAGGCTAGGACATGGAAGTCATTAGTTGAAATGACTAAGGGTATGTTTGTCCAAGTGTAAAATAGCCTTTCCTATATAAAGGGGGCTAATGTGTTGGTTTTCATATGATAGAAAAGATTGAAAGATTGAAAGCATGTATGTGTTTCCTCCCCTTCTTGCTTCCCTTCCCTCTTAGCTCCCTTGCGAGATTTGAGTGTCGCCCGGTGAGAGGCCGTCCGGTGTGAGATCGAGCTGCGCGAGACAGTGGTTATCCCATCCCGTCCACGTCACGGAGTGCCGTCGATCCTTCCTCCGATGTTGTCGCGTCATAACCCTTCAAATTCTTCTATAAAGTTCCCCCCTTAGAATTTCAAGGGGCATCACATCATCGGACCACAGGCATCACAGGTCTCACCTCCAACACTCCAGAAGCACATGGAGCAAGGCATGTGTTGGTTGCTTGGCTTGGTCGGCATAACACACGCCGAGGGTATGTTGAACAAAAACCCCTTGTGAGCGACGTCACGTGGTTCGGAAATGAAGATGGAGAGAGCGGAGCGCGCGGGCTCCTCTTTTGCTTTTATCCTGGTGCTTTAAGCTGCAACACAAAGAGATCAAGAGAGAAGAGAGAAGGGGCCAGCACGGGAGATTGCTTCGGCGGGGCGAGCGGGACAGATATAATGCAAAAATTAAATAACGGAAATTGAAACGGCCATTGCGGGAAGCAACTCGCCGCGGCCTCGAGAATATAACAGTTGGAAGAATAACGCGTAATATAATGGCGGGAATTTAAAGGGCCATTGCGGGAGATTACCCTCCGCGGCCTCGAGAATATAACAGATATAAGAGACAGATATGAAGAATAACACGTAATATAATGACAGAAATTTAAAGGGCCATTGCGGGAGATGACCATCCGCGGCCTCGAGAATATAACAGATATAAGAGACAGATACGAGAGTGATGCAGATTATGAAGAACAAAATTTAAACGGCCATTGCGGGAAGTAACTCACCGCGGCCTCGAGAATATGGCAATTATAAGAGACAAATGTGATAAAGAGGCAGAATATGAATGACAAAAATTAAACGGTCATGGCGGGAAGTAACTCTCCGCGGCCTCGAGAATATAAGGTGATCGCCAGGGGTCGAGGACCCCAAAATAGAAAGAGATCGCGCCTACCTCAAGAGCGGGAGACGGTGGGTTGCTTCTTCCTCTCCTACCGGCCGGCCGATGGAGAGGGCTTTCCTCGGTTACCCTTGCAAAACAATAGACAATAAACGAACGGAATTAGAAAACGGCAGTGTAGTAAAAATTCCTTGCAATAAAAGTAACGAGATCGTGACCTGACACACACCTAGTTGGTGTGGTTTTAAACCCCTCTCGGACTCGAGTAGGAGGAAAATGCGATGACGAATGCAAGAAGTATGCAAGAGGCGACACCCTTATGAAGGGAGATAGAGGATGCGGTATGATGAATGTAAAGAACTATAGGGAAAAAGGGGAAGAAATGGCTTATTGGATGAGCCGATGGTGAGATCCGGCGGAGCTTCGGCAGTGTGGGGACGACGTGGAAGCGCGGTGGACGAAGACAGTCTTCCTCTCGCGAGCCTGGACACCCGAGAAGCCGGCAGGACCTCCTCCTACAAAAAGACCTCACGGGTTAGAAAAATGACTCCGGCAGCCTCTAGGCTCCGACAGCCTATCGGATCGCTTCTTATGATGCGGGACGGGACCACGGACACGACAAGCTCGCGATCGTCCCTTAACGAGGGAAGCGTCGGATGTGCGCGGTTGAGAAACCGGCAATGAGCTAGGGTGGTCGGCTCTCTTTTGCGCCCGGATCGGGTCACGGGACGGCTTCGCTCTCTCTCGCAGCAGTGATATTATAAATTGAAGGCGAGCTAGGTATCCCTACACATGCTCTCTAGCAGCGGCATATAAAGCATATAAAGAATTAAGCTAATGCCAAGTGTAAGGGTGAAGGCGATACCTCCACGCTCTCGGCGTGGCGAAGACGGCACCCGGCCGAAGTTCGTACTCCCGGGAACTTAGTACATTATGTTTACAGCAGTACAAATAAGCCCACTCCACGCAGGGAGGTAAAGGGCGACACAAGTGGGCCCGGGAGGACCAAGTTCGGGTTGACGGGCGGTTTCGGGCAATGCTTCGGCTTCACGCGTACTCGTGCTAGTGGGGGCCCACGTGTTGACCGGAGGGGTCGTGTGGGGCCTGATGACTCTTCTATTGTGGAGACACTTGGGAAGCGTTCCCCTGGGATGGCGAGCTGCTGGAATGACCGCCGGACGCCGGGCGGCCCTCGGACGACGCTCGCCGGGAACTCGGCCACGAATCTGAAAATTCTGTTTGCAGACGCGCGACTTGGAGAAAACTGCTGCTGCGATCAGCCCCGTCGTCGGAATGCGACGAGGTTGGCGCCGTTGGAAAGCTGACTCAGAATACCTCGACGTAGGGGTCTTGAAATTTTGAGCTTCAGAAGACGAAGGGAGGGATAGCAGGAATTCGGAGAAGAAGGTTCTGTCCTGAGTGGACAGAACACCGAAACCGTTGGCAACGACGCGTCGGCGGCGAGTCGATGGCGGCGGCGATCACCGGAGTTGCTTCAGATGCTGGAGGGGATCAAGGGGGAAGGGATTACACTCTAGAAAGGGGACTGGAGGTGGAGGAACCAGGGAGAGAGAGGGGAGGGGCTCAAGATCTAATTGGGGGCAAATGCCTTTTTTTCCTTCATTAATTCCTTCAATATGAAAAATACAACCTTATATAGGATGCCAACCAAACTCAACCTCAACCCTTAGATCTAGGGGTTTGGATTGAAGGGCTGGGATACAATGTGAATCACACATTTAATACATTAGTTTAATCTAATTTGACCATGCTTATTCAACCTTGGACTAAAGCTATTCAAACACCACCTAACAAGCCTAATAAGGCCAAAAGAGGGGGCGCCCCATTCATGGGCCTCTCTTGGGCCTAGGCTGGTCCAAGGCAAGCCAACTCAACCCATTAACTCAAGTCTAGACTTGGGCCTTCCAAGTCTTGGTGGTCCATGAGAGGGAGTGGCCCAATTGGGCCTTAAATGACTAATATGGTCCATAAGGGTGGCACTTGGTCCAATATGAACTAGGCTTTCTAATGGACTCTACTAAATGGCAATATAACCTTGGACTTGACATAACAAATGGCCCATTGGCTTGATATAAGCCTTACAAGGAGCCCAAAAGAAAGAAAATACACAATTACAATCTCATACAAGCCATAACTCACAAATACACTTCACCCGTGTATGGAAATCGCCTTTGATGCCCCATCAATTCTCCCCGGGTGGGAGGAACTCGACCCCGTCGAGTAGGGGTATGGCTGCTCCGGTACTCCGGCGGATCCGTCACCGTGCTAAGTAGCGCGGGTATGCTCCACTCCAAGTGATCAGCACCTGCTCATTCCATATATACTCGATATGCGCACTGCTATGGCTAAAGGTGGTCACTCCGAAGGGGCACTCTCAAAGGAAGGAAACAGCTCGAAGACTCATTAGGAATCACCGCTGAGTCCCTATAGGTGACTGATCCGGGTATAGATGTAGAACCGATCCCATACTCATCGAGTGAGTCGACTCGCTTCACACTCATAAGAGAACGACACGAGCTTGCACAAGACACATGCAGACTCACCATGCACTGACACATGAATGAAAATCACACAAACAATCGACTCAAAATCACCACCCAAACAAACCACACAAAGAAAACACACCGACTCAACTATGACCCTAGACACACCTAATGTTAGTCCGACCCGTACATGGGTGATGGCGGACCAGGACACCCGAATGTGTGCCATGCATGCATGTTATGTAGCCGGAGATGGGTGGCATGAGGTACACCTAAATGTCCAAGTATGACCCAGTCATGCATGGACGGCCCTTTGGATTTGGGAGACTTGAGAGGGCTAGGAAAGCCCAGTGTGGAAGAGCTGGGTGGTGGTGTATCGTGGACGGGCTTGGTGGGTATGGAGGACCCGGCCCGTAGGAAAGGGGTATGAAAGTGGACTTCCCCGATAAGGTATGAGGGAAGTGATGGGTCACGGGGCCCACTAGAGTAGGGGTCAAATGGGTCAAAGAATGTGTGACCCCTTGTGGTGGGTTCCCACAAGTCACGGTCCCACGTGTAGAAGTTTTGAAGGTGTGGATAATCACCTTTTTGAATTGTGATGGGTGGGACGGGGACCGTAGGCAAGAAGTATGATTCCTCCCTCGGACAAAAGGGTATGAATTCAGGCTCGTCCGGTAAGGGAAGGAGTAAGAGGACCTCCGTGGTGATACAACCCACGGTGCACTCGGAGGTAATAGACCCTAAGGCCGGATGAGTGAGGCTAAGACTAGTGGGTTGGTCAAAGCCTCGGGCCAAAAGGTGCGTCAACTCCCATTGTGAATCCAATCCCATGACAAGATCATCCAATGTGTCAACATGGTGACGAGATCGAAAGGTGGTATGGAATGAGTTGACTGGCACTAAAGGTAAGGTGGGGTCCATGGACGGGAAGGGATGTGGGACCAAGCCATCCTTGAGCCATCTAAGAAGTGGCTCGGCTATGTAAAGTGTTCCCGTAAGAAACACGGGTGGCTCGGGCTTTGGTAGTTCCCACTTTGATGGTTTCGAATGAAGACCGGAGGTAGATAACAATGGAGCATCCATGGGTGGTGGAGTAGCTTGTGTCCTTTCCCACCAATCCGAAATCATTTTCTTTATTTCCTCTAAGGAGCGGGTTGGAGGAGGGACCTTGGGGTGGACTAGCTCCTTAACTCTTGGCTCGGGTGTGGACCTAGGCTCGGTTATAAGCGGGACTTCCACTCGGTTGGAGGTGCTTGAGTGGGTTGGGATGGGAGTGCCAAGGGGAGGTTGGTTGGTGGTGCATGGGCGGGCCACTAGATTGGGGTCACTTTGGTGGGCTTGGACGGCGGTGAAGGGGTGGGATTGGGTAGAGGTGTGGCCCACTTGATTGTGGGTGAGTTGGTGGGGTTGGTGAGTGGAATGACCTCCGTGGTTGGAGGTAGGTGGGCGGGGAACGTAGGCCCTCCTAAGCACTCTCTTCATTTCCCACCATGACTCGATGGGCCTTAGATTCCTATCCTCCCTCCAATATTTGATGTCCCTCCAAGTTGCAGCGGCTTCACCAAAAAGTCGCCTTTTGGCAACATCGACTTGCATGGGCCCGTACATGATGTACACCTCGAAGTAATCATCCATAATGGCTTCCCATTCTAGATAGACACTCGGGTCATCGGACCCGTAGAAATCCCGGGTTTCGGGCCTCGTGGGGTGGTTCGGGTGGTCCTTCCATTTGAGATAGTATCGCCACCATCCGGGAGTTTGGGACTCCATGGGACACGGGGAAACTAGTGGATGGCCATGCCGACACTCGGACCAAAACACTAGACACGACACTAAGTAATGCAAAGTTGGAATGCACTAACTAATGCACACTAAGGACCCTAGACGTAAACCAAGACTCGGTACGGGGCGGAGACAATCGACCCGAAGGTCACTCGCACAAGTGTGCGGCCTTCCCGATAGGCGTAACCTAACGGTCGGACAACACCTTTTTATATACCGAGTAAAAGGATGTATGCGACCCAAAAACGACTCTTTTTGTTGTTTTAAAAATATGATGATCCTAAACACGACTTAGACAGACTAATGACTACATGACACTCTTTTTTTTTTTTGAATGTAAACACCCTAGACTCAACCTGGCTCTGATACCAAATTGATGCGGGACGGGACCACGGACACGACAAGCTCGCGATCGTCCCTTAACGAGGGAAGCGTCGGATGTGCGCGGTTGAGAAACCGGCAATGAGCTAGGGTGGTCGGCTCTCTTTTGCGCCCGGATCGGGTCACGGGACGGCTTCGCTCTCTCTCGCAGCAGTGATATTATAAATTGAAGGCGAGCTAGGTATCCCTACACATGCTCTCTAGCAGCGGCATATAAAGCATATAAAGAATTAAGCTAATGCCAAGTGTAAGGGTGAAGGCGATACCTCCACGCTCTCGGCGTGGCGAAGACGGCACCCGGCCGAAGTTCGTACTCCCGGGAACTTAGTACATTATGTTTACAGCAGTACAAATAAGCCCACTCCACGCAGGGAGGTAAAGGGCAACACAAGTGGGCCCGGGAGGACCAAGTTCGGGTTGACGGGCGGTTTCGGGCAATGCTTCGGCTTCACGCGTACTCGTGCTAGTGGGGGCCCACGTGTTGACCGGAGGGGTCGTGTGGGGCCTGATGACTCCTCTATTGTGGAGACACTTGGGAAGCGTTCCCCTGGGATGGCGAGCTGCTGGAATGACCGCCGGACGCCGGGCGGCCCTTGGACGACGCTCGCCGGGAACTCGGCCACGAATCTGAAAATTCTGTTTGCAGACGCGCGACTTGGAGAAAACTGCTGCTGCGATCAGCCCCGTCGTCGGAATGCGACGAGGTTGGCGCCGTTGGAAAGCTGACTCAGAATACCTCGACGTAGGGGTCTTGAAATTTTGAGCTTCAGAAGACGAAGGGAGGGATAGCAGGAATTCGGAGAAGAAGGTTCTGTCCTGAGTGGACAGAACACCGAAACCGTTGGCAACGACGCGTCGGCGGCGAGTCGATGGCGGCGGCGATCACCGGAGTTGCTTCAGATGCTGGAGGGGATCAAGGGGGAAGGGATTACACTCTAGAAAGGGGACTGGAGGTGGAGGAACCAGGGAGAGAGAGGGGAGGGGCTCAAGATCTAATTGGGGGCAAATGCCTTTTTTTCCTTCATTAATTCCTTCAATATGAAAAATACAACCTTATATAGGATGCCAACCAAACTCAACCTCAACCCTTAGATCTAGGGGTTTGGATTGAAGGGCTGGGATACAATGTGAATCACACATTTAATACATTAGTTTAATCTAATTTGACCATGCTTATTCAACCTTGGACTAAAGCTATTCAAACACCACCTAACAAGCCTAATAAGGCCAAAAGAGGGGGCGCCCCATTCATGGGCCTCTCTTGGGCCTAGGCTGGTCCAAGGCAAGCCAACTCAACCCATTAACTCAAGTCTAGACTTGGGCCTTCCAAGTCTTGGTGGTCCATGAGAGGGAGTGGCCCAATTGGGCCTTAAATGACTAATATGGTCCATAAGGGTGGCACTTGGTCCAATATGAACTAGGCTTTCTAATGGACTCTACTAAATGGCAATATAACCTTGGACTTGACATAACAAATGGCCCATTGGCTTGATATAAGCCTTACAAGGAGCCCAAAAGAAAGAAAATACACAATTACAATCTCATACAAGCCATAACTCACAAATACACTTCACCCGTGTATGGAAATCGCCTTTGATGCCCCATCATCTTAGCTCCCTCAGAACTGAAGGGGTGGGCCTCTATTTATAGGGCTCCGGAGGGTGGAGGCGTCCAGGACCCTATACACCTCCATCAGGGCCGAAGTAATATTTTATTCTATTTTTATTCATTTTTTTGAATATTTTAGTGGAGGCGTCCAGGGTCCCGGACGCCTCAATAAGGTCCACCGAACTCCACCGAAAGCCGCACGCGGTTTGGCACAACGCGTGATTTTGTGAGCGGCGTCTCGTGATTCAGAAATGGGCGCGTCCAGCTGCCTGGACGCTTCCACAATTGGCTTTTTTCACACACGACAAACCGTCGGTCGGTGGACGGGGCCCGGTGGGCAAGTTGATGGAGGCGTCCAGAGTCCTGGACGCCTCCAAAAAATTATATTTTTATTTTTGTTTTGTTTTATGCCAAAGCTGGCATTTTTGTATTTTTTATATTTGTTTTCATGGAGGCGTCCAGGGGCCTGGACGCCTCCATAAATATATATATTTTTTATGTATTTTTTTGTCTTAAAAAATAAATTAAAGTAATGGAGGCGTCCAGGGGCCTGGACGCCTCCATTAAGACCCTCCGGGTCCACTGAAAAGGCGTCGGCAGCTCCCCGGCGGGCACCCTTCCTGGTTCCGGAATTCTTTGGCGTGTCTGAATGGTGTTGATGCCATCCGAATGCTGCAACGAGACGATTCCGGATGCCAAAAAGGGCGGAAGAAGATTCAAGAAAAGGAAGCACTCAAGTGATTCAAAAATGCGTAAGCCGTCGCGGGGCGTCGTACAGTAATATGAGACTTTCTCAAGAGATGTCAGGAAAGGCGTGTCTACAGCTGCCCCGCCTGGGCGTCTGCTTTTCAAGGGAGTGACACGTAATGGAAGGGTATCGAAGTGAAATAGAATGAAGTGGGATCGGACTGATAAGTTGATGCCAAGGTGTGATGAGACGCGCTTTTGACGTTACTGTTTGGAATCTTTCCTGAAGTTTCAATGAGGCGACCTTGAAGGAGGTCTTTCAAATTTTGACGATTTACTTGGACGGAGATCAAATAAGGGTGGGTGAGATGTGTGCTCAGGCAGGAAACAAAAAGAGACCAACTTCTCGGTGTGGAAGTACCTGGGTCATAAACTTGCAGGTTTCACCTTCGGTGAGTGGTTACCAGCCAATGTGGAAGTGTTGCGGCCAAGGTGGGTCAAACAAAGTTAAAAGTAAAGAAATATCTGAGAGTTTGTCCAAACAAGGGTTTCCTTTGGAAGAGTAGCGTAGGGCCGTTTCAAGGAAACTCAGTATTTCATTCGGAGTGGAATATCTCATATTTGTCGGAATTGAAACACATCGGCTTTCACAATCGAATCACTTGAATGATCTTCCGTCCTATATGAATGCATGCTGGGTTTAAATAAAAATTTAAAACAAACTAAAATAGAAAATAGCCAAGGATAATATTGTCAACTTGTTAAGAATGGGTCAGGATACCGATCCGCTGAGCCGACACTGGGCTGGGGCCCGTTTATCCGCACACCAACTCACTGAATGGAACCGTCGTCCCCATGCTATCACAAGTTAACGGCCTATCCGTTCAACCAAAATTCTTCCGGGATCATCACTGTTTTTGTTGAAGAGGAACTCAAATCTCAGATTCGTTCGGGCCGCGAGGTCCTTGACATGTTCTAGTAGCGTGGGTATCATATACTACGATGCATGACATGGTGGGACCAACCATTGAAAGGTGGGACAGGAGATAGGACAAAGACGTCCGTTAGTAAAACCTGCATAGGCCAGCATGGATTAATAACATCAGAAAGTAATAGAATCGTAACAGAATCGCACCACAATGGAAAGGAGATCTAGCCAAAATCCTGACACTGACCGTTGATGTGACATGTTTAGTCCTATAGTGATCTTCCTTCCTATAAGAACTCCCCTTAGGCTAGTTCATTCAAATGCACCAAGGTGGGTTTTGGAAGCTCAGGAGAGGAAGGAGAGGAGATTCTAGAGATCTCAGGATGGAAGGAGAGTCTTCCCGTGTTATGAAGAGGAGCAGGCCTGGCAGCGAGATTCGGTGACTCTCCGACCTCGAGGGTCATCTCAACGGGATGATCATGTCGCATATGGTAAGCTGATTCATTTCAACTTTTCTCCTCTTGAACCTTCTTCTCACTTGCTCCCTTCCTCCTTCTTTCTTTTCCTTTTTCAGCCATATCCACTCTTCCCGGGCCCGAGGAAGTTTTCCAAATTGCCATGGCTTTCAAAGTTAACTTCCAACATATCCATCGGCATGAGGGCCATACTCTCGAAGTGGCATCTATAGGGGCTCCTTATTCACGCCAAACACAACGAGAAGATTCGTATGGACTGGGCGGCTATGGGCGCACTAGTGGAGATCTGGCATCTCCAGACCCACACTTTTATCTTCCCGACCTTCGAGGCGACCATCCTCCTCGAGAAGGTGGAACTTCTGCTCGGATTGAAGAAATTCAAGAGTGACAGGAAGGTGAAGGCTATGCGGATGTTGACACGGGGGACTTCCGAAAGCGTCCTTGGAAGCTGCATGCCGCCCGACACAGCCCGAAAGGTTCGTACTCAAAAGGGAATTGATTTGCAAAAGCTCGCGGAATGGGTCATGGAGGCCCTGAGAGGGTTGCCAGACGATGACTATTTGGAGGGAATCATGAAAGGGTTCACCATTTGTCTGGCGGGTGCTCTCTTGTTTCCTTATACCGACAACATGGTGGAGGAAGACCAACTGAGTGCTATCTGTGGGATTTGGCGTGGAAAGAGGGTGGGACCCGCTATCCTTGCCTACCTGTATAGTGGCCTTACTGCCTCGAGCATGGGTAAGCCTCCTTTTGGTTGCGCACTTGTCCTGAATTGCTGGCTGGATTTGCATTTCAAGTTTGATCACTGTGAGGGAATGCCAACCGCTTTGAAGCTCTTCCAACAAAGCCCTCTTTATCACATAGCCGACGTGATAGGCTTTGGTGGCACCGTGGCGAACCGTGTTCCGTGGCTAAAAAGACGTGAAGACTGGCGGTCTCACTTTCGAACCGTGACACAAAGCTTCTTCTCTTGCGCACCGACATGTTTACTTCTGCTTGAGCTCCTCATGAGGTCTTCTTGTGAAGTTGATCTCCAACTGATTGGTGCGACCGAGTTTGTCCTTTACAACGCGCATCGGTGCTGCCTCCAGATCGGCATTCCATGTCATTCGTTCCCACTACCGACTGGCACCGTTCTTTTGAAGAAGAGAGAGTTGGGCACTGAAGCGGATGCGAAGGAAGCGAAGGCCGTCAAAGCACCCTGGAAGACAAGTGTTGCGGGAAAGGCCTTAGCGCATGTGGGGGAAGAATGCGTTGAGGAGGGCTTATGTAACTGAACTGGGGAAGTTAAGGCCTAAGGCGCCTAAGCCCCTGATGTAACTCGTCCTGCTTTCTGATGGAATAAAATCTAGAATTTGGATGTTTCGGACCCCCGTCCCCCTAATAATTATTTTTTTGTGATTTATTTTTCTTTGTGTTTTTTTTTATTTTTGTTACGCTTATCTGGAATGATTTTTCTTATTATTATTATTTTCTTTTTTTCTCTTTTTTCTTCTTTTTTTTTGAAATTTTTATTATGGGGGCGTCCAGAGTCCTGGACGCCCCTAAGCTTTTATTTTTATTTTTAAAATTTTTATTTTTGGGGGGTGTCCAGGGTCCTGGACGCCCCTAATTCTTTTATTTTTATTTTAAAATTTTTATTTTTTTGGGGGCGTCCAGGGTCTTGGACGCCCCTACAATAATTTTTTTTTTTAATTTTTGGAATTTTTTGTTTGGGGGCGTCCAGCCGCCTGGACGCCCCTACTTTTTTTGATTTTTTTTTAAAAAAAGAAAAAAGTGGGTGCGTTCAGGCGCCTGGACGCCCCAAAAAAGGGTGATTCCTTATATAAAGGGGGGCCTCACCCCCCCCCTTCCACTTCTACTGTTCATTCTAATGACTTGTTCACTCTAAACGACCTATTCCCAGTTCCAATGGAGCAAAGAGGCCCGAGCCAGGGTGGAGAGAAGCGGAAACGACGGGTTCGTCGTCCGAGGAGGTCGAGGGATCATGCAGAGGAGGTTGTCGCAAGAGAGGAGATCGCTGCAGAAGAGGAGATAGCCGTGGAAAAGGAGGCGCCTCCTTTGGCCGTGGAGGGCCCTGCGGGCGCTAGCGACACGGGAGAGGACGAGCACGATCCGGTAAGCCCCTTAGACTTCCATTCTATTGGTTCACTAGGTTAAACGGGCGGACAAGAGGCTGTGTGGAGAAGGCCGAGGAGTGGGGGAAGGAGGCGTCCAGGGGCCTGGACGCCTCCAAAAAATTTTATTTTTATTTTTATTATTTGTTTTTTTGGGTTATTACGTAAATAAAATAAATAAATAAATATAAAATAAGGAGGCGTCCAGGGCGGTGGACGCCTCCACGATAATATATATTATTTATTCATTTTTGTTTTAATTTTTGTTAAAAAAAGAAATAAAAAAATAGGAAGGAGACGTCCAGAAGGTTGGACGCCTCTAAAAATATATATATAATAAATATTATGTACAGTGTTATTGTTTATTATTATCCATGATTCTGATGTGTTGCCCTGTTGGTTTTATGGTGTGCAGGGCGTGATGAAGGGCCGGATCAGCTGGTCTCTAGTGGTGGCAGCGTACCGTGGGCTGCCAGACTTCCAGAGGGCACGTGTGGACGCCATGGGCTTTGGAGCCTTCCTCAGGATCGAGCCCTTCCGGCTCGACCTTCCTCTTATCCAGGCATTGAGGGAGCGGTGGGATGCGCCGAGTCGAACGTTTCTGATGCCCTGGGGGCACATGGTGCCGACACTTGAAGACGTAGCTCGGATCACCGGGCTATGAGTTGACGGAGAGGCGGTCAGCGGGGTCACCTACCCCGACTACCGAGAGAGTGCCCTGGACCTGCTGTGGTTAGAGACGAGCGTGACCGACAGAGACAGCAGGGTAGTCGGTCGAGTGGAGATTATGGAGGCGCTCGGATTCGTCGACCCGCGCCAGCGGGTTAGCGAGACTAGAGCGAAGTTTCTGGCACGACTGGAGGGAGATGCCCGTGCAGCTTTCACCCAGGACTCGAGGGAGCGGGAGCTGGTGGACTAGACCTTCGGAGGTTTCTTTTCTTCTTCCTGGGCCACCTTCTGCTGGGGACGAAGGGGGATGGCATCCACTGCCGCTTCCTCAGGATCCTGGCGGACCTGGATAGAGTGGGACACTATGCGTGGGGAGCGGCTTTGCTTGCTCATCTGATCGCCGATCTCTCCCAGACTTCGGAGAAGGAGACGACAGTCAGTGGCTTCGCACCTTTTCTCCAGGTAAATATTTTTTTATGCATTCTATCGTAGTTAAATATGTAATTATTTTACTAATGATGTATGATGGATGCAGGTGTGGAGCTATTACTATTTCCCGATGGGGAGGGCTAGGCATGGGAACAGGAGAGCCGTGTCTCTGGCGCGACGGTGGAGGCCGGTCGTGGTTACGGCACCCCACGGCTACCAGCTAGCGTCGCTTCGTCGGGAGCTGAGCGAGTATCCCGAGGCCATGGTATGATGCGTATATATATATATATATATATATATATATATATATATATATATATATATATATTTGGTGTTTTTATACATGTGACAGAATGGCAACTAACATGATGTATGTATGGTGATGCAGGTGGTGTGGAGACCCTACCTGGGCATGGGCGACGCTGGCCAGCCTTGGGTTGTAGCAGGTCTTCCTCGTTTCGGGCGGGACGTGTGGGTCCATTGCCTGAACGAGATCGAGCCGCTGCGGCTCAGACTGGTTATGAGGACGTTGGGGCTAGCCCAGGAGTGGGTTGATGTAGATGAGCTGGCCCGCATCGGGCGGAAGACCAAGGGGAAGGCGAAGATTGTGGACTAGCGTACGCGCTTCCCAGCACAGTACCAGGACTGGCAGTAAGGCGGGGCCCCAGTGGTGTCCCATGTACAGGACAACACTGATTACATGAGACAGTATCGAGCTACGTACGGGGACTGCCTCTCCCTCGGTGGTATGGCAAGGGTAAGTGTGAAATGAAAATGCTTCATTCTTCTATGTGTATATGCATGTGATACTAACTTATATGCCATGTAGGATGCTCGTGATGACATGATCGCCGACCTGCGGGCCCAGTTGGCAGACGCCAGGCGGCAGTTGGTGGCCATCTGACAGGAGTTGGAGATCCTGGTGAGTCTATGCAATGCATTTTTTGTGACCTGGATTTCGATGCTTAGCCTCTGACTGTCATTTGCCCCGTGTTTCAGCGGGCCCACCAGGCAGCAGCAGCCGGGACGGCAGGTAGAGCGGGTTCCAGTTCGTGGGGCCCTCCCCCGGAGATCTCTGCCCTTCAGGAGCAGCTGACGTATGCAGTGGCTCGGGCTGAGGAGGCCGAGCGTGACCGCGAGGCTCGAGTGAGTGCTTGCTTGGCCCTGACCCTCTTCAAGCTGCTTTCCTTTTATCACTGCTCTCTTACGGTGCATGCGTGTTTGGACAGGTGGCCGAGATTCGGGAGGCCCTGGCCCATGCTGTTCGTGCCGAGCAGGAGCGCGATGCTCGGGTGGCGGAGCGTGATGCCCGGATTGTGGAGCTGGAGGAGGAGCGGCGACGGGAGGCTGAGGAGCTCCCTCATGACGTGTTGGATCTACGGATTGCCCTCGAGCTGTCGAGGAGAGAGGTGATGAGAGAGAGAGAGGAGAGGGAGAGGGATAGGGAAAGCATAGAGAGAGAGAGAGGGAGAGGGATAGGGAGATCCTAGAGAGAGAGAGGGAGAGGGATAGGGAGATCATAGAGAAAGAGAGGGAGTACAGGAGGGCAGAGCGACATCGAGATTGGGACGAGAGGAGGGTGATAAGTGTCCATTTCTTATGATAATTCATTGCATGTACACCATTTTATGTGCATATAATTAGGTAATTATGCATATTTCATAGTTAACCTCAACTCCGCATTTAAATTGGAGCTTTCACGTAAATTGATTAATTTGATTATCTTATTTAATAATAAATTAAAGTTGAGGGCCATGAGCATTAATTCTCCATTGCATAATCATGAGCATTTGAGATTTATGTGCACATTGTGGTAATTTTTATGGACTAAAGTTCAATTATGTGTGTGTAGGACACCGAAGGCAATTACAAAAGAAGCCGGGGGCAAAATTGTCACCACTACTTTGACCAAGTCAAAAAGTACAAATTTTGGTTGGAGGGAAAAGAAAGTTCAAAATTTTGAATTCAAAGTTTGAAAAGAAGGAATTCAAAGTTCAAAGTTTGAAAAGGAGGAAAAGGACATTCAAAGTTTGAAATAAAGGAGAGACATGATGAGCCTTAGGAAATGGGGTGCCTAAAATCTAAGAAAGGGGGTGCCCACCTACTTTTACTCTTCCCCATGCATCATATTCCACTTGAATCTTAGCCATCCATCTCCTTTTGATATAATCTCCACCCTCTATCTACCCAACTTTCCCTATAAATAGCCCATGGTAAGGAGGAGAAGGGAGTTCTTCTTTTGGCAATTTTTTCTCTCCCTCTCCCTCTCACATTTTCTTACGCCGCCGAGTTCGCCCCCTTCCGTCCCTCTTCTCCTCTTGTGTCTTCATGAAAGTTCTTTGTTTTTAAGTCCTCTACAATTTCTTCTTCTGGATCATCTTCTAATTCCTTCTGGTTTTCAAGCTATTTTGTATTTTTTACTGTGCTGTCTGTTCATATGTGAAACAGTGTTTATCTCTGTTATTCCTCTTATGTCGCCCCCTTCTAGTCATTTTCTGCTCCTACTGTCTTCATGAAAGTTCTTTGTTTTTAAGTGTTCTACAACTTCGTCTTCTGCACCATCTTCTAATGCTCTCTGGTTTTTAAGATATTTCTCGTGTTTCAACTTGCTGTCCTGTCATTTCACTGTTCATCCGAGGTGCTAGTTTCTATTATTTCTCTATTTTGAAGCTCTTCTGCCCTTCTTTTCTATCTGAGTTCTTCATCAAAGTTCTTCCTCTCTCCCTCCTCTTCAACGTCTTCTTCTTGGGAATCCCCTAATTCATCTTGGTTTCAAAGTTATTCACCCTCTAAAGGCGGCTTCAACGACGAAGGTGACTTCCTCCCGGCGTAGACGACATCTTCCGTGAGGTGGTTCGTGATCCAAGGCTAAGAGAGGACGGTGCCGTCATCACCATTGCTGTTGCCATCTCCAAACTCTAGGCTCCTCTTGTTGTTATTATTTTTGTGTTATTTTACTTTATTGTAACTTGTCACCTCTTTGTTGTAAGCTTGTCTTGTACTTCATGTACTCTTTCTTTTAAGTTAATGAAGAGAGTTGTTCTTTTGATCTAGTTCTTGATATTCTTCCCTCTCTACCTTCTTCTTCTATCTCTTCTTTTCACTTCATACAATTAATTTCTATAGCATAGGCGCATAATCATAGGTGTTTTTAATTAAATGTGTGGTTTGTTCTTCATTTCACTATTTTTTTTAAAACAAATCAACAAGTATTTTTTAAAGGACTCTAAATTTTTTAACTCTAAAAATCTCTTCTTCCCTGTGGATTCGACCCGTGCTTGCCATAGTACTACGTTCTCTTTTGATCATTTTGTGCGAGTTCGGATTTAAGATTGTTATACGCGTGTTTTAAACGACGAACTTTCGCGTGATCAATTTTTGGCGCCGTTGCCAGGGAAGAATGATGATTTTTGATTTAAGAACTTTATTTTCCTTGTGTATATAGTGTACTAATAAAGCTCTCTTTTCTTTTTTTTTACAGGTTAAAAAAAATTCAAAAAAAAAGAGGTAAGTTTGTATTTCTTTCTTTCATCTTTTGATTTTGTCATTTCATTTCAAAAAAAAAGAGAGAAGAACGAGGGATTGCGCATCAAGTAAGTTTCCAAACTTATTCGTCTCATTTTGTGTCATTTCCTTAACGTGCTTGTATATTATGGTTAGATAGGTTCACTAAATAAAAAAAAACTCTTCACTTGAACTTAATAAAAATTCTCATTCTAAGAGTAGAAATTACACTTTCATGTTCTAAATCATGCATCATTTAGGATAGAAGCTCTTTTTCTTTATTGTCTAATTGTTGTTAATTACATTGTTGAAGATTGCGGGAGGCAAGGTGAGTACTCTAACTTTTCCAAAAGCATGCTCATGCATTTTCGTGCTTGCATAGAACCCCTTGTTTGAACTTGCTTTGTTACATATCATTTCAAAATATCTTAAGGGCAACACCCATAAGCAAGATAAGGTGGAGATTCCATCACCCTTCCTTAGCCCACAAATCATAATTCTCTTGCATCTTTGCATCACCTAGACCTCAAATAAAATTCAGTAGACATTGGTCCTAAGTTTACACTGTGGTTCTTGTGTTATTTGAGCTTACCTTCTTATGAAAATCGGTGCCTAAGGCAAGACGGTTGGACGGCAAACGCCTTAAGCGGGCTAGTGGTTTGGCATAATTAGGTCCCTACGAAAGTAGGGGGAACCTCCCACTGCCCCACCCATACCTGGCTGGTGGAAATATTGATGGTGAACTTAAGTTTCACTTTAGTCGTTTTGTGAAACCCAATTTGTAGGTCTAGGTCACATCTAGGGCAGTAAGTAATTTGTGTGATAACTTGTTTGTGTTTACATAAAAAAAATAAATAAAAATAAAAAAACAAAAATAAAAATAAAAAAATCTCATCTTCTCTCTCTTCGTCCTAGTTTGTATCAAAATCAAAAAAAAGAGAAAAAAATTAAAATAAAAAAAATTAAAATCACCTCTCTCTTTGTCCTAGTTCATGCAAGGTAGACGATCTCAACATCCAAACCTACTAGGACCCATTCAAGAAATTGAGAGAGTCTTGTATCTAGGGAACAATCTCCAACAAGATCTCATGGCTGAAAATCAAGGACCTCACCACCAAAATCTAATGGCCGAAAATCCTGATCCTCCAAAGCAAATGAAGGACTATTTCTTGCCCAATCAATACCAACCGTCTTTCTATGTCCAAGCACCTCAGAACTAGGCAGTTCATTATGAAATCAAGTCTAGTACTATCCAAATGTTGCCATCTTTCTATGGAAATCCCAATGAAGACCCTTACAAACATCTTGATGAGTTCCTTCAGATTTGCTCAACTATTAAAATCCAGAATTTCTCTGATGATGCTCTTAGGCTAACTCTCTTCCCATTCTCTCTCAAAGATAAAGCCAAATATTGGTTAGGAGCCTTGGGTAGGATCATTGATACATGGGCAAAAATGCAAAAAGAATTTTTGAAGAAGTTCTATCCCATAGGGCGAACCAATACGATGAGAAGAGCAATTACTGGATTCACACAAAATTCAGGGGAACATATCCAAGAAGCATGGGATAGACTAAAAGATTTATTGAGGAAATGACCCCACCATGGGTTATCAAGATGGCAAATTGTACAGGCATTCTATGAGGGTTTGGCGGAGAATTATAGACAGATGGTGGATGCATCATGTGGGGGAGCATTCATGAGTAAGAGCGAGGATGAGGCTTATGATTTATTCGAAATGCTTAGTGAAAATTCATAAGCCATACCTCGCTTTCATCATATGAAAGAATGATTGGGCCTTCTAAGAGGGGTGGACTTTATGAAGTTAAGAGCCAAGGTGAGTGTGAGAACAAGATGGATATTAATGTCATAAACCAAAAGTTGAATAAAATGGATTTGTTGGCGCAAAAGATAGAGAAGGTCGATATGGTTGCCCAAAAACTAGACCAGTTGTTGTCCATATCTAGACAGGAACCCTCTTTCCCTTTTGTCCCTCAACCTCAACAATTCTCAACCCCAAGTCAAGAAGAAATCTGTGCTTTGTGTTCGAGCCCTAGCCATTCCATGATTAGGTGTCCCACAGCAGCCCAACTCCCCCCATTTATCCAAGAACAAATCTTTCCTGCTCAAGGTGTCTCCAAACCCACATATGATCCTTATTTAAACACTTACAATCCGGGCTGGAGAAATTATCCAAATTTTTCTTGGAAGTCTAACCAAGGCCCATCCACCCAATCTCATCCCTCACACCATCCAAAATCAAAACAATAATTTTCCATGCCAAGTCAGTTAAATCAAAATCTCTCTTATCAGCCTCCTTTCCATCAACAATCACCTTTCCATCAAGCTCAAGCCCCATATCCTCAAGCTCAATTTGCTCAGGGTCAATTTCAGTAATTTCCTGCACATCGTTCACATCAACCACCTCCTACTCAGCCCACTTTTGATGACAAGTTTGAACAACTCCAACAACTCATCCTTACCCAAGCACAATCCATTTCTAAGTTGGAGAACCAGATAGGGCAACTTGCTGTCAATAACATGAGAAGAGAGGTAGGTCAGCTCCCTAGCCAACCGGTGGCCAACCCCCGCAATCAACAACCTCCAGGCTTCCCTCTAAGAGCTCCTATTCTTCCTCAACCCAATCAGCCAAACCAACCTTAGCTACCCCCTCCTATAGGTCCTCAGTTCGAGAATGTCAAAGCCATCTCTAGCTTTAGGAGCGGGAAAATTCTTAATGACCCTTATCAGGCTAGGGATGTGGGTAGTAGTTCGGGTCAAGATGCCCACGAGGAGAGTGATAGTGAAGATGAGGAGCCAACAATTTTGCAAGAAAAGAAGAGGCAAGAGGGGGGAGAAAATAAGCTGGACAAAGGGAAAGCAAAGGTTGATGAAGGACCCCAAGAGTATGTTTCTAAGGTCCCATTCCCTGATGCATTAAAGCCTAAAGCTCAAAAGAGAAAGCCGGTCCAACAAGAAGAACTAGTGAAATTGTTTAAACAGGTGAACATTAATATTCCACTATTGGATGCGATCAAACATGTACCGGCATATGCAAAATTTTTAAAAGAGCTATGTACACCAAAAAGGGAACCAAAGGCAATAACACAAAAGGTCCGCTTGTCTGAAGATGTCAGCGCAGTTGTTATGAATCATTTACCTAAAAAATTGAAGGACCCTGGAGCTCCACCGATTTCTTGTGATATAGGTGGAATTACATTTGATAGAGCATTGCTGGACCTTGGAGCTAGTGTGAACTTGTTACCCACCTTTATATATGAGCAGTTTGATCTAAGGGAGTTGAAACCCACATCTATAATCCTTCAACTAGCAGATCGATCTGTAAAGACTCCGAGCGGACTATTGGAAGATGTGATTGTGAAGGTGCATGAATGTTATTTCCCGGTGGACTTTCTTATTCTGGATATGGCCTCGTCCCAGGAATTAAAGCACACACCTATCATTTTGGGACGTCCATTTCTTGCTACGGTCAAGGCCAATATAAATTGTGCCACGGGGATGATGGATATTTCTTTTGGAGGAGAGAATGTTTCTCTGAATGTGTTCAAAGCATCTCAATATCCAGACCATGAGGAGGAATGTAATGTCATTGATGTTTTTGAAGAACTAATTGAAGAAAGTCTCGAAGTTAATGAGGAATGTCTAGAAGAGGGTAGCATGCTCCAGGATTCCCCACTTTCTAGTGCACCCCACTCTAGAGTAGAACCACTCCCTCCACTTCAAGTTGAACCTATTCTTCCATCTTTGGATCAGCCGCCCAGTTTAGAATTGAAGGCTCTGCCGGATCCTTTGAAGTATGCTTATCTAGGTCCTAACCAAACTCTGCCTGTAATCATTGCTTCCAACCTCACTACTACTCAGGAATCCCAACTCCTAGATATCCTTCAGGAGCACAAGAGGGTGATAGGTTGGTCAGTGGCCGATTTGAAGGGTATCAGTCCGGATGTGTGTATGCATTACATTTACTTGGAGGATAATGCCAAGCCGAGCAGAGAGATGCAGCGTCGGCTGAATCCAAGTATGAAGGAGGTAGTGAAGAAAGAAGTTGTCAAATGGTTGGATGCCGGGATCATACATCCCATTTCTGATAGCAAGTGGGTCAGCCCAACTCAAGTTGTTCCCAAAAATTCAGGGCTGACAGTTGTAACAAATGAGAAAGGAGAAGAAGTTCCCACACGATTACCAACTGGACGGAGAATTTGCATTGATTACAGAAAACTAAATTCAGTCACGAAAAAAGATCATTTCCCACTACCATTCATTGATAAGATCTTGGAGAAACTGGCTTGGCAGAAGTATTATTACTTTCTGGATGGCTATTCTGGGTATAACCAAGTTACAATTTTCCTAGAAGATCAAGAGAAAACAACCTTCGCATGCCCCTATGGCACGTTTGCTTTCAGAAGAATACCTTTTGGGCTCTGCAATGCCCCTGCCACATTCCAGCGATGTATGAACTCCATTTTCTCTGAAATGGTGGGGGAATGCTTGGAAGTTTTTATGGATGACTTTTCAGTGTTTGGTAATTTATTTGATGATTGTTTGGAAAATTTGACTCGGGTATTGAAAAGATGCATTGAGTCGAATCTAGTGTTGAGCTGGGAGAAGAGCCATTTCATAGTAAGAGAAGGGATCGTTTTAGGCCATGTAGTTTCAGAGAATGGAATAGAGGTTGACAAGGCCAAGGTTGATGTGATTTCTAATCTTCCTCCCCCTTCTTCGGTCAAACAGATCCGTTCCTTTCTTGGCCATGCAGGATTCTACCGCAGATTCATTCAAAACTTCTCCACCATTGCTCGACCACTTACACAATTGCTCGCCAAGGACACTCCCTTTCATCTTGATGAGTCATGTCTAGAGGCGTTCAATTCTTTGAAAGCGACTCTCACACAAACTCCCATTCTCCAATCTCCTGATTGGTCGCTCCCTTTTGAGATCATGTGTGATGCCTCAGACTATGCTGTAGGAGATGTCCTAGGTCAAAGAGTTGAAAAGAAACCCGTGGTGATCTACTACGCGAGCCGCACCCTCGCTGATGCCCAAGTGAACTACACCACCACGGAAAAGGAATTATTAGCTGTTGTGTTTGCCCTCGAAAAGTTTCGATCATATCTGTTAGGGGCGAAAGTCATTGTTTATTCCGATCACTCAGCATTAAAATGTTTGATGTCTAAGAAGGAAGCCAAACCCCGTCTCATACGGTGGATTTTATTACTACAAGAGTTTGATTTGAAATAAGAGGCAAGAAGGGGTTGAAAAATGTTGTAGCTGATCACTTGTCTAGGATTGTAATTCCTGAAAGTGCCCCTATGTCTGATTCCTTCCCTGATGAACAAATTCTTTCCATCTCTCACACAACAACCCCTTGGTTTGCTCATATAGTCAACTACCTGGCAGTAGGGCAGATTCCCGAAGGGTGGTCTAGACAAGAGAAGGATCAATTCTTTTGTAAGGTAAGGCACTATTTTTGGGATGATCCGGAGCTATTTCATATGGGTCCAGATCAAATAATAAGAAGATGTGTCCCCGAGGAGGAGCAACAATCTGTTTTGAACTTCTGTTATAATCTCGCTTGTGGGGGACATTTTTCAGGAAAGAAAACATCGGCGAAAGTGTTGCAGGACGGATTCTATTGGCCCACATTTATCAAAGATGCTTATGAATTTTCCAAAACATGTTTAAGGTGCCAAGCCGTGGGAAACAATTCAAAAAGAGATATGATGCCGCTCAGTCCCATTCTAGTAGTAGAAATTTTTGATGTTTGGAGAATAGACTTTATGGGACCATTTCCACCTTCATTTGGCAATGAATACATTTTGGTGGCAGTGGACTATGTTTCAAAATGGATTGAAGCTGTTGCTACTAGGACAAATGATCACAAAGTTGTGATGAAGTTTGTGAAGAAACACATCTTTTCTAGATTTGGTTGTCCTAGAGCTATCATTAGTGATGGGGGCTCTCACTTTATTCATTTTTAATTCCGAACTCTACTTCGCAAATATGGTATCACTCACAAGCTCGCTACCCCCTACCATTCCCAAACCAGTGGCCAGGTGGAAGTGTCAAACAGGGAGATAAAAACCATTCTGCATAAGACAGTTCGGCCAGATAGAAAAGACTGGTCCGAGAGACTAGATGATGCACTCTGGGCCTACAGAACTGCATTTAAGACTCCTATTGACATGTCACCTTACCGTCTCATTTTTGGAAAAGCCTGTCACTTGCCTGTAGAGCTTGAACATAGAGCATATTGGGCCATCAAACAAGTCAACTTTGATCTCATTCAAGCCGGGGCCCAAAGAGCTCTACAACTCAATGAATTGGAGGAACTAAGAAATGAAGCCTATGAAAATTCAAAAATCTATAAAGCCAAAATGAAAGTCTTCCATGATAAGCATATTCAAAGGAAAACTTTTCAACCAAATCAGAAAGTATGGCTTTTTAACTCTAGGCTGCGCTTGTTCTCTGGAAAACTGAAGTCCAGATGGGATGGACCGTTTGTAGTTGTCAAAGCTTTTGACCACGGTGCCGTCAAAATTTTGAATCCTAAAAATGGTCAAATTTTCACTATCAATGGTCAAAGATTGAAATCTTATTTGGAAAATGATCAGTTGCAAAAAGAATCCATTGTCCTAAGTGGTCTGGAATAAAATCTTCGTGAGCTCTCATGCGTCTGGCTGAAGACGGAAAATTTAGCGCTTCTGGAAGGCAACCCACAGTTTTTGTTGTTTTGACGTGTTTTATTTGAGTGTGTTTTAGTAGTCAGGTTAAGGCCAAGGAGAGGAAGTCATCGTCGCCTATGACATTGATGGAGGTTTCGTCCTACATATCTGGTTGTCTCTTTCCCACTCAGAAGTATTTATTGATACATTATTCTTTTGCTTTCAATTCTACATGCCATTGAGGATAATGTCATTCAAGTTGGGGGGGAGAGAAATTTTCATGATGCATATAGTACAACCTGATAGGAGTTCTGTCTTGCATAAAGATGTAAACCCCATTTTGAGTTTCATGATTCATGCTTAAATTAAAAATAATTCTGGAATAGAAAAGGCTAGGGAGAATGATGATGGAAAATTTAGTCAATCTAGCCATGAAAAACTGATATAAGAATCCCTTTAAAGTTCATGTGCACTAAAAAAAAATTTTACATTACACACTAATGAAACAAGCAAGACAAGCCCTCTGCTATTTTAGGTATATTGTCTGATATTCTACACTTCTTAAGAAAAGAGATTTTTATACAAACTTTCTGTCAAATTATCTATCAAATAAGTGCAATGTCACTATGAAAAAAAAAGAGAAGAAAAAAAGAAGAAGAAAAAAAAACACCATGAAAAATATCCCTAATCTTAGTAACCGGGCCTACTTCACCTAAGACGTGTTGAGGTTCGCATACAACGGAAAAGGGAATCTGGATCTGCGAAACTGGACCAGCTTCTCCTAAGGCAAGAGTCGAGGTTCACGTTGAGCAGTGAAGGGTAGTGCAACATCATGTGTGGTATAAAAGATCCCAAAGGGACAAAATAATAAGACAGACAAAAAGTTAATATACTTAATGATCTGATCTAAGAGGTGCAGGGTTGAAAGATATTTGCTTGGAATAGCGAATGGGGGATGCAATTGTCTAAGCTGTGGATTTGGTAGTTACACATGCACAAGTGCTATTGAGCTTTAATTTGAATTCTTAATCATGTACTATTAAGTTCCTACATAAGGCTAGTGTGCATTAATGATTCTAGATTCCTAATCTTTGGTTGATTCTATGAAGAGATAACTGGATATGAGAGCATGAATTTTACAAACTCTCGTTAGTCCTAAAATTTAATTTATTGGCATTGCTAAGGGACTAACAATGAGTAAGTTGGGGGGTGTGATAAGTGTCCATTTCTTATGATAATTCATTGCATGTACACCATTTTATGTGCATATAATTAGGCAATTATGCATATTTCATAGTTAACCTCAACTCCGCATTTAAATTGGAACTTTCACGTAAATTGATTAATTTGATTATCTTATTTAATAATAAATTAAAGTTGAGGGCCATGAGCATTAATTCTCCAGTGCATAATCATGAGCATTTGAGATTTATGTGCACATTGTGGTACTTTTTATGGACTAAAGTGCAATTATGTGTGTGTAGGACACCGAAGGTAATTACAAAAGAAGCCGGGGGTAAAATTGTCACCACTACTTTGACCAAGTCAAAAAGTACATATTTTGGTTGGAGGGAAAAGAAAGTTCAAAATTTTGAATTCAAAGTTTGAAAAGAAGGAATTCAAAGTTCAAAGTTTGAAAAGGAGGAAAAGGACATTCAAAGTTTGAAATAAAGGAGAGACATGATGAGCCTTGGGAAATGGGGTGCCTAAAGTCCAAGAAAGGGGGTGCCCACCTACTTTTACTCTTCCCCATGCATCATATTCCACTGAATCTCAGCCATCCATCTCCTTTTGATATAATCTCCACCCTCTATCTACCCAACTTTCCCTATAAATAGCCCATGGTAAGGAGGAGAAGGGAGTTCTTCTTTTGGTAATTTTTTCTCTCCCTCTCCCTCTCACATTTTCTTAGGCCGTTGAGTTCGCCCCCTTCCGTCCCTCTTCTCCTCTTGTGGTTTTCATGAAAGTTCTTTGTTTTTAAGTCCTCTACAGTTTCTTTTTCTGGATTATCTTCTAATTCCTTCTGGTTTTCAAGCTATTTTGTATTTTTCACTGTGATGTCCTGTTCATCTGTGAAACAGTGTTTGTCTCTGTTATTCCTCTTATATCACCCCTTTCTAGTCATATTCTGCTCCTACTGTCTTCATGAAAGTTCTTTGTTTTTAAGTGTTCTACAACTTCTTCTTCTGCACCATCTTCTAATTCTTTCTGGTTTTTAAGATATTTCTCGTGTTTCAACTTGCTGTCCTGTGATTTCACTGTTCATCCGAGGTGCTAGTTTCTATTATTTCTCTATTTTGAAGCTCTTCTGCCCTTCTTTTCTATCTGATTTCTTCATCAAAGTTCTTCCTCTCTCCCTCCTCTTCAACTTCTTCTTCTTGGGCATCCCCTAATTCATCTTGGTTTCAAAGTTATTCACCCTCTAAAGGCGGCTTCAACGACGAAGGTGACTTCCTCCCAACGTAGACGACATCTTCCGTGAGGTGGTTCGTGATCCAAGGCTAAGAGAGGACGGTGTCGTCATCACCATTGCTATTGCCATCTCCAAACTCCCGGCTCCTCTTGTTGTTATAGTTTTTGTGTTATTTTACTTTATTGTAACTTGTCACCTCTTTGTTGTAAGCTTGTCTTGTACTTCATGTGCTCTTTCTTTTAAGTTAATGAAGAGAGTTGTTCTTTTGATCTAGTTCTTGATATTCTTCTCTCTCTACCTTCTTCTTCTATCTCTTCTTTTCACTTCATACAATTAATTTCTATAGCATAGGCACATAATCATAGGTGTTTTTAATTAAGTGTGTGGTTTGTTCTTCATTTCACTATTTTTTTTAAAACAAATCAACAAGTGTTTTTTAAAGGACTCTAAAATTTTTAACTCTAAAAATCTTTTCTTCCCTGTGGATTCGACCCATGCTTGCCATAGTACTACGTTCTCTTTTGATCATTTTGTGCGAGTTCGGTTTTAAGATTGTTATACGCGTGTTTTAAACAACGAACTTTCGCGTAATCAGAGGGCTCTGGTGGCCCTGGTGTCGGAGCTCCGACTGAGTCTTGGCACGGCGGAGGGGAGGCTTCGGGAGAGTGAGGAGCGGTATCAGAGGGCGAAGGTGCGCGGGGCGCGACTTCGTCATTCTGGTTCCTTTTCCGTGGGCATCTTTCTAGTTTCTTCGGCCGAGGAGCGTCGCCGCACCTTGGAGGCTGGCATGGTGCCACCTGGGGAGGCGAGCACGGATTCTCAGGGTTCGTAAAGGCCCCCTAGGGATCCCCGTCAGAGGAGGGAGGAGAGAGATGACCAGGAGGGTGATGGCGAGAGTTAGAGAGTTGCTTGTACACTCCACCCTCCTTACTGCATGATGTACTTTCGACTATTATATGAAATGAAAATGGCTTTCTTATGTTGTGTGTACCTTTCCTCTCTCACTTTTCTGCTGCACCGAGTTGTTTCGAGACATGTCTTACGAGACTTTGCCCTGAACAGCGGGGAACTGCACTTTGCACGGGGAGATTCTGTTTCCTTTCTCCCCCTTTTTTGGGCGCGTCCAGGTGCGAGGACGCGTCTTAATCCTCGAATTCAAATTTAAAGCATCGGGTGGCCTTTCTTCTCCCGTGCCTTACCCGCAAATGAGCCCGCCTTCCGCCGAAACTCGCTCGCTCATCTTTGTCTTCTTCCCCTCGATCGATAGAGTTCAGCGGTCTGGACCACGGCGAAGGTGGAGAGGGACACGGGACCCCTCACCCAAGGAGGGACGCGCCAGAGCACGGAACGGCGTCCATGGAGGAGGAAGGGCCGCTTCGGGCCCCCGAGGGACCCGAGGGGCCCAATGGCGCGGAAGGAGGTGAACACGGCTCGGTGAGTGCTTCGGTTTCCCCTTCTTTGATCTATTTTGAGTTTTGAAGCGAGGCGTGTGAGGGGGGAAAGGGTTCGGCGAGTGTTGCACTCAAATGATGGACGCGTCCTAGACAAGGGATGCGTTCTTTGTTATGATGCGAGGCCCTTCTTTCTTGGTGCAGGACATGGCGAGGACCCTGGGCCTGGCCGATGAGTGGGCGAGTGCAGACGAGCCGAGCCGCGTCAGGAAGGAGAGTCGCGGCAAGGCGAAGCTTGAAGAATGGCGCATACATCTCCCTGGACAGCAAGGGAGCGTACTGGTGCAGGATAGTGCCGACTTCCTACGGCAGCAGAGAAAGAGTTACGTGGGTCTTCCCCGAGCCGGGGATACGCGCGACGTCAACGGCTCGAGTGCCCAATTAGCCGAGGTCAGGCGACAGCTGGCCGCCACTCAACAGAACTGTCGCTCCTGGTAAGCTAAGTGCTGCATTTTCTATTTTTAAATGTGGAGCTTAGCTGACGGCTGTTGTTTGTTCGTTCCAGCGTGCCCAGCAGACAGCGATGGTGGGAGTGGCTGGCGGCGCATCTTCCAGTTCCTCGGCCCCTTTTCTTGAGATTGCCTCCCTCCGGGAGCAACTTGCCGGTGTGGTGGCTCGGGCTGCCCGTGCGGAAGAGGAGCGTGATGCCTGGGTGGTGACTGTAGCAGAGCTGCGACATTGCGGTGAGGAGAGACCTTCTCCAGACATCCCGGAGTTAAGGGTTCTTCTGCAGATGATGAGGAGAGAGGCAGAGAGAGAGAAAGTCGAGAGAAGGTCCGAGAGACAGCGAGATCAGGCTGAGAGGAGGGCCTTGGAGGCCCAGGTGAGGGAGCTCCAGCTGGGCCTTCAGGTCGCGGTGCAGAGGCTAGGAGCGATGGAGACGCGCTACGAGAGAGCACGAGAGTTCGGGGAGCGACTGTTCCAGTCTGGTCGCTTTGCCGCTAGTGGCTTCTTCGCCATGCCAGGGGAGGAGCAGCGAGTCATTACTGTGGAGCCGACGCCACGAGGTGAGGCGGGTGCTACTGCACGGGGATCCAGGAGGTTTCTGAGGGACCCTCATCTCAGGGGAGAGGAGAGGGACGCCTAGAGGGACGAGCACGAAGATAATGGAAAGAGTTGGCGAGCTAGTGGACCCGCCTCCTCTCTATGATTGTGATGTTTATGACAGCTTATGTAGACTTATGAATGGAGTGATTTGATTTTCTACTGCTTGTTTGTTCTCTTGTGTGTTCCCTCTTTGCCATGCTTCCTTTGTACTATTTCCATGTGATGTGCCTGCCGAAACCTCACCTTAAAACGGAAAAACATGTCTCGCTCCGATCCCCTTTTACAGAAATCTACTGCGGGAGTCAACAAAGACGGCCCTAGCTTTTCTTCTCGGGCGGTTTGCCAGCCTTCAACCTTCAAAAGGATAGGGCATCTTGTCCAAACAATCACCTTGTGTGAGTGGTGAAGTAACACATGTGGGACCGTATGGCAGGTGCCTTACCACAAGGGCTATTGGAGGGATCTTGCTCGGCACTCCTCCCTTTTTCTATAAATATCCGCTCTTTTGTTCTCCCAGGGTCCTTGAGAGCCAACTCGAGGAGTACAGATTCCCACAGAAGAGAAGGGATTCAAAATCCTGAAGTCGAGATTGAGGGTGAATCTTCCCATTCCTCGAAGAGGAGTAGGTCCAGTGGTAGCAGTTCCAGGAAGCTCTCGGATCTCGAAGGGCACTTCAGCGGAAGGACCCGATCGTAACTCGTAAGCCAAGTTTTCCTGCCCTTTTTTTCATTCTTTTTTCTTCCTTTCTTTCTGACCAAACCTCCTCTCCATTCCCTGCATGCGTAGAGTGTGATGAAATCACAGATCTCATGGGAGTTGGTAGTGGCAGCATACCGAGATCTCCCAGATTTTCAGAAGGCGAGGCTAGACGTGATGGGATTTGGCACCTTTCTTCGGATCGAGCCGCTCGAGCTCGACCTGGTCCTGATCCAAGCCTTGTGTGAGAGATGGGACCCAGTGAGTCGGGCATTCCTGATGCCCTGGGGGCACATGGTGCCCAGCTTGGAGGATGTGGTCCGGATCACAAGCCTGAAGGTGGAGGGCGAGGCAGTGACCGGGGTCACTTATGCGGATTACTGAGATGGTGCTCGGAAGCTACTGGGTTTGCACCTAGATGGTCGGAAAAATAAGTCGGTAGCTAGGGCGTCCCTCATGGATGCATTAGGGCTCACCGACACTCGTCGGCGGGACGACGAATCCTCAGAAGAGTTCATGGAAAGGATGGAAATAGGATGCCGTGCCGTGTACTGCACAGATTTCGGCAACTGGGAAAGATGTAACATAGATTTGAGAAGATTTCTCCTCTTCTTTTTGGGGAGATTGGTACTGAGCTCGGAAGGGGACGGTATCCAATGTCGCTTCCTGGAGCTGCTGTCAGACCTTGAAAGAGTAGGATACTATGCCTGGGGAGCTGCCATGCTGGCACACTTGTTTGCAGGTCTGTTCCAAGAAGCGGACCGTGAGATGACTGTGAGTGGTTTCACACCATTCATCCAGGTATTTTTGGTTTTGCTTGTTTTGTATTTTTTTTTGTTTTGCAAAGTACTGATGACCTGCACCGAGCAGCTGTGGAGCTATTATTACCTCCCCATGGGGAGAGCTCGGCATTGGCGACCCGCGATGGTGTCGCTAGCCAGGCGGTGGGAACCCATCATGAGTGCGGCACCCCTAACTTACCAACTGATGGTGCTAAGGCGGGAGCTACAGGAGTTCCCTGCAGCGATGGTAAACTGGAGACCCTACTCAGACTTGGTCGATGCCGACCAGCCGTGGGTTCTAGCAAGTCGTGCCCGGTTCGGACGGGAATTATGGATGCACTGCCTAAATGAAATCGAGCCGCTTCGGCTACGATTGGTTATGAGGACTTTAGGACTGGCTCAAGAAGGGGTGGATTCAGCTGCTCCACCTCGTGTCGGGAGAAAGACGCGAGGACTGGCGACCTGCATTGACTGGCACGTGCGGTTCCCTGAACAGTATGAGGACTGGCAACGGGGTGGCACGATTGTAGAATCACATGCGCGGGATAGCGAAGACTACTTGCGTCTATATAGGACAAAGTACGCAGAGCGGCTCCAACCCCGGGGACTTGTGGAGGTAGGTTTCCCCTTTTTCTCTTTTCTTCTTTCTCCCTTTTTGAGAGCGTTTTGCCCGGAGAGTAGTGGGACAAGTGATGCAGAGAGAGAGGGCGAAACTTGATGTAATTTTTTATTTTGAAAAGGAATAAAATACAAGGTTTGGTCTATTTGGTTTTCACCTTTACTTTTGTCGCCTCGAATCCCTACACACATCACTGAAACAAACAAATCAGAATTTCTGTTCTGACTTGGCCCCTTGCTCAATAAGCAAATGGTCACATTGACTGTCTTTGATAACTGGTCAAGGGGCCAAGCCTTTATTTAAGGAAGGCGAGAGAAAGATGCAGTGATGATAAATGCGACAGGCAAGCACACGAATGCAAGCGGTATTAAAAGTGAGATGCTGCACGCAAATACAATCATGCAAAATTGATTTGTTTTCTTTTTTATATTTGACATTTTTTTATTTTATCATAAAAAAGATTTTTTTTGTTTACAAATATGTACATTTTCTCTTTTCCATTTTTTTTGTTATTTTTATTATAAAATTTTTTTGTTGCTAATGCCTGTCAAGCACCCAAGTGGCACCCAACCTATACGAGAACAGGGGTTTCTTACTAACCTCCCAAGTATCCTAAGTGCACATCTAGGTTGATTTGGGCCTCTAGACCCCTCGAATGATGATCCTGCCGGCTAAGACTTACCCTGATGACAATACCGTCATGCCATGCTTAGGCTCCCAGTCGCTTCCGACCACAGGGATTCACCCAAAAGGTGTTTGAGGTAAGAGATTTGCCCGACCCGGGTCTGTTTCCTCACAACTCTAGATGGTATATGATGGAACACCCTGGAACCCCAATGACCAACCGCGCGACGCTGACCCGGAATCAGACGCCGTCGCACCCATAGGTGACGCGCTTGCATTGGCCTAAGCCCGAGGTTAAACAAGAAGACATCAAGGTGGTAAACAGGGGTCTTGACCAGCCAGAAACACGGAGACTCCTTCGCAGCGATAGCTTTTGCTTTTCAAAGTAGGCAACCAAATGTGTATATTAAAATAAGGTCGCAGACCCTGGACAGTTTTCACCCTTCAGAAACTCCATCGAACCTTCATCTTTAGAGGGAGAAGGAAGAGTGTAGGGGAGAAACCTCCTGAGAGGACCGGCAAAGCCATTAACCCAGTGAGCGAATAAGGGCCCATTAACTCTTTCCTTTCGGATAACTTCGGACCAAATCTCGAACATTTACATTCCATAGCCCCCTCCCTTTTATGGATTCAAACTTTTGCTTTGAGGGGTTCCATTTATCGCATCAGGCACGGTCACGACCAGGCTCTTGATTTTGATTTTGTATTTATTTTTGTGAGGGAGATATAGTCGTTTGACGTTTGTGGGCTCCCTTTCGTATGCCTGCGGGGACACTGCCCTCTTCTCGTGCTCTGATCGATGCTCGAGGAAATGGATCCTACTCTTGCCCTTGGGGTTTGAGTTTCGGTTTCTCATGCCCAGCGTTTTAAGGGCGCCGACTCTCTCATTTGGTCGAAGAAAAAAGAATAAAGATTACAGCTTCCGGAGATCTTCTGGGTGGGGCCCCACCGTAGGTGATGCTACCTACTTTTTTTTGAATAAAATACATAAGTGAGCATATGTTAGCTTCCTTCGAGCGAGCATAGGCCGACGTGGCCGGACAGGGATCTCCACGGTTCTGGCAAACCAAGACCCGGTGCCTACCAAGCCTTAATGGGCCCTATCCTAACATGAAGGTTAGATGCAGTGACTTGACTACATGGTGACCACCAGGCATTGGCATTTTGAATTTTCCATATTTTTAGTGGTTTTCAATATTTCTTTGTTTTTGATGTTTTCTATCTTTTCATCATTTTTTTTGTTTTGTGCTAAGGGTAGTATTTCTTAAGATAAAGCCCATTCCAAGGGTGGGGTAACTCGGTCCCTTCGGCGTTGACTAGCTTGTAGGCATTGCCAGGGTACACGGCTTGAATTACAAATGGTCCTTCCCAATTGGGTTGGAGCTTAGAACGCGGACCTCCAGGTTTGACAAAAATTCTTTTTACGACCATCTCACCGACTTTGAATTTTCTCTCAACGACTTTCTTTTGGTAAAAGCGAGCGAGTCTATTTTGATACACACGCGCGTGTTCGGCAGCGGCCAGCCGCTTCTCATCCAAGAGTTCCAACTGGGCGAGGAGTGAATTACGACCATCGTCGAGGAAAAATTCCTCATCCAATTGTACCCTGAGAGAAGGGATCAGAGTCTCGTACGGGACTACCGCTTCCATACCATAAGTAAGGGCAAATGGAGTCTGCCCGGTGGGGGTACGGATTGAAGTGCGATAGGCCCATAGGGCTTCGATAAGTTTTTCTGGCCAGTCTGAAAACTTACTAGACTCGCAGGTTTTTTTGATGATTTTGAGCAATGTTTTATTGGTGGCCTCCGCTTGGCCGTTACCTTGTAGGTAATAAGGCGATGAATGATGCAATGTAATTGCGTACCTTTTGCAGAGGTCGTATAGGTCCTGAGAAATGAACTGTGGCCCATTGTCGGTGACGATTGTGCTTGGGACGCCGAATCTGGCGAGGATGTTCTTCATGATGAACTTGCAGACTGTTGACGCCTTGATTTCCGCGTAAGCTTCGGCTTCGGCCCATTTGGTGAAGTATTCCGTCGCAGTAAGGATGAAAGATTTCTGCTTGGTGAGGGAATTGGGATCACCTAGGGGACCAATGATGTCGAATGCCCACATGGAGAAAGGCCACGGGGAGGATATTGGATGAAGTGAGGAAGATGGTGAATAGATTTTATCGGCGTGAAGTTGACACTTGACACACCTACGGACATAGACAGCACAATCCTCTTCCATAGTGGGCCAATAAAAGCCTTGGCGAATGATCTTCTTGGCGAGCATCTGACTATTCACGTGGCCACCGCACACACCCGAGTGCGTCTCCTCTACACATTTCCAAACCTCATCGTCACCAAGACATCTTAACAGAATACCAGTAAGGCTCCTCCTATAGAGTAGACCTCCAACCAATGTGTATTTCTGAGCCACCCTTCTTATGGCTTTCTTGTCCTCTGTGGTGGCCCCTTCAGGATAAGACTGATCTTGGCAGTATTTGACGATTTCATAGAACCATGGTTTCTCTTCATCAGCCAGTTCTTCTTCGGCCTCTGCCAACATGATTTCCCTCTTCTCAAGGATATCTTCCTGCAGGATCTTCCTTGCTATCCTGTCTTTGATATTTACGTAGGAAGCATCATCGATTGCAGGGGCGTGAAGTTTGTAGATGGAAATGGACTCAAACCATCTTCCTAGAGGGAACCTTATGGATGATGCCAACGAGGCGAGGGCATCGGCGAGAATATTCTGATGACGAGGGACATGAACAAAGATCAGTTTGGTGAACAGTTTGGCAAAGGCAGCAGTGAGTTCTTGGTATGGCTTGAGTTTGGGATCGCGAGTGCGATATTTAGTGAGCACCTGGCGAAGGATGAGTTGACTATCACCTACGACTCGCAACTCAGTGATACGAAAAGAATGAGCGAGTTCTAGGCCAGCTAGAAGAGCTTCATATTCGGCTATATTGTTGGTAACTGGAAATTTGAGCTGGTATGCCAATGGGAATGTGAGGCCTTCAGGCGACAGGAGGGCGACGCCGATTCCTCTCCCTTGAGAATTCAGAGCTCCATCAAAATATAGCGTCCACATTGGCTCATCTGATTGGTTGACGGACATTAGTTCCTCATCTGGAAACTCTGATTGGACGGGATCGAACTTGGGAAGAGGATGGTGAGCGAGATGCTCGGCTATGGCATAGCCTTTAATCGCCTTTTGCTGGATGTAGGTGATGTCGAACTGAGAGAGAAAACTTTGCCAGCGTGCTAGCCTATCCGTAAGGACGGATTTCTCCAGAAGGAATTTGATAGGATTCATTCGAGCAATCAAGTGGACCTCATGAGCCAAGAAGTAGTGCTTCAATTTCTGCACTACCCAAACGAGGGCAGCACAGGTTTTCTCCATGACGGTGTACTTCTGCTCACAGGGATTGAGAAGTTTGGACAAGTAATAGGTTGCCCGTTCCTTGCCTTCTTCATCAGCTTGTGCGAGGACGGCTCCCACGGAGTCATCCAAGACTGAGACGTAAAGGATCAGAGGTTTTTCTGGTTTGGGTGGAATGAGAACGGGTGGACTAGCCAGATATTCCTTCAACCCTTCAAAAGCTTTCTGACATTTAGAATTCCAGTGGAATTCTACTCCTGGCTTGGTCAACTCGTAGAGAGGTCTACACCTTTGTGAATGTTGGGACACAAACCGACGAATAAACTGCAACCTCCCGATTAAACCTCGGACTTCCCTCAAATTCTTGGGAGGCGGCATATCCCTGATAGCCTTGGCTTTGTCGGGATCTATCTCGATCCCTCTTTTACTCACAATGAAACCCAGCAATTTACCCGACGACACACCAAACACACACTTCTTCGGGTTCATTTTCAATTGGAACTCCCTTGACCTCTGCAAGACCTTAGCCAAAACTTCTGGATGTTCCATCCTGGTCCTTGATTTCACCAACAAGTCATCCACATACACTTCCAGGTATATGTGCATCATGTCATGAAATATGGCCATCATAGCTCTTTGGTAAGTAGCTCCAGCATTCTTTAACCCAAACGGCATGACCACGTAACAATATGTTCCCCAAGGGGTAGTGAATGACGTCTTCTCCTGATCCTCTTCTGCCAAACGAATTTGATTATATCCTGAAAATCCATCCATGAATGAGAGGGTCTCATAACCTGCCGTGTTATCGATCAACACATCAATGTGAGGCAAGGGAAAATCATCCTTTGGACACGCGCGGTTAAGGTCCCGGAAGTCGATGCAAATCCTGACTTTCCCATCTTTCTTCATGACCGGGACAATGTTCGCCACCCATTGAGGATAAAGGACGACTCTAATGAACCTGGCTTTGTGGAGCTTATCGACCTCTTCTTTCATTTTCAAAGCCATCTGAGGGTGGAAACGCCTTAACCTTTGTTTTACCGAGACGGACCCTGGTTTTAGGGTTAAACGGTGTTCGACCAAGGTTGAATCTAGACCCGGCATATCCTCGTAGCTCCATGCAAACGTGTCCTTATATTCCTTGAGAACTTCAATTAATGCCTTTTCTTCAGAGGGTGGTAGATTGTCACTTATGAGGATGATCCTAGGGTCTTCCTCAGTTCCCAAGTTGACTTCTTTGGTGGATTCTTCTACGGCGGTTGACGGCTCGTCGAATCTCTTTATTCCACTAGCGTATGCGCCCGCCGCATCCTCATATTCTTCACCCTCATCGTCAGTGGGGCATTCTTCATCCGTGATCTCGTAGACTCCATACCCTTCATCAAATGCACAGTCGCCCTCACATTCTATTTCCGGTAGCCGGATGGGATTTTCTAACAACTGGGGGATGGCAAGGAGGGCTTGACACCTGGCGGCTAAATCCAGAAGGAATCGACGAGGGATCTGCCTACCCTTGGATTTCTTCCTAGGTACTACCCTTGACCTATCATTCCTAGATTGACTGACAATATTTACAGAAGAAGAGGAAGACGAAGAGGATGGTGTAGAATGTACAGGAGAAGACCCCTCAGAGGAGGGGTAGAAAAGGTCGCTCATCGGACCTTGGACGGGTGGTCCGCAGGGCGGGACGCACCCGTGGGAGATGTAGGAGGTTTCCTCAACGAAGATGTGTTGTTGAGGAGTTTGAAAATTGACGTTTTTTTTTCGTTTTCATTTTTGATGACAAAACAGTGAAAAGAGATCGGAGGAGAGAGAAAAGTGGTTATGGCTAGAGGATTGCGAGGCTCATAGAGCAGATCATGGTTGAAGACCTGGCGCGGGTTGAAAAGCCCGCGTAGGTATGTAAGCAAAGAAGGGGACCTGGGAAGATCATCAGACAACTGTCTGGCCCAGGAAGAAAATATCAGCAAAGGCTGAGACGAGTGGATGGAGAAGATGGCGGCTAATGAGCCGTCGACGGCAATGTTGAGGACGGATGAAGATCCGTCGATGACAGGGTCCTTCTGGCGAGGACGAGGATAGTTTGGAACCTTGGCAAGAGTGGTAATATTCTCTGGTATTCCGGAGATCAATGGTGGTCCTTCAAGCTGCGGAGACGAGAACATCCTTTCCAGTGCAACGGAAATGTCCCGTATGTCGAACCATTTGTTCCACTCGCATTCCGGATCTTTGATCTTGCCTCTTTTGGTGATCCTCGGACATTTTTCAGCCAAATATACAGCATGTGATCCCCCATATGCTTCTCGTGGGTAATCTCCCATCTGAACAACGGGCCCTCTGTTGAAGTGGTTTGATAGAGTCCATGTGAGGGGCTTCCAATCCGCCTTGAACGGTCCTTTGAAGCCTAGGCCAAACCTGCGGTTCGGCCTAATTTCCTTTGGCGGTTTGAGCCTACCCTGTAACTGTGCGCCCAGACCTTTACCCTGTTGGTAGCCGATGTTCCTCATAATCTCCCAACCTTTGGAGTGAAAAGGGAGATATGATGTTGCGGTTGCCCTGACCGGCTCCTTTGGTGCTAGTGGAACGTGAGATAGATCACGCACGTCCAGCAATGACAATATGGGCCGATGAGATGGCCAAACAGAGGGCAGAGAGGTGTTGATAGCATCCACTGTGTGAAGGACAGGTGTGCTGACCACTTTAATAATCCTCCCATTGTAAGGAAACTTCAGGCACTGATGGTTGGTGGAAGGCACAACGTCCATGGCTTCAATGTAGGGGCGACCCAGTATAGCCTTGAATGTGGGGTCCATGTCGAGGACATGAAATTCCGTGAGAACTGACATAGGGCCTAGTTCTGCCTTCAGAATAATCATCCCCTGCGGCGGCCTTTTGCTATTGTCATAAGCCGTGACCGTGATCGAGGAAGGTCTTATTTGTTCCTCGTTGACCCCACACAACTGAAGGGTGTCCATGGAGATCACATTTATGGACGCACCCGTGTCCACAAGACACGGGTTTATGGATACCCCATTAATTTTTATTGAAATGCACAATGCATATTTCCGAGCTTCCTTGGGAGCGAGCTCGTAGTTGTGGAACATGATGGCCGGTTGTGTGTCTGTTGGGGTCAGGACGGTCGAAATCTTCTCCACGGGGAGGTCTTCATTAACCATGACTTTTTGAAGATATTCCATCAAGGCCGCCTGGTGGGATGTGGATCTTTGAAGTAGCTCCAGGATGGAGATCCGAGCAGGCGTCTTGTCCAAGTGTTTCAATAGATCATACTGTGTTCCAGGGATAGCTCTTTCTGGTTGTTCTCCATCATCCTTCTCTGGCTGAGATTGCTCAGGATTCTGACTGTTGTGGGGAAAACCCTGTGGAAAATCCTTCCACTCCGGAGCACCATTGCCTGCGGCTTTTGTACCTCTGTGGGGGTAGCAGTGGGTTTTAACAGGGATTTGAGGGGTAGTGGTGGAGGAATGGTTGATGAAGCAGGGGTGATGACGGGAGCAGGGATTCTGATGAGGGGTTTGTTAGGTGGAGGCATGGTGGAGGTAGAGGGGATATCACACGGATTATGAAGGATAAGGGGTCTGGAAGGTGGAGGTGGAGACGAAGTAGAAGTGGGTAGGGCTTGAAGCGGGCAATGATTTTGAGGTGGGTGATGGGTAATGAGTGGTTTTGAAGGCATTAGTGGTGATATGGTGGAGAAAGACGGGGTTATGTATGGTTGACGGATGATAAGGGGTTTAGAAGGCGTAGGGGTAAATGTGGTAGAGGTGGATGGTAAAGTGGGGGAGTGAGAGAAGATGAGAGGGTGTGAAGGCGTAGTGGAGAGTGTCGGTTGATAGGAGATCGGGGTGCGGATGAGAGGGCGTAATGGTAGTGGAAATGGTGTAGGCGATACTGACGCGGGTTGATGAGAGAGAGGTGCTACCCGGGCAAGGCAAGGGTGTTGCGTGATGATAGGATTGACGGTAGAAAGAATGGAGGTACTTTCCGGGTGCCACACCTGCTCTCTCCCGACTTTCGGGAAGGAGGAGATGGGGTTAACCTGATGATTGGGCTGTTGGTGCAGCGGTAATGGATTCTAGATTATGCCCATGTTGGGCTGTTGTTGTGGGGCCTGCTGAGGCTGCTGTTGTTGTTGTGGTTGATGCTGCTGCTGCTGTTGTAACTGCTGTTGTGGCCTATGAGGAGGTCTCCTAGCCTTGAGAGCGGCGACGTATCATCTCATTTCATCCCAATCTATTTGATGTTCATCATTCATATCGTGGATGTAATCTTTGAAATGGAAGCAGTAATCTACTGTGTGTCCTGGCTGCCTGTGGTAGACGCAGTATTTGGAGGTATCAACATTCGGGGGCCACACGGGCCTTTCCCTGGGTAGCACAAGTATGTTTGAGGCCATGAGGGTGTTGAAAATATCCGCCAGAGTTTCTGGCAACGGTGGATAGTAGGCTCTCTTGGGACCGACCGGCCTCCTTTGTTGCTGTTGGGGACCATAATTCCCCGGGGGTGGAACTTGGTTGTACTGAAGTGGTGGTTGTTGTTGCTGAGGTTGTGGTTGTTGTTGCTGGGGTTGAAGTAATGGAGGCATATTATCCTGGGGTGGATTATTTTGGGGTGGAGGACGAAGAGAGAAAGGACCTGGTTGGAGGGGAAGTCGGGGCATTTGTGGAGGTTTTGGGTTGACTGCAAGGTTGGCATTGTTGACCGCACCCACTTGCTCATTTGTCACGACCCCTTCTGTGGCTCCGCCCGGGACACCAGCGCCTGTCTTTCTGACCACTTTGGGCTTCGACGACTCAAACATGTTCATAATGGGGGAGTCTTTTAACTGGGTTTGGATGTACCGGGCCCTTTCATAGAGTTCCTCCATTGTAGTAAGTTTATTCATGGCCAGACGTGTCTGAACTGTGGGGTTGCATTAGACACAATCATCTTCACTTGTTCGGGCTCGGAGAGGGTATCCCTTATTCTTTCCGCCAGAGACCTCCATCTATCAGCATAGCGGACAAAATCCTCGTCGGGCTTCATCTTTTCGGCCACTAGGTCGGTAATGGAGAGTGAGGGACCGACCCTATCCCTATATTTCTGCAAGAACCTTCTCTGGACTATTTCAAAATTCTCGGCCTCGCGGGGCTCCAAAGAATAGAACCACTCTAGCGCGGGACCATCCAATGATCTCCGAAAGAGGTATGCCAGGGACCTCTGATCGTTTTGCCAATAGGAGGACTCATACATGAAATCCTTGAGGTGAATGAAGGGGTTGCCGGTACCATTGTATCTGCGGTACGTGGGCATTTCGGAGGGAGGAAGATGAATGACGGGAAGGATTGGCAAAGCAACCTCCGGGGTGGCTTTCACGTCCACCATTCTTCTCAGATTTTGAAACTGCTCGTCCATGCGATTGAACCTATTGAGGAGCGATTGGGCGAGCTCCTCTGGAGGTGAAGGTGGCACTTGCCACTGGGGGAGAAACTGTCTCCCGGAGACTTGAGGGGGGAACCCCGAATGAGAGGGAGCTGCCGGACCGCCGACAGTCGGCCCCGGCTGAAGCGGTATGTGGGGAACAACGGGAGTTTGAGATTGTGACGGGAACTGGAATGAGGGTGGTTGTTGGCTCGCTTGTCCTTGAAGCGAGGGAGACTGGATGGCTTGCGCCAATGAAGGAGATGGAATGGCCTGCACGGACTCTTGGAGAGGTGCGATGGCCGGAGTTGATTCCTGGGGCGTGGGGGAAACAGATTTCCCCTTCAGAATGGCCTAGAAGGCCCGGAGCTGTTCAGAGGTAAGCTCCGTGTTGGCGAGGATGCCTAGTAAGGAAGAGATATCTTGTGGTGGGGATGTGTCCCCGGCAATAACCTGCACCTCATGTGAGGGCTCATGAGAAGGACCCGAGTCCATAGCATAGACTCGCGGGTCGGCTGACAAACCACGACTAGGGTGGTTCTCCTCAAAAGACTCGTGAGCCATGCTCACAGTTTTCCCAGAACGCAAAAACATACACTAGCAAGCAGGTAGTAGAGATTATCAAACAAGTGGATGCCTTTACGCCTTTTTTGTGTTTTGATTTTGATGATTTTTTTGTGTTTTTAGCGAGATCCGAAGTTCACACAAAATAGGGACCCTAGTTTATTTTTGTTTCACTACCGTGTCAGTTAGGGTCTCTCGTCTCACCACGAATGGGATGACTAACTCCGGAGAACTTCAATGGTACAATCAGCCCAGTGAACGAAGAGGAGATTCTTCGATGTCGGAGACTTACGGAGGTCCCAGTGGAGGAGATTCTAGTCCGTTGAGAGGAATTCTCAAACGGAGAGTCCTTCCTTCACCGGGAAAGGGTGATCCTTAGAAAAAATGAAAAAGGATATAAAAGAGGGATGGATGTATGCAATGGAATGCTGACAGAGATATAGAGTAAGAAAACAACAGAAATAACAAACATATAATAAACACCCAACCAATCACAACTGACAGTGCTGCCGTGAGCACAACGGGGGCGCGCGAGGGCGCCAAGGTGGAGAGGCACGGACGGTGCCAAACTTGCAAGGGTAGCCAAAAGAAAGCAGTAGACGTCCCATCGTGATCGCCAATCTCTGAGCGACGTCACGCGGTTCGGAGATGAAGATTGAGAGAGCGGAGCGCGCGGGCTCCTCTTTTGCTTTTATCCTAGTGCTTTAAGCTGCAACACAAAGAGATCAAGGGAGAAGAGAGAAGGGGCCACCATGGGAGATTGCTTCGGTGGGGCGAGCGGGACAGATATAATGCAAAAATCAAATAACGGAAATTGAAACGGCCATTGCGGGAAGCAACTCGCCGCGGCCTCGAGAATATAACAGTTGTAAGAATAACGCGTAATATAATGGCGGGAATTTAAACGGCCATTGCGGGAGATGACCCTCCGCGGCCTCGAGAATATAACAGATATAAGAGAGATATGAAGAATAACACGTAATATAATGACAGAAATTTAAACGGCCATTGCGGGAGATGACCCTCCGCGGCCTCGAGAATATAACAGATATAAGAGACAGATACGAGAGTGATGCAGATTATGAAGAACAAAATTTAAACGGCCATTGCGGGAAGTAACTCGCCGCGGCCTCGAGAATATGGCAATTATAAGAGACAAATGTGAGAAAGAGGCAGAATATGAATGACAAAAATTAAACGGCCATGGCGGGAAGTAACTCTCCGCGGCCTCGAGAATATAAGGTGATCGCCAGGGGTCGAGGACCCCAAAATAGAAAGAGATCGCGCCTACCTCAAGAGCGGGAGACGGTGGGTTGCTTCTTCCTCTCCTACCGGCCGGCCGACGGAGAGGGCTTTCCTCGGTTACCCTTGTAAAATAATAGACAATAAACGAACGGAATTAGAAAACGGCAGTGTAGTAACAATTCCTTGCAATAAAAGTAACGAGATCGTGACCTGACACACACCTGGTTGGTGTGGTTTTAAACCCCTCTCGGACTCGAGTAGGAGGAAAATGCGATGACGAATGCAAGAAGTATGCAAGAGGCGACACCCTTATGAAGGGAGATAGAGGATGCGGTATGATGAATGTAAAGAACTATAGGGAAAAAGGGGAAGAAATGGCTTATTGGATGAGCCGATGGTGAGATCCGGCGGAGCTTCGGCAGCGTGGGGACGACGTGGAAGCGCGGTGGACGAAGACAGCCTTCCTCTCGCGAGCCTGGACACCCGAGAAGCCGGCAGGACCTCCTCCTACAAAAAGACCCCACGGGTTAGAAAAATGACTCCGGCAGCCTCTGGGCTCCGGTAGCCTATCGGATCGCTTCTTAGCTCCCTCAGAACTGAGGGGGTGGGCCTCTATTTATAGGGCTCCGGAGGGTGGAGGCGTCCAGGACCCTGGACACCTCCAGGAGGGCCGAAGTCATATTTTATTCTATTTTTATTCATTTTTTTGAATATTTTAGTGGAGGCGTCCAGGGTCCCGGACGCCTCAATAAGGTCCACCGAACTCCACCGAAAGCCGCACGCGGTTTGGCACAACGCGTGATTTTGTGAGCGGCGCCTCGTGATTCAGAAATGGGCGCGTCCAGTTGTCTGGACGCTTCCACAATTGGCTTTTTTCACACACGACAAACCATCGGTCGGTGGACGGGGCCCGGTGGGCAAGTTGATGGAAGCGTCCAGAGTCCTGGACGCCTCCAAAAATATATATTTTTTATTTTTGTTTTGTTTTTATGCCAAAGCTGGCATTTTTGTATTTTTTATATTTGTTTTCATGGAGGCGTCCAGGGGCCTGGACGCCTCCATAAATATATATATATTTTATGTATTTTTTTGTCTTAAAAAAATAAATTAAAGTAATGGAGGCGTCCAGGGGCCTGGACGCCTTCATTAAGATCCCCCGGGTCCGCTGAAAAGGCGTCGGCAGCTCCCCGGCGGGCACCCTTCCTGCATCCGGAATTCTTTGGCGTGTCTGAATGGTGTTGATGCCGTCCGAATGCTGCAACGAGACGATTCCGGATGCCAAAAAGGGCGGAAGAAGATTCAAGAAAAGGAAGCACTCAAGTGATTCAAAAATGCGTAAGTCGTCGCGGGGCGTCGAACAGTAATATGAGACTTTCCCAGGAGACGTCAGGAAAGGCGTGTCTACACCCCTCACATGGCGTCTAGTCGATTCACTCAAGCTCCCCCCCCCCTCATTGTGTATGGGGCGTTATGGTAAAGGCGGTCACACCCGCACATCGGGTTCGCCTATGTATGGCATGTTATGGTAACAACGTGGATGCCATCATGCCATATTTGCTCCTGCCATGGGACCACGTGCCCATTGCTCTCCTCGAGTCGGACACTGACCGTCTCGAGCGCTGACCAGAGTTAGTCGGACCCTGGCCTGGAAGTAACACTCCTAGGACCAGATCTAACTCCCCGACATGCTAACACTTGGACTCCGGGGCAAGTGCCTAACTGCTCACCTCGAGCTTTGATCGACCTCCCTCATGTGCCATTCAATGTCAGTCCCTGCCATTCAGTCCAGCCCCCCGACAGCTCTGTCGCGCCTGTAGTTCCTTGCGGGGACCCTCTATAAAAGAATACACAGATATTTGCTTTATCTTGCAATGACCCGGGGGCTAACACGTATGTCGAGATTGTCTCGTGGCTTACAACAAATATACTTGGGCCTTCAGTGCCTACTTTGTTGAGTAGTGGATAGTGGATCAAGAGGGGAGGGGTGAATAGATCTGCCCCTCTTTTCGCAATGCAACCCTCTTTAAAGCTAGATAATGATAATATCAGCAGAATATAACTAGCTTAACGAAGGACATAAATGATTTACTTAGCAAGATGATTACGCAATATAGATATTGAACCTAAGCATGCATCTAACACAAAGCAATCGCACAAGCAAACCACAACACATGAGATTTTAAGGTGGTTCGGACTGAATCCCTAGTCCTACGTCCACCCCTCACCAAATCTGGTGAGACTCCCCTAGTGCCATGCACTGAATTGCAAATCGGAAAGGCCTCCGATTGCCTTCCTACTAACCACAGGTAGGGACGTCAATACCGCAAATCGGACAACTTCCGATTGCCTTCCTACTAACCACCGGTAGGGACGATCTTCAGTTTCAAATGTATGAATGAAATGGAAAGAGAACAAATATGAAAATACTCAAACAAGATATGAAATATGCTCAAAGAGAAAAGATCTTGTCTGAGATTGCTGAAGCTTGAATCTGATTCTTCAATGGTATCTTCTTCCTTGTGACATGGTCTTCCTTGGATCACCTTGAGTTGATGAGGAAGATGAAGGATGCAGATTTGATCTCCCTTGAGAATGCAGATTTGACATGGTCTTCCCTGATCACCTTGAGATGAGGAAGAGGATGATGGTTGCAGCTTTATCTTCACTTGGCTTGGGGTTGATCTCCTCTTGAAGTTGCTTGAATCACTTGAGGATTTGATGAAGAACTTCTTCCCGGAGTACTGTTCACCGCTATAGTACTCAAACTCCTCTCCCTTGAACACACCCTTGCAGCCTCTTTTGATTTTCCAAATGATCAACTAGGGTTTCTAACCCTCTTGCATGTGTTTTATAACCTTTGAATGGTCCTTGGACATCCCCCTAGACCAGATCCACATTTTGTGGGTGATTGGGTGACTTTAGGATTAAAGAAATCCATGGAGAATGGCCCTTCTCAAAGTGAAAAATAAAGTCAACAATTTTTGGCTCGGGGCTGGCGGTCGACCTGCAGAAGCTGGCGGTCGGCCGCTACTGAGAAACCCTGTAGACGGATGGTCCCTGGAATTTTCGGTTGACCGCTACTGGGCTGGCGGTCGACCGCCACTGAGAAACGTGCAAGCAGTTGGCTGCTGGCATGGGCGGTCGACCGCCCCTGGGCTGGCGGTCGACCGCCAGCTGGGCAGACCCCGGGTTATGCTGGGTCAATCCGTTAACCTCTTTAGCTCCGTTGCTTGAGTCCTTTAGCAGCCCGTTCTCATCTGTGGCATCAACCTTGACAGTCTTGAAGATTTCTATTGATTATATCACTCCTATAATCAAAATTTTGTTCCTGGGGCTCCGCCCCCAGAAACCCCCGCAAGGGGCGCGGCCCCCTTGACCCCCGCGACCTGACCGGATAGGTCGATCCCCGCGACCTGACCGCACAGGTCGATCCGCGTGCGAGGGCACAATCATTGAGCTTTCACATTTGCCATCTCCACTCCATTCCTTGGCATATCTGTCATGAAAGAACATTAAGTAGTTTAGACATATAAGAGTGGTAAAACATCAATGACTTATAGTGTTTAGCCATTATCAAAATCAAGAATATCAAATAACATAAATGACCACATGATGATGTCGAATGACCCAAGTGACCACAAGATGACTCAAATGACCACAGGGGTATAACATTCTCCCCCTTTTTGATGATGGTAACAATGTGAGTCATTATGTGGCAGTAATATCCAAGATGATAAAGTTTATGACATATGCGACATGTGCAGCTCAAGATCCATGATAGTGAAAGCATGTGAATGCGGATGTGTATGCATGGATGATCAAAGCATGTGAATGCTATGCACAATCCCTCATCACATATGAAGACTCAAGGCTCACAAGGTTCTCTCCCCCGTGGACTCTCTCCGTCCACAATTCACTCTCCCCCTTTGACAACTCACAAAGGCCGCACAAAGGATAGACAAAGGTATTAGCTCATAAAGGACTCACAACAAGACATTTTCTCCTCCTTTAACAGCAGCAAAAAGTAGGGATAAGGTAGAGAATGTTACAAAAGTCTGAGAGACCAGAGCTGAATGGAAGTGAAGAGCAAACCATTATATGCAAATCTGAAACAGGCCGTGAGCAAAATATATGGTTCAAAGCTAATGAAATTCGAGATCAACAATGGAGTTCGAAAAGCAGCTACATCCAAGTTTTAATAGAAATGAACCAAAAGTCCATATTATGGCGGTGTGTAACTGTCCCTTGTCTTATACATCCATATTCAATAACTACAAAGGGAATAACACAAAAACTAATATTGAGGCTAAATAAGTATGAGTAAAGCATGGAATTTTATGAGTGCAGCAAATTGGATTTTCAATATCTTTTGAATTTGAAGGCACATGACTCATATTTTACGAGCAATCAAGTCTAGTAAATGCCTCCTAGCCGTAAGAATACACGTTATTTAGACGCTAGTATTCCTAGGTATTTGGCAAGACTGACGGTTATGCTTCAGAATGAACAGAGATAGCAAAGTCACGTCATGACATATCCAAACTCATTTCTTTGATGAGAGGATATATTTCTCAGTAATTATGCCAGTGCTCTGCCTAGAGTCCAAATATAATGACGACAGAGATAACAGGGGCACATCATGACATATCATTTGTCACTTTATTTGATGACATGACATGTTTCTCAGTGCAACAATATCATTGCTCTGTCAAATAGATTTCTAAGAATTCTGGCTCATCAAGATGTTAAGAACAATATTAAGCCTGAGTGTATCACCAAGATGGTCATGAGCAGGATAGTCATTCAAAGCACAATATGCAATCTCTAGTTAAGGTCCATTAAAATCACAGAACATAGATAATTTCAGAATAAATATTTTAGAACTTCAAGGAAATCATTAAATCTGAACCATTTTCATTGGATGGACAATCATCAGGGCATATAATAGAAAGCTCTTACGCCGTAGTTCTGTCGGTCTCATGATCTCAAATCAGACTGTAAGCCATTGAAGTTCAGATTGCAAGAGATTAAGAAAGGCAACAAGACTCCCCCTAAGGATATGCAATGAATGCACTCAAGGAGTTATGTGTGCAAATGAAAAGACAATTGTCAATGAGAGGTTGACTAGAATCATGCAAGGGTTGACCTGGTCAAACATGAAGTTTGCAGAAATGAAATGCATAACCCAACATATGGTTGTACACTTATTAATGGCAACAGAATGAAGATGAAATATATGCATGAATGCTTCAAAGAGACAACTCCCCCTTACTATATGGCCTATATGCGACAGTGACGCATGGTACTTGGCGGAGGTAAAATCTCACGCATATTGAGTGCTTCTAGACAAGCATAACCTACCTTTCCATACATCAACATTTAATATACCATGGTCATGCAAGTATGATGCTACACAAACCATGCAATGCATGGTGAACATGAATTCAACTTTATTATGCATTATGACTACATGCAATGCTACACCATATGCAAAATGACATAATTACATATAAACAATGCATGGACACCAATCTGCAAAAACACATAACTAAATTGAACAAGATCATCATTTCAATTTTTATTGGCCTGAGGTCGGCAAAGATCAAGCTCCCTTCTGAGTGTTGAAAACTTGTCATTACACAAGGGCTTGGTGAAAATATCAGCAATTTGATTTAGAGTATCAATAAAATACAGTTCAAAATTTTTCTTAACGACCTCATCTCTAATGAAGTGATGCCTAATCTCAATATGCTTAGTCCTAGAGTGCTAGACTGGATTTTTTGCAAGGTTGATAGCACCAGTGTTATCACACAGAATCGGGACACAACCAAGATCCACAAAGTAGTCTTGGAGTTGGTGTTTAATCTAAAACACTTGGGTACCACAGCTCCCAGTAGCAACATATTATGCTTTTGCTGTTGAGAGGGCAACTGAGTATTGTTTCTTGGAGGCCCAAGAAATTAAACACTCGCCCAGAAACTGACAGTAGCCATTAGTACTCTTACGATCCAGCTTGCATCCAACATAGTCCGCATCAGAATAAGATATAAGAGATAAATCACATGATGACGGATACCACAATCCCAAATCTTGAATGCCGGTAAGATATCTAAGGATACGTTTGACGGCAGTCAAGTGGGATTCTCTAGGACTAGCTTGAAATCTAGTACAAAGGCATACACTAAACTGGATATCTGGTCGGGATGCAGTCAAGTAAAGCAAAGAGCCGATCATACCTCTATAGATCTTTGCATCCACTAATTTACCATTTTCATCCGAATCCAGTGATGTTGTGGTGCTCATAGGAGTTACAATTATTTTACTGTTTATCATGTCAAATCTTTTCAGCAGCTCCTTGATGTATTTGGCTTGACTTATGAAGCATACATCTTCTCCTTGGTTGACCTGCAAACCGAGAAAGAATTGGAGTTCTCCCATTAGGCTCATCTCAAATTCGCTAGTCATGAGGTTAGTAAATTCCTCACACATTTCAGATTTAGTAGAACCAAACACAATATCATCGACATAAATTTGAACAATCAAGATGTTCTTACCTTGCTTCTTGGTGAAAAGTGTTTGGTCTACCTTACCTCGTGTGTACCCTTTTTTAATGAGGAACGAGCTTAGTCTCTTATACCAAGCTCTTGGTGCTTGCTTAAGTCCATACAGCGCCATGTCTAGCTTATATACAAAATCTGCATGGTTAGAGTTCTCAAAGCCAGGGGGCTGCTCAACATAGACTTCTTCTTTGATCAAACCATTCAAGAAAGTACTTTTTACATCCATTTGGTACAGCTTTATTCTAAGGGAGCATACAAAGGCAAGTAAAATTCTGATGGCTTCGAGTCTAACAACTGGGACATAAGATTCATCAAAGTCTACCCCAAACTCTTGATTATACCTTTGAGCCACCAATCTAGCCTTGTTTCTTATTATCTTGCCATCCTCACTGAGTTTGTTCCTAAAGACCCATTTAGTGCCTATGACAGATTGTGATGAAGGTCTAGGAACAAGATGCCAAACTTTGTTTCTCTCAAACTGGTTTAACTCGACTTGCATTGAATTTATCCAGTTTTCATCCTTTAATGCCTCATCAACATTCTTGGGTTCAATCTGGGAGACAAGAGTAAGTTGATCTAATTCTTCCACAATTCTAAAATGTTACCTTGTTCTAGATGGGTCATTCAAGCTACCAATGACATTTTCCAAAGGATGATTCTTAAGAATTCTAATATTTGTAGAATCATTACCTTCTCCTGGAACTTGATCCCTTGCATTGCTTGATTCAGCTAGGTCACCATCTTCTCTTGTTTCTTCTTGTGGAGGATCATTCTTTTCCTTCAAGTTTAGGAATTTCCCGTCTTCATCGTTTTTCCTACAAGAGTTATCATTGTTAGAATCATCATGATATTCATCAAAGGAAATATGGGGTGATTCTTCCACAGTTTGACTCTTAATGTTATAAATTTTATAAGCCCTAGATCTATCAGAATATCCAAGGAATATACATTCATCGCTCTTGGGCTCGAATTTATCTAAGTCACTTTTATCATTATTGTAGATGAAGCATTTAGATCCAAATACTTTCATGTGTGTGAGAGAAGGTTTTTTACCTTTCAGCAACTCATAAGGAGTCTTTTTGGTGTGTGGCTTTACCATAGAGCGGTTGATAATGTAACATGCCGAGTTTATCGCTTCAGCCCAAACTTTCCTTGGGAGTTGCCGTTCGGAAAGTATTATTCTTGCCATCTCTATGAGTGTTCGATTCCTTCTTTCAACTACACCATTTTGCTCCGGGGTTCTTGGTGAAGAAAACTGATGTGAAATACCTTCAGCCCTGCAAAGATTATAGAAGTCAGCATTTTCAAATTCACTACCATGATCAGATTGAATGTTGAAAATCTTAAACTCACCGTCTTGCTTTATCTTCATATAGAGTGTCCGAAACTCATCAAAAGCATCATTTTTATGTGTGAGAAAGAAAACCCATGTGAACCTAGAGTAATCATCCACCAAGACATATCCATATTTTCTATCACTTAAACTAGCAGTTCTGGTTGGACCAAATAAATCCATATGAATCAGCTTAAGTGGTTTAGATGACAGGTTTGCAGATCTAGCCTTGAAGGATTTTCTTGTTTGTTTACCTAGGGCACATGCATCACACAATTTATTTTCTTGTTTAAAAGAAAGTTCAGGTAACCCATTCACCATTGAATGCTTTAACAGTTTATGTAAGACATTGTAGCTAGCATGACCTAGTCTACGATGCCATAACTAAGAAAGTTCAGATTTTGGTGCAGCAAGACAAAGATTTATGTGAGTAGGATCATCTAAGTCAATCATGTAAACATTGTTGACTCTTTTTCCAGAAAATTTTACCTTGTCAGATTTTGGTTCAAGGATTCTACATTCATGAGAGTCAAATAACACTTTGTGACCCTTATCACAGAGTTGACTTATGCTAAGCAAGTTGTATTTCAAGCCTTCAACTAGCAGCACGTTACAGATGGAGTTGGAGAGGTTCTTACCTACATTACATGTTCCAATGATTTTTCCTTTATTGTTCCCTCCAAATGTGACGTATCCTCCTTCCTTTCCTCCAAGAGATAAAATTTTATTTTATCTCCAGTCATGTGTCTTGAACAGCTGCTATCAAGGTACCACCTGTTATGTATGGCTGCAAGACACTCCTGCACAAGTAATTAAGCAATTGTGTTTGGAACCCAACCAAATTTGGGTCCCATCAAACTCTTAAGATTTTTAAAACATGAAACCATTTCTTTTGAAATCCAAACCTTCCTAGCATTCACGTTTTGTTTGCTTCGAGCAGGGATTTGGTTTTTCTTTTCAACCTTGACATTAACTTTTTGTTTAGAGGCTCTTTGTTGGATTTTGTGAAAGTTTGAGGAAGTTTGTTTCTTAACCCATTGTGGCCACTGGTTGGTTTTGGGTTGAAAGTGATTATTTTGCCACCACTACAAGAAAAAGCGCGAATAGCGACCGACGTTTAGGTCGCTATTCGGTCTCTGATCGGTCGCAACAAGGCACTGCGACCGAACTGACACCAATTTGCGACCGAATATATCGGTCGCTATATCATGGTCGCTAAATAGCGACCGATACCTATCGGTCGCAGAATAGGTCGCAGTTAGAGACCGATGCCTATCGGTCGCCGAATCTGTCTCTGATAGCGACCGCTATAAATCGGTCGCCGAATCGGTCGCTATAAGCGACCGACAAACATCGGTCGCAGGATCGGTCTCTAACTGTTCGGTCACAAATATGGTCGCTATTCGGTCGCTATACCGCATAGACGGTGGCTACCATGGTCTCTGTAGGAAGCGACCGAATGGGGTTCGGTCCCTATTCGGTCGCTAAGTTTGTAGTTTTTTTTTTTATAAATTTATATAAACTGATAAATAAATTACCTGATAAATAACAAATTCATAACATAAATATAAAATCAACTACACAAATCACAATATCGACAAATCTCAAATTCATCACATACAAACACCTGATAAATAACAATTTCATAAAACAATAGTAAATCAACTACACGGATCACAATCTCCACGAACCTCAAATTACACACAACTAAAATAAAATCACAAATTAATCATACATCCATAATCATACATCCATAATAATAAAATAACAACATACACACAACTAAAATAAAATCACAAATCCTCCACATATGTCTCATCCTGGTCGTCGTCTCGTCCAACATCATCCTGGTCGTCGTCTCGTCCAACATATCGCGACGGATGATCCTGTATATCATTTAAAAAAATTATAATCAAATCCTTAATAAAGAAATCAAGCATTAACAAGAGTATGCCAATAGTTTAAGCCAGCTCATTTTCATATATATAAATACACACACACAATATATAAGTTCAATAATCAAATTGTATTTTAAAAATGAACTTTGAGCGCCGAGCTCAAATCGGGCATCCGATTTGGATTCCGTCAGTTCTGACAAGTCACTTTCATCTCCCCGGTCGTATTGGAATGACCGGCACGGCCATCCGACCGGTATTTCAAATTTTAGACCCCCGGACCCGTCCTAACAGTTCATTTAAACTAAGTGTATTTTAAAAATGAACTTTGAGCGCCGAGCTCAAATCGGGCATCCGATTTGGATTCCGTCAGTTCTGACAAGTCACTTTCATCTCCCCGGTCGTATTGGAATGACCGGCACGGCCATCCGACCGGTATTTCAAATTTTAGACACCCGGACCCGTCCTAACAGTTCATTTAAACTAAGTGTATTTTAAAAATGAACTTTGAGCGCCGAGCTCAAACCGGGCATCCGATTTGGATTCCGTCAGTTCTGACAAGTCACTTTCATCTCCCCGGTCATATTGGAATGACCGGCACGGCCATCCGACCGGTATTTCAAATTTTAGACCCCCGGACCCGTCCTAACAGTTCATTTAAACTAAGTGTATTTTAAAAATGAAGTTTGAGCGCCGAGCTCAAACCGGGCATCCGATTTGGATTCCGTCAGTTCTGACAAGTCACTTTCATCTCCCCGGTCGTATTGGAATGACCGGCACGGCCATCCGACCGGTATTTCAAATTTTAGACCCCCGGACCCGTCCTAACAGTTCATTTAAACTAAGTGTATTTTAAAAATGAAGTTTGAGCGCCGAGCTCAAACCGGGCATCCGATTTGGATTCCGTCAGTTCTGACAAGTCACTTTCATCTCCCCGGTCGTATTGGAATGACCGGCACGGCCATCCGACCGGTATTTCAAATTTTAGACCCCCGGACCCGTCCTAACAGTTCATTTGAACTAAGTGTATTTTAAAAATGAAGTTTGAGCGCCGAGCTCAAACCGGGCATCCTATTTGGATTCCGTCAGTTCTGACAAGTCACTTTCATCTCCCCGGTCGTATTGGAATGACCGGCATGGCCATCCGACCGGTATTTCAAATTTTAACTACTCTACGGTACATCCATGAACGATCTTCAGACATTTTCCCTATGCAAATGAAATGTAAACACACAAAACTTTAACATGTTTAACAAAATAAAAACTCCAACCCTTTCCTCACATCGTCCATCTCTGCCATTTTAAATAGGAAGGAAATATCATTTAGATTTTCACTTTTTAACCCATCTGTGAAGGTTTGATCGCACGATTAATTACTATATGTGTTGTGTTATTTGCTAAAAATTTCGGCAGCATCTCCTCACACCTCTCCGATATACCACAAAATATTTATTGATTAAGAAATTTTCTTAAACACTTACTAATAAGTGGTTAAGAAAATAATCAAAATCAATAAAGGTATATCAGAGAGGAATGAGAAGACGCATCCAGCCAAAATTTTTAACAAACAACACAAACACATATAGTAATTAACCACCTAAGTGCGATCAAACATTCACAGACTGTCCAAACGGGACAATTCAAGACTTTGAGTTAGATATACACATTCTCATCATTCAAAATGAGAACGTGCACATCAATCCCAAAGTCTTGAACGGGTAGATTGATTGACACGGGCTTAACACGCTCTCCTAAGATACGTGCAATGTTAGGTTGCACCCACGCATCTCAGCTAACATACAACACCCAACTAATTAAATATTGACAAGATACTAACACATTCTAAAAACATAGCAATAACATGTGAAATTGACAATACATGTACACAATGAAAACATGAATTTTATTGTAACATCCAACACATTCAGTTAATTTTCTTGGTCGGCTGTACCATCCCAACCTTATGAGTTTGATAGGGTACTGTTTGGAGGATGACCACCGGCTGCTGGTGTATGAGTTCATGCCACGGGGAAGCCTGGAGAACCATCTTTTTAGGAGTATGTCTGTTTCGATTATTCTCTGCACCGTTTGGTTTGCTGACTCATTTAGGCACCTGTTTTCTTAAAGAAAAAAAATTGCAATGCGCAGTGGCCTCACCTTTTACCCAATGGTTACCTACGTAGTTCTTTTGAATCAGTTTTTGAACCCCACAATGTCGATTCTGCAGGGGGTTCATACTTCCAGCCTCTCTCCTGGAACCTTAGGATGAAGGTTGCTCTTGGAGCCGCAAAGGGGCTGGCCTTTCTGCATGGTGCTGAAACAAAGGTTATATATCGGGATTTTAAGACATCAAATGTGCTTCTTGATTCAGTAAGTGGAGACCCTTGTCTTATAGTTGATGGATGATATGTTTTCTTGATTAACGTTCCCCGTCATGATGTTCTGCCTCTCAAATCCCTTCTTTGCAAACCTACAAAATTATAATGCCAAGCTTTCCGACTTTGGCTTGGCAAAAGATGGACCAACTGGTAACAAGAGCCATGTGTCAACTAGGGTCATGGGAACATACGGATATGCTGCTCCTGAGTACCTTGCAACAGGTAAACCTTTGGTTCCAAACTGCTTGTATGTCCCTCCATCTTTTTGTCTTTAGGTGTTCCATTTTCAAGTGCTGATCAGTGTGTCTCAGATTTTTGGATGGCATTTGTCTTGCTTTTTTTTTTCTCTGTGGGTAACAAGATGCCATTTTCTCTTCGTAAATGAGAAAATTGTGCCGAAATGACACGAGGAGTCGGCAAATAATTCGGATTAAAACAGAAACTGAGTTGGTAAGGGACCTTGAATAAAACATAGATTACCCATGAATTTCTCCTTGAATAAAGTGTTGACAGCTCAGGAATATTTGATCTGGAGAGTGATAGTATTGTCCATTGGCATGATTAAGATTCTCTAGTGTAATATTTGATTGTCATCTCCGAGATATTTTTGGAGTGAATTAGGGGCGGGTATATCACCCCGACTGACCCACTCCTAACCCACCTCGGGTGATTTATTTCACCCCTTTTTAAGAATTCACATACCCTAACTTTATCTCTAACCGACTCCGATTAAGAAAAAAAAACGAACTAAATAAGAATAACTCGTCTCACCCTAATTAATCTATCGTAATCGGATTTACTTCTTTATCAAAGTGGCCCTACGAAATTAGTCCATCGCTTGCGGGTCGTGACAAAGTGCCTTCAAACGTTAAGATTGCGTTTGAGAACGCAGATAGAAAAAGAGGCCATGGAATGATTATTTAAGCCTCAGTCTTTAAATAAAACTCTAGTGACACGTATTACATCTGTTGAATTTTTACACTATTTTTGGTTCTCATAAGAATGATGGGGTCATATGTAGAGTTCATCTTGTACCTTTGCTTTAAAATTCTCATAATCCAATGTTTGGATTTGTTGGTTCTCAAGTTCTTGGATTTTGGGTTTGCTACAGTTTTAAATCGAAAAATAAGAATTGGGGAAAATACATGACACAATAAATGGACTGCATATTGAAGCCAGAACATTAATAACGGACCGGACAAACTAAAAAGATAATCTTATAATATTTCACACTATTTTACAGGAGAACAAATGATATGTGGACACCATCTCAAGAGTCTTAAATAAATCAGGTTCATTGCACGAGCATAGCCCCTCCCCCGGAGCCCCTCCACCGGAGCCCCTCCCCCTCCACCGGAGCCCCTCCCCCTGCGCAGCCCCCCCTCCACCGGAGCCCCTCCCCCTGCGCAACCCCCTCCCCTCCACCGGAGCCCCTCCCCCTGCGCAACCCCCTCCCCTCCACCGGAGCCCCCTCCCCCTCACCCCTGCGGAGCCCCCTCCCCTCCACCGGAGCCCATCCCCCTGCGCAGCCCCCCCTCCACCGGAGCCCCTCCCCCTGCGCAGCCCCCTCCCCTCCACCGGAGCCCCCTCCCCCTCACCCCACCGGAGCCCCTCCCCCTGCGCAGCCCCCTCCCGTCCACCGGAGCCCCCTCCCCCTCACCCCTGCGGAGCCCCCTCCCCTCCACCGGAGCCCCTCCCCCTCCCCTGCGCAGCCCCCTCCCCCTCCCCTGCGGAGCCCCCTCCCCCTCACCCGAGCTCCACCCCCCCTCCCAGACCAACCTCCCCCGCCACCCCCTCCCACCGAAACCCCCCTCACTGGAACCCCTCCAAGAAGAAAAAAAATGAGAAATAGGGCATGGTCGATGGCCGGCGGGGAGGGAGAGGGGGGGGGAGAGAGGCGCGGGGCTGGAGGGAGAGGAGAGGGGGGGGAGATCGAGAGGGAGAGGACTTACCAGACCGAGGAGGGTGACGACGAGGACGACGGGGACCGACGAGGTCGACGGCGAGGATGGTGCGGGGCTGGCCGAGACAGCGAGCTCCGGCGTCCGTCCACCACCACGCCGCTCGCCACGCCCGTGGCCGCAAGGCAGAGGGGGGGGGGGGAGGGCGAGGGGGCCGGAGGGGGAGGGGAGAGCTCCGGTGGAGGAAGGGTTATCAGAAGTAAATGCAGGGGGGAGATGGTCGCGGGGTAAATGCAGTCATAGCAGCGACCGATTAGAGACCGAAATATATTCGGTCGCAACATCGGTCTCCAATTCGGTCGATTTTGAAAAAAAGAGCCCGGAATAAATTCGAGCTAAATATAGCGATCGATTGGAGACCGAACTAAATTCGGTCGCCAATACGGTCTCAGATATGCGACCGATTATTTCGGTCGCCGAATTGGTCTCTATTTGGGACCGACTAGCGACCGATTTAATCGGTCTCTAATTCGGTCGCTATAGCCACTTTTTCTTGTAGTGCACCTAGGGGATTGAGACTTATAAGATTGGTGAACACATGAATCACAATTTCCCCAAAAGTAGGGTGGTGTTGGCCTATATGAATGTGCAATCCAATTATAGTGATATCTGGAAGATTGAGCATGCAATGGCCAAGGAAGTGTTGACCTGTGCTGCGGGGAAGGTCGACATTTCTTAGGCTTTTGGATAGACTTTTTGAGAATTTCAGTGACTGCTTCTTCAATCTTTTCTTTCCCTTTCTCCTTTTATTTTTGTTGGTTTTGTGTGGGAGTTGTGTTTGAGGTGGAAGCTTCGGAAGATGAAACAAATGTGACAGTTTTTAGCCCAAATGGCCTTTTGTTTGTTGGATCAAAACTCAACCCATCCTTGTTGTGGTTCATTCTAGTACCTAGCAATGCATCTAGGTTTTCTCTTCCATCTACAAACTTTTCCAATGACTGTTGTTTATCCTTTAACTTTTTTTGTAGGTTTTCAATATTTTGAAGAAGTTGAGTGTTGACTTGTTTGACAGCTTCATACTTCTCATTACTCAATTTACTGTCTTTTTCATAGCTTTGCATTTTTAGCTTCATGCTATCAATCTCATCTCTTAAGTCTTCATTTTCAATTTCCAAGTCAACCATTTCTTTTCTTCCCTCTTCCAAATCCTCAATCATTTTCTTAAGGTCTTCAATTTCAGTTTCAAGTAGAGCAGTCTTTTCATTAATATCATGATCATGCACAAACAAGTTAATTTTTTTCTTCAATGATTTATTCTCCTTTTTGTACATGTCATATTTTTCCATGAGCTGTATATATGTTTCCTCCCAATCATCAAGTGTGTAATTTTCAAATGGAGAGTTTACCTCAGTTTCTTTGTCACCTCTGGCCATGAGACAAAGATCTTCTTTTTCCTTGTCCGAGGAGCTAGTTCCACCATCACTTTCTTCTTCGTCACTCCAGGTGGACACCATGGCCTTGTTCTTCTTCTTGCCCTTTCATTTGTCAGTCTTTTTGAATCTGTCAGGACAATCAGTCTTGAAATGCCCTGGCTTGTTGCAAGAATAACAAATGATTTTGTCAGATTTCTTGAAGTTTTCAGAATGAGATTTTAAACCATTTCTTACATTTGACCTTCCTCTCATGAAGCTCTTACCTTCCTTTCTCAGAAATTTTCTGAACTTACGTGTGAGCATGGCTACGTCATCCTCATCTCGCTCACTTGCCGAATCCTCACCTTCATCAGAAGTGCCTTGACCATTGGGTCATGCTTTAAGAGCTAGGGGCTTTTTCTTAGGCACCTCAACCTCTTTGTTCTTAAGGTTGATCTCATAGGTCATCAATGACCCAATGAGTTCATCTACCTTGATAGTTGCGAGATCTCTCGATTCTTCAACCGCGGTAGCCTTTGTGTGCCATGCGGGAGTCAATGATCTTAGAATCTTTCTCACAATTTCCTGTTCTGAGTATTTCTTTCCCAAATCAGTCAGACTATTAGTAAGCACAGTTAACCGAGCATACATATTCTGAATTGACTCATCAGGCTTCATGCGGAACATTTCATATTCAGAAACTAAAATGTTGACTTTTGTTTCTCGTACCTGAGAGGTTCTTTCGTAAATTACCTCTAACTTGTCCCACATTTATTTTGCAGTTGCGCAGGTAGCCACTCTTGAGAATTTTACTGGATGGAGTGAGCATTGCATGATGCGTTTAGCACTCCAGTTGACAGTGGATTGTCTTATTTGTTCTTTGGTCCACAAGTCCTCATTATCTGTAAGCTCATACGGACCTTTGCTGATCACTCGCCAAAGTTCGTAGTCTTGGGCGCGAATGAACACCTGCATGCGATGTTTTCAATAAGGATAATTAGTTCTAGTAAAATAAGGAGGTCTATTAACATAATGTCCTTCAGGTAAAACACCTTTGGACGCTAATCCACCATTTCCCTCAAGATCGTTGGACCCCATAATGAGAGATTAGGCTCTGATATCACTTGTTGAGTAGTGAATAGCGAATCTAGAGGGGAGAGGTGAATAGATCTACCCCTGTTTTTACAATGCAACTCTCTTTAAAGCTAGATAATGATAATATCAGCGGAATATAACTAGTTTAACGAAGGACACAAATGATTTACTTAGCAAGATGATTACGCAATATAGATATTGAACCTAAGCATGCATCTAACACAAAGTAATCGCACAAGCAAATCACAACACACGAGATTTTAAGGTGGTTCAGACTAAATCCCCAGTCCTACGTCCACCCCTCACCAAATCTGGTGAGGCTCCCCTAGTGCCACACACTGAACCGCAAATCGGAAAGGCCTCCGATTGCCTTCCTACTAACCACAGGTAGGGACGTCAATACCGCAGATCGGACAACTTCCGATTACCTTCCTACTAACCACCGGTAGGGACGATCTTCAGTTTCAAATGTATGAATGAAATGGAAAGAGAACAAATATAAAAACACTCAAACAAGATATGAAATGTGCTTAAAGAGAAAAGATCTTATCTGAGATTGCTGAAGCTTGAATCTGATTCTTCAATGGTATCTTCTTCCTTGTGACATGGTCTTCCTTGGATCACCTTGCGTTGATGAAGAAGATGAAGGATGTAGATTTGATCTCCCTTGAGAATGCAGATTTGACATGGTCTTCCCTGATCACCTTGAGATGAGGAAGAGGATGATGGTTGCTGCTTTATCTTTACTTGGCTTGGGGTTGATCTCCTCTTGAAGTAGCTTGAATCACTTGAGGATTTGATAAAGAACTTCTTCCCGGAGTACTGTTCACCGCTACAGTACTCGAACTCCTCTCCCTTGAACACACCCTTGCAGCCTCCTTTGATTTCCAAATGATCAACTAAGGTTTCTAACCCTCTTGCATGTGTTTTATAACCTTTAAATGATCCTTGGACATCCCCCAGACCAGATCCATATTTTGTGGGTGATTGGGTGACTTTAGGATTAAAGAAATCCATGGAGAATGGCCCTTCTCGAAGTGAAAAACAAAGTCAACAATTGATGGCTCGGGGCTGGCGGTCGACCTGCAGAAGCTGGCGGTCGACCGCTACTGAGAAACCCTGTAGACGGATGGTCCCTGGAATTTTCGATCGACCGCTACTAGGCTGGCAGTCGACCGCCATTGAGAAACGTGCAAGCAGTTGGCTGCTGGCAGGGGCGGTCGACCGCCCCTGGGTTGGCGGTCGACCGCCAGCTGGGCAGACCCCGGGTTATGCCGGGTCAGTCTGTTAACCTCTTTAGCTCCGTCGCTTGAGTCCTTTAGCAGCCCGTTCTCATCTGTGGCATCAACCTTGACAGTCTTGAAGATTTCTATTGATTATATCGCTCCTATAATCAAAATTTTGTTCCGGGGGCTCCGCCCTCGGAAACCCCCGCAAGGGGCACTACCCCCTTGAACCCCGTGACCTGACCGGGCAGGTCGATCCCCGCGACCTGACCGCGCAGGTCGATCCGCGTGCGACGGGCGCAATCATTGAGCTTTTACATTTGCCATCTCCACTCCATTCATTGGCATATCTGTCATGAAAGAACATTACGTAGTTTAGACATATAAGAGTGATAAAACATCAATGACTTATAGTGTTTAGCCATTATCAAAACCAAGAATATCAAATAATTTAAATGACCACAAGATGATGTCGAATGACCCAAGTTACCATAAGATGACTCAAATGACCACGGGGGCACAACATACCTGTAAAGCCTTTATGGCATCTATAAGGAAAGATCGAATAGCTAGAAATCCAATCTTTTCTGTGCATCAACACCAGTGTTTTCTTGTGACCCTCATCCCGATCTATGTCAGACATGTCCCCCAAAACACCCAGCATGGTCAACTCTGCCTGTCGAGCGTAACGGTCATAGTCTAGTTGTAGTGCATACCCGGCCCTCCACCTATGTTATGGCTTCTAGGGCATCATGGTCCTCTTTCAGCAAAAAAATAAAGGTGTTTGGGTTCAATCCGATGTAAAATAAACACCGACTACTTGCGGTGGATGGAGAAGACATCTTGTATATGAATCCCCACAATGGCCTACACTCGTACCAGTGGAACCTCCTTCTCTCCACATGTCACCCGATATCCTGTGCCCATGTGTCGTGCTCTGGTGGCACTTCCCAGGTCAAAACTCGGTTCCGTAGGTGATCGTCGAGAAATCAACTGGCACGCCTGCATTCCACCCAGCCATCTCTGCCCCAGTCATCCAGAACGATTAATTATACGCTACTCTTTCCTATGCATTTATATCATTCTTTGTACTTTCCTGTCAATACCCCCAAAATTCTCGCGTGCCAAATTGACCCACCTCGGCCTTCCGAAAGGTGAGTGTATGTCACGCCGCGGAGAAATCAAGAAATTCCCACTCGCGGAGCGAACAATACTATATAATTCATGGTTCCCTAATGAGTTTTTCTCATTGTTTCCTTTGTGTCCCAGGTCCAGGCAGGCAAAAGACGTGAGGCCCTTGCTCTTTGGCCAGCTGAAGAGTAAGGAAGAGCTGATCTCCATCTCCCGTACCCCCTGTTTGAACATGGCTGACCCGGGGACCGTGTTCATCAAGTTGCGATTACTACAAAGATCGAGTTCATCAGCTAGGGGCTATTTAATTTTCATTCTGGTTTAGCACTCTTTCCAAGGTACATAGTGTAGATCAGTAAGCCTTTTACTGTTATTTATGTTATTAATATTTGGTGGCGAGCACGATCACTTGTTCTTTATTCCTTATCGGGTGCTCCTTCACCATAGTCGGGGCACGTTCTATACGCATCAGATTTTTGGCGATCACGGTGGGACCTCTAGTGCTCATCACGCCTTTCCTGTCTTTCCTACTTTCTTGGGTGTTTATGTAGTTGTTTATGTCAAATTTCTATGATTTTTCCAGTTACTTTCCTGTTATTTTCAGTTCTTACAGTTCTGCCTTGAACGTGGCATCTATAGTAACTGCATTATATTGAACGCGGCACTTGTGGAGACCGGATCTTGTTTGAGGTGCCTGAGAGAAGTGCATTAAGGTGAGTTTTCTGCCTTATTTCTTGGGTTTTCATGTGTGATTTTCATATTCCGTATTTTCTGTTCACTGCGTTTAGCTCCTTATTCTTTTTGTTTGCATTTATTATATCATTTTGATTGTTAGTTTTAGGCTAGACTTGCATGCACCCTGGTGCACTTAGAATCATTCATATCATATCGTAGTTGCATTCCTACCTTGGTAAGTGATCCTCTCGGCTCCGAATTCCTCGTAGTCAACTAGGTGAACTTATTTGGAGACCTCCGTTAAGTCTCTGTGAACCGTGGAATCCCACACAGACGTCGAGCCAATTGTACTGTCGCCTCCTTTCTGTCTAGGTCGCATCCGTGCGTGAGTGTCAAACCTAGGTCAACTCGGAGTTTGTGACCTCTTCCCTTTAGGATTCCTATTTCTTGAGAGAATTTGTGCTTAAATTAAAATATTAAAAGGCCAACTAAAATCGCTAAAGTAATGTTGCATCATCACAATGTGTTTGACTTGGGTGAGATCTCTTCGCGTTTCTGTGTGTTTTAGGCTCCTGATAAAACGCGGCCTGAACAAAGACTGTGTTCTTGAATGCGTCCTCTGTGGAGACCGCATTCTATTAAGCCCTCCGTTCTACTTATTCTCTCATTTTTAGTTTCTTTCTCAGGCTTCCCTGGTTTGTGTTACACGTTAGTTTATGTATTTGAGTAAGGTCTCCTCTCTCTCATGGAGTCCCATCTCAACCCCATGTATTCTCAATCCTTTGCCTCCTATTCCCACGTGAAATCTTCTTCCCACGTAGGCCCTTCTTCCCGTAGATTCTCCCAAGAACGAGCTGGCCTAGTGGTCCATGCAACGCACCTTCTTTGCCAAATGGACCCTAGTTAGGCCCAAAAATTCCTTAATAATCTTGAAAATAGACCCTCCTACACTGCTGGTCCAAGCCCAATCTGTGTCCACACATGTTACTGCTCCAAAAATGAGCTAGTCTTCTCTTTAGCTTGGATCCTCCTATCTGTCCCATTACTCTCAGCCTGGTCCATATCCATAACCATGTTCTCAAGCTGGCCAACATACTCCTCGATCTCTTCCTACTCAGAAATGCTTTCCAAAGCCCAACGCCAACTTGATGAGCTCTAAAAGAAGATTGATCCTAAACTCTCCCTCAAGATTCCATTGGCATTCCAAAATCTTCACATTCCACCACTTTCTCAAATTCCTACTTATCGTCGGTATGGTGGAACTGGTGATCCTTTTGTTCACTTGAAGGAGTTCATCTACGAGTCGGCTCCATTCCAACATGATCGTTGTTTGATGGCCTATCTCTTTGGGTTATCATTGAAAGGCCCAGCTCAAGATTGATTTTTCACTCTGCCACATGATCAAGTTATAGATTTTAAAATTCTGCAAGAAAAGTTTACTTAGCGCTTCAAGACCAGGTTGAGCCCAAGTATTCCATTGTGGATCTTACAGGAGAGAAGATGAGACCCGATGAGAATTCATGACCTATGCCGACCACTGGCGTCAAATAGCCACGCAAGTCCCGGGGCATCTCCCGGAGGGAGAGCAAATCAAGATAGTTGTATCCAATGCAACACCGCAATATCGTTTCTTCTTAGTCTTGACTGATGTCACCTCTATGCAACAATTATTTAGTCGAGCCTACTTCATTCGCACCCAACTCTAAGATTCCCTTGAGCCTTCCACATTCCAAGGCACACCCTCCACCTCCTATAGCCAAAGTCAGCCTTCCGCATTCCCTAGTCAACATTCCACATATCATAGTCAACATACCACCTACCAACATCATCTCAACCTCCCACCATCAAGGGAACCCAGGAGCAAGTGGATTCTATTCACTACCTACATATCCATCCCATTAGGGATCATTCTTTTTCATGTTTACCTAGGACGGAGGTTGATACCATCTAAAGGGGCATGTCTAGCTAGGAAAGCGGTTGAGATATGTTATATTGACACGAGCAACATAGGGAAGACATAGTAGTATCGCACCATATTTTGTATCTCATTTCCATGGAGACTTGATGGCCTATGTAGTGATATAGTCATGAGTGCAAAATAATAGAAAGTTGACACTGTCTATTGTAAGAGATCCGGAGTGTCAAGTGCGGTGGATACTGAGAAGTTTGGGGTACATGTCGAGATAGTTTAAGTGACTCGCTAGTATGGTGACGACTTAGCGGACCACTTCACTGATGTTCGAAAGAATTTCGCGAAGATCACATGCTCCATTTCCTGTATGACTGTTGTAGTCGTAACTTTGAGACGAGGGACATGCATACTTAGCCTTTATAATGCACTGGCGGCCCTAATTCCCTCACATAATGCCCACAAGAGCACTGGGCTTTAGGCCTGTTAATGCCCAGGAGGGTCACCCCGCTGGGGGGGGCCGCCTACCCCTGCACATGCTCATGTGGGTGTAGGGCACTTGTCGGCAAGCGCAAGCACATGGCACCCACACACGCCAATTGGAGGGCCAAGCGGGTGCCAATTTTGGGGCCAGATCCGATCACCCCAACCAGGATCCTCTCACCATCTCACATGGCACCCTCTACAGGTGCCACCTTCACGGGTTCTGGTCGTCTCCCCGGAAACCCATCACCACCCCCCTCTTTCTCCCTTAGCATCTCTCTCTTTTCTCCCACGGGAGAGAATCATCTCCTCTCCCTTATCCACCTCCGTGTCACCTGCTCTCCCTCCTTCCTTATCTAGATTCCACCGCCTCCTCTCATCCTAATCCCCACTCTCCCCTCTACTATAAATACCCCCTAATGGGTTCAAGGAGAGTATTCGTGTGGAGGTGAAATGGGGTGTTTTTGGCCATGTGTGGGGTGTGTGTGTATGTTATGTCTATAGGAGATAATTAAGAGAGAAGAGAGGAGGAAAAGGAAGGAGACTTGGGGGGTTTCTCTGGCAACTATGAGGAGGTTCTGCTGGCAAGCCTAGAGGTGACGTTGTCGACGATGGGGGTCGGTGTGCGAAGGGTATGATGCATGTGCAAGAGTGTCATGCATCAGTGGACGTGTGCAAATGTGTCTTGTACACAATGGACGTGTACATGGGACATGAGTGTCCCGTGTATGTGTAACATCCGTGGCTCATCCATGGATATGTCCCATGCTAGGGTAAGTCCGTTGTATGTATGTGCATGTGTGTGAAAGAGAGAGAGAAAAATAGCATCGCTTAGAGGTCACGCTAGTCTGATCTCTCTCGTTCTCTCTCCCCTTCTCTCTTCTAATTCTCTCTCACTGTAAGTCAGACAAGGACAATGAGGATAGCGTGTCGATCGTGAGACTGTGCTCCACATAGAGGTTGCCGATGTTATGTACTCCGACGACGGTCTCAGTAATGACTCCGGAGGATCATCACCATTGTCTTGGAGACTTAGAGAGTGGACCCAATGGGTATACTCATATGTTGCTTATTCTCTACTCCACTCGAGCATGTCGACTTCGCCGTTAGGTACGTGCATTTTGTTTTTGTAAGTACATTCGTCGTCTTCGGTTTTAGAAGGCACGCACGGTATTCTGCTTCCACCGAACACGAGAACAACAGTAGACGTGCCTACTGCTTCCGCTGGCAAGGTGTAACATCGTAATTTATATATATGATTTTTGTTATCATATGTTTACTCGAGGGTTATCAACAATTATGAAATCAATGAATTCAATTCTGGCACGTAGCATTTGGTTGTAATACATTTGGTCAGTGATATAGAGGGAAAGCGTGAGTGCTTCCGTGACAAAACCATCGAATTCTCCCAGGAGAGGGACGCGGCTTGGATCGTCGTACGTTGAATCCTAAAGTAGAAGAGAATTACAAAATAATCATTTTTAGCGAGAAGAAAATGCGTGGATTTGTCAAAATTGTGAGCTATTTTAATCGAGATCAATCATATTCTTGGGGTGCATAGTAAAAGACACGAAGATAGATCTAAAACTGGAACTGTTGGATGTTCTTGTTTGAGTTGATTCCCATGGACACTACCTCTTCAAGAAAACTAATGAAACTAGAACGGGTTCTCTTTCAGCTACTTGGAATTAATCCGAAAGTCTAATCATACTACATGACGCAACAGGAGGAAATCACCGTTAGCGTCCCCAAAAATAATTCCCCCACTTTTAGTGGGTCCTGAGATGTCCCGAACAGCAGCCGGCTGATCAGTACCTCATTCTCATCATCCAACCCTTCCTCCAAATTGGATTAATCATTAGTCTTAATAGACTGGTTAGGAGATCCAAAGACTCCTCAAGGGTCCCCACGAATGCAATTATTTTAACAACGAACCCACTGCAAAGTGCCGACGGATAGTATCTTCCACTGATCATGAACCCATTTTTCTTTTGTAGCCACACCTGCTAAACTAAAGAGAGCTGGTGGATGGGTGAACCAGTATTATTCTTGTAGCCACCTCCACCTTTTCTGTTTGGTCTTACCTTTCAAACATTTCCATAGCTAGTCCAAGATGGTGGACATATATATATATATATATATATATATGGGGGCCGCTCAGGTGATACCAACACCACCTGATGTCGCCCCCTCTCTCTCAGCGCCCCCCTCATGAATAAATCCCCCTATTAATAATACATGAGAAAGAGACGGACTGAGGGGAGAGCATCAGGTGGTGTCGGCACCACCCGATCATCCCCCTATATATATATATATATATATATATATATATAAAGAGGGCAGGCTAACCTCCTTTCTCATCTAACTCTCCTTCTGCCTTCAGTGGTTGTTTGATGTTGCAACACTTTGGGTTGCTGTACAATATTAATTTAGCATGAGAATGGTGATGGCCATGATTCCCGAATGAGAATGACAATACATATAGGATTCTATATGCCAAAAGATGGCGAACGAACGAAGGAATCGAGAAAGAATTAAGACTAGGCACCAACTCTGGGCATGTTATATATAATCCTTGAGGTCCAGACAGGATGATGTCCTAAATCTCTTTGGAGGAAACATGGATTTTTTTGGGCATCTTCATCTCGGGCTGTACTATCCAAAGACAACACATAATACAAGTTTCAAAGGATGATACCACCAGAATATATTCCCCCTTGGTACAAGTTTGGAGTCCGGATCTTCTAAATGGGGCCTGCTTAGCTCACTCTCGAAGTTAGTGCGCAATTAACCGACCAAACTCCTATTGGTGGGTAGAGAGAGAATACAAAGGTGAGTTTAGCGTGCAAGCATCGGCTCTTCTATCATTCTACTAACGAGAGCTTCAAACTTGGCTGCATGCTTAATTACCTCTAGCGTTTGCTAAGCAAACCCTTCGCCGAGGGTGGACTCGGCCATATAAAGGTAGAAGTCTAAGGGAGGGAAAAACGAATGACCAAAACCTTGGGACTAGATGGTGCTCGGATTCAATTTACAAATCAGAAAATTTTAGAGGGGTGCAACGCGAAACGGACACGGCTTCTATTGTAGCTAGGGTTGTCAACGGGAAGAGTTTGGGATGGACTTAGATTATCAGTCGAACTTGACTCATCAATTTTAAAACTCAGCTCAGATCCGGGTCTGAGCTATGTCGGGTCGGGTCGAGTCCGACTTCTTTACGAACTCGATTTCGACCCGACCCAGCCCGACAAATTAAATAAAAATATAATAATAAAAAATATATATAATAGTATAGAACTTACGATCTCACTAAATTAATTATAGTTTTAGATATTAATTTATTTAGAAATAAAGTTTTAAATTTTTAATTAAATAAAATAAGATATTTTACTTTATTAATTAAATAAAATAAAATAGCCCACATGTCGAACTCAAAGTTTGAGCCCGAGCCCGACCTGTGGCCCAGTCGGGTCATGTTTTTAGGCCCAACTAAGGGACCACAAGTCAAGAAAGGCCTAGTGGTCTGGCCCGAAATTGAGCCACAGCCACGGGCCTATCAGATCACCCGGCTCATTTTTTTTTTAACTGAAGGATAATACTTGCAAGGTGGGAAACGAGGGAGTCCGTTCATCCCTTCATCGCGAAAGGGACAGGACGTGTAATCCCGGTCACCAGACAAGTGATTTTCCATTAAGAAGTGCAGAAAGAAAAGAAACATAGTATGGGGGATATAAGGGACGAGCAAGGTCTGAGGGAGGGGGAACACCATGTCAAGGATGACAAGAGGGCCAATACAAAAGTCCAAAAAATCAAAAGAAGAATATTACAACATGGGACATCCTACTAAAGAAGGGAGGGACCCAATTACAGCAAGTGGCCTTGATAATCCTAATTGCAACAATCTTTTTGACTTTAGAGGGCATTTGGAAAAATTTACGAGAGAGAATTCAATCGTTAGAATCTCCCACCTCTCAAAAGTGTTTTCAAAGGGGGTGTTTGTTGGCTCAACTTTTGTAAAATGTGGATTATGAAGGAGGAGAGAGACAGAGATAAGTCATTCCAAAATCTCTGGCCATCTTTGATAACATAATAGAAAAAAATTGGGTTAACTTAAACCCAGGTAAGTTATTCTTAATTTTTCACTTTTTTATTTTGAAACGTATCCAGATTAGAGTGGAATAACTTGTTCTATCTTTTAACTAGAATAAGTTATTCCATGAAAAGTAGATTAGGGGTGGAAAAATCTACCCGTCTTACCAAACTGTATTTTTACATATTCTCCCATTTAAGACCCTTTATTCCACCCTCATTCTATTAGGGCCGCTTTAAAATTCGGCTGGGATACCGCGTTTGACCCCGCAGGGTCGAATATGGTGCCCGACCCTGGTTAAAGCGAATGTGTGTGAGAGGAGAGTGTGGGCCCCCCACATTTCTCTCTCATCAAGTGGGGAATCCACCGGCGGTATTCCGATAACAAAGTTAGCCTTATAAAAGGGGTCCTAAAATTTACCCAAAACTATTTTTCGTAAAAAAAATAGATTATGAAAAAATTCATAATCCCAACAAAGTTCCAAACGCCCCCTTAGTGGTAGTAAAACTCTACTATAAATGACAACGAGGAGTACTGAAAGATTTAAAAAAAATCCCACGTCAAATTGTAAAATCAACTCCTTGCAAGGGATTTTTTAGAAAATTTTTGGAGATATGGATGATCCCACTACGGGGGTCAAGAGGGCAATCATCCCCCTTCACATATCCTTTTCTTTTTGTTATTAAGGTGTCTCCTAATTAACCTAGTGATTAAGGGACTCAGCCCACATCATGTCGGTGGGAATTTGAAATTAAGAATCTTGGCCCTTTTTATTTTAAGAAGTAATCTCTTTTTCTTTTTTTTGGCTTCTCTGTAAAACGATGTGCTCATTTACCATGGAGGGGCACTCTTAATCTAAGTTGTAACCATCGTTCCATGTGCTCGTCTGCCCTTCTCTCATGTCCCTTGCATGTTTAGTTCTACACTTTTTTTTTCCTTCGCCTAATCACCGACATTTTTAATGTATTAATCAACCCCTAAATCTCCGGTGCACATGAATGATTATATATATATATATATATATATATATATATATATATATATAGAGAGAGAGAGAGAGAGAGAGAGAGAGACTGTGGAAGGGTACTGTTCATTAACATGAATGGTTGCGTAGTCAGAAAGTCAAAAGCCCACCTTGTGAGACTTCAGTGGCAAGCCCGGCCACCAGTGGTGTGGAAGTCAACGTCCATCGTCGACGATGAAAAGAAGAGGTTTACTTTTGGCCACTTTGATTGAACATTTCCATTCGTACGTGAATTGAAGTAGTGATCATCTTCTAGATTATGGACACCTCAACTTTAGTTTATGTTTGAGAGTTGTTTTGGTTTGACGTAAAACACCATAAAATGTAGCGTTTCATGTGTCACACGGAGAGGTATTATTTACATTAACGTATAATATTTTATGTCAAAAGGAACGACTTTTGTTTGGAGGTTTGGAGGCCGGTGTTTGTTTTGTTTTGATCGAGAGGGAATAGGTTAACCCGGGTTAATCAAGTCCCAACATAAGTTAAGGGTTGACTTGAGTATTTTGACCCCAAGATTAGTTTATCTTGATTCGAAAACTGGCGTTAAACACGCATAATTTATCTCACAAAAATTTAAAAAAATATATTGTGTTCTCTAATCAAACAAGACCCGACAGCCCCATGTTTAACCATACTTGCCTCCCATTTCAGCGATGAGACTATGTTGCATCACATTTTTTTTCTTTGATCGTGCTTCTTATGATACAGACGTGTTTAGGAGCGGTATATAAAATTATAATTTGAGGAGTTTGCGTGCAGAAAATCATTAAGATAAAGGCTCCAACAGGTGAATAGGGAGGGAGGTGCTTGCGTATAAAATGAGTGCAATTTTTCATATACATCACTATTAGAATGAGATTCGTAAAATTATCATTAGAATCTGCACATGTATGTTAATGGTGTTGCATATATGATACAGTTGAATTTATTTTTGTGGGACCTAACAAAGAGACCAGGAAACTACAATGCCAAGGACGAAGGCCGAGTCTCAGAACAGGAGTCCCGAGCATCAGGAGATGTCCTCCCAACGTCGAAGCAGGTCTTCCTATATAAAAAGGAAAGTTCTCACTGGGAGTGATGTTTCTAGAGAAAATCTTCTGATATTTCGATCAAAGCAAAGGATAAAAAAGTAGAAGTTTTGTAGAAGGCAATTATTTGCATGCCGGGAGATTTGCCATGTCTAATCATTTCTAGAGGAAGAATCCGAATCCTGGCACAACTAATGTCTCGGGAGATATCATATAATCGTGGGAACGGGATAAGATACATTGGAATCCCAGGTCGATTGACTGCCATAGAATGTAAATTCACGTAATCGTGTCAAGATTGTGAGGTTACTTATCTTGATAATATATGTGAGAACCGTATGTGATAAGGTAATCTCGGAGAAGAGTTTTCTTATGATGCCTCTACGATTGACTGACGTTATCATACGGTGATATGCCGCCACCACCGTCATATACATAAGTTAAGGATTGACTTGAAATCTGTATTCTGACCCCAAGATTAGTTTATCTTGATTCAGAAAATTGACGTTAAACACGGCATAATTTATCCCACAAAAATTAAAAACAATATTGTGTTCTCTAATCGAACAAGGCCCAACAGCCCATGTTCAACCCTACTTGCCTCCAATCTCAGCGGAAACACTCCATTGCATCACAAGTTTTGCTTTGATCGTGCCCTTGTTCGATTAGAGAACACAAGTTTTGCTTTGATCGTGCTTCTTATATATAGACGTGTTTATGAGCGGTATATAAAATTATAATCTGAGAAGTTTACGTGCAGAAAATCTTAAAAATGGACGCTCCAACAGGTGAATAGGGAGGGAGGTGCTTGCATGTAAAATGAGTGCAATTTTTCATATACGTGACTATTAGAATGAGATTTGCATATTTATCATTCTTACATTAGAATCTGCACATGTATATTAATGGTGTTGCGTACGTTACAGCTGAATTTATTTTTGTGAGACCCAACAAAGAGACCAGGATAGTAAACTTCAACGCGAAGAATGAGGCTGAGCATCATATGTCCCGAGCGTCACGAGATATCCTCCGAGTGCCGAAGTAGGTCCCCCTACGTACACAAAAAGAAAAGTTCTCACTGAAGGTGATGTTCTCCTAAAAAATCTTCTGATGCTTATGTCAGTGAAAGATCATAAAGAAGGAGATATGTAGAAATTAAGCAATTGTTTGCATACCTTGGAGGTTTGCCATATCTAACATTTTATAGGGGAAGAATATGAGTCATGACACAACTACCATTCTAGGGAGATATCATGCAATCGTCGAACAAGGTAAGCTACGCTAGAATCTCAGGTCGATTGGCAGTAAGAGAACGTAAATCTATGTAATCATGTCGTGATTGTGAGGTAACCTAGCTTGGTAATACGCGTGAGGACCGTATGTGGTAAGGTAGTCTCGGAGGAGGGTTTTCTATGATGCCTCTACAATTGGCTGAGTCATCATACCACGATACGCTACACCACCATCATATCGCTTGGGATACATAATACGGCAGGAGTCCGCTTCAGAAAGGGAAGTGGGCCACGTGTCAATGGCGAGAAGGATCTCTTTGTATCACTTGCCCCCATCCTTGAGTTTGGTGCTTCACCCAAGGCGGAGGTGATTTTTCATATGGCGAGGACTGCACAACTTCTGGAAGGTACAATTCAATTCGGATTCTGTTTATTACGATATCCTTTCCCAACCAACACTCTACGATCTTCAGGAGTATCAAATATAAAGGTGAAGGCATGAACTTTATCGCCTTTATCCTAGTGCCTAATAGATCATAGTGCTTTAAGTAGAGTGCTAGGAGGAGCTTGGTGCTAGTTGGCTGTTATTTGGCCAAGGGTCAACCGGTCATTCTCTCTCGGAGCTGAGTGGCATGTCCTCCTCTGTTGCCTCTTCTACCCGCGGTGAGAAAATGGGGCAAAAGTCACAGTCTCGACGTCGGTGACAACTTGTTGTTGGCAACCAAAGGCTTCTACGAGGAGTCATGCTATACAGGGGGAAGAGATGAAGTTGTAGAGGTAGAAGTTGAGTCTACAGGTGTGGAGCTTGTCACTATTGACTAGTTGTGCATGACAGTGTTTGTCCTATTTTGTTGCCCTTATGGGCCTGTGCATCAAGACACTCTTGTAATTAATTATGGATTATGAATGGCAAATAGTCCTTGTTTATTTTCTTTTTACATTGCATGGCTAATGATGGATGGTTTTATGTCATGGAATGCTCATATGATACAACTCTCGGGTACGTGTACATTCGTTGTCACACTCGTGTTTCCACTTTAGTAGGGCATGACATAGTTGGTGGTATCAGAGCACAACAAGAGCTTTAGCACTTGACATTCCACTGCATTTAACATGTCAATGGTACTAGAGTTGTTGTAGGCGAGTTGACTGATTTGGTCGTTGTTGGATTGCAGTGAGGAGATGGCGAGACTTGGGCGGAATGGTGGCCAGGATCAGTTCAAGAGATTTCTTGGTGTTTTTGAAGGTTGGGCACAGAACGTGCAATAGAGGATAGGAGAGCAAGGTGATGAAAGGTTGGTTGGAGTGTCCTTGATAGAGAATTTCACGAGGATGTGGCCTTCCTTATTTAAGGGGGAGAGTCGGCCCAACGTGGGGACATGTGGATCTGAGAGATAGAGAAGATTTTCACAGCTACATGTTGCAGGGAGGAACTTAAGATGAGACTAGCAGTGTTCATGTCGAAGGATGTAGTGGACGAACGGTAGAACTCAATGCAGAGAACTAGGTTTGTTGGTCCCCAAGAAGCAATCCATTAGGTGCAGTTCCTACTGGTATGTCAGGAAAAATACTTTCCTCAACATATTCATGATCAGAGAAGAGGGTGTTTCTTAATCTAAAACAAGGTAGCATGACAGTACTGTAGTATGAGACCAGGTTTGCAGAGCTGGAGAAGCATGCACCACACATTTGTTAGAATAAGTGTAGGAGGGCTCGAAGGTTTGTTCATGGGCTCAAGAATTATCTGAGAGAGAAGGTTAACATCCTAGCACCGGAGACATTGGCGTTGGTGGTCACTAAAGCATGCATAGTGAAGGAGAACACACAAAGGACTCGGCACCGCTGGGAGGCATGGAAGAAGAGGAAGGCACCGATTCAGGGTGTTTCGGGGTCTCCAACCAAGAAGGGAAAGTTCGAGAGTAGACGGACTCAGAGCGTCTTGTAGCAGCAGCAAAGTCAGTTCACCACCTTTCTTGTTTAGCCCAGTTGTGGGAAGAGGCATGCAAGGACGTGTATGAAGGCATCTGTGAAGTGTTTTTGGTGTTGCAACCCAGGGCACATCACCAAGTTTTGCCTGGAGAATATGGGAGGATGGGTGAGGGGAGTAGGACGTCAAGTAACAGTGCCAGCCAAGTTGGATCACTTGACTAAGGAGGATGTGGAAGTGTCAGAACAAACGGCTGGTGGTATGATTTCTATCGCTGAATATCTTGCACATGTTTTGATTTATCCTGGAGCTACAAATTCGTTTATTTTTGTCAATTTTTCTAGAATAATTGATAGCATGTCCCCATAATAGATACTCTTGCGACACTAGTTTGCACACCTATCAGAGAAGTTATGGCTACTTAGATGGTTCAAAGATTAAAAATCAATATTCATGGTTGAAGTATGCTTGGGAATTTCCATTTACTTGACATGAGTGATTATGATGTTATTCTAGATATGGATTGACTTGGGAAGTATCATGTATTATTTGGTTGTCATCATAAGAGGGTCATCTTCCAAATCTCGGGAGAAGAGGAGTTTGTTTTTCAAGTGTCCTAAAGCTAAGTCTTCTATGATTGTTGTGTTCAAAGATTAAAAATCAATATTGATGGTTGAAGTATGCCAGGGAATTTTCATTTACTTGACATGAGTGATTATGATGTTATTCTAGATATGGATTGACTTGGGAAGTATCATATATTATTTGGTTGTCATCATAAGAGGGTCATCTTCCAAATCTCAGGAGAAGAGGAGTTTGTTTTTCAAGTGTCTAAAGCTAAGTCTTCTATGATTGTTGTGTCTACCTTAAGGGTCAGGAAGCTGATCAAGCAACATTGTCCCTCTTATTTAGTGAATATAATGGTTCAGGCCAAGTAGAGTCTCCTAAGACTATTGATAGCACAGAGGTGGTAAGAGAATTTATAGATGTGTTTCCTGAGGATTTTTCAATGTTGCCCCTGGATAAAGTGTTTCATTCATTTATTTTCTCGAGATATTCAAGAGCAAAACATGAGAATCATTCTCGAACAAATTTCAAATGACATAACGTCGAAGGCGCTCTGACAACTGAGTCGAACTCGGGGTCCAGGGCATCTCGCCATGTCAAACAGCACAAGACGAAGACCGAGAATCACTCTTGGACAAACTACAAATGGCACAATGCCAACAACGCTCCAGATGCCAGGTTGAACTTGGGTCCCATGGCAACTCGTCATATCACAAGGCATGGATGGAATAATGGCAATCAATCCCAAACAAGTCATGTAGCGGATCAAAGCTAAGGGCACTCCAGAGGTCGGATTGAACTTGGGATCCAGGGCCACTCACTGTATCACACGACACAACACAAAGAATGGGAATCACTCATGCACCAATCTACAAACTGCACAATGTCAACTATGCTCCCAACATCGGGTCGATCCCAGGTCCTGAGGCATTCTGTCGTGGCAAATGTCATAATCTAAAGAAGCCTAACCCAGCAAGCAAGTAGGCAAAGGGTATCATGGGATACTCACAAGAAGTCCACACATGGATCGGAGGTGGCTCGGTCAAAGCAATGTGAAGTGTGGAGCACAACGCGACCTTGCAAGTTTAGAAAGTCATCCTTTTCCTCCACGTGGAAAACCTCTCAGAAATCAAAAAATGGGGCTTTTATAGGGGGGCCCTCACCCCACTCTCTCTCTCTCTCTCTCTCTCTCTCTCTCTCTCTCTCTCTCTCCTAGTCGAGCACGACCGGGTAGACCCCCCATACCCAAGCTGGGTACCCCCCCCCTCTGGGGGCCACCCAGTCGAGCCATGTTTCTTCTTTGGAATCTCTACTCGAATGTGCAAAGGAAATTACTACTAGGTGGAAAGGGATACCAATGGAAAGGACTACCTAGACTAGGTGTTTTGGAGGGGAGATCCAGCGTGGAGCTACCCATAGATATACCCGCCTGTAGGTACAATAGCCTGGAGCGTGAAGTCATCGTTGCATATTCTTTCTGTGCTTAGCTTATGATCAATGTTTCATGTTTAAGCTCTGATTAATATGTTGATAATATAAGTGCATGCTCCACGATACGCTTATGAATACGATATGCAAGTATGTGCGCACTATACGTATGTATGTGCAAGTATGCTTACCCACAAGTATATCACATGTGAGCTTTCCAGATAAGAGTATATGTTAAGAAAAGTTTCCATTCAAGTATAAAAATGATAAGATGCTACGAGATATGTTTATGCTCTTCCCTGTGTCAGTTATGTTTATGATGTTCATTTACATTGGCAAAACATGTTGCAAGTTTTCATTCCTGTCATGTTATCTGTAGTTATCATGTCTAACTTTCATGTTTTCTTCTTTGGCCTCATCAACATTAGATGGTGATGAGACCTCCCCATTATTGATCCACCTCAGCTCATCTGATTAAGACTTCACCTAAGCATTTATGTTTTACCCTATTCGAAATAGTTACACTCATCTAAAATTGTATTATGAGTATGGATAAGATGGCATGACCTGCGGATAGGTTGTGCGTAAGTATTTCAGTTGGCGGGCGACCGTTATGGTGGTATTAGGAGTTCTACTAAGTCTCATACTCAGCCTGTTATGTAACATATTTTTAGTGCTAAGCCGTGAGGAGGTCTGGTGGCCGTGTACTGCTGGTCAGAGATTTGGACAGCATCGCGGGAGCGTGGAGTCTGCAGGTGTGGAGCTTCTGTATGGTGGCTGGCTCTGCATGGCACTGTTTATCCTGTTTTGTTGTCCTTATAATTATGGATTATGAATGCGAAATAGTCCTTGCTTATTTTCTATTCATAATACGTGATTTAAGATACATGATTTTATGTCGTGGAATGCTCATAGTGTTACTACTCTCGGGTATCTATACGTTCGTTGTCAAACTCCTTATTTCCGCTTTAGCGAGATGTGACACTCACCCACCTTCAATTAATCAAGATAACGGCACAATCACGGCAGGGACACAATGACTTCATCTTAAATATTTCAGGTGTATTACGGTAAATGCGATAGATGTAGGGGTATTTGAAAGATTAAGAGGGTACAGGGATAATTCTCCCACTTATATTTGAACTAATGAATGCTCATTCAACCTATTCAACTGCATGTCACTGTGAACTTTTCTACGAGCTGGGTGTGTGTCCCTATTTTCCGTCCATTATTTCACAAGCATACGAACTCCTTATTTTTGTGTACTTTTATCTTCTTATGTCCGTGTCCTTTTTAATATCTACAAGCCTGTATCCCCCACATATTTAAACATTGTATAACTGATGGCACCCTTATTTCAATAAAACGTGGACCTGGAGACCTGTCTTAAGGATAAGGGAGCCTGGGGAGGGTGGACAACCCAAGGCCACGCAAGATGGCGGTGGGTTTTGAGAAGATACCCATTTTCCTCGGCATCTTCTCCGGTGGGATCGTCTGGTTGCAATCATGAGGGCATGGATTTACTAATCGTCAAGCTCACCAGAGGACAAGCAAGGGCTTGTGCAGTTTTATAGTTTCCGAGAATCTCTCTCTCTCTCTCTCTCTCTCTCTCGACACGATGCAGTGCACGTGAGAGAGTGGGGGACTGCCATTGCTACTTGTTTTGCATCCTCTCTTAATTTTCATCATATAATTGCATCCTCTCTTAAAAATCTATGCACGGGTAGAGATCGATAGGGAAATATTCTCAATGAAAATTCTCCTGAGATATGATGCCCCAGATCGACGACGATGTGAAGTTACACTCTAACATCTGTATGTGATAGAGGATATAAGGTCCAAAGAGTCCACAACCCTAATAACCTAACTATGATAGTCTCCCCAAAAAAATATACAAGGTATTTAAAATTATCAACTAAAAGTAGATGAAATCATTTCTCATATTTCAATGTGAGATAAAATAATACCATGACTCAAATTTTAAAATTTTAAAATATTAAATCCAACACGTGGAGCTTAGTTGATTGCCTATCATGTCCACCTTTCTTAGGTTAAAAATGGTCGCTCCACCCAAACTCTTCCTCAACCTTTTCAGCTCAGTGATTTATACCTGCTGCATGCATGTATTCAACGGGTATTTGCATGGATCAATACAAAGCAGCTAGAAAACATTAATGCTCCCAAGTGATCACCACATGAAGGGGATGCACTTAGAACACGCCAGCTGCAGGTTCTTGCATGCCCTCCAGCACATGCACACAGACGTGCAAAGTGAAGCTCTCCAAAGGCTGATGCCCCTGTTGCCTTCCTGTCTATGTTTGCCCCGATACAACATGTGCCAAAGCGGGTCTGGGTTTGAGAAAGCCGAGACAGTTCAGGAGCACAAGTTTATAAAGTAGTACATCAGGCCTGCAACTTGCTAAGGATGGGACTCTAAAGGGATGTGAAGGTGGGTAATTTTAAGCGGACAACTCAATGCAAATAGGAGGATCGATGGATGGAACCTGGGGGCAAACAGGGCCACCGGACCGGGGAGATTCTAGTCGCCGAGGTGTGGGGGAAAGGAAGGAATATTTTGAGCTTTGGAAGGTGGATGTGCACCACCGGCTTAATTGGAAATTCCGGTGCTTGGGAAAAGGCCTTTTTATTCTTCAGAGGGAGCCTTTCTTGTCTTTTTTTTCTTCTTCTTCTTCTCTTCGCTTCACGTGGAATTGGAAAGTTGGATTTTGGTCGTCGTTTCCAAACCCCAAAGCTTTAAAACTTGCGGTGATGGGTTAGACGTAACTTTAGAGGGACTCGATATTATGTTCATGATCGCACATCTTGGGTAGTGGAACCATGTGCGTTACGGAGGAAGATACACATCTTAATTTAGAGAAGCATGAAATCATCAAGGGAGTGGCCGGGGCCGTGTTCCTGCCACTCACATCGCCGATTGCGGAAGGGAGAGGAAAATATGTGTGTGTGTGTGGAGAGAGAGAGAGAGAGAGAGAGAGAGAGAGAGAGAGAGAAAAGACTATTTGTAAACTAACATATACACGTATATAACTACATGTAATTTAAGTATGTTGTCTATTTTATTTGTAACTTGAGCATTATGTCAAATTCTTTAAGGGTCTGTGTGATAATCGGGTGGGATACGTTATTCGACCCTCTGAGGTCGAACACACCGTCGCAGGGTCGAACAACGTGATTGTGTGTGAGGGGAGGGCGTGGACTCCACCCCCACATTCTCTCTCATCGTTTAAACAATCCTCCGACAGTTCATTTATCAAACAGGCCCTAAAGATTGCGCAGAGCAGCTATGATAGCCTCGATCGAAGAAAACCCTAGTTGAGTGCCATCGCCCCTGAGTGACGCCGCCATGGCTGGTGAGGGGGGGGGGGGGCTTCCGCCCCCCTTTCGCCGAACCACCTCTCTTCCCCATCTACGATAGTTGTGAATCCCTTGCCGGTGCTGCTGGCCACTATGACGGTGGATCCTCCAGCGGAGCCTCTAGCTGCGATGCCAGATCCCTCTACTGTGGCAGAGTCTCAAGACCAATTGGTGATGGCACCTGCCCCGCGATGTTTTGCATAAGCTTTGCTTTTCTCATTGGTGCCTTAGCTTATCAAGCTCCATGTTCAACCACCGACGTTCACAGACGGAGAAGAGCCAACTGCTTTCTTTTCTTCTGAAGAAATCAGGCAATCCCTGGTGTGCTTTGATTATGCGATGTGGGCATGAACTATCTTTGGTCATCCGACTTTCCTAGAGATTCAGACCCATATCTCTGACAGATTCAAGTTCAATAAAGTTTTTATTTTTAGCACTTTAGATTGTTTGAGTTTCAAGCATACGAAGATTACTTATAACTTTTACTACGCCAATCTTTATATATTTAGGGAAGATTTTTTAAAAATTTTAAATGGTCTATGGGCTTATCTCCTAATTCTGATTCCTCCATTGCTCAAGTGTGGGTGGAGTTTTTGGGACTCCCACCCCATTTATATCAGAAGCCTTTCATCCTTGATTGCAGGGAATTTGGACATTGGTCTAAAACTTGATCCTAATACTGATAATATGACAAACACGACGACAGCCAAGGTTTATATTGAATTGGATCTCTCAAAGTCTTGTCCATCCCGGATCTGGATTGGTATCACTAAAGGCAATTTTTGACAGTCAAGCTACTACCCAGATGTACCATCTTTCTATTCCTCTTGCCATCGCATGGGTCATATTGAAGCAGACTACAAAAAGCTACAATGTCATGATACGAAGCGTGCTAAGTCTGCTCCTTTGCAATACCCTTGGGCCACCATTCTTGCCACTAGAGATAGTAAACACGATCATCATCCTCGATCCGCCTCCTGTCCCAAAGCCCCAGAAAGTGTGGCGTAATGTTGATCATCATGCCCATATGATGCAAGTCTCTAATCCTCTGACATGTCATGAATCTAATGGAAAATTGCTTGCAATTGCTGTTTCTAATGCCTTTGATATACTTCGAGAGGTTGTTGAGGATGAGACAGCCAAGTCAATCTACTGCTTCAGAGGAGGTGACTCTGATCACGGGTGTTACTAATATTGGTGAACCTTTGAAACCTTAGCGATGGGTTCTTGTCCTATATGGTGTTGTTGAAGATAGTCAGGAGGATAGCTCTAATATGCCCAATCTAAGTGGGTCTATTGTTTCCATTGACGATGTTTCTCTTGTTTCCGATGAGACTATCATTGACAAAGAAGTTTCTGTGGACTCTCCTCTGTCTAACGGCTATGTTGTGCCCGATGATGATCAATCTATGGCCCCTCTAGCACTTCTTAACAATGGTTCTGACAACCCCGATAATTTGAAGGCAGCACAGGCATATGATAATGTGAAACTCGGACCTCTAGTGCATGATACAACTATTGTAAGGGCCATGTTTGGGATGCACAATGCTATTTTAGATCTCTGGGATTTGTCGTTGCTATTTATCAACCCAGTGCTTAGGATTGTGACAAGTCTTCCGCCTAATCCTTCCATTTTGATTGTATCAGACCCATCACCTACAGTAGATAATTCTTCATCATCATCTTCGGTTCCTCAGAAGTATATTACTTGCCTTAGGCGCAAAGGTGGAGTTAAAATTTACATGTCTTTCTCTTGAGCTATATCATTAGAGCCCGCTAGTCTAAGAGCATTCTCGACTTCTTCTGATTTTGTAAGAAGTTATTGAGATTGTATGTTAAGGGATCATGTTGGTACACACTCCCCCATAGGTGCTCTTAATGTTATTGTCATTCCTTTTATTCCTAAGTCTACTCAAACTCAAGCTCCTCTGGAATATGATCTTATTACGACACATAAGAATTGGATTTGCGACTATCCAGATGTAGAGTTTGATCAGGAAGATGATACAAATGAATGTTACTTTACGACGTCCAGGGCTCCGACTTTGATCCCTTCGTCGCAACAATAGATCTTGGGCGAGAGCCCCCCCTCCTCGGGATTATATTAGAGGATTTTCTCTGACTTAAGCCCTTCTACTTATTGTTGCATTGTCTTTTAATTTAGTGTTTCTTTTTCTATTTGGGTCGGCCTAGTGTAAGGAGGGTTTACCCTCCATTTGGCCTTATGCCCCCACGATGTATTTAGTGACTCTATGTCCCACGCTCTATCTTATTTCTAATAAAATCAACGCTATACAGTTTATTTTAAAGAAAAGGACAAAAAAAATTATTTAGATGACTACATATATATTCTTAAAAACTATCATATTTTATTCTATATTTTCTATTCTTTTTAGTATCATATGCACCCAAATAATAATTTATGTTTATTATTTGTCTATTCTTTTTACTATCATATGCATGCACCCAAGTAATAATTTGTGTTTTATTGTTTGCAGTACTACAACCGTCTTCCATTTGTTAATTAACTTTAGGTGGGTCACAGGGGAAGAAAGGCTACCCTGCTTTTAATTAAGCTCCTTACAAAATTACAATTATGGCACGTATACTTCTAACATCTCTTTATATTTTCCCGCATATGTTTATAAAATCTTATATATTTTTTGTTTTTAGTTATTCCTTCAATTCCGATGGTGTGGGAATGAGAGGGGTAATAGCCAACGAAATATTACTTATTATCAGGATTTATGCGCCACTATAAGGAATATATAGAGAGATGCAATATAATACCAAAGATTTTAAGGGTATGCTGTGATTATTCCTAGGGGATGAAATAACAAATTATGCCGCGGTCGAATAACGCAGACTCCATTTCGCCATCCGCAACATGGGCACCGTCTCAGGAAGCTTCAGCTTCTGAGGGACCCAGCAAATCTGGGCCCGTCAGCGCTGTCCTCCACGCTCGTCGTTGGTCGGAGGGTGCCACGGTCCCTGCCCCACCCTTTAGAAACAAAATTTCTGATGAAAGGTCGAAGCATGTGATCAAGACAAATCATAGTGTGAGGAGACTCAAAGATGCGAGTTTGATTTAAAGGAAAAGGCATTCACACACCATCATATTGGAAGTATATGTCCGGCAATCCAAATCAGGTTTGCCGTGTTGAACATAATGATGATGATAGACCTTATAATTCATCCAATTCAATCTTATCTACTATATTAATCCAATTACATTCTCGTCGCCTCATCGTCTGATATATATGAGGCGACGAGAATAAGATAGAAAAAATATAATAAATAAGATAGCATGAAATGTATGTCACCTAACATATTTCTCTTCTATACTGAAAATAAGTCTCATTGATTTGAAGTTAATCTGCTGTCTTGATGAGATCAGAAGATGATACCACATATATATATACATATATATATATATATATATGTTCCACGTGCAGATCCCTCGGCTCGATCAATGGAACGAGACTACGACGACTCCATCGTGCTTATGAATCAGCACCCCCACCCCGCCACCCCCGCATGAGTCGGCACCGCCGCAGCGGGGATCGCGACGGTCGAAGTACGCACCACCCGCGCCTCGGAGCCCCACCGAATTCGGCGCCACGGTGGCCCATCGGATTCCGGTTCGATCCGTGGGCTACGCGGCTGGGCCCGGCCAGGTATTGGAGCAAAATGTACGCCTATTAGAGTATTTGTATTATTTGTGTTTTTATCGTTGAATACGAACATAGATATATATGGTAACTTGATAGTAGCCATTATGTATGATCCCAGAACAGTCATATGCCAACGCATACTATCCAGATTTGTGAGAGAGAACGGCGTTATGTCTTTAAAGACCACTCCTACTCTTGAAAAGTTGCATACAGATTTTCGATATGAGCACTCGGGCTCTACTTTCGATAAGTTTTTCTAAACTTTGTTCCCACGTGAAGCTTCCCTTAAATAATTTATATGGGGGTAATACTACCCATGGTTGAAAAATCAGATTTGACCGACCAAGCTGACCAGAAAAAAATCAGAACTGTGTTGTTCATTACATTCCGTTTCAACCAAAAAAAATGTCAAGAGAAACTACCGAGATTTCAACTCGAAATCGATCGTTCAAACATAAAATGCAGACACCACTACACTGGTACAATTTTTGTCATATATATATATATATATATCACACCACTTGAATTTATTAATTATGAAATCGAGTTCCAAAATTTGAGAAAACCGTGATATAGTCCGAGAAAGGGAGATCAACGAGGCCAAGATACGTAACCTAAGAGAAGAAAGAAGTGCGTCTTGTCGGGAGTGTCGAGCTTTTAGACCGAGCATCTGAGACAGGAGAGAATCTGGAGCTAAGAGTTGAGTTAGGTGTCATTAGTGACATCTCTGGACAAGTTCCATGATGCTCTTGTCTTACTGATCTCACACCACGCCGAGGGATGGGAGAACATGAGACCTCGAGGTGGTTAGGTTGAAGACCGTAACTAGGTGGCCACCACACTGGATGACAGACTATGGTAGGGTGCAAGATGTCGTAGAACGAATCCTCTAAGAAATAGGACTAAATTGAAGGCCCTGGAACAGCGGCAGAGTGCAGAGGTCGTGCACCTTGATCCCATGGGCTACAGTAGGCTAGCGTTGGAAGGAGGACCAAGCCAAGATCTAATGTAGGAATTGTATTTGTATGACGAGGATTATCGTGAAACCCTATCTTGGGAGACCTTCCGATGAGTCAGGCCGTTGTCCACGATACGCCGACGGGGGCCTTCTTGTCGATGAAGTTGGGAGGGTCACCTGACACCGTTGTATAGACCTATGATAGAACTTTGCCAAGTTTCTCCTCCGAGTCGATCATGACGACTAGAATCTTGGGAGGAACTTGATGAACTTCTCCTTACAAAACAAAAGTTCTTACTAGGGTGGAGGTGTCTTACAAGAACCCTCCGATATTTAAAATCATTAAACGAACTTTCCTCTAGGAGGGAGAGCTCTCGGGAGTGATGGACGCGTTGGGCCAATGGTAGTAACTTGGCGGGAGAGGAGAAGGAGAAGAAGGGCCTATTGCCAGGGTGGCATTTCCCTTGTTACCATATGTGTTCCCTACTTGAAGGAGATCGCGAAGATCCCTTCTTACATACAATGAAGTGTGCCAAGGTCGATAAGATTGTGCACCTAAAAAGATGGTACGGAGAGGCTCATCTGTTGGGGTACGGATGCGGAGTGAGTCACGACATCGAACATGGCGCTGATTTAATGACGTCACCTAGATACTATATCATTTTAAATTTTCGAAACCATGAGAGTGGACCGAGTTTGGCGGCATAAAGGCCACACGACCATAAAATCACGGCAATGCATAATTAAAACAATTTGATCTAAACATGAGTTTGAAACGATAGATCCAAAATACATTGAACTAAAGGCTTCTCCAATTGATCTTCAATATGATTTTTAAATTATCAGATAATACGCTAAGTGTTTGATTGTTTCATCATAAAATTTATCTTATTATATTTTTCAATTGTATGTTTGAACGTAAAACTAAAAAATGAAGTTGCATTGGCCCATATGACAATAAGATTTTTCTCATTTTAATTTACACTCCATATCCACCAGAAAATAAAAATCAGAAGAAAATAAGTTGAGGTTACAACAAATCAACAAAATAACCTGTTTTATTCCATGGTCATCCAAAAAAACTACTCTCGATTTTAAAATTTTAAAAATACACTGATTTTGAAATCCATGATTCTACAACTAGAGAATCACAGCGAAACAGACGGACACCTAAGAACATTTATGATGATAAAAAAAGTAAGCATGCTATTGTCCTCTTTAAGAGAGATATTAATACATTATAAATAAAGTTGTATGAAAAGTATGTTACGTAAAATTTCCTTTTTTTGTTGAAAGTTAGTTTCCTACTTGTTTATTAGTTTTCCAGGCGCCAACTCCGCCCTCGCAAACACCACACACACGCGCGCACACACACAGCAGTACCGGACATTACAGAAGACTCACCGTTCGCCGAGGCTGCCCGGAGAATGGTACACCCGTAATTATCTTCAAAGTGGAGGGTGGGAACGTAATTGGCAGTTCGGACCGAAAACCTCCGTCGAGGTCGGCGCTCCTTACACCGGGAAACCGCTTTGACCGATGAGTAAACACTGTGCAGGCCAGTGGCAGCTCACCTCAGCCGTCACATGAGAGCGAGCGAGAGAGAGAGAGAGACCCACCATCACCCCCACCCACCCCCAACTCCAGTCCGACCACCACCCCCACTCTCTCTCGTGTTTTGACGTGACCACCTGCAGAAACACTACTAAACAGCTCCCCCCCCCCCACCCCAAAAAAAAAAACATCCAAAGAGCACCTTATATAACCAGGAGCCACCGTCTCCCTCCCCACAACCTGCTCCGCACCCCACGGTGCTCTCCTTGGTACTCCTTCGACAGAGGCTGTCTCCTTCGACCACGGAAGCGGGTTGGAAGCGCCGGGATCATACAGAATAGGGAACGAGCAGAGTTGGAGACGGTAAGCTCGGCAAAACTCTTCCCAAGGCGCCACCTACTAATCCGCATCTTTCCCTGCTTCGTCTCTCCAATCTGCTGGCTTTGTTCTCCCCCCGTTGGCTTCGGAAGCTAACGGCAAAAATGGGTTCCTGCTCTCGTGCGGCGTCCCTGGATCTCTTTCTAGTTCTGGGTTCTGTTGCATCATCGGCTCTGTTGCTCTCTTCCCCGCTCTCTTTCTCTCTCTGTGCCTCCCAAACTGCGGGGGCAATGTTGTTTGTGAGAGTTGGTGGCAGGGCTCGAGATCTGAAGATGTATTCTCGTGAAACCTTCCAACACTTTGTTGGCAGGATTCGGATGGCGGTTTCTTTGCTAAACCCGCTTTATTCCTCCATTCCCTCGGGATTCGGCAGTGGAAGGGGGGTGGGTCGGTCCATTTTCGTGTTCATCCGAAGAGGATCCTTTTGTCTGGTTGATTTATGGCGAAGAATCTGAAACCTCTTCCGAATCGATTCCTTTCCTATGTGTGGTGAGTGGTGGCTTCCGCTTTCCAATCCCAGAAGAGTTTCACGAGGATGAGCAGGATCAAAGCCTTGCAACCCATCTCCCCCGCTCTCTCCTTCTGCCCAGAGTTTGGGGATAGTCATTTCTTTTTTTTCTCTTTCTTTAAATGGATTCCAGAGCGGAAGTGGAAAAAAAATACGAACTTTCCGGTTCCTTTTTCTCCCCCGCATCTTCTTCTCGTCACCTTCAGATCGAAGGCCTATAATACCGAAAGCACAAAAAAGATCCTGAGCTCTCCTACCCAATCTTTCTTATCGCAATTCCATCTCCTCTTTCGGGTGTTCTTCCTTCGTTATTTGAATTTAGTGGAAGACCCGAAGGGTGGGGAAGGCGACGGCCATGAAAGGAACAAAAGGGGTTAGCCTCCGCCTCCTCAGCTAAAAAAAGCTAACCAATTTTCTCCCCTTGTGCTTTGCCCGCCCACTGCGGGCGACTACTGTTCGGAGTGACGAAGAAATAGCAACCAAATCTTCTTCTTTTTGTCTGCCCTCCCCTTTCTAAACGATGCATATACCATTGGAAAGAAACGTCACGACATGGCTCGGCATCTTTGGGTATGAATACTCATGAACGCCCTTGTTACCTCTTTTTTTCTCAGCAGGGAAGCAGTACGAGGATGAGGACAGAAGCCAGTAGAAATCCAAAGGTGAGCGCGCAGTTTTTAATTTTTCTGCCCTAGTTTACCGTGTTTCGATGTTGAATTGTTCTCACGCCGGTTCCCCGTTGATTCACTCACCTTTGGCAGGCCTCCTGGCCCAAAGTGGTGGTGAGGAAATGGCTCAACCTGAAGGGTGGAGCAGAGGAGTTCCATTCGGACCACAAGAAGAGCAGTAAGAACTGCAGCACGATGCACTCTTATTACAGTTTTACTGCCGTTAATTTTGAATATTTTGCTTCTGTGACGATCATCCAATCAGTATATTTTTACCTCCAACTTGGTTTCCCCCCTCGAGGAACTGGTCAGCCTCTCACCCACCAATTTTTCTTCCCTTCAATAATTGATGTCACACAGGAGGCACGGAGGGAGTACAGCAGAGGAGGAAGAGCTGTTCAGACAAGGATGGTGCCACCTTCATGAGGCGGGATAGATCAGGTACCCACCCCCTCACCTTCTTCTCTGTTCTCAACAGGGGCGGCATACTATAGCACGAAGAATAGAATACCTCTATGATCCCCATGCTTGTTAAGATTGGAAGTTAGGGGCTTCTATCTGATCTGTATTCTGTGGTTTTAAACAAAGTTTGCTTCTTTTTGGTTTTTCCCAGGAAGAGCCGCGTGGTTGGTGGGTGGAAATCTGAAGCCCCCCGTGTTCGCTGCCGAGGAGAACCTCAGGTACGCGCTTCTGTAGTGGCTAACGACTCCGCCCGTGGAATTTCGCCGAGTTCTGAACTGTTTTGAAGTCCTCTCTCTCTCTCTCTCTCTCTCTCTCTCTCTCTCGCTCTCTCTCTGGAATTTCGCCGAGTTCTGAACTGTTTTGAAGTCCTATCTCTCTCTCTGTGTGTGTGTGTGTCCTTTTCCTCCGAGACCTTCTCCTGTTTTTTGGCCTATTTATCTAAAATCCACCATGCCCAAGACCGAGTCTTTTGAGCGGAGTTAAGGGAGTGAACCCCCACCACCAACTGCCGCTAGAGTGCTTGGGTTTTACTGATTTTACTGGGTGCCCCTATTGGCGTGATTTTTTTCTTCCTCCTAATGAATTGCAACAATCCAAGGCCCTGTTTTCTATCACTGTGAAAAGTATAAATTATCCTCTCTTTGTATGGCTTTTATAACAGCATGGTTTGGCTTTGGTGGTGTGGGCAGGATGTTCGTGGGGACGTGGAACGTGGGTGGGAGGGCGCCCCAGGGGGGGCTCGACTTGAGGGAATGGCTGAGCACGCCCGCCCCCGCTGACATCTACGTCCTCGGGTAGAGTAAAACTAACTTGTCGCTGTTTACTCGCTTCCCAATGCAACCCCCCCTGTTATCTTCCATTTCTTTTTTTTTTTTACAAAGGCTTTACTACTAGTTTTTGCATTACCATGATCATTATTCTCCTCGGTATGCTCCCCCAAGGCAATATTATGTTATTCTTCATGGCTTCAGCATCATCCCCCCACAGTATCCCATAACGCCCCAGCTCGGACACCCAGACCCGGTTTTAGCAGGGAATTGCAGATTGGGGGGGAACGGGAACGGGAACGGGAGAAATCTGGAAAAAGGGCGAGTCTGCACCCGACAAAAGAGGGAGGACTGGGGCGATTTCTTGAGCAGATTCGCTGTTCGATGATCTGACGCTCCTCTTAAAGACCGCGTCTGCAGTGGGCAGCGCAGCGATGGACTGATTTGAACGCTTAATTAGGCAAACAGTTTCGGCCGTTTCCTTCCCACGTATTAAACGGTTCTCTCTTTGTCTACAAGCAGGGCCACTGTCACTGCTGTAATCTGTACCTTCTTCTCAGCCTTTCCCTCGTTTCCTGGGATTTGACGACTGTCAATTCGGCGTCCTTCTATAGCTAACATGTTAGGTTACGACCACGGGTAGAAAAAAAAGGACGACGACCCAGAAAAACCTGTTCTTTATTGTGGAAATTGCCGGTTTTGATCAAAAAGTCGACAAAATATAAAACTTGGAAGAAAAATGCTTTTTAGTGCACACCCAACTGGAGCATCGACCCCGCTCCTGCTATGTATTTGTAAAATTGCTACATTGATTCTTGATTCACCCACCGGCTGACTCGCTGCTCCTGCTGCCGTCATCCTGCAACCCTCAGGTTCCAAGAGATCGTCCCGTTGAACGCAGGAAATGTGTTGGGGACCGAGGACAAGGGCCCCGCCGCCAAATGGCTCTCCCTCATCCGCCAAGCGCTCAACTCCCCCCAGCGCTCATCCACCTTCGCCGCTCCCCGCGGGGGCTACGCCCAGCTTGGCTGCAACCAGCAGCAGCCCCCCGAGAAGCCCCGGGTGAGCTTCTCCGACCTCCTCTCCCTGGAAGACATGATGGCCGACTCGGAGGAGCCGGGTCGACGGTGGTGGACGCGGGACGGCGACGGCGGCGACCACGAACCGGGGGAGCCCGGCACCAGCCCCAACTCTAGCGACGACGGCTCGCCCGACCTGGTCGTCCCGGTTGGATCCGCCCCCGGGGGCGGCGCCCGCGGCGGTGAATATTGCCTGGCCGCCAGCAAGCAGATGGTGGGCATCTTCCTGTGCGTGTGGGTCCGGTCGGACCTCGCCCGCCATGTGACCGGCCTCCGGGTCTCGTGCGTCGGGCGCGGCATCATGGGCTACATGGGGAACAAGGTCAGAAGACTCCATCACTGCTCTCCTCTAGGAACATCCTATGCCAATTTGCGTAGCTGTGTGTGGCCTCTCACATGGTGCCCTCCGGTGTAGAGAGAAGTAACCGGAGCCGAAATGCTTTGTTTATACGGATAAGTAGTGTGTGTGCAAGTGGGGGGAGGAAGAATGCTCAGTCGTTGGCGTGTTGCTTGTGTTGTGCTCAGGGATCGATATCCGTCAGCATGACGCTCCGGCAGGCCACCTTCTGCTTCGTGTGCACCCACCTGACGTCAGGGGAGAAGGACGGGGACGAAGTCCGGCGGAACGCCGACGTCGCAGAGATACTCAGGCGGACGAGATTCCGCCGACCGCGCCGCTCCTCAAGGCCGGCGTTGTCGCCCGCCGCCATCTTAGATCACGAGTGAGCATCTCAATCCTTTACCATGTATCTGTTAATTGGTTCAGTATATCTGTTAATTGGTTTTGGGTTGGATGTTTTATGATGATCTCCAATTTTACGACTTTTTAATAAAATCTTAAACCTAACTTCCAGAAATATCTTCATCACGTCTTGGTACAACACCCTGAACTTAATTCCTTCTTGTCTTCAAATCTGAGAAATTATAGCAAGTTTGGTGTAAATCTTGGGAAAACGTTGCATGATTGTAGTAACCTAAATGCAAAACACTGGTCTTGGTGCTGCTGACATGTATCTCACTTGTGATTGAAACTTTCTCAGCAAGATCATATGGCTCGGGGACCTGAACTATCGACTTGCCTCCGGCTGCGGTGACACACATCAGCTCCTGGAGAAGAACGACTGGCAGGCACTACTAGAGAAAGATCAGGTCGGTCATCCACAGCATCTGAAGATTCTCAACTAAGCTTATAGTTTTCATATTGACATGAAGCCTAACATGGGTGGTATATACTTTTGATGTCGGCAGCTCCGGATAGAGCAGAGAGCCGGCCGCGCATTCACCGGGTGGGAAGAAGGCCGGATACACTTCCCTCCCACGTACAAATACTTGGCCAATTCTGACCGCTTCGCCATGCAGACAGCCAAATCCAGGGAGAAGCGTCGGACACCTGCTTGGTATGCTCTATCCTCCATTAACAACCCTGTCCCAAAGGAAGTCACTGCAACACTGTAAGCTGACCAAGGAAAGATTAGAAAAGAAGAAGTTGGATGAAGACAAAAGGCAAAAACTGTAAATCTCAGGTATCTTATCGGCAAGTTGCTTGTTGTCGCCTGCCCTGTCTGGATCGGTGGAAACAACTAGTCATCATCAAGACCATCCATAGGACAGTGTGACAGTGTGCTAATTAAGAACATGACCATTACTTAAGACAATGCCTGGGCAGACCAGAGAGAAATCCCTTGTTATATAATAAAGAAGGGGGCTTGGAGGAGCCATGGAAGTGGTCAGGTTCATCACTGCACATGATGCTTCTGCCATTCCCCACCCATCACCCCTCTCAAAGAATTTGATTTCAGGCTCGAAATCTCCAAAGAGCCTGTGCTGCCCTTTGTTTCCGGTCATCTACTTTGACGTTGTTTCCTTGTCCCTTCCGGCCCTTCGTCGCACCGCTCTGTCGAGTTTCGAGACTTTTTGGTGGTCGTTGTCTTCGATTAAACCGACCATTATCCTTAGAAAACTGTAATAATGTATGCTGTTCCACATGTGGAAGGAACACTATAATACACCGTGGCCTATAACCAATCCTGAGTAAATTATTTGAGAGGCCTCTGCCGGTGGCAGGGAGATGGTTGTTTAATTGCTCGTTTGTGCCAAAAGGCTAGTTTGGCATCACGGGATGGTGTTTACAAACTTGAAAACATAAATAAAACTAGGTGGGTGGGGTGGCGTTGGGAAGATCATCGGGTGTCGTTGCATGGCCATGTGGGTGGCACCATGTCCGAGGGGCTCGGGGTCGTAGTCTACTGTGGATTTGATGGGTGCGTGGTTTCCGTCTGTGCGTGCACAGGTGCGACCGGATCCTGTGGCGAGGGAAGGGCATGAAACAGGTGTGCTACGTCAGGGGGGAGTCCCGGTTCTCCGACCACCGCCCTGTCTACGCCATCTTCTCCGTGCAGGTGGCAGACGAGTCGGCGGACACGGACGAGGACAGAGCGGATGCCGGCAGCGACACTAGCAGCGGCAGCGGCAGCAGTGCCACCGGCCGGGGCGGCAGCCGGTGGCCCATCACGGCCAGCGGCGCCGGGATGATGAGCAGCGCCAACTCGTGCGCCAGAGTGCAGGCAGAGGAGATGTTCCTCCTGTCGAGGACACACAGCTGCCTGGAGGCATCCAGGTTCTGATCCCGACCACCATCACCTGACTCGTCCGAGCGAACAGAGGAAGGAAAACATGGTGAAGACAACGGACAAAGGGGATGAAGCGGCAGCAGACTGCAGCAAAAGTGGGCCTCTGTGTCTGCCCTGCTGCTGCCGCTGCCGCTGCTGTGGGTCTCCCTCCTCGCAGCTGCTGCTACCGCGGAGTGGCTGCAGCTTCGAGAGCGGCCTGCCGCTGCGAGGTGGTGGGGGGATGATGACAGCGACTACGCATGCACCACCGGCATCGCGCGCACGTTCTGTGGAGCCTTGTGGGGAGGGGGGGGAGCTGGCTTGGCTGGTTCGAGTGCCCCGTGCAGGTTATGATTGTGAAAGTGGGTGGGGGAAGGAGATGAAAACGGGGAGAAGAAACAGGAATGGAGTGGGAGGATATGGTAATAATAACAACTTGGCTAAAACAACACCTGAAAGGGAAGGGGGATGAAACGAGGTTAAGCACAGGGTGTTGTGGGGGAGGTCGGAGAAGGTAACACCTGTGCATCTATGTATGCTCCGCCCCATGTATGATTAAATATGTTTACATCACGATTACAAACGTAGCAAGAAGTATAATTTTTTTCGCACTGGGTGACGTCATGTACATGGGGTTGTTCTCCTTTGGGGTTACAAGGAAGCACCTTACTAAAAGGGCATGACGTGGCACGTGGACCAAGGAGGCCACAGCACATTAGACTGACAGCCCAGATGCCCACATTTGCCATCTCTCTTACCATCGAAAACCAGAGTAATACTTGCTGTAAAATCTGGTTTGCAGATTTACGATAAACTACAAGTTTCTATTGGTCGACGTGATCTAATTAAGATGAAAAAAATAAATTGTGAACCCCGTACGGAAGTATAAAGATCCACAACTGTTTCGCCTTCATGTTAATTTGTGCGAATGTAGAGCAATGAGGATCTAATCTGCAGCGGTAAAATACATACAAATGGGCAATGAAGAAGACTATAGTCTTATCTTCAGTCAAGCAACACAGGCGGCGATTTTTTTTATTCTTTTGGTCGTTTTCTAATAACAACCATTCAAATAGAAGTGCTCTTAATATATATATATATATATATATATATATATATTTGTGACAGAATTTGGGAACCAGACCACACAATCTCAATATTTTCCTACTACCTGCGACTGCTCTGTATCTTCGAACGACGATACTCTAACCTGTCCGTGGACCTTCAATCTCGTGTTCTCTGCATCTGCTAACATGATGTACCTACTAAATCGTCAGCTTGGCGATAAATAAGTACGGGCACTCAGAAATTGGATACTTCCTTTGTTCAAGGGAGGAACATGGCACAAAATATTGTGGTTAGGAAAACCTTGGAGGCGACGAAGATAGATATAGAGCAATCTTAGAAATATGCCCAGATCTGCGAAATGCATGGGAAAACATGTAAGGTGACGAATTTTGGAAGAGATTTTTATTTTTTAGTTCCAACAAATAAGGGTATTTTTATTTTAGCTCTTTTATTTTGAAAATGTCTTCCAGTATGGGGCTAAGTTCCCTTCATAATCTCCCAACGAGGAACGGACTCGTCCTCCTCAGTCTGGGCCTTGGGCCGCCCAAGACATCTTACCATCCCTACAGGTAAGTTGACCCAATGCCTGAGGCCCATTAACCCATTGGACCGGGCACCGCCGGCCCAAGGCCACGTCAAGTAGGAAACCGCAAGAGCTCATTGAAGGTATCCTTGGGGAACAGACGTGATGCCTTGCTAAGCACACGGCGACTATTCTTGATAGCTGATATGAGATTCAATCTTAGGCACAATACAGCAGATAAACATAGAGCGTAGGGCAGAACCCCCACAAACTGCATCAAGAACATAGCATCCGCTCGAGTTCTTTGACGCTGCACATATACGATTCTGTATAGACATGCATTCCTTGAATTTAAATGTGTAAACAAACCAGATAGACGAACCCTTCGTGTTGAAGAATCAGCTCCTTCGTTGGGAAATTACGACGAGGACTCCTTACGGACGCACGATCGGCGAATGTGAATCTCATAGGCCTCGTGCGTACGGTGAGGCCTTTGCCGAATTCAGATGGCAGAAGAGACCATTTACACAAGAGGACCTATAAGTAACTTCCTAATTGAGGGTTTACACGAGAGGCCTCAACTGGCAGGTGGGGTCTCTACAGCTGACCAAAGTTTAGTTAAAGCTTTTCAGATGAGGAGTTCAACCTTTGATGTAATGGGTTCATACTCCACTTAAAATTATGTTTACTATGTTCTTGATTTGAGATCGAACAATCCTAATGGCTGAAGGGAGACGAAATGGAGCAGCGGAGCTTGAAGCCTGAAAACCCATGTTGCCTCTACAGTGCAAGTAGTTGCCAAAGATGTCGTGAGTGAGACAAATCAAGCCACAAACTGGTCGGCCTGTCCAAGCCGTGGTGTAAGTGTGGAGATAAACAAGTATAAACACTTGTTTATATCTCAGCCATGGATCAACTGAATAGTTCCTAAGTTAACTGTTTAACACACAGAAATTAACACGAAAAGTTAATCAAATAGATTAAATAAATTACGTGGAATATTAGTAAAACTTGGTGTCCATTGATTGGGCATTTACACACATTTGCTTGGCCATTTATATGGCATGTGTGATGTAAATCCCGCAAGTTAGGTTTATCAGACGATTAGAGTTCTTGTGTTGGAACTTTCCCCACTGATCAGAATCAGTGTTAGCTCACATCGGCAAAAGGACCGAACATCTTTGTTTAACTGTCAAAGAAGTCATCAACTTTCACAATATCAGTTAGGATGTACATATTCACAATGAAACAACTAACACTCTTGAAGAGATGAGGGTACTTATGCCATATTAGGGATAAAAATGTAAGTTGGTCTAGGTTATAGCATACATGTGAGGATAAAAAAAAATACATGTGAGGATAGGGGTAGGTTTGTAGTTTAAGTTAGAGTATGAGTGGTGACTTAGAGCTACTTCATAGTTTGGCACTGTTTTCAGAGGTTTGATTGTGATTTGGAATTGATGGGGTCTAGTTGTAGTTTTGTACTGACTAGAGTTTATTTGCAGTTTTGTACTGGTAAAGGTTTGTTGCAATTTAACACTAGGTAGGGCTTAGGTACAACTTAGCATTAGCGAGGGTTGATTGCAATCTGGTTATAATTTGGTATTGGCTAGAGTTTTGTCACAGTTTTATACTGACATGAATTTGATTACAGTTTGGCACTTGTTAAAGTTCAAGTGCAGTTTAGCACTGGCTAGGGTTTAATCATAATTTTAGTATTGGTTGAGGTTCAATTACAATTTAGTATTGACTCTTAGCCCCGGACAGTCAATATGAGACTTATCTTCATCAGACTACTGGATCTCCATTGGAGAGTTAATTTTGAGCTTCATCACAACCAAGCAACTAGAGCGCTGAGATGATCATTGTCGAACCGTTGGATGAAAGCTTTGAACTCATCTCCATGAGGTGGGGACATGTATGCGAGACTTCCACTTATAGAAGCAACATTTACACAATTTACAAAAAAGTTAGGGTATTTTTGTAAACCCTAGATATTTCTATAAAATATAAGGCACTTCAATAATCATAGGACCTTACATGACTATTTGATGAATTGAAGACTTTACATGATTTTTCCTGTAAAAATGTAGGACATATCTATAATTATAGAAGATTGCAAGACATTTCTACAATTGTAGAACATTGCAGCGGTTTTCTTATAAATTTAGTGATATTTTTGTAATTTCTAATTAATTCAGAAAAATACATGTGTTAGTAGTTGGGCACACTACCCTAGAGGGGGTGAATAGGTGTACCATTGAAAAATAATGGCGTATTAAAAATTTCTAAGTTGCACAGCGGAATAAAAAGTGTTATTTATATTTTAACTAGATCTAAATATTACCTTTATTTATTTTGGTGATAACAAAATTATTGATGAATACATCTCCAATCATTCAGTGATGTCAATAAGATCACATCTCTAATCATTCAGTAATGGCAATAAGATCAAAAATGGCTAATGAATAAGATAGCTAAAAAACAAGAGAAACAAAGCAGAAGGAACAGAAAAACTATAAGAAATTAGCTAAGTATAAAAAAGTTGCAAACAGATAACATAGGCGTTATAATCATAACTAGGCGATATAAAAATAACTTAGTTTATTGCTCACATTGCCGGTATATCGGCTAAGTTATTAACTCAGTCGAGTATTTGTTCACTTAAGCGCTATAATTCACTTAGGCGATTACTTCGCCTATACATATCGCCTATTCTTCCACCTATATCGATCACTTAGGCAATATTTAACTCACATAGGTGCAAGATCGCCTATCTTTTTATAAAGCTCAATATTGGCGTTATATCGACTATCTTTTTGCCTATCTTATTTCAACTTCGCCTATCCTTAAACATAGTCGAACTTACTTCAACCATTTGTTCACTTAGGAAATATCTAGCTCACATAGGTGTAAGATCGCCTATCTCACTAAATCATCTATCTTTCTATAAGGCTCAACATACGCGCTACTTCGCCTATCTGATCGACTTAGGCGAAAGGCCACTACCTATCTCATTCACTTAGGCAACTAAATCACTTCGCCTATCCTTCACTTCGCCTATCCTAAGGGCATCGCCTATCTTGGAAAACTTTCACCTATCTTTTGGAACTTCGCCTATCTTATTGAATCAACTTCAACTATCTCATTCTTATTGCCTATCCAAAAAGAACTTAGGCATACTGTTTCTTCAGCTATCTGAATATTATTTCCCTATCCTTAATAGCTGATTTAATAAACTTACATGATAAAATTCTTTTTAGAAGCATGATGTTTATTCAGCTGCTATGCTGCAATTATTTAAGAAATTGCATGTATGCTATCTGTCTTATATTTCTTTACTCCATGGATAGCTATACTTTTCAGCATAGTCATTTGTGTAAATAGAACCATAAAATAATCACATGACCAAATCTTAACAACTATCTATCCTACACTCCCATTTCTTAACATAGCTATAATTTTGACTTAATCAAGAGATTAACACAAGCTATCTGATCATCCACTATCTCTAAATATATTTGATAGCTACATCAATATGATTAGTTGTCTTTCTTACATTAATTTATATTCATGAAAGTTGAAATATTCTGAAATCAACTCAGTCAGTATACTACATGAATTTCCTTAACTAACTGAGACAAAGATTAAACAATTACCTGCACTTAATTGTCAAGCTATCTCGATTATATCTCTTACCTTTTGATCGCTACAGTATAAAACATCTCTAGAAGTTAACTTAGTCGCTATAGCAAAATAAACTAAGACATATCGACTATCTTATTGTGTCCTAGTTGCTGACATATTGACTAAGTCTATATTTGAGCGGCCTTTAGTAAAAGTCAAATTTCGAATGCATCTACTGCCGCTATATTACAATACACTATTTTTCTATCCTGATGTATACTTGGCTAACAGTCAAGAAAGGTAAAGTATTTATTTTATTTCAAGTTGTACTAATAATGGCAGATTCAAAGGGACACGTTTCAAGACATGCAGAAGAGTAGCAAATATTTTATGCAGCACTTTTTGACTTCTGCAGTCTGACAGTCCCAACATGGAAAAGAGAACCTACGAAAAGGATACTACAAGAAGATACGCTGAAAAGAATGATCCTCTTTGAAACATATTTAAAGAGCGAAAAAGAAGATATGCATTTTATCTCTTCGTAGACTTCTGCTCGCTCAAGAAAGCTAGAAAATGAAACCTCTGCACAGCTATGAGTCCAAGGAAAACAAAGAAGCTCTAAAATCTCAGTTGTGCCTAACGTCTTCCTAGATGAGTCTAATGGATACCCTGTTGAGCCTAACGATCTCCAGAATGTCTTTAAGAGACCAACATGCCAAAGAACTATACATTGAAGCTATGTGCAGAAAGAGAGATGTGTTGATGAGAACAGACACGTTCACACATTCTCCAACTAACCAACCAAGCAATCCACTTCGAGCACAAGCATTCTCTGCAAGCGTTGAGAGAAACCAGAAGCTAATCATCATCCTCAACCAATCTATTGCTGCGTACTCAAGAAGAAGAACAAGAAGCGACAACAATTCCTGCAATCTTCAACCGCTTCTTCTCAACCGCCTTCCAATATTCCGTTCTTCCTTTTAAAAGGCTTTTTTACTTCTTTCAGTTCAAGGTTGTTGTTTCTCATTCTTATCTCTTTATCTTGAACGGCTTGCACTGTATTGTACACAATCTGTCACTCCCCGAACCGATAGCAGCGGAAAGCGATGCTCGGAACGTGGCAAGAGACAAGTCACGATAACAAGAGCGGAAGATAAATAATCACAATAAAATACAAAGAGGCCAGACACACATTTTGAGAAAATACGAACTCTTATTAATTTAAAAACATATATTTTGAAACCACTTACAATAAAAGATTCAAAATAAATAACAAAAAGAAATAACTAGACTAGCTAGACTCAAAAAATGAAAGAGTAGACTCCAACTCTAGGTTCCAGGTTCCACTCGATCCATTTCCCAATGCACGTACCGATGCCCGCATAACCTGAAAAGGGTTGGAAGTAGGGGTGAGCAAAAAGCTCAGTAGGAATTATACTCTATCATCAGGCATAGTTTAAGTGATTAGCAAGTAAATTACAGTTTCATATGCCATGCTAATAAGAGAAATAAATGACGATATAAAGAAACAACGATAATAAAACAGATCTTGCAAGGTCAAGAAATATAAAGGAACAGAATGGTAATACTTAAGAGGAATAACAAATACAAGAATTTACTACAGGAGATTACGATAAAGAGTTGGCCATATCAAGACGATTCAAGTCATGTCAAGCACGTATGTAATTTCATTTCCACGTCCAAGTAACAGCAAGTAAAGTAACAACAAGTAGAGTATAGAACAGTGAAGAGTGGAAAGTGCAACGTAGTAGAGAGTAGTGGAGAGTAGTGAAGAGTAGTGGACAGTCCTAGATTTAACTCATGTCATAGTACTTGTGCCAAATGCCACACCTAGTCAATCACCTCCCCGGGGGTACACGTAGTGTTCGGGCGCTCCTCCCAGGACTAGACCGAGCCCTTAATTGTTTGCGAGGCATTGATTTCTATGGATCAAAGATCCCACGAATCTAGACTTCCACAATTTATGGCTAGAATTCTAAGGTTTAAACTTTGTAGCAATAACAATTTCAAGTAGGAAGGAGATTCATTTCAGAATTTCAAGGTAAGCACAATCATCAAGAAGATCGATAACCAAGTCACAATAAGAGTTAATCGTGTTGCGCTACTATAGTACAGCAGTTAAACAGCAAGCTAATGAGCATATTAATTTTAATTACAAGTCAAATTAACAAGAATTAAGTTTTACGTTAAGCCAAGATGCCAAAAAGAATGATTCAAGATGATAAGCTAATGAACAAGATCGCGTAAGTCGCGTAGGCACGAATAATAAGCAATTAACAAGAATTTAGTTGCATAATTAGACATTTATTAAGTGGGTTTCTATTTCACTAATTACCATTAATGACATGAAAAAGAATGCATTAGAACCAGTATTAAGTCACTCTCTGAGGGGATAAACGGTTCGGACTGGACCTTATATCCCCTGGGCTTAAACAGGGCTGAACGGGGGTCAAAGGCTAAAGCAGGGAGTTGGGCGGTTCCTGTTGGGCCGCCCAGGTTCTTGGGCGGTTCTGTCTGGGCCGTCCAAAGGGTTGGGCGGTCAGGTATGGGCCGCCCATCCCTGGCCCTGCCAGTTGTGTGGTCCTCTGGGGACCTTTTATCCTGCCAGGGGGATATGTGGTTACTTATGGACCGTTTATCTAGATATGTGGTCAGTTTGGGACCGTTCATCTAGATATGTGGTCAGTTTGGAACCGTTCATCCTGGGATGTGTGGTTCTTCAAGAACCGTCCATCCAGGATGTGTGGTCTATCGTAAGACCGTCCAAGTTATGTGGTTGCTCCGGGACCTTATATCTAGATATGTGGTTGGTTTGGAACCGTTCATCCTGGGATGTGTGGTTCCTGAACAACCGTTTATCTCAGGCCATGCCAGGGTCAAAAGTGGTCAACAGAGATGTGCGGTCTATCGAAAGACCGTCCATCCCTGGGTCAATTTCGATCATCCTTGCCGCGTCCGGTGAACGTCGGGAAGCCAAGGTTTGATAGGGTTGCACTAAAACTCTTATAACTCATGGAAATGGACTCCAATTAAGAGGCTTTTGGTACCGTTGGAAAGCTAACAGAGAATACTATCTAACAGTAAGGCCAATTTCAAATTATCTTGCCGAAATCCAGGTTTATTAAGGCAAGAACACGGAAACCCTAATTCTGACATACTGTGACTAAAACGTAAAATTCTCTCAGTATACAGAACAGAATTTGGGGCTTCTTATGTCAAAGGAAGGCCACTCCGATGCTGAATCCAACCATATAAGATATGGTACATGAGGATTAGGATTGGTAACTCGAAATCAGAAATCAACTCGGAAGAACACACCGAAAGCTAGGTCTAGACATGCTGTTACTCCGAACAGAAATTCTCTAGACAGGCTGAATGGAATTTAGGGCTTTTATAATCAATGGAAAGAGCACGAAAAATTCTACAAGATGCATGGATCAATTTCATATTTACGTCCTGAAATCAGAACTAAATCGAAGAAGGAACAAAGTTAACCCTAATTTTAACATGCTTCTAACATGCTTCTACTAAACCTTAAAATACTCGCAGGATACTACATGATATTTGGGGCTTTATATATCAAAAGAAAGAGGACTTCATGCTGAACATTTTGATATATGATTTGCTGTTTGAGCCCGAGAGAACCTACCTCAATTTGATGAAGAACAAGGAAGAACAAAGGAGGAAGAAAGAAAGAAGGAAGCCGACACCCACGCACTCAACGCGAGATAACTCCCAGATCTGAAAACTTCAGCGACTGTCGCTGTAACCAAACGAAAATAGACTGGAAGGGCTTCATTTTGATAGTTTATACACGTTCTGGGATGGTCTGTGGAGAGAGGAATCGACGCCACAAGAGACGTGTTAAACAAGGCGCCGAAATCAAGGACCAAGTCAAACTCGACCAGCCGCCTGAATTAGGGTTAGGGTTTCGAGCAATTTTTAGAGGGCTATTGAAGTTAAGATCATGGCCTTTAATTTGACACCAATTTCAGATCAAATGGTTGAGTATTAAGGTCGAATTTTGTGTTTGAAGTCAAGGTTAGGTAAAGGTTGAAAAGTGTGGATTTTTCACTTAAAACATTAAATAGATCTTGCTACGGATTTTCACTGGGTTAATCCCAGAAGACAAATTTGTTACATACATTGTCAGAAACCAAATTACCATTTTTATAGATTTTTATCAAGTAGAAGAATTTTCGATAGTACAATTCCAAGGAATAAAATATTATTTAATGAAACTCACTTAAACGATAAATAGATCTAACTACAGATTTTTACTGATAAAATTCAACAAGGCAAAGTTGTTGTATAAATCATTCTCTATCAATTTACTATTTTTCTAGATTTTTTTGAGAAAGTCGAAATTACGCTAGCACTATTCACTGAGGAATATAATATTAATTTCCGAAATTCATTTATCTAAATTAAAAATTCACTATTTCAAATTAATTTCTGATTTTAAAAACCGGGGTGTTACACCCTCCCCCACTTAAAGGAATTTGGTCCCCAAATTCACCGACTATTATCAGTTATGTGAATGTTCGAACTAAGATGATCTTACTCATTAAAATAATGTTAACTATACAATTGATGACGAAAGGAATTAGCTAACTAAGATGATCTTATTCATTAAAAATAGCATGTTAACTATACAATTAAAAGAATTAACTATAGCTAGGGGTAAAAGAGAACGATACCATATACTAATACTACGCTTCTTCTTCTTATTACGTCGGGTTTCCTTACGACGGACTCGCCAGCCTTTCGCGGAACCGAAACTTAGCTTACCGGAACCACTCGGTTTCATTTTAAGAATTGGCTTAAAAACTTGCAAGATAGTTATATGGTTAACCTTTCATTACCCTTACGCGTAACGCAACACAATCTTGCATATATTTTATTACTTACCCCACGATACTACCCAATCTCACCAGGTCGGGTTCTAAGACTTTAACAAGGTTAGGGGTACTATGCACCTAGACATGACCAAAACTCGGTACCTGGCGGAGATAATCGATCGGAAGACCACTCGCGCAAGTATGCGATCTTCCCGAGAGGCGTAGCCTAACATCCGGACAACATCTTTTGATATACCGGGTCATTGGGATGCAAGGCAAAACTTAGGAAGCCTAGAACTTAGGAAAACCTATACTCTTGGACAAAATCCAAGGGACTCAGGCAAGGAGACAACACTTGGACAAAATCCAAGCGACTCAGGCAAGGAGGCTCTGATACCAAAACTGTCACGCCCCGAACCGATAGTAGCGGAAAGCGATGCTCGGAACGTGGCAAGAGACAAGTCACGATAACAAGAGCGGAAGATAAATAATCACAATAAAATACAAAGAGGCCAGACACGTATTTTGAGAAAATACGAACTCTTATTAATTTAAAAAGATATATTTTGAAACCACTTACAATAAAAGATTCAAAATAAATAACAAAAATAAATAACTAGACTAGCTAGACTCAAAAAATGAAAGAGCAGACTCCAACTCTAGGTTCCAGGTTCCACTCGATCACACTGATCCATTTCCCAATGCACGTACCGATACCCGCATAACCTGAAAAGGGTTGGAAGTAGGGGTGAGCAAAAAGCTCAGTAGGAATTATACTCTATCATCAGGCATAGTGTAAGTGATTAGCAAGTAAATTACAGTTTCATATGCCATGCTAATAAGAGAAATAAATGACGATATAAAGAAACAACGATAATAAAACAGATCTTGCAAGGTCAAGAAATATAAAGGAACAGAATGGTAATACTTAAGAGGAATAACAAAGACAAGAATTTACTACACGAGATTACGATAAAGAGTTGGCCATACAAGACGATTCAAGTCATGTCAAACACGTATGTAATTTCATTTCCACGTCCAAGCAACAGCAAGTAAAGTAACAACAAGTAGAGTATAGAACAGTGAAGAGTGGAAAGTGCAACGTAGTAGAGAGTAGTGGAGAGTAGTGGACAGTCCTAGATTTAACTCATGTCATAGTACTGGTGCCAAATGCCACACCTAGTCAATAGCCTCCCCGGGGGTACACGTAGTGTTCGGGCGCTCCTCCCAGGACTAGACCGAGCCCTTAATTGTTTGCGAGGCATTGATTTCTATGGATCAAAGATCCCACGAATCTAGACTTCCACAATTTATGGCCAGAATTCCAAGGTTTAAACTTTGTAGCAATAACAATTTCAAGTAGGAAGGAGATTCATTTCAGAATTTCAAGGTAAGCACAATCATCAAGAAGATCGATAACCAAGTCACAATAAGAGTTAATCGTGTTGCGCTACTGTAGTACAGCAGTTAAACAGTAGGCTAATGAACATATTAATGCTAATTACATGTCAAATTAACAAGAATTAAGTTTTACGTTAAGCCAAGATGCCAAAAAGAATGATTCAAGATGATAAGCTAATGAACAAGATCGCGTAAGTCGCGTAGGCACGAATAACAAGCAATTAACAAGAATTTAGTTGCATAATTAGACATTTATTAAGTGGGTTTCTATTTCACTAATTACCATTAATGACATGAAAAAGAATGCATTAGAACCAGTATTAAGTCACTCTCTGAGGGGATAAACGGTTCGGACTAGACCTTATATCCCCTGGGCTTAAACAGGGCTGAACGGGGGTCAAAGGCTGAAGCAGGGAGTTGGGCGGTTCCTGTTGGGCCGCCCAAGTGCTTGGCCGGTTCTGTCTGGGCCGCCCAAAGGGTTGGGCGGTCAGGTATGGGCCGCCCATCCCTGGCCCTGCCAGTTGTGTGGTCCTCTGGGGACCTTTTATCCTGCCAGGGGGATATTTGGTTACTTATGGACCGTTTATCTAGATATGTGGTCAGTTTGGGACCGTTCATCTAGATATGTGGTCAATTTGGAACCGTTCATCCTGGGATGTGTGGTTCTTCAAGAACCGTCCATCCAGGATGTGTGGTCTATCGTAAGACCATCCAAGTTATGTGGTTGCTCCGGGACCTTATATCTAGATATGTGGTTGGTTTGGAACCGTTCATCCTGGGATGTGTGGTTCCTGAACAACCGTTTATCTCAGGCCATGCCAGGGTCAAAAGTGGTCAACAGAGATGTGCGGTCTATCGTAAGACCGTCCATCCCTGGGTCAATTCCGGGCATCCCTGCCGCGTCCGGTGAACGTCGGGAAGCCAAGGTTTGATAGGGTTGAACTAAAACTCTTATAACTCATGGAAATGGACTCCAATTAAGGGGCTTTTGGTACCGTTGGAAAGCTAACAGAGAATACTATCTAACAGTAAGGCCAATTTCAAATTATCTTGCCGAAATTAAGATTTATTAAGGCAAGAACACGGAAACCCTAATTCTGACATACTGTGACTAAAACGTAAAATTCTCTCAGTATACAGAACAGAATTTGGGGCTTCTTAAGTCAAAAGAAAGCCACTCCGATGCTGAATCCAACCATATAAGATATGGTACATGAGGATTAGGATTGGTAACTCGAAATCAGAAATCAACTCGGAAGAACACACCGAAAGCTAGGTCTAGACATGCTGTTACTCCGAACAGAAATTCTCTAGACAGGCTAAATGGAATTTAGGGCTTTTATAATCAATGGAAAGAGCACGAAAAACTCTACAAGATGCATGGATCAATTTCATATTTACGTCCTGAAATCAGAAATAAATCGAAGAAGGAACAAAGTTAACCCTAATTTAACATGCTTCTAACATGCTTCTACTAAACCTTAAAATACTCGCAGGATACTACATGATATTTGGGGCTTTATATATCAAAAGAAAGAGGACTTCATGCTGAACATTTTGATATATGATTTGCTGTTTGAGCCCGAGAGAACCTACCTCAATTTGATGAAGAACAAGGAAGAACAAAGGAGGAAGAATGAAAGAAGGAAGCCGACACCCACGCACTCAACGCGAGATATCTCCCAGATCTGAAAACTTCAGCGACTGCCGCTGTAATGCCCCGGGTTTTTTGGATCCTCGTTCGTGGGTCCCGGATCTAATTTCTCGGAGTGTCTGACTCCGTTGTGTCCGAAATTTCATTTCGGACATCTTTCGTGTTCGGATCGGCGCGATCCGGAGTCATTTCGGAGGCCCGGAGGCGTTCCGCGGCTTTTTCCGCGTGTGTTTTCCGATTCCCGGCGTGGGTTTTGGCTTTCCCTTCAGAACCTCGTTGCGGGTGAACCGGGCCGTTCACCAGGGCGCGAGTGGTACCGTTGCGATCGGTGCGCTCCGAGGATCGCGAGGGTGTAATTTTCTATTTTTCTGGATTTTTCCAAATTTCCGGATTTTCCTATATATAAGCCTTTCCTCTCTCCCCCTCTCATTTCTCTTTTCTCTCCCTCTCTCTTCTCACGCTCTCTCCTCTCTCCCTCTCTCTCCGGCGGCCGACGGGGCGGAGTATGGGTGAGGTGGGGACGGCGCTGGCTAGGCACGGGCGAGGATGGATGAGGATCGAGGCGGTGGAGGCGCGTGGAAGCTCGGCCGTGAGTTCGTGGAACGGCGAGGCTTCAACGGCGTTTTCTTCGTGGATCGGCGTCCACGGTGCGCGTAATCTTTGGTGGAGGTAGGGTGATGGACCCTCAGCCCGTGTACTTCCTTTCCCGTGAGTTTCGTAGGCCGTGGTGAGCCGAGCGGGCCAAACGGGGCGTTTTGGGGAAAATGCATGTTTTTGGGGTGTGAGCCGGATCTCCCGTTTTATGGTGTTTTTGGGTGATCCAGGGGTTTAGATGCATGCCTAGGGGCTTGGGGAAGGTTTCCCCTTTTGTTTCCCCTTCACCTGGGGGTGAACGGGGCGTGGCATGGCTTTTCCCGCGGTTTCTACCGTTTTCGGGCGCGGACTGAGAACGCGCTATACTCCAGTAGCGCGTTCTTGAAGGTCGCGCTGCCCCGATAGGGCGCGCTCATCGGAGAAGATGAACAGTAAGGCGGTTCGGGTCGCGCCTTACGGCCCCAGCGCGTTCTAGTTGTCGCGCTATAGGATCATAGCGCGACCTGGCCTGGTCGCGCTATGGTTACGTAGCGCGTTCGTGTTGAACGCGCTAGGCACGTATAGCGCGTTCTGGCTGAACGCGCTATGCCCGTGTAGCGCGTTCTTGGAGGGACCAGCCGGGCTGCCCGGGGCGGGCGGTCTGCGGCTGATCGTGCTCCCCTTGGGCCGTGTGTGCCTTGGACACCCAGTGGAGTTCCGTGACCGTGTTTTGGGGTGTCTGGAGGTTTCGTTTACCTCGTTTTACGTGCCCGTGCGCTTAAGGGTCTGGGTGACCTTTTAGCGTCCGTTCGCATTGTGTTGGCCTCCGGTCGACCCGGTTGGGACCCAGTGGTCGACCTCCGGCCTTGTGAGTATCCTGGACACCCCATGGGTTCTGTGTCTGTGTTTTTGGGGTGTCGGGAGGGACCGTGTTGCCTCGATTAGTGTGCCCGTAGGTGTGGTGGGTCCGGGTGACCCCATGTATTCCGGGCTTTCGTGTTACGCTTGATCGAGTCACCGTGTGTCGGTGTGTGTACGGTGGGGTCTCCCCCCCCATATCGTGTGTTCCTTTGGAAGGCGATTCCCGTGTGGGCCATGTGTTTGGCCTTGGACTGCGAGTCCAGTTGTCCGGCCTGGGGCTGGAGGTTTCCCGCTTGTTTTAAGATGGGAAATCATCGTGGCGGCTTGTGTGCTGCCTTGGGAATCGTGCTTATGTGTTTTTCCATGTGGCCTGTGTGAGTGGCCTTAGTCCCTTGCGTTCCCTTCCTGAGGGAGTGGTCTTGGCGACTCGTGTGTTGTCCCGGTACTCGTGCTACCGTGGTTTTAGACCTAGAGATTGGACTAGATTGACGGCCTTGTACTGTCACGTGCAACGGTCTTGACCCCGAGTCTTGTGACTCAAGGACCGTTGGGTGTAGTGCGTCTAGAGGACTGCCCAGAGTCCAGTGGCTTAGTGCCACTTGAGTTTTCTCGACTCTAGCGCACGACGCGTGCGTGGCCGTGGACTGTGAGTCCCGTTTCTTCTCCGACTGTGGTCACCGTGCGACGAGGCCGGTACGTGGGGTGGTCCCCGTACGTCGTCAGATTCGGACGTTGTTTTCCGTTGAGTTGAGAGTCTACTCCTTCAGTGACCCTCCACTAGTCGTAGCCTACCAGTAGGCAGTGCTGGTCGAACCAGGGAGTGGTGTACGGGCACTTATCTTTGAGATGGTTTGTGGACCGGTTACCGTAGGCCCCTCGTCGGTAGCCAGAGTCCGGCTACGGGGGAAAACCGGTCAGAGGACCAGACCTAGTGACGCAAGGTCTGTGTGTGCACACGTGGTTGGGGGCGGTTGGACCCACGTCGACGGGCGTGACCCCAGCTAGTTACTTGTTTGTGGTTACTTGTACGGTGGTCGCGCCTCGGGTAGGACCTACCACGTCAGGCGGTTCACCTGCGGTGCGGTGTAAGACGTCAGGGGACGCTACTGACTATGCTTCTAGTGGGTGATACTCCTGTCGAGTACGGAGTGACAGACTGTCAGTTTTCGTGACTTTGACCTTCGGGTTTTCGGTCGTATCGACCGTTGAGTTTTCGGTTGTTTCACCGTGGCGCGTGTGTTGGTGTTCACGCCGTGAGACTAGTGCTAGTGGCTTTACCGAGGTTGGGTCTTGTGGTGCGGTACCCGCGATCGGATGGTCGGGGTTGCACCTTGGACAGGGTGTCCAGGTTGGCTGTCCGGGGGACAGGCCTCTACGGCGTGGTTGCCGTGTGTTCTTGCTTCGGTAGGTGGTACTAGCGTGGTTTGGTAGCTTCGACTGCGTGATCGAGGTCTGCCTTCTGGCAGTAGGAGTAGCTGTAGTGCCGAGTTTTTGACCGGCCACCGGTTTGCTGTTCCTGCTGTAGTTGTAGCTCTCCTTTCCGCTACCGCCGTTGTTTCCTGTTGGGGTTCCGCGGGATCCCTGCTGAGTCTCTGTTTTGGAGACTCATTCCCTGCTTTTCAGGTGTAGCGGTTCTTCCTCGCGGTTCGAGGGTGCGGAGCGGAGGTTCTCAGTTGCCAGCTTGCCGGGCCGAGTGTTCAGTTGGCATGTGGTACGTTTTACTGCTTTAGACTGTACTTTCTGTTGGACTGGACTCTGTAGTAGCTGTAGTTGTTCTTTCTTTCAGCTTGTTGTTGTTGGTTGTCCTGCTTTATCTCCTATTTCTTTGTGCCTCCACACTCCTTTTAGCCTTTCCGAGCCCTCCCGGCTCGTGGGCGGCGGTGCGAGTCTCGGGTTATCGGGCCTTCCCGGTAATCAGATTCTCGGGTCGTTACAGATGGTATCAGAGCGGTGGTTGTGGACGTACATAGGAATTCGAAACATTACAGTGATCAGAGTCCGTAAGGTCCAGTACAGTCGGCAGCTGGCTTAGGGTTTCGTGCTTGTTTTCCGCCTTGTTTCTCGCTTGAGAGCTTGAGTGCGCTGTGCGGCGCTGTGAAGGTGGTTGTTGTCCGCGGCTTTCATGCCAGCTTGGGGTCTAAGGATTGAGGTTGAGAGCCTTCTCCCTCATCGGTGATGGCCCTGGTTGTGCTGCGTTGGGCAGAGGTTGCTGGCAGGTGTGAGCTCGCGGTGCTGCGTTCGAGGAACTTGCAGCGTGGTCAGGTGGCTGGTACGGATTTTTCGTGGTTAAGTGGCCGTGAGCGTGCTTCGAGGGAGCTGCTGTCGGTTTTGGCCACTCCAACTTGAGGTTTGTCTAGCTCCTGGGGCGTTCTGATCGAGAAGTGTGCTCGGGTGAGCAGAGGATCTTCTCGGTGAGCTGCTGTTTCGTCGAGCCTGATGTTCTTGTCGCGCTCTGTGGCGTCAGAAATGACGTGTCCGTCCTGATTGTTCTGCTGATTTCGAGGCAGGATTTGGCAGAGATGTCCCGTTAAGTCTTTACTCCTGCGCTTATGTCAGTGGATGGGTTGTGTTTGCTCTGGAGTTGGCTTGAGATGTGAAGGCTCCGCGGCGAGTTCGGGACTCGAGGATGAGCGTCAGCAGTTGTCGTTGTGGCTCGTGTTACGGCTCTTGGCATGCCGTGTTGCAGTTCGAGGAATTGCAGCGGTGGTGCACCGAGAGATGCTGTGCTTGTGGTCCGACGTGACACTCGTCGAGTGTGTCGGAGGCGCTGACCTGATGGAAGCGATGGTTTTCCTTGGTGCTGGATGGTGCTGTTTCCAGCGTGTGCGAGGTTCGAGGTCAGGTCGAGCGTGGAGTTCTTCCGTTGGTCAGAAGTGTGCTGGTTTCTCCTTTGGTTGGAGAGATTGTGTTGGGCTAAGGATTTTCGTCTTGCAGTGTGTTCGGATTGGTTGGCCTTTTGCGCCATGAAGTTTGTGCGAGACGTGCTCCTTGTCTTGGTAAGGTGGTTGCCTGTGAGAAGCCGTGCCCATTCCCTTGTTGTGTGAGGGTGTGCTGGCGCTTTTCCGGAAGGACGAGTGCTGGTTGGGCAGTGTTTTGCTTTCCCGGCTGTGCGCACGGATCTGAGTGCGCAGCGGAAGCTTGGTGGGCTTGTAACCCATTGGTTCAGGATCGTAGCATTGGTTGCTACGGGCGGATTCCTGAGTTTGCGTTGAGCATCGGAGGATTGGTTCCTTGGTGTGAAACGTGTTGTTGCCGTGCCGTTGCCCGAGAAGTCGTGGTTCTTGGCACTGGCGGGTGGAGTGTTGGGGAAAAGTGCTGGCTAGCGCGCCGCATGAGTACCATGTTCCTGTGTTGGAAGCCGTGTCAGGCGTCAGGCGTTGGACCTGGATGAGGTTGTTGAGGATATCGCCTGACGGAGGTCGAGGACGTGTTGGTCAGAGTCGGTGGCTTGGTGTCCGACTTGTGTTCCCAATCGTGTCCTCGGATGAGATCGTCTTTTGAGGAAGTGATCTCTGGTAGGTTGTAGGTTCCTGTTGGTAGCTGCGGATGACTAGTAAGGCTAGTCTCGTAGCCGACCACGATGAGATGTATGTTGCTTTGGGACCCGTGAGCTCTGTTCAGGTGGTGTCCCGTGGCTCTGTGGTAAGGGCGGAATCGGGATTGGCAGGTGTCCACTTGGATTGATCGAAGGATTTGATGAGACCAGATGGAAGAGTGACGCCTTAGGGCGGAGGCCTCCTATGAGGTTGGCGTCGGCTTGGTGGTCCCTGATAGGACGTTGGTGTCGCAAGGTTATCCCTGGTTTGGTGACTAGCATGGGGTGGTTCCCTATAAGTCTGAGTCCCGTGAGGTGATGACTGAAGACGCCAGGTTCTGTCATTTGGTTTCGTCGTGCTCCCCGAGAGGGTCGAGTTGGCGAGCAGTTGGTGACCAGTGGATGGTCTTTTCAGAGACAGAAGATGCTGGTTGTTGGGGCTCGAGCGTGGCGAGAGCCGTGTGCCAGCGAGACCTTTGGTGGTCGTTTCTGTGATGTGCCTTTCCGGATGGGATCTGGGCTTTGTCGAAGGTTGTCTTCTGACAAGAGTTGGCACAGTGTTATGTCCGGCTTTCGGCTTGCCATGTGTGGGGTGTTTCTTGGTGTTGAGCCGATGTGCTGGTTGCGGTCTGTTGAGATGGCTGCTTGAGCTGGTGGAGGCTCTGTTTTGGTTGCTCCCTTGAGGAGGGTGTGCGACCTTTCAGCTGGTTGCGAAGCTGATGTGTGTTTTGTCTGCTGACCATTGGGTGGATCAGTAGCTGTTGCTCATGTCGAGGGTTGTGATTCCTCGGTGAGCGAGATCGTGGCTGCGGCGCCATGGTGGATTCTCGCGTTGTCTGAGGTGATGCCGGACTGTGTCCTTTGCTATATGCCTGCTCTGTTGGCCTGTGTGCTCGGCGCGAGGAGCGAGGTGTTGCTTGTGATTGTAAGTCTGGCGGTGTCCCTCAGGATCGGTTTTTTCATGAGAATTGAGGTTTTCTGTGCTGGGGCTCTGACAATGTTGTCAGTTGATTCATTGTTCTTCCCCTGGGACTTCGTGCTTGGTCGTGAATTTCGAAGACGAAATTCCTTTAAGGGGGGAGGGCTGTAATGCCCCAGATTTTTCAGATCCTCGTTCGTGGGTGCCGGATCTGCTTTCTGGGAATGTCCGACTCCGTTGTGTCTGAAATTTCGTTTCGGACATCTTTCGTGTTCGGATCGGCGCGATCCGGAGTCGTTTCGGAGGCCCGGAGGCGTTCCGCGGCTTTTTCCACGTGTGTTTTCCGATTCCCGGCGTGGGTTTCGGCTTTCCCTTCGGAACCTCGTTGCGGGTGAACCGGGCCGTTCACCAGGGCACGAGTGGTACCGTTGCGATCGGTGCGCTCCGAGGATCGCGAGGGTGTAATTTTCTATTTTTCTGGATTTTTCCAAATTTCCGGATTTTCCTATATATAAGCCTTTCCTCTCTCCCCCTCTCATTTCTCTTTTCTCTCCCTCTCTCTTCTCACGCTCTCTCCTCTCTCCCTCTCTCTCCGACAGCCGACAGGGCGGAGTGCGGGCGAGGTGGGGACGGCGCGGGCGAGGCACGGGCGATGATGGATAAGGATCGAGGCGGTGGAGGCGCGTGGAAGCTCAGCCGTGAGTTCGTGGAACGGCGAGGCTTCAACGGCGTTTTCTTCGTGGATCGGCGTCCACGGTGCGCGTAATCTTCGGTGGAGGTAGGGTGATGGACCCTCAGCCCGTGTACTTCCTTTCCCGTGAGTTTCGTAGGCCGTGGTGAGCCGAGCGGGCCAAACGGGGCATTTTGGGGAAAATGCATATTTTTGGGGTGTGAGCCGGATCTCCCGTTTTATGGTGTTTTTGGGCGATCCAGGGGTTTAGATGCATGCCTAGGGGCTTGGGGAAGGTTTCCCCTTTTGTTTCCCCTTCACCTGGGGGTGAACGGGACGTGGCATGGCTTTTCCCGCGGTTTCTACCGTTTTCGGGCGCGGACTGAGAACGCGCTATACTCTAGTAGCGCGTTCTTGAAGGTCGCGCTGCCCCGATAGGGCGCGTTCATCGGAGAAGATGAACAGTAAGGCGGTTCGGGTCGCGCCTTACGGCCCCAGCGCGTTCTGGTTGTCGCGCTATAGGATCATAGCGCGACCTGGCCTGGTCGCGCTATGGTTACGTAGCGCGTTCGTGTTGAACGCGCTAGGCACGTATAGCGCGTTCTGGCTGAACACGCTATGCACGTGTAGCGCGTTCTTGGAGGGACCAGTCGGGCAGCCCGGGGCGGGCGGTCTGCGGCTGATCGTGCTCCCCTTGGGCCGTGTGTGTGCCTTGGACACCCAGTGGAGTTCCGTGATCGTGTTTTGGGGTGTCTGGAGGTTCCGTTTACCTCGTTTTACGTGTCCGTGCGCTTAAGGGTCTGGGTGACCTTTTAGCATCCGTTCGCATTGTGTTGGTCTCTGGTCGACCCGGTTGGGACCCAGTGGTCAACCTCCGGCCTTGTGAGTATCCTGGACACCCCATGGGTTCTGTGTCTGTGTTTTTGGGGTGTCGGGAGGGACCGTGTTGCCTCGATTAGTGTGCCCGTAGGTGTGGTGGGTCCGGGTGACCCCATGCATTCCGGGCTTTCGTGTTACGCTTGATCGAGTCACCGTGTGTCGGTGTGTGTGCGGTGGGGTCTCCCCCCCCATATCGTGGGTTCCTTTGGAAGGCGATTCCCGTGTGGGCCATGTGTTTGGCCTTGGACTGCGAGTCCAATTGTCCGGCCTGGGGCTGGAGGTTTCCCGCTTGTTTCAAGATGGGAAATCATCGTGGCGGCTTGTGTGCTGCCTTGGGAATCGTGCTTCTGTCTTTTTCCGTGTGGCCCATGTGAGTGGCCTTAGTCCCTTGTGTTCCCTTCCCGAGGGAGTGGTCTTGGCGACTCGTGTGTTGTCCCGGTACTCGTGCCACCGTGGTTTTAGACCTAGAGATTGGACTAGATTGACGGCCTTGTGCTGTCACGTGCAACGGTCTTGACCCCGAGTCTTGTGACTCAAGGACCGTTGGGTGTAGTGCGTCTAGAGGACTGCCCAGAGTCCAGTGGCTTAGTGCCACTTGAGTTTTCTCGAATCTAGCGCACGGCGCGTGCGTGGCCGTGGACTGTGAGTCCCGTTTCTTCTCCGACTGTGGTCACCATGCGACGGGGCCGGTACGTGGGGTGGTCCCCATACGTCGTCGGATTCGGACGTTATTTTTCGTTGCGTTGAGAGTCTACTCCTTCAGTGACCCTCCACTAGTCGTAGCCTACCAGTACGCGGTGCTGGTCGCACCAGGGAGTGGTGTACGGGCACTTACCTTTGAGACGGTTTGTGGACCGGTTACCGTAGGCCCCTCGTCGGTAGCCAGAGTCCGGCTACGGGGGAAAACCGGTCAGAGGACCAGACCTAGTGACGTAAGGTCTGTGTGTGCACACGTGGTTGGGGGCGGTTGGACCCACGTCGACGGGCGTGACCCCAACTAGTTACTTGTTTGTGGTTACTTGTACGGTGGTCGCACCTCGGGTAGTACCTACCACGTCAGGCGGTTCACCTGCGGTGCGGTGTAAGACGTCAGGGGACGCTACCGCCTGTGCTTATAGTGGGTGATACTCCTGTCGAGTACGGAGTGACAGACTGTCAGTTTTCGTGACTTTGACCTTCGGATTTTCGGTCGTGTCGACCGTTGAGTTTTCGGTTCTTTCACCGTGGCGCGTGTGATGGTGTTCGCGCCGTGAGACTAGTGCTAGTGGCTTTACCGAGGTTGGGTCTTGTGGTGCGATACCCGCGATCGGATGGTCGGGGTTGCACCTTGGACAGCGTGTCTAGGTTGGCTGTCCGGGGGACAGGCCTCTACGGCGTGGTTGCCGTGTGTTCTTACTTCGGTAGGTGGTACTAGCGTGGTTTGGTAGCTTCACCTGCGTGATCGAGGTCTGCCTTCTGACAGTAGGAGTAGCTGTAGTGCCGAGTTTTTGACTGGCCACCGGTTTGCTGTTCCTGTTGTAGTTGTAGCTCTCCTTTCCGCTACCGCCGTTGTTTCCGGTTGGGGTTCCGCGGAATCCCTGCTGAGTCTCTGTTTTGGAGACTCATTCCCTGCTTTTCAGGTGTAGCGGTTCTTCCTCGCAGTTCGAGGGTGCGGAGCGGAGGTTCTCAGTTGCCAGCTTGCCGGGCCGGGTGTTCACTTGGCATGTGGTACGTTTTACTGCTTTAGACTGTACTTTCTATTGGACTGGACTCTGTAGTAGCTGTAGTTGTTCTTTCTTTCAGCTTGTTATTGTTGGTTATCCTGCTTTATCTCCTATTTCTTTGTGCCTCCACACTCCTTTTAGCCCTTTCGAGCCCTCCCGGCTCGTGGGCGGCGGTGCGAGTCTCAGGTTATCGGGCCTTCCCGGTAATCGGATTCTCGGGTCGTTATAGCCGCTGCAACCAAACGAAAATAGACTGGAAGGGCTTCATTTTGATAGTTTATACACGTTTTGGGATGGTCTGTGGAAAGAGGAATCGACGCCACAAGAGGCGTGTTAAACAAGGCGCCAAAATCAAGGACCAAGTCAAACTCGACCAGCCGCCTGAATTAGGGTTAGGGTTTCGAGTAATTTTTAGAGGGCTATTGAAGTTAAGATCATGGCCTTTAATTTGACACCAATTTCAGATCAAATGGTTGAGTATTACGGTCGAATTTTGTGTTTGAAGTCAAGGTTAGGTAAAGGTTGAAAAGTGTGGATTTTTCACTTAAAACATTAAATAGATCTTGCTACAAATTTTCACTGGGTTAATCCCAGAAGATAAATTTGTTACATACATTGTCAGAAACCAAATTACCATTTTTATAGATTTTTATCGAGTAGAAGAATTTTCGATAATACTATTCCAAGGAATAAAATATTATTTAATGAAACTCACTTAAACGATAAATAGATCTAACTACAGATTTTTACTGATAAAATTCAACAAGGCAAAGTTGTTGTATAAATCATTCTCTATCCATTTACTATTTTTCTAGATTTTTTTGAGAAAGTTGAAATTACGCTAGCACTATTCACTGAGGAATATAATATTAATTTTCGAAATTCATTTATCTAAATTAAAAATTCACTATTTCAAATTAATTTTAGATTTTAAAAATCGGGGTGTTACACCCTCCCCCACTTAAAGGAATTTGGTCCCCAAATTCACCGACTATTATCAGTTATGTGAATGTTCGAACTAAGATGATCTTACTCATTAAAATAATGTTAACTATACAATTGATGACGAAAGGAATTAGCTAACTAAGATGATCTTATTCTTTAAAAATAGCATGTTAACTATACAATTAAAAGAATTAACTATAGCTAGGGGTAAAAGAGAACGATACCATATACTAATACTACGCTTCTTCTTCTAATTACGTCGGGTTTCCTTACGACGGACTCGCCAGCCTTTCGTGGAACCGAAACTTAGCTTACCGGAACCACTCGGTTTCATTTTAAGAATTGGCTTAAAAACTTGCAAGATAGTTATATGGTTAACCTTTCATTACCCTTACGCGTAACGCAACACAATCTTGCATATATTTTATTACTTACCCCACGATACTACCCAATCTCACCAGGTCGAGTTCTAAGACTTTAACAAGGTTAGGGGTACTATGCACCTAGACATGACCAAAACTCGGTACCTGGCGGAGATAATCGATCCGAAGACCACTCGCGCAAGTATGCGATCTTCCCGAGAGGCGTACCCTAACATCCGGACAACATCTTTTGATATACCGGGTCATTGGGATGCAAGGCAAAACTTAGGAAGCCTAGAACTTAGGAAAACCTATACTCTTGGACAAAATCCAAGGGACTCAGGCAAGGAGACAACACTTGGACAAAATCTAAGCGACTCAGGCAAGGAGGCTCTGATACCAAAACTGTCACGCCCCGAACCGATAGCAGCGGAAAGCGATGCTCGGAACGTGGCAAGAGACAAGTCACGATAACAAGAGCGGAAGATAAATAATCACAATAAAATACAAAGAGGCCAGACACACATTTTGAGAAAATACGAACTCTTATTAATTTAAAAAGATATATTTTGAAACCACTTACAATAAAAGATTCAAAATAAATAACAAAAAGAAATAACTAGACTAGCTAGACTCAAGAAAATGAAAGAGCAGACTCCAACTCTAGGTTCCAGGTTCCACTCGATCACACTGATCCATTTCCCAATGCACGTACCGATACTCGCATAACCTGAAAAGGGTTGGAAGTAGGGGTGAGCAAAAAGCTCAGTAGGAATTATACTCTATCATCAGGCATAGTTTAAGTGATTAACAAGTAAATTACAGTTTCATATGCCATGCTAATAAGAGAAATAAATGACGATATAAAGAAACAACGATAATAAAACAGATCTTGCAAGGTCAAGAAATATAAAGGAACAGAATGGTAATACTTAAGAGGAATAACAAAGACAAGAATTTACTACAGGAGATTACGATAAAGAGTTGGCCATATCAAGACGATTCAAGTCATGTCAAGCACGTATGTAATTTCATTTCCACGTCCAAGTAACAGCAAGTAAAGTAACAACAAGTAGAGTATAGAACAGTGAAGAGTGGAAAGTGCAACGTAGTAGAGAGTAGTGGAGAGTAGTGAAGAGTAGTGGACAGTCCTAGATTTAACTCATGTCATAGTACTGGTGCCAAATGCCACACCTAGTCAATCACCTCCCCGGGGGTACACGTAGTGTTCGGGCGCTCCTCCCAGGACTAGACCGAGCCCTTAATTGTTTGCCAGGCATTGATTTCTTTGGATCAAAGATCCCACGAATCTAGACTTCCACAATTTATGGCCAGAATTCCAAGGTTTAAACTATGTAGCAATAACAATTTCAAGTAGGAAGGAGATTCATTTCAGAATTTCAAGGTAAGCACAATCATCAAGAAGATCGAAAACCAAGTCACAATAAGAGTTAATCGTGTTGCGCTACTGTAGTACAGCAGTTAAACAGCAAGCTAATGAGCATATTAATCCTAATTACAAGCCAAATTAACAAGAATTAAGTTTTACGTTAAGCCAAGATGCCAAAAAGAATGATTCAAGATGATAAGCTAATGAACAAGATCGCGTAAGTCGCGTAGGCACGAATAACAAGCAATTAACAAGAATTTAGTTGCATAATTAGACATTTATTAAGTGGGTTTCTATTTCACTAATTACCATTAATGACATGAAAAAGAATGCATTAGAACCAGTATTAAGTCACTCTCTGAGGGGATAAACGGTTCGGACTGGACCTTATATCCCCTGGGCTTAAACAGGGCTGAACGGGGGTCAAAGGCTGAAGCAGGGAGTTGGGCGGTTCCTGTTGGGCCGCCCAAGTGCTTGGGCGGTTCTGTCTGGGCCGCCCAAAGGGTTGGGCGGTCAGGTATGGGCCGCCCATCCCTGGCCCTGCCAGTTGTGTGGTCCTCTGGGGACCTTTTATCCTGCCAGGGGGATATGTGGTTACTTATGGACCGTTTATCTAGATATGTGGTCAGTTTGGGACCGTTCATCTAGATATGTGGTCAGTTTGGAACCGTTCATCCTGGGATGTGTGGTTCTTCATGAACCGTCCATCCAGGATGTGTGGTCTATCGTAAGACCGTCCAAGTTATGTGGTTGCTCGGGACCTTATATCTAGATATGTGGTTTGTTTGGAACCGTTCATCCTGGATGTGTGGTTCCTGAAAGACCGTTTATCTCAGGCCATGCCAAGGTCAAAAGTGGTCAACAGAGATGTGCGGTCTATCGTAAGACCGTCCATCCCTGGGTCGATTCCGGTCATCCCTGCCGCGTCCGATGAACGCCGGGAAGCCAAGGTTTGATAGGGTTGCACTAAAACTCTAATAACTCATGGAAATGGACTCCAAATAAGGGGCTTTTGGTACCGTTGGAAAGCTAACAGAAACTCTACCTAACAGTAAGGTCCAATTGCAAATTATCTTGCTGAAATCAAGATTATTAAGGCAAGAACACAGAAACCCTAGTTCTGACAGGCTGTGACTAAAACGTAAAATTCTCTCAGTATACAGAACGAAAATTGGGGCTTCTTATGTCAAAAGAAAGCCACTTCGATGCTGAATCCAACCATATATGATATGGTTCATGTGGATCAGGATTAACACTTCGAAATCAGTCGAAATCAGAAATCAACTTGGAAGAACACATCAAAACTAGGTCTAAACATGCTGTTACTACGAACAGAAATTCTCTAAACATGCTGATGGAATTTAGGGCTTTTATAATCAATGGAAAGAGCACGAAAAACTCTACAAGATGCATGGATCAATTTCATATTTACGTCCTGAAATCAGAACTAAATCGAAGAAGGAACAATGTTAACCCTAATCTAACATGCTTCTAACATGCTTCTACTAAACCTCGAAATACTCGCAGGATACTACATGATATTTGGGGCTTTATATATCAAAAGAAAGAGGACTTCATGCTGAACATTTTGATATATGATTTGCTGTTTGAGCCCGAGAGAACCTACCTCAATTTGATGAAGAACAAGGAAGAACAAAGGAGGAAGAAAGAAAGAAGGAAGCCGACACCCACGCACTCAACGCGAGATATCTCCCAGATCTGAAAACTTCAGCGACTGCCGCTGCAACCAAACGAAAATAGACTGGAAGGGCTTCATTTTGATAGTTTATACACGTTCTGGGATGGTCTGTGGAGAGAGGAATCGACGCCACAAGAGGCGTGTTAAACAAGGCGCCGAAATCAAGGACCAAGTCAAACTCGACCAGCCGCCTCAATTAGGGTTAGGGTTTCGAGCAATTTTTAGAGGGCTATTGAAGTTAAGATCATGGCCTTTAATTTGACACCAATTTCAGATCAAATGGTTGAGTATTAAGGTCGATTTTGTGTTTGAAGTCAAGGTTAGGTAAAGGTTGAAAAGTGTGGATTTTTCACTTAAATCTTTAAATAGATCTTGCTACGGATTGTTACTGGGTTAATCCCAGAAGACAAATTTGTTACATACACTTCAGAAACCAAATTACCATTTTTATAGATTTTTATCAAGTAGAAGAATTTTCGATGGTACTATTCCAAGGAATAAAATATTATTTAATGAAACTCACTTAAACGATAAATAGATCTAATTACAGATTTTTACTGATAAAACTCAAGAAGGCAAAGTTGTTTCATAAATCATTCTCTATCAATTTACTATTTTTCTAGATTTTTGTGAGAAAGTCGAAATTACACTAGCACTATTCACTGAGGAATATAATATTAATTTCGAAATTCATTTATCTAAATTAAAAATTCACTATTTCAATTAAATTTCAGATTTTAAAAACCGGGGTGTTACACCCTCCCCCACTTAAAGGAATTTGGTCCCCAAATTCACCGACTATTATCAGTTATGTGAATGTTCGAACTAAGATGATCTTACTCATTAAAATAATGTTAACTATACAATTGATGACGAAAGGAATTAGCTAACTAAGATGATCTTATTCATTAAAAATAGCATGTTAACTATACAATTAAAAGAATTAACTATAGCTAGGGGTAAAAGAGAACGATACCATATACTAATACTACGCTTCTTCTTCTTATTACGTCGGGTTTCCTTACGACGGACTCGCCAGCCTTTCGCGGAACCGAAACTTAGCTTACCGGAACCACTCGGTTTCATTTTAAGAATTGGCTTAAAAACTTGCAAGATAGTTATATGGTTAACCTTTCATTACCCTTACGCGTAACGCAACACAATCTTGCATATATTTTATTACTTACCCCACGATACTACCCAATCTCACCAGGTCGGGTTCTAAGACTTTAACAAGGTTAGGGGTACTATGCACCTAGACATGACCAAAACTCGGTACCTGGCGGAGATAATCGATCCGAAGACCACTCGCGCAAGTATGCGATCTTCCCGAGAGGCGTAGCCTAACGTCCGGACAACATCTTTTGATATACCGGGTCATTGGGATGCAAGGCAAAACTTAGGAAGCCTAGAACTTAGGAAAACCTATACTCTTGGACAAAATCCAAGGGACTCAGGCAAGGAGACAACACTTGGACAAAATCCAAGCGACTCAGGCAAGGAGGCTCTGATACCAAAACTGTCACGCCCCGAACCGATAGCAGCGGAAAGCGATGCTCGGAACGTGGCAAGAGACAAGTCACGATAACAAGAGCGGAAGATAAATAATCACAATAAAATACAAAGAGGCCAGACACACATTTGAGAAAATACGAACTCTTATTAATTTAAAAAGATATATTTTGACACCACTTACAATAAAAGATTCAAAATAAATAACAAAAAGAAATAACTAGACTAGCTAGACTCAAGAAAATGAAAGAGCAGACTCCAACTCTAGGTTCCAGGTTCCACTCGATCACACTGATCCATTTCCCAATGCACGTACCGATACTCGCATAACCTGAAAAGGGTTGGAAGTAGGGGTGAGCAAAAAGCTCAGTAGGAATTATACTCTATCATCAGGCATAGTTTAAGTGATTAGCAAGTAAATTACAGTTTCATATGCCATGCTAATAAGAGAAATAAATGACGATATAAAGAAACAACGATAATAAAACAGATCTTGCAAGGTCAAGAAATATAAAGGAACAGAATGGTAATACTTAAGAGGAATAACAAAGACAAGAATTTACTACAGGAGATTACGATAAAGAGTTGGCCATATCAAGACGATTCAAGTCATGTCAAGCACGTATGTAATTTCATTTCCACGTCCAAGTAACAGCAAGTAAAGTAACAACAAGTAGAGTATAGAACAGTGAAGAGTGGAAAGTGCAACGTAGTAGAGAGTAGTGGAGAGTAGTGAAGAGTAGTGGACAGTCCTAGATTTAACTCATGTCATAGTACTGGTGCCAAATGCCACACCTAGTCAATCACCTCCCCGGGGGTACACGTAGTGTTCGGGCGCTCCTCCCAGGACTAGACCGAGCCCTTAATTGTTTGCCAGGCATTGATTTCTTTGGATCAAAGATCCCACGAATCTAGACTTCCACAATTTATGGCCAGAATTCCAAGGTTTAAACTTTGTAGCAATAACAATTTCAAGTAGGAAGGAGATTCATTTCAGAATTTCAAGGTAAGCACAATCATCAAGAAGATCGATAACCAAGTCACAATAAGAGTTAATCGTGTTGCGCTACTGTAGTACAGCAGTTAAACAGCAAGCTAATGAGCATATTAATCCTAATTACAAGCCAAATTAACAAGAATTAAGTTTTACGTTAAGCCAAGATGCCAAAAAGAATGATTCAAGATGATAAGCTAATGAACAAGATCGCGTAAGTCGCGTAGGCACGAATAACAAGCAATTAACAAGAATTTAGTTGCATAATTAGACATTTATTAAGTGGGTTTCTATTTCACTAATTACCATTAATGACATGAAAAAGAATGCATTAGAACAAGTATTAAGTCACTCTCTGAGGGGATAAACGGTTCGGATTGGACCTTATATCCCCTGGGCTTAAACAGGGCTGAACGGGGGTCAAAGGCTGAAGCAAGGAGTTGGGCGGTTCCTGTTGGGCCGCCCAAGTGCTTGGGCGATTCTGTCTGGGCCGCCCAAAGGGTTGGGCGGTCAGGTATGGGCCGCCCATCCCTGGCCCTGCCAGTTGTGTGGTCCTCTGGGGACCTTTTATCCTGCCAGGGGCATATGTGGTTACTTATGGACCGTTTATCTAGATATGTGGTCAGTTTGGGACCGTTCATCTACATATGTGGTTAGTTTGGAACCATTCATCCTGGGATGTGTGGTTCTTCAAGAACCGTCCATCCAGGATGTGTGGTCTATCGTAAGACCGTCCAAGTTATGTGGTTGCTCCGGGACCTTATATCTAGATATGTGGTTGGTTTGGAACCGTTCATCCTGGGATGTGTGGTTCCTGAACAACCGTTTATCTCAGGCCATGCCAGGGTCAAAAGTGGTCAACAGAGATGTGCGGTCTATCGTAAGACCGTCCATCCCTGGGTCAATTCCGGTCATCCTTGCCGCGTCCGATGAACGTCGGGAAGCCAAGGTTTGATAGGGTTGCACTAAAACTCTTATAACTCATGGAAATGGACTCCAAATAAGGGGCTTTTGGTACCGTTGGAAAGCTAACAGAGAATACTATCTAACAGTAAGGCCAATTTCAAATTATCTTGCCGAAATCAAGGTTTATTAAGGCAAGAACACGTAAACCCTAATTCTGACATACTGTGACTAAAACGTAAAATTCTCTCAGTATACAGAACAGAATTTGGGGCTTCTTATGTCAAAAGAAAGCCACTCGATGCTGAATCCAACCATATAAGATATGGTTCATGTGGATAGGATTAACACTTCGAAATCAGTCGAAATCAGAAATCAACTTGGAAGAACACATCAAAACTAGGTCTAAACATGCTGTTACTACGAACAGAAATTCTCTAACATGCTGATGGAATTTAGGGCTTTTATAATCAATGGAAAGAGCACGAAAAACTCTACAAGATGCATGGATCAATTTCATATTTACGTCCTGAAATCAGAACTAAATCGAAGAAGGAACAATGTTAACCCTAATCTAACATGCTTCTAACATGCTTCTACTAAACCTCGAAATACTCGCAGGATACTACATGATATTTGGGGCTTTATATATCAAAAGAAAGAGGACTTCATGCTGAACATTTTGATATATGATTTGCTGTTTGAGCCCGAGAGAACCTACCTCAATTTGATGAAGAACAAGGAAGAACAAAGGAGGAAGAAAGAAAGAAGGAAGCCGACACCCACGCACTCAACGCGAGATATCTCCCAGATCTGAAAACTTCAGCGACTGCCGCTGCAACCAAACGAAAATAGACTGGAAGGGCTTCATTTTGATAGTTTATACACGTTCTGGGATGGTCTGTGGAGAGAGGAATCGACGCCACAAGAGGCGTGTTAAACAAGGCGCCGAAATCAAGGACCAAGTCAAACTCGACCAGCCGCCTGAATTAGGGTTAGGGTTTCGAGCAATTTTTAGAGGGCTATTGAAGTTAAGATCATGGCCTTTAATTTGACACCAATTTCAGATCAAATGGTTGAGTATTAAGGTCGATTTTGTGTTTGAAGTCAAGGTTAGGTAAAGGTTGAAAAGTGTGAATTTTTCACTTAAAACATTAAATAGATCTTGCTACGGATTTTCACTGGGTTAATCCCAGAAGACAAATTTGTTACATACATTGTCAGAAACCAAATTACCATTTTTATAGATTTTTATCAAGTAGAAGAATTTTCGATAGTACTATTCCAAGGAATAAAATATTATTTAATGAAACTCACTTAAACGATAAATAGATCTAACTACAAATTTTTACTGATAAAACTCAAGAAGGCAAAGTTGTTGTATAAATCATTCTCTATCAATTTACTATTTTTCTAGATTTTTTTGAGAAAGTCGAAATTACGCTAGCACTATTCACTGAGGAATATAATATTAATTTCCGAAATTCATTTATCTAAATTAAAAATTCACTATTTCAATTAAATTTCAGATTTTAAAAACCGGGGTGTTACACCCTCCCCCACTTAAAGGAATTTGGTCCCCAAATTCACCGACTATTATCAGTTATGTGAATGTTCGAACTAAGATGATCTTACTCATTAAAATAATGTTAACTATACAATTGATGACGAAAGGAATTAGCTAACTAAGATGATCTTATTCATTAAAAATAGCATGTTAACTATACAATTAAAAGAATTAACTATAGCTAGGGGTAAAAGAGAACGATACCATATACTAATACTACGCTTCTTCTTCTTATTACGTCGGGTTTCCTTACGACGGACTCGCCAGCCTTTCGCGGAACCGAAACTTAGCTTACCGGAACCACTCGGTTTCATTTTAAGAATTGGCTTAAAAACTTGCAAGATAGTTATATGGTTAACCTTTCATTACCCTTACGCGTAACGCAACACAATCTTGCATATATTTTATTACTTACCCCACGATACTACCCAATCTCACCAGGTCGGGTTCTAAGACTTTAACAAGGTTAGGGGTACTATGCACCTAGACATGACCAAAACTCGGTACCTGGCGGAGATAATCGATCCGAAGACCACTCGCGCAAGTATGCGATCTTCCCGAGAGGCGTAGCCTAACGTCCGGACAACATCTTTTGATATACCGGGTCATTGGGATGCAAGGCAAAACTTAGGAAGCCTAGAACTTAGGAAAACCTATACTCTTGGACAAAATCCAAGGGACTCAGGCAAGGAGACAACACTTGGACAAAATCCAAGCGACTCAGGCAAGGAGGCTCTGATACCAAAACTGTCACGCCCCGAACCGATAGCAGCGGAAAGCGATGCTCGGAACGTGGCAAGAGACAAGTCACGATAACAAGAGCGGAAGATAAATAATCACAATAAAATACAAAGAGGCCAGACACACATTTGAGAAAATACGAACTCTTATTAATTTAAAAAGATATATTTTGAAACCACTTACAATAAAAGATTCAAAATAAATAACAAAAAGAAATAACTAGACTAGCTAGACTCAAAAAATGAAAGAGCAGACTCCAACTCTAGGTTCCAGGTTCCACTCGATCACACTGATCCATTTCCCAATGCACGTACCGATACCCGCATAACCTGAAAAGGGTTGGAAGTAGGGGTGAGCAAAAAGCTCAGTAGGAATTATACTCTATCATCAGGCATAGTTTAAGTGATTAGCAAGTAAATTACAGTTTCATATGCCATGCTAATAAGAGAAATAAATGACGATATAAAGAAACAACGATAATAAAACAGATCTTGCAAGGTCAAGAAATATAAAGGAACAGAATGGTAATACTTAAGAGGAATAACAAAGACAAGAATTTACTACAGGAGATTACGATAAAGAGTTGGCCATATCAAGACGATTCAAGTCATGTCAAGCACGTATGTAATTTCATTTCCACGTCCAAGTAACAGCAAGTAAAGTAACAACAAGTAGAGTATAGAACAGTGAAGAGTGGAAAGTGCAACGTAGTAGAGAGTAGTGGAGAGTAGTGAAGAGTAGTGGACAGTCCTAGATTTAACTCATGTCATAGTACTGGTGCCAAATGCCACACCTAGTCAATCACCTCCCCGGGGGTACACGTAGTGTTCGGGCGCTCCTCCAAGGACTAGACCGAGCCCTTAATTGTTTGCCAGGCATTGATTACTTTGGATCAAAGATCCCACGAATCTAGACTTCCATAATTTATGGCCAGAATTCCAAGGTTTAAACTTTGTAGCAATAACAATTTCAAGTAGGAAGGAGATTCATTTCAGAATTTCAAGGTAAGCACAATCATCAAGAAGATCGATAACCAAGTCACAATAAGAGTTAATCGTGTTGCGCTACTGTAGTACAGCAGTTAAACAGCAAGCTAATGAGCATATTAATCCTAATTACAAGCCAAATTAACAAGAATTAAGTTTTACGTTAAGCCAAGATGCCAAAAAGAATGATTCAAGATGATAAGCTAATGAACAAGATCGCGTAAGTCGCGTAGGCACGAATAACAAGCAATTAACAAGAATTTAGTTGCATAATTAGACATTTATTAAGTGGGTTTCTATTTCACTAATTACCATTAATGACATGAAAAAGAATGCATTAGAACCAGTATTAAGTCACTCTCTGAGGGGATAAACGGTTCGGACTGGACCTTATATCCCCTGGGCTTAAACAGGGCTGAACGGGGGTCAAAGGCTGAAGCAGGAGTTGGGCGGTTCCTGTTGGGCCGCCCAAGTGCTTGGGCGGTTCTGTCTGGGCCGCCCAAAGGGTTGGGCGGTCAGGTATGGGCCGCCCATCCCTGGCCCTGCCAGTTGTGTGGTCCTCTGGGGACCTTTTATCCTGCCAGGGGGATATGTGGTTACTTATGGACCGTTTATCTAGATATGTGGTCAGTTTGGGACCGTTCATCTAGATATGTGGTAGTTTGGAACCGTTCATCCTGGGATGTGTGGTTCTTCAAGAACCGTCCATCCAGGATGTGTGGTCTATCGTAAGACCGTCCAAGTTATGTGGTTGCTCCGGGACCTTATATCTAGATATGTGGTTGGTTTGGAACCGTTCATCCTGGGATGTGTGGTTCCTGAACAACCGTTTATCTCAGGCCATGCCAAGGGTCAAAAGTGGTCAACAGAGATGTGCGGTCTATCGTAAGACCGTCCATCCCTGGGTCAATTCCGGTCATCCCTGCCGCGTCCGGTGAACGCCGGGAAGCCAAGGTTTGATAGGGTTGCACTAAAACTCTTATAACTCATGGAAATGGACTCCAAATAAGGGGCTTTTGGTACCGTTGGAAAGCTAACAGAGAATACTATCTAACAGTAAGGCCAATTTCAAATTATCTTGCCGAAATCAAGATTATTAAGGCAAGAACACAGAAACCCTAATTCTGACATGCTGTGACTAAAACGTAAAATTCTCTCAGTATACAGAACAAAATTGGGGCTTCTTATGTCAAAAGAAAGCCACTTCGATGCTGAATCCAACCATATATGATATGGTTCATGTGGATAGGATTAACACTTCGAAATCAGTCGAAATCAGAAATCAACTTGGAAGAACACATCAAAACTAGGTCTAAACATGCTGTTACTACGAACAGAAATTCTCTAAACATGCTGGTGGAATTTAGGGCTTTTATAATCAATGGAAAGAGCACGAAAAACTCTACAAGATGCATGGATCAATTTCATATTTACGTCCTGAAATCAGAACTAAATCGAAGAAGGAACAATGTTAACCCTAATCTAACATGCTTCTAACATGCTTCTACTAAACCTCGAAATACTCGCAGGATACTACATGATATTTGGGGCTTTATATATCAAAAGAAAGAGGACTTCATGCTGAGCATTTTGATATATGATTTGCTGTTTGAGCCCGAGAGAACCTACCTCAATTTGATGAAGAACAAGGAAGAACAAAGGAGGAAGAAAGAAAGAAGGAAGCCGACACCCACGCACTCAACGCGAGATATCTCCCAGATCTGAACACTTCAGTGACTGCCGCTGCAACCAAACAAAAATAGACTGGAAGGGCTTCATTTTGATAGTTTATACACGTTCTGGGATGGTCTGTGGAGAGTGGAATCGACGCCACAAGAGGCGTGTTAAACAAGGCGCCGAAATCAAGGACCAAGTCAAACTCGACTAGTCACCTGAATTAGGGTTAGGGTTTCGAGCAATTTTTAGAGGGCTATTAAAGTTAAGATCATGGCCTTTAATTTGACACCAATTTCAGATCAAATGGTTGAGTATTAAGGTCCAATTTTATGTTTGAAGTCAAGGTTAGGTAAAGGTCGAAAACTGTGAATTTTTCACTTAAAACATTAAATAGATCTTGCTACGGATTTTCACTGGGTTAATCCCAGAAGACAAATTTGTTACATACATTGTCAGAAACCAAATTACCATTTTTATAGATTTTTATCAAGTAGAAGAATTTTCGATAGTACTATTCCAAGGAATAAAATATTATTTAATGAAACTCACTTAAACGATAAATAGATCTAACTACAGATTTTTACTGATAAAATTCAATAAGGCAAAGTTGTTGTATAAATCATTCTCTATCAATTTACTATTGTTCTAGATTTTTTTGAGAAAGTCAAAATTACGCTAGCACTATTCACTGAGGAATATAATATTAATTTCCGAAATTCATTTATCTAAATTAAAAATTCACTATTTCAATTAATTTCAGATTTTAAAAACCGGGGTGTTACACCCTCCCCCACTTAAAGGAAATTGGTCCCCAAATTCACCGACTATTATCAGTTATGTGAATGTTCGAACTAAGATGATCTTACTCATTAAAATAATGTTAACTATACAATTGATGACGAAAGGAATTAGCTAACTAAGATGATCTTATTCATTAAAAATAGCATGTTAACTATACAATTAAAAGAATTAACTATAGCTAGGGGTAAAAGAGAACGATACCATATACTAATACTACGCTTCTTCTTCTTATTACGTCGGGTTTCCTTACGACGGACTCGCCAGCCTTTCGCGGAACCGAAACTTAGCTTACCGGAACCACTCGGTTTCATTTTAAGAATTGGCTTAAAAACTTGCAAGATAGTTATATGGTTAACCTTTCATTACCCTTACGCGTAACGCAACACAATCTTGCATATATTTTATTACTTACCCCACGATACTACCCAATCTCACCAGGTCGGGTTCTAAGACTTTAACAAGGTTAGGGGTACTATGCACCTAGACATGACCAAAACTCGGTACCTGGCGGAGATAATCGATCCGAAGACCACTCGCGCAAGTATGCGATCTTCCCGAGAGGCGTAGCCTAACGTCCGGACAACATCTTTTGATATACCGGGTCATTGGGATGCAAGGCAAAACTTAGGAAGCCTAGAACTTAGGAAAACCTATACTCTTGGACAAAATCAAGGGACTCAGGCAAGGAGACAACACTTGGACAAAATCCAAGCGACTCGGCAAGGAGGCTCTGATACCAAAACTGTCACGCCCCGAACCGATAGCAGCGGAAAGCGATGCTCGGAACGTGGCAAGAGACAAGTCACGATAACAAGAGCGGAAGATAAATAATCACAATAAAATACAAAGAGGCCAGACACACATTTGAGAAAATACGAACTCTTATTAATTTAAAAAGATTTATTTTGAAACCACTTACAATAAAAGATTCAAAATAAATAACAAAAAGAAATAACTAGACTAGCTAGACTCAAAAAATGAAAGAGCAGACTCCAACTCTAGGTTCCAGGTTCCACTCGATCACACTGATCCATTTCCCAATGCACGTACCGATACTCGCATAACCTGAAAAGGGTTGGAAGTAGGGGTGAGCAAAAAGCTCAGTAGGAATTATACTCTATCATCAGGCATAGTTTAAGTGATTAGCAAGTAAATTACAGTTTCATATGCCATGCTAATAAGAGAAATAAATGACGATATAAAGAAACAACGATAATAAAACAGATCTTGCAAGGTCAAGAAATATAAAGGAACAGAATGGTAATACTTAAGAGGAATAACAAAGACAAGAATTTACTACAGGAGATTACGATAAAGAGTTGGCCATATCAAGACGATTCAAGTCATGTCAAGCACGTATGTAATTTCATTTCCACGTCCAAGTAACAGCAAGTAAAGTAACAACAAGTAGAGTATAGAACAGTGAAGAGTGGAAAGTGCAACGTAGTAGAGAGTAGTGGAGAGTAGTGAAGAGTAGTGGACAGTCCTAGATTTAACTCATGTCATAGTACTGGTGCCAAATGCCAAACCTAGTCAATCACCTCCCCGGGGTACACGTAGTGTTCGGGCGCTCCTCCCAGGACTAGACCGAGCCCTTAATTGTTTGCCAGGCATTGATTTCTTTGGATCAAAGATCCCACGAATCTAGACTTCCACAATTTATGGCCAGAATTCCAAGGTTTAAACTTTGTAGCAATAACAATTTCAAGTAGGAAGGAGATTCATTTCATAATTTCAAGGTAAGCACAATCATCAAGAAGATCGATAACCAAGTCACAATAAGAGTTAATCGTGTTGCGCTACTGTAGTACAGCAGTTAAAAAGCAAGCTAATGAGCATATTAATCCTAATTACAAGCCAAATTAACAAGAATTAAGTTTTACGTTAAGCCAAGATGCCAAAAAGAATGATTCAAGATGATAAGCTAATGAACAAGATCGCGTAAGTCGCGTAGGCACGAATAACAAGCAATTAACAAGAATTTAGTTGCATAATTAGACATTTATTAAGTGGGTTTCTATTTCACTAATTACCATTAATGACATGAAAAAGAATGCATTAGAACTAGTATTAAGTCACTCTCTGAGGGGATAAACGGTTCAGACTGGACCTTATATCCCCTGGGCTTAAATAGGGCTGAACGGGGGTCAAAGGCTGAAGCAGGGAGTTGGGCGGTTCCTGTTGGGCCGCCCAAGTGCTTGGGCGGTTCTGTCTGGGCCGCCCAAAGGGTTGGGCGGTCAGGTATGGGCCGCCCATCCCTGGCCCTGCCAGTTGTGTGGTCCTCTGGGGACCTTTTATCCTGCCAGGGGGATATTTGGTTACTTATGGACCGTTTATCTAGATATGTGGTCAGTTTGGGACCGTTCATCTACATATGTGGTCAGTTTGGAACCGTTCATCCTGGGATGTGTGGTTCTTCAAGAACCGTCCATCCAGGATGTGTGGTCTATCGTAAGACCGTCCAAGTTATGTGGTTGCTCCGGGACCTTATATCTAGATATGTGGTTGGTTTGGAACCGTTCATCCTGGGATGTGTGGTTCCTGAACAACCGTTTATCTCAGGCCATGCCAGGGTCAAAAGTGGTCAACAGAGATGTGCGGTCTATCGTAAGACCGTCCATCCCTGGGTCAATTCCGGTCATCCCTGCCGCGTCCGGTGAACGTCGGGAAGCCAAGGTTTGATAGGGTTGCACTAAAACTGTTATAACTCATGGAAATGGACTCCAATTAAGGGGCTTTTGGTACAGTTGGAAAGCTAATAGAGAATACTATCTAACAGTAAGGCCAATTTCAAATTGACTTGCCGAAATCAAGGTTTATTATGGCAAGAACACGGAAACCCTAATTCTGACATACTGTGACTAAAACGTAAAATTCTCTCAGTATACAGAACAGAATTTGGGGCTTCTTATGTCAAAAGAAAGCCACTCCGATGCTGAATCCAACCATATAAGATACGGTACATGAAGATTAGGATTGGTAACTCGAAATCAGAAATCAACTCGGAAGAACACACCGAAAGCTAGGTCTAGACATGCTGTTACTCCGAACAGAAATTCTCTAGACAGGCTGAATGGAATTTAGGGCTTTTATAATCAATGGAAAGAGCACGAAAAACTCTACAAGATGCATGTATCAATTTCATATTTACGTCCTGAAATCAGAACTTAATCGAAGAAGGAACAAAGTTAACCCTAATTTAACATGCTTCTAACATGCTTCTACTAAACCTTAAAATACCCGCAGGATACTACATGATATTTGGGACTTTATATATCAAAAGAAAGAGGACTTCATGCTGAACATTTTGATATATGATTTGCTGTTTGAGCCCGAGAGAACCTACCTCAATTTGATGAAGAATAAGGAAGAACAAAGGAGGAAGAAAGAAAGAAGGAAGCCGACACCCACGCACTCAACGCGAGATATCTCCCAGATCTGAAAACTTCAGTGACTGCCGCTGCAACCAAACGAAAATAGACTGGAAGGGCTTCATTTTGATAGTTTATACACGTTCTGGGATGATCTGTGGAGAGAGGAATCGACGCCACAAGAGGCGTGTTAAACAAGGCGCCGAAATCAAGGACCAAGTCAAACTCGACCAGCCGCCTGAATTAGGGTTAAGGTTTCGAGCAATTTTTAGAGGGCTATTGAAGTTAAGATCATGGCCTTTAATTTGACACCAATTTCAGATCAAATGGTTGAGTATTAAGGTCGAATTTTGTGTTTGAATTCAAGGTTAGGTAAAGGTTGAAAAGTGTGGATTTTTCACTTAAAACATTAAATAGATCTTGCTACGGATTTTCACTGGGTTAATCCCGGAAGACAAATTTGTTACATACATTATCAGAAACCAAATTACCATTTTTATAGATTTTTATCAAGTAGAAGAATTTTCGATAGTACAATTCTAAGGAATAAAATATTATTTAATGAAACTCACTTAAACAATAAATAGATCTAACTACAGATTTTTACTGATAAAATTCAACAAGGCAAAGTTGTTGTATAAATCATTCTCTATCAATTTACTATTGTTCTAGATTTTTTTGAGAAAGTCAAAATTATGCTAGCACTATTCACTGAGGAATATAATATTAATTTCTGAAATTCATTTATCTAAATTAAAAATTCACTATTTCAATTAAATTTCAGATTTTAAAAACCAGGGTGTTACACAATATGCCTATCATAGAGGCATTGTCTATGTCTAATTTTCTTGTAAATTTAGTGATATTTTTATAATTTTTTATTAATTAAGAAAAATATATGTGTTAATAGTCGGGCACACCCTAGAGAGGGGTGAATAGGTGTGCCATTGAAAAATAATCGTGTATTAAAATTTTCTAAGTTGCGCAGCAAAATAAAAAGTGTATAAATGCAACCAAACCACGGTGACACAAGATTTTATACTGGTTCAGAGTTTCCCTATGTCTAGTCCCCCTGCAAATCGCTCGAGATATTTACAAACCTTTCATCAAAGGTTATAACAGCTGTTTTCCAGGGCCAACTCCCCAACTAATCTTGTAGGACTCAGCGGATTGTAGTGATTTTCTAGGAACCACCAACCCAACTAATTTTGATCAGGTCTCAGCCAATTAAATAGTCACTCTAAGTGACTTAGTTTTTCTAGTGATCTCGCACCAACTAGCTTTTCAGGAGCTAGTTACCCAACTGATTTTGATCAGGTCTCAACCAACCAACCAGTCATGCATTGTGATTTAGTTTTTCTAGTGGTTTCACACCAGATACCTTTCCAGGAGTTAGTTACCTAACTGATTTTGATTATTCTCAGCCAACCAAATAATCACGACTTGTGACTTAGTTTTTTTGGTGGTTTCGCACCAGCTAGCCTTCCAGGGGCTAGTCACCCAATTGATTTCTGCAGTATTGTAGATTATGATAAATCTATAAGATTTTAGAAAATAAAAAGGATAATGAGGAGAGGAGGAGCATGACGATGCTAAAAAGTGTGTGTGATCACCAGAGACACGCGAGCCTTAAAGGATATTAACAATAAAGAAAGGAGGTGATCGCGTGATAAATACCTTTAAAAGAGCGAGGAGATTGTGAGTTTGTCATTCTCTTCCAATCGGCCAGCCGACGAAGAGAGCCTCTTTGATTACCCTTGCAAATTAGACAAACAACTAACAAAGAAAATATATGACTTAGAAATTGATAGTGTGTAGCATCAAATTCTTAATAAAAATAAATATAAATGCATGAATAAGAACACACATTGTTGGTTGAAGGGGCGTGATCTCGCGCTTGTCCTGAGCAGGGAGGATGATCACCGGGAAGTGAACTGCAGAGAAAGGGAAACGGATCAGGGGGCCCAGGGATGGTTCCCTGGGGAAAACCCTCCGATGCTTAAGTCAGTAGAGCAATGGTGGAAGGTATTGAGGGAGGTAGAAAGAGATGCGCGAGATCCCCCAACACCAAGGTGGTGAAGTGGTTCCTGCTCAGGGAGTTTGTAGGCGTGTGTTGGCCTTACCTTCCACTGGAGGGAATCCCTAGTTTATATAGTGTGCTCACCTTATGAGTCCCGTAAGCTGAGGAGTTTCAGGCGGGAGTTACGTCCTCATCGTGGGATCGTTACGTCCTCATCGTGGGCTCTTCATGGCCTTGAGGGATCATGGCTCCTTTATCCTCGTAAACTCCTGTTCATAAAGGGCTCTCAACGGATGCGCGGATAAGCACTTGTCAGTCGGTCCGAGCATAAAAGGTGCCAGCCCTGTCCGGGCGATAGGCATAGCTCATGGAGTCAGGTCGGAGTGGGCGCAGGGCGCTTGCCTCTATCCCGATGAAGGGATAACTCAGGCATGGGTCTTCCTCCATTCTGACACTCGGGCCTTCCGAGCCTAAGGGCCGCCGAGGAAGGGTGGAATCCCGAGTGATCTTTATTGGGCTTTTTTGCCTAAGTGGGCCCTAGGGGGCTGTCACTTGGCTGAGCTGAGCCTCGTTCGGCCCTGATGGGCCTAGTTCGGCTGCTCTTAGATGGGCTACAGAAATCCCCCTCTCCACTTGTCCCCCTCCTACTCTCGAGCTTTAGTAAGCTCGGAAGAGTAGCTGTTTGGGGTTTCGGACCAGCGTGGCTCAGGTGGGTGGAGATCTGGCGGTGTCAGTAAGCCACGTGTCGTGGTCACCTGGGCCCGTGTTAATGATGATCCTGACGGATTTGAACTGAAGGGGCCCCCTTTTCTCGGAGGTCGGAACGACGCGCCGCCTCCCGCGTGGGTTCATAGGTGTTGGGTGCTTGTTGTCGTTCCAGACTCCCTCCGTCTTTAGGGTTTTGGCTCTCCTTTGTTCTTGCTTTTGGGGCTCTTCGATGCGCCGTGAGGATGCGACAGAAGAGCAGAGGCTTGCAGCGGCGTTCGAAGAGTTTGCGGAGACAACTGCAGAGGCAGTCCGGCAGCTTCCTCCTCCCTCGGAATCTTCAGGGTCTCGAGATCGCCTTTCCTCAGAGTCTTCTCCTAATTCCATGGCGGACCAGCGTTCGGAGGCCGAGGCGTGGGAGGACGAGCCGGTGGTGAGGGCGCCGGTCCCAAACTGCAGCGAATTAGGGGAGGCGGATGTGAGGAGGCTGGAGCACTAGTATCGCCTGCCCGACAAGTTCAGCTTTGCCGCAGCTTCTCCATACGAGACGAGCATGGAGTCTCGTACATGCCATATCTATATGTTTCTTCTGTCATTGAAGGGTGGATTCTGCCTTCCTTTCGAACCTTTTGTCATTCAGCTTCTCAATTTCTTCCTGTCGGCGCCCATTCAACTGCTAGCCAACTCTTATCTCCTTCTTTCTGCCTTCTGCATTCTCTGCCGCTAGTGTGGGGTCCCTCTTTCCATGGACCTCTTTCACTATTTTTTTTAGTTGAAAGCACATCCTTCGGCTGGGAAGGGCTTCTATTTCATCCAGGCGAGGCGGAATAGGAGTTGTATCTCTTTGGCGGCGAAGGATTCTTTGCATAAGGGGTGGAAGACCCAATTCTTCTGGGTGGAGATTTGTTCAGTGGAGGAGACCTGGAGGTGTCCAGTAATCCCCAATTTCCACCCGAATATCCCTCCTAGGCAAGATGAGTTCCCTCCTCATGTGGAGAGGTACGCAGCCATCTTGCTGAAGCTCCGCCAATCCACCGAAGAGCTGGTCACGCCGGAGAATATCGAGTGGTGTCTTCTTACGCGGCTGCATCCGTCGGGCTCAGATGCCACAAACTAGATTCTCCTTTGAATGTGGGGGTCATCTTTCTTTTCCTGAATATGTCTTCTTCTTCCTGCAGACACCAAGCGGGAACCTCTGAAGGAGGCCGCAGAGGTGATCGAGCTTGGAGATGACTCGGCTGCTGACGAACCGGCTGCTCCCGTGGGTCGCTCCCGAACCAGAGATAAGGGCAAGGGAGCGGCCCAGGGCGAATCCTCCAGGCCGAAGGGATCCAAGCGCAAGGACCCTGTCGAGGGTATGATCCAGGCCGCCGCGAGGGCCAGGAAGCGGGCCAAGAAGGCCGGGGTCAAACCCGCGGCTGAAGGCGGCCTTGCCGCGGCTCGCCCCTCCGCCGAGCATGATGGGGCCGACCCTACCGGGCGAGCTCTCCCACCAACCAAGCTAGAGGGGGCCGAGGAGGTCGGGGCTACCCCTGCGGGCGGCGACGATGCGGGCTCAGTTCTTCCTTCGGCCGGAACCGAGGGGACCGAGGGTGCTCCTGTGACTGGCAGCGGGGTTGACCCGGCTCTCCCCTCGGCAGGAGCCGAGGGGGCCGTGGCCGAAGTGGGGGATGCTGGGACCGCGGCCGAGGCGGGCGCTTCGGGCGGTGGTGCAGGTGGCGGGCCGGTCCAGGTTGAGAGGCCGCAAGAGAATCCGGTCGAGGCGTGAGGGGAGACAGAGGTGGGCCTCGATCCGAGCCGCACAGTGGGGCGCCGGGCGATGGGGGGTTCTCCGTTCCGACGGCCTTGGAGAGGCTCGGTATCTCGGCCCCCCTGCACCAGGTATGCCGCGGTATAGCCGCGAAGGTGAGGGGGGGAGGTAGGCAGTACTCCCTGTCCACGGCTCTCGCCGAGGTTATGGAGGGCGGCCTGGCCCTGGCCCAGATGGGGGCTGCTCTGGCAGAAGCGTACGCTTGGTCGGAATGGGAGCGAGTGAACCTGGCCTGGACCCTTGGTGGGTCGGACAGGAGGTTGGCTCGGCTCACCGAGGAGCGCGATGGGCTTCGGCAGGAGCTCTCCTCCATCAAGGGACTGATGCGGTCGATCCAGGTGGAGACTCGGGCGCTAGTCGAGCAGCTAGCTAAGGCTCGTGAATCGCTCGAGAGGAAGAACAAGCTTCTCGAAGAGGTGCGCCATGCACGCGCTGAGCTGGATCGCTAGTGGGAGACCGAGGGTGCCAAGCTGGTGGACCGTGTGGAGGAAGCCGAGCGCCTTCGGTGGGAGGCCGAGGCTGATCGGGCCGAGGCGGAGAAGCAGGTGGCGGCGGCCGAAGAGCGGACTGTTGAGGCTGAGTGGAAGTCAGCCGAGGCGGAGGGGAGGGAGGCCGAGCTCGCTGGTAGGGTGGGGTCGGCCGGGGCGGAAGCTCTCGAGCAGTACAAGAGCTCAAAGGCCTACCAGGTCGACCTTGAGGAGGCTGCCCTCCCCTACTATGAGCTAGGACTTCGCCGGGGCATCCGCAAGGGGTTCCAGCAGGGCTACGACCGAGCCATCTCTTACGCCGAGGAGCAGGCGTCCGGAGCAGTCGACTTCCCGTCCGGGCAATGTTATGACTCGGACTTGTCATCCTCCAGTTCCTCTGCTTCGGCGCAAGATGAAGAGGATCACGAGGGCTCATCGTCCGAGGGGTCGCCGACTCCGGATGCCTCGGGAGGGCATGCAACCGAGGCAGTTCCCACGCCGGTGGGGTCAGTGCCAGGGTCGGCCGTCGCCGAAGTTGTCGGCGACAGACCGCTCGAGCCCTCTACTTCCGGGCTTCAAGGTGGGCCAGAGGCATGATGTATCTGCTTCGCTTCTTCTTTTTGTATGTCTTTTTCATTTTTGAAGGAAAAAACTTCCTTTTTGTGTAGAAATAAATAAGGCAGTAGCGTTATGATGAAGACTTATCTATTCCGTATCGCCATTACCGTATTTTGTTCAGCGTATCTGCGGTGGTTGGAAAGGGACGATACTTTCTACGTGGATCTCGCATGATGGTTGGGTGAGCGTCTGACAGGGTGTCTTTCCGTTTTCCCATGCTTTGAATGCCTGGCCACTTCGTGTATCCTGTTGGGGCCGAAGATGAGAAGTTTGAGGTGACCGTTCGTAGGGAGAAATCCTTCTGGCATGTTTTCGAGGAGGGAAATCATTTAAGACAAGTAGCCTCCCTTCGCCTATAAAAGGTCTGATGGGCGTCCCTTCCTCTCCACCGCTTAGGGTTTTCCATGACAGTCTTCCTCATTCCTTCTTCACGTAGCGTTGTGCCATTGTATTCGGAGCATGGAAGACGTTCCGGAAGATGAGGCTGCCGACGACGGGGGGCAGAGAGTTCTTGCTGCTTCGGATTTGAAGAGGGTTCGACGACCGTCGAACAGAATTGAAGAGGGTTCGACGTGCAGAGGCACGTCATCTTCCCTCTATCAGTTCTTGCGGCGCTTGCAGGGGGGCGAGATGAAGGACGGATGGGGGCATCAGACGTCCATGCCGCCCGTTCCTTCCTGCTCGCTTCATGGATGGGAGGAGGAAGCCAACTAAGCTCCATCCCTTTCGGGCTTTCCCCTGCCTCCTCGTCCAGCTCTGCTGGTTTCTTTTTCTTTCTGGCAGCCTCTTTTTCCCTCTTCTACTCTACTCCTCCTTTCTTTCACTCTTCGGAGGGTGCCTGCACCCTCTTTCTTCCAAAGAGTTGGTAGGTTGGTGGGGAAGATGCTTTCATATGCATTCCCTCTCCCCCTTCTCTTCCAAGTTCAACTTGGAAGGTAGCCTTCTCTTTCTTAATCCCTCTGTCACCTTTGTCTTGAGGTACCCGAGCCAACGGGGTCGACTATCCTTTATCCGAGCCAGTTTCTACACGAGGCAGAGTCAGTGGCTGGACGCAGGAGGGTCATCCAAGTCAGCCGAGCGATGGGCTCATACGACGGCGCCAGATGGGTTTTTGCTTTTTTGACATGTATTTTCTTGGCTTCGACCTTCCTGATGTACAAGCGGGTTGTTTGAATAAAAGAAAGGAGCCTTTTGTTTTATCTCATGTCGTTTGCACAATACTCAGTACTCAGAAGTAGAACTTGCGTAATCTAGTTGCGTTCCAGGTCCGAGGGATGAGCTCTCCTTCCATCGTGGATAGACGGTATGCTCCTTTTCTGAGCGTCTCGACCACTCGGTAGGGGCCTTCCCAATTAGGGGATAACTTGCCCGCCGTCTCAAGTGGTCGAGAGGCTTCGGCTTTTCTGAGGATGAAGTCTCCCGGCTGAAAGTGTCTATCTCAGACTTTGGCGTTGTAGTATCGAGTGAGGCGGCATCGATATTCCGTTGCTCTAATGCTGGCGATCTCTCGGACTTCATCTGCTAGGTCGAGGTTTTCGAGCAGTTTCTGGTCGTTCGCCTCGGATGAGAAGCAGATGACTCGGAGGGAGGGGTTGCCAATCTCCAACGGGATCACGGCCTCGGTGCCGTATACCAGCTGAAAGGGACTTTCACCGGTTTCTATTCTGGGAGTCGTTCTGTGTGACCAAAGCACGTTCGGCAATTCTTCAAGCCAGCTGCCCTTGGCTTTACCGAGCCTAGTCTTAATGCCTTTTAACATAGTCTTATTGGCATTTTCGACAAGCCCGTTAGCCTGAGGGTGGGCGACCGAAGTGAAGTGATTGCGAATGTTGAGGTCGGCGCATCTGTCTTGAAAATACCGAGAATCAAATTGCCGACCATTATCGCTCACTATCACCCAGGGGATGCCGTAGCGACAGATGATCGACTTCCAGACCAAATTCCAGATGACTGTCTCGGTGATCCTTGCAGTGGCTTCAGCCTCGATCCACTTAGTGAAGTAGTCGGTGGCGACGATAATGAACTTCTTCTGGGCCTGGGCCGTGGGGAATGGCCCGAGGATGTCGATTCCCCAGCGAGCGAAAGGATAAGGCTAGGCTAGGGTGATAAGCTCTGTTGCCGGCCGATGGACCAAGTGGTCGAATCGCTGGCAGCGGTCATAATGTTGCGTGTAGGCCGAGCAGTCGCGCTGCAGGGTGGGCCACCAATAACCTTGCCGTAGCAAGATCTTGGCGAGCGACCTTCCCCCTAAATGCGCTCCGCACAGACCTTCGTGAACTTCTTTGATCGCTCGGTTGGCTTCGTCAGTCTTAAGGCACTTCAAGAGAGGGCCGGAGAAGGATCTCTGGTAGAGAGCGCCATCCAGAGTGACGAATCATCGAGCTTGGTACTTCAATCTTTGGGCTTCCTGAGGGTCAGGAGGCTCTCGGGAGTCTTGAAGTAACGACAGGTAGGGGGTGCGCCAGTCGCTTGGGGAGGCCGAGTCAATAGCTAGGAGCTCTGAATCGATGCTCGGCCGCTCTAGCTCTTCGAGAAGGACCGATCGAGTGCCCTCGGGGTCAAGAGAGGAGGCCAGCCGAGAGAGGGCGTCCGCTCAGGGGTTTTCCTCCCGAGCTATTCGGACTACCTCAAAACTCTCGAACTGTTAGGCCACAGTCTTAACCAGTTGGAGGTATTTGATCATCGATGCTTCCCGAGCTTCGTAATCGCCGTTGACCTGGCTAGCGACCAGTTGGGAGTCAGTGTGAATCCTGACTCGCTCAGCCCCTAACCGCCGGGCCATGCGGGCTCCCGATATGAGGGCCTCATACTCGGAAGCATTGTTGGAGGCTTGGAAGTTGAACTTCAGGGCGTACTGTAGCTCTGCTCCTTCGGGGGACTTCAGGAGGATGCCGGCACCGCTTCCGGCTGAGTTGGAAGATCCGTCGATGAATAGTTCCCAGGTCGGCCCGGGCGCGGACAGAGATCTTTCTTCAGTCGGGATGGTGCTCTCGGTGATGAAGTCAGCGAGCGCCTATCCTTTGATATCCGAGCGAGGCCGATACGATATATCATAGGCCCCGAGCATGATGGCCCACTTGACGAGGCGTCCTGAGGCTTCAGGGTGAGCGAGGATCTTCTTCAATGGTTCGCCGATCAGCACGGTGATGGAGTGCCCTTGGAAATAGGGTCGGAGACGCTTGGCCGAGGTAACCAACGCTAGCACGAGTTTCTCAGTTGCGGGGTACCTTTTCTCGGCCTCATTGAGCACCTTGCCGGTGTAATAGACCGGTCTCTCGGTTCCCGAGTCATTTCTGACTAGGACCGAGCTAACTATAGATGGGGTCGCCGAGAGATAGAGATGCAAGGCTTCACCTGGGATGGGCTTGGAAAGCACTGGGGGCGAAGCCAGGAACTCCTTAAGCTCGGTGAACGCTCTTTGGCATTCCTCGTCCCACGCGAATGTAGCAGATGCCATTTTAGGTCCCCTCAATAGTTTGAAGAAGGGTAGGCATCATTCAGCAGCGAGGGACAGGAATATGCTGAGCGCCGTAATGCGCCCGGTAAGGCGTTGAACATCTTTGATGCAGGTGGGTGGGCGCATGTCCAGGATGGCCTGGACCTTGTCGGTGTTGACCTCGATCCCATGCTGGGTGACTAGGAAGCCCAAGAACTTCCCTGACCTCACTCGGAAGGCGCACTTGGCAGGATTGAGCTTCATGTTGTACTTCAGGAGGGTGTCGAAGGTCTCTGCTAGGTCGGCGAAATGGTCCTCGACCTTGGGGGTCTTCACAAGCATGTCGTCAATATAGGCCTCGACGTTCCGACCGAGCTGTCCCTCGAACATATGGTTGACCAGCCTCTGGTACGTGGCTCCAGCGTTCTTCAACCCGAAAGGCATCCGGGTGTAGCAGTGTACGCCGAAGTCGGTGATAAAGGCGGCCTTCTCGATGTCTTCAGGGTGCATTCTGATCTAGTGGTAACCTGAATAGGCATCCAGGAAGCTGAGTATCTCATTGCCCGAGGTTGAATCAACCAGTTGGTCGATGCTTGGTAAGGGATAGCAGTCCTTTGGAGTAGCCTTGTTCAAGTCGGTGAAGTCTACGAACATCCGCCACTTTCCCGAAGCTTTTGGCACCATGACGACGTTAGCCAGCCACGTTGGGTACAGGATCAGTCTAAAAAGGCCAGTCTTTTGCCCCTTGGTGACTTGCTCCTTGATAATCGCCTGCTTCTCTGGTGCGTACTTCCTTCTGCGTTGTTGCACGGGCTTCACGGTTGGGTCAAGGTTGAGCTTATGCACCACCGTCTCTTCCGGTATCCCGGGGAGTTGATCATCAGACCATGCAAAGACCCAGATGTACGCGGAAAGAAACTCTTTGTATTGTTGTTGAACCTCAGATGTTAGGTTGGCTCCGATCTTTACTCCTAGGGTCGGGTCGTCATTTAGGAAAACCGCTAGCAATTCGCCTCCAGGTTCGGCGGTTGCGGATTTTTCCTCAACTTCCCGGGGGCCCTTGTTCTTCCCGTCCGACCTTGTGGCTTCAACCGAGATATTGTAGCACTTTCTGGCCATGACCTGGTTGCCTCAGACTTCCCCTAACCCATTTTTGGTGGGTAACTTCATCTTTTGGTGATAGGTAGAAGGCACCGCTTTCGTTCGGTAGAGGATTCCCTGGCCGAAGATTACGTTGTATGCTATCATACCTTTGATCACTATGAAGTCTACCATGACCGTAATGGTTTTAGGTGGGGTGCCAAGAGTAACCGGCAGGCTTAGGGCTCCCTCGGGATAAGTGGCCTGGCCATTGAACCCGCACAGGGGGGTTCGGATCGGGCGGAGTTTAGACGGATCCTCCCCCATCTTAAGGAAACATTCGTAGGATAATACATCAGGGGCACTTCTATTGTCAACTAGAATCCTGTCTACGTTACAATGATTTATCGTGGTCGATATGACTAGGGCGTCATCATGCGGGGTGCTCAGCCCCTCCAGGTCTTGGTCGGAGAAGACTATGACCTGGGGCTCACTCGGCGGGGCCCTGGGAGGCTCGATGGCTCGGCTCGCCCGCTCAGCATCACGCTTCCTTCCTCAGCCGCTATCTCCTCCTGATGCAGCTCCTCCGGCGATGACGTTGATGTAGACTCCTCGGGGGGCGTTGTCGGTCTCCTCTGGGGTGCCTCGGTCTTCCTGGTGCCCGGCCACGAACCGGGAGAGGTGCCCCTGACGAACGAGACGCTCGATCTTGTCCTGGAGCTGATGGCAGTCACCGGTGTGATGCCCGTGGTCGCTGTGGCACAGCCAATGCTTGCTGCAACTGTGGTTCTTCGACCTCATTGGCTCGGGTTGGCGGAGGAGGCCCGAGCATTTGATGTCTTCATAAATCTCGTACACTGGAGCAGTTAAGGGGGTGTACCGCTCGTACTTCCGTGATGGTTCTTTATGTTCCCCGTCTCGGTTCCACCTTTTTCCTTGGCCCGATCTTGGCTCGGGTGCCCACTTCTTGTCCCCCTCCCGACCCGAGCCGGTTGCATCTCGGCATGCGCTGATCACTTCTTTGCACTTGGCATGGCGCAATGCCAGAGTCACTAGCGCAGCAAGGGTCGAGGGAGGGTGGAAGACAAGCTCGCGGCGGAGGTTCTCGTCGCGGGTGCCCCCGATCAGTGCGGTTATGGCCGAGGCGACGTCCAGGCGGGGGATCCTCAGGGCTTCCGATTTGAATAAGAGAATGTAGGCCCAAAGTTTCTCCCCTTGCGCCTGTTTGAGGGCCAAAAGCCCCGCTACCGACCTTGGGGGACCGCTGCCGGTGAAACTCTCCTTGAATACTCTTCCGAATTGCTTGAAGTCTCGGATGGATCCGGGGGCGAGGGCCCGGAACCATGCTTGGGCGCCTTGGACCAAGGTTGTCGCAAAGGCTCGACACTTGATGGCGTCGGATGCTCTGTGAAGGGTCATCAGGGCGTTGAAGCTGTCAAAGTGATCGGCCGGGTCACCCTGGCCGTCGTAGGGCTTGAAGGTCGGGATGGAGGCTCTGGGAGATACCTCTACCTTCAAGATATGGTCGAAGAACGGGGATCTCTCCTCGTCCTCAGGTGGAGAGGTCTTTTGCAGGGCTCGCAGGGTGCGCTCCTGCTTCGCGAAACACCTCTCGAATTCTCGCAGTCGGAGGGATAACTCCGGCTGCCGCTGCGTCGTAGGGCTGAGGGGGCGTGATGGTAGGCTGTCCTGGCGCTCCCTGGGGACTTCGATCTCCGGGAGGGGACGGCGTGCCCCATGCCTACCCCGTTTCGGCGTGGAGGAAGCCTCTTGCTTCGGAGGGGGGGCTTGCGAGGGTCCTCCAGCTTTGTTGTGGATGAGCTGCTGCCCTCGGAGGGTGAAGCGGCCTCCGGTGGTGTGCTGGGACACATTCTCGCGGGGAGGGCTCTCCGGAGGGGCGCGTGACCTTCCATCCCTGTCCGCCTGGGTCCTCATGAGTTCCACGAGGACGTCCAGTTTCGCGTTGAGGGCTTGGAAGGCGTCAGCGCCACCGTTGAGCGGTAGCCCTACCGCCGTGGGAGGAGGGGGCGGCAGCCCTACCGTAGAGGGCGGGGGCGGTCCATCGGCGGGAGTGCTGGCACGGGAGGGGGGGTTTTAGGAGGCTTGAGAGGGGCCTTCCCCCGCCGCCACCATGGCCTTTCCCCTATCGCCGATGGACCTCCTCCCCGAACTTCTTCTCACCATACCGGCTCTTTGGTCGTTTCCCACAGACGGCGCTGGATGAAGGGGCGTGATCTCACGCTTGTCCTGAGCTGGGAGGATGATCACCGGGAAGTGAAATGTAGAGAAAGGGAAACGGATCAGGGGGCCCAGGGATGATTCCGTGGGGAAAACCCTCCGATGCTTAAGTCAGTAGAGCAATGGTGGAAGGTATTGAGGGAGGTAGAAAGAGGTGCGCGAGATCCCCCAACACCAAGGTGGTGAAGTGGTTCCTGCTCAGGGAGTTTGTAGGCGTGTGTTGGCCTTACCTTCCACTGGAGGGAATCCCTGATTTATATAGTGTGCTCACCTTATGAGTCCCGTAAGCTGAGGAGTTTCGTGCAAGAGTTACGTCCTCATCATGGGATCGTTACGTCCTCATCGTGGGCTCTTCATGGCCTTGGGAGATCATGGTTCCTTTATCCTCGTAAACTCCTATTCATAAAGGGCTCTCAACGGCTACGCGGATAAGCACTTGTCAGTCGGTCCGAGCATAAAAGGTGCCAGCCCTGTCCGGGCGATAGGCATAGCTCAGATGGAGTCAGGTCGGAGTGGGCGCAGGGCGCTTGCCTCTATCCCGATGAAGGGATAACTCGGGCATGGGTCTTCTTCCATTCTGACGCTCGGGCCTTCCGAGCCTAAGGGTCGCCGAGGAAGGGTGGAATCCGAGTGATCTTTATTGGGCTTTTTTGCCTAAGTGGGCCCTAGGGGGCTGTCACTTGGCTGAGCTGAGCCTCGTTCGGCCCTGATGGGCCTAATTCGACTGCTCTTAGATGGGCTACAGAAATCCCCCTCTCCATTGGTGTTTGGCCTTAAACCCCCATGCAAAGGGTAGGAAGATTATAATGCATGAAGAATATGTGTGCAAGTGTTGCACTATAGGAGGATCTCAATTGATTGAGATGAAAAATAGAAGGAAGAAAGGAGAATATGATGAATACAACACTAATTAAAATAGAAGAAATAAAGGGGAGTGAAGCTTATTGGTTTTTTCCCCATGAGGCTTCAAAGTTCTTCAATATTCTTCAAGGAGGAAGGAGCTCCAAGAGGGTGCAGCCTTCAAGTGTGTGGGAGACTCCTCCTTGACGCCTCAATCCGGTGGAGCTCTCCCAGAGATTAGAATTTTTGGCCTTTTTCGCCCTTGAGAATGGGGTCCTATTTATAGAGGAGGAAATCGGAGAGAAAATTCCAAGGAAAATAGGAAATCAAGTTTTAGTTGGATTTGGATCTAGAAAACCTTCCATAAGGTGTTTCTGGTACCAATAGGAAAGCACGAGAATACTTTCCCAAATCGAAATCATGATCTAAATGAGGAAAGGAGGAGTCTATTTCTGGAAGGGAACAAGAAGAAAATAGCGTCCACTGTAGATGGCACCATTTAAAATGAAGTCCAATCCCGAAGACGCTGATTAGAATCAAATTATGGAAAGTGGAAAGTTACCAAGATTCGGAAGAAAATGGCGTCAGACCCGAAGACGCCAATTCAAAAGAAATTGGAATTTTGGTCGGAATTAAATGCTCAAAATATGGAAATTGAAATGGCGTCTGCCAAGCTGACGCTATTTAGAAAATGGCACCTCTCTGGAGTGACTCTAATAAAAAAAAATAATTTTTAAATTAAAAATATGATTTAAAATGGTGTAGGGGGGCTGACTCTATTTAAATGGCGCCCTTCCGGAGAGACTCTATTTCGAAAAGTCATGGAAAAAATGGCATGAAGGGGGTCTGACTCTATTTAAATGGCGCCCTTCTGAGAGACTCTATTTCGAAAGGCCTGAAAAAATTGACGTGAAGGGGGTCTGACTCTATTTAAATGACGTCCTTCCGAAGAGACTCTATTTCGAAAAGGCCTGAAAAAATTAGAGAAAAAATCAAGAAAATAGAAAAAATAGGAAAAAGGAGGATAATCAAGCAAAATGGAGAAAATCACTTACATAGGCCAATTTGAGGGTCAATTGGGGCATTATAATGCAATATGAAATTTACTCAATGTGGGGTCCATTTTAACGTGTCTACAGTTACCCCACCTTGGCGTCTGCTTTGCAAGGGAGTGACACAGAGTGGAATGAAGTTTAATTTAACGGAACGAAGTAGGAGCGGACTAAAAAGTGGATGCTAAGATGTGATGAGGCACGTTATCAACACCACCTGATAAGAATTGCTCCAAAGTTGAAGATGAAGCAATCTTGAGAAGATTCAATGAAATCAATAATTGTTTGGATGTAGAAAAGAAAAGAAAATGAATAAAGATGTGCACGCGGTGCACGAAGGAGATATATCAACTTCCAGCGTCGGGGAAGTAACCGAGGTTGTAAACTCGTAGGTTTCACCAATGGAGAGCGGTTACCAGCCATGTGGACGTGCTGCAGCCAAGGTGGATTCAAGGAGTGGAGAATGAATTGGGAGGGTAGAGATCCAAACAAAGGAATTTTCAAAGAAATATCTCAAAATGGCAACAAGGAGAACTGAGGATTCAATTTAGAGTGAAATATCTCATATCGTGAGAATTAATAATCGAGTGACTCTCAAATCGAGTAATAGGAAGAATTTTTCATAGTGAAATCAAAGTCCTACATGAATGCATGTTGGGTTTAAAGAGAAAATTAAAATAAATTAAAATAGAACGTACTCAAGGATAATATTGTTAAGCTACCCAGGCTGAGTCAAAACATCGATTTCGTGAGCTGACACTAAGTCGAAGTCCGTTTATCCACCCACCAACTTACAAAAAGGGAATCATCGTCCCCAATCTTAGACGGCTCAACGACCTATCCGTGTGACTAAGATTCCTACGAAATTATCATTATTTTTGATGAACGGGAATTCAAATTTCATATTTATCAAAGACACAAGGTCCTTGATTTGATCTTATATTGTAGGTAGCATATAGTAAAATGCATACAAGGAGGACGGTGGAGCAATGATCACATTGGGACTAAGAAATGAGATGTAGTGCAATCAATCACCGTGGGGCCAGAGTGATATCCAGATAGTGGGACCAAAGAGCTTCTTCCTGTGCTCAAAAAAATGTTAGCCAAGACAGACAATGAATAAAAGATAGTTTAAGCATAGCATCTTCCTAACAGTAATTTGTATGATGTGTTAGCATTGATGATATAAAATGTCACCTTCATGGTAAAATCACCAAGGACCATCTCGACCCTGACCAGGCCAAGTGCATCCTCTGTCTATTGGTTGAACCCCAAGATTTTGACTCCTTTAATCTTTTGCAAGTAAGACATTAAGTATAGAGACTTGAATGTTTTTAGGAGCATGATATCAACAGCCGCACCAACATCCACCATGATTTGATTTATTTCATGGCCGTTGATTTTTCTCCACTTACAGAGTGGAAAATTGTGGCATAGAGAAGACAACAACATATCCTTATCTGAAAAGGTAACGCTTACTACGAACGCTTCATAAGCTTGAGCCTACAGCTCAACTACATGAGTCTTATAAACTTCAGGCTCTTGGAGTACTTTGATAAAAACCTCTTTCAACTCTTTACTCCAGGCAATGGCCTCTCATGCATTGATAGTCATGGGAAACCACTTCATGTGTTGGAGAATTTTGCGATCTGCCCAAGCACGAGTTTTATCCAAAGGAGGGATTATTTTCATCAAGGTATTCAGTGGACCAATGAATTTATCTTTTTTAATGGCTTGCTCGACCTTACCCCTGGGGGTTTTGTCAGCCTCATCCTACTCATGTGATGCTTCTTGGAACAGCGAGGCCAAAGGCCCATCTTCTATAGATGATGACTGAGCGGGATCATCCTTTCCAGAGGGACCGACTTGGTCGACAGATTTGCTTTGAGTCACTAGGTTTGCTGACTCCTCTTCTTCATCAGATGGGTCAAACACGAAATCATTGCCCCACACTTCGACCTCTGGGATAGGACATGGATCCTCTCTGCGGAAGACTATAATTTTGTCAGGGTCCACAAAGCCAATGGATTTGTTGCTAGGTGGATTAATTTTTCTTCCACGCCCACAACCACGACCTCTATCGTGGCCTTGACCCCTTTCTTCAGTTGTACATTGTACGGCCAAGGCAGTCCTGTGCTTGGGCTGAACCATGGCAATTTCTTCTTCTTGAGGGGCATTGATGTTTTGAAGTGGCAGAATGGCCACCATGTTGCATGAATAATTTTGCAGCATTCCTTCTAGCTTTTTAACAGTGATCTCTTCATCCTTGTAGAGCAGAGAGAGTTCCTTTAGGATGGGAAGCCTTTCACCTTCCTTTGATTTTTGGAGAATTTGTTGAAGCCAGCTCTTCAATCGAGTTTTCCACTCTAGCTCATCCCATGGAGCGTATTTATCTAAGGAAACAACCCCGGTAGGGTGAGAGGGGACGTGCTCCTCCAACTCGTCAATGACCTTTTGGAGTCTCTGCAATGTGTCAGCTCTTTGGGAGCTTGCATGGCCGCCACGTGCTAGGCCAGCCTTTTCAACTTCCTCTTGAGATTCTTCTTTCGGTTCCTCTCTTGCTTCTTAGCTTTCATCGCATCTTGTGGAGCAAGAGTGGTCAGGATTGTGGCTCGAGTAAATGTGCCCCTAGAGTTATACCTTCTGTTCTAAGTTAGGGTTTTAAAAGACTTGGGTTGAGAGTCTTTTTTGGATGTGACTTTGACCCAATCGGCCTCTTCCAATTGCACTCGGAACGTGGCATGGATTGCTAGCTCAATTATCTAGAGTGGAAATTCATGATATTTGACAAAGCCAAGACTGAAATCTTGAGGTGTTTCCAATGCCTTAGCCTTTTCTTCAACCTATAGTTTGGTTTGTTCAGCCCTAGACTAAGGATTAGCCTCGAGCTCTCCCACCTTAACCTTGCCTTTTTGACCTTGCGTAAGGATGCCCTCCTTGGACCTACCTTGTTGGACCAATCTGGGGCTTTCAGCCTTGGGCTAGCTCTGCCAAGAGCAGTGGCTGCAATCTTTCTCCCTAGCCTGGCATTTATTGATTTGCTCGGGATTTTGTTTGATATTTGCCCCCTTAGGCTGGACACTTTGCTTAAGACCCTCCCCATGGCCCTTATGAAGATTTGGGGTGTGACTTTGCTTGCCAGGGCTAGTCTTTTACTCTACCTGGCAAGTTGTGTTTCCAGTTCAAGGCTTTGGCCATCCGAACTCATAGTCAATGGGGCTATCACGGACATTTGCCAAAAAATCTCTACATAGGTTTCTTGCTGCTGTGCCACAATTTTAAAAATAACCGCACTCACTCACTAAAAAGATTTTAAATATAAGTAGAGTGGTAAGAACATGTCAATCCTACGGAGAAGAAATTGTTGAGCTAGATGGACGCAGTCTATCTCCACGAAATGTGGATCTAGAGGGGGGTGAATAGATCTAATACCTATTTAAAAACCAATGTAAGGTTCAAATGCGGAATATAGGCAAATCTGCTAAATCACTAACCCTGATACTAGATTTCAACAGAAGCGAATCAAGCTCTTAAAGTAAACAAGACAACCAGTCGCACACAATTCATAGACAATCACACAAACACAAGACACCCACGATTTTTAGGTGGTTCGGTCAAGGACCTACGTCCACCCCACACTCAACCGAGTATGGCTTACTGCTGCGCAATACAGCTTGCATCTGCTGGGCACTACAGCTTGGCCAACAACCGCTGATACACAGCTTCGCTGGGCACTACAGCTTGCCGACCAGAGGAACAGATCCTCTGCAACTGCTGGGGAAATACAGCTTAACCCATCCAGTGGAGACTTCCACTGCAAATTCGCTGACTCACAGCTTGAAGAAACAGGAATTTGGAAATGAAAGACAGAAGCAAACCGAAAATGAAAACCCAAATGGGAATGTAGCTCGAATGAGCATTGCTCAGCTCTGGTTTCTGAACCAAGAGACTGAGATACAACCTCTCAAACAAAAACTCTCACAATCTCACTCTCTCGATCAAGCTCTCTCAACTCATCTCTCTTGATCTTCTCTTCTCTCTTTTTCTTCTTCTCTGTTTCTCTTCTCACAGTGGATCGATGGCGCTCTGCTACTTTCAGACTGGCTGTATAGACTTTGCTCTCTTCAATTTTCGATCAGCCTCCATCTGAACACCAAGGCTTCAATATATACTGGCAGCAGGTGGATAAGGGCACGTGGTTTCCACGTTTTCCCGCCCAAGGAATTCGCCAGATCCGAGGCAGCTTTATCCACGTGTCATCATCTGATCACCTCGTCCTCCTGGGATCACGAGCCATGTCAGCAATCCCTGTAGAGAATCCCTGTCAGACAGAGTATCGGATCATCAACTGTAAGTATATACATTGCAGTGTATAGACTTCGGTTTATAGCCGACGTACAGACATCAATGTATGGACTTTACAAGACAAACACAATGTGTATACTTGCTCAGTGTATGGACTTGTTTGAACGAAAAAGCAATGTATATACTTGAGGCATGAAGGCCAATGTACAGACTTGGCCATAAGCTGAACAATCGGATGTATAGACTTTGAGATCATTCAATCAGCCAATGTGTAAGACATCACGATGTATAGACTTTAGTTTGTATGAAGGGCTGTACATACTTGCTGAATTGTAAAGCAATGTGCAGACTATGAAGAACCTCACCCAATGTATGGACTTTAGATTAAGTCCAATGTATAGACTTTGAAGCCCAAAGGCAATGTATAGGCTTCGCCTTAGAAGCGTAGGGAAAGACTCCAATGTATAGACTTGAGTGAAGTGAACGGATGTTCAGACTTTGAAGATCCACTGTGGATGTATAGACTTCGGAGTCTTGAAGCCAATGTAACAACTTGCCACCGACCAATGTATAGACTTGGTGGAAGTCATGCTATAGTGAATGAATGTACAGACTTCGAAGACTAATACATGAGACGCTGCACTGTACGCTGTACAGACTTGCCGATCAACAGTGGATGTATAGACTTGAATAGACCCAAGGTGAGACGATCGGATGTACAGACTTTGAATATTAAGACCAATGTATGGACTTCACATGATGCACGAAGACACAGTCCAATGTACAGACTTCATGAACAATGCATGAATGAGACGCTGTACAGACTTTGAATGAAGGTCCAATGTGCAGACTTGCCTTAGACTCTAAATGAGACGTACCTGGCTGTACAGACTTTGAAGAACAGCATCCAATGTATAGACTTGATGAAACACTCACGAGTGTATAGACTTAGAGTGAAGCATGCAATGTATAGACTTTACGAAATGCATGCTACAGTGCCGATGTGTAGACTTGAATATCATTCAACAGCCAATGTGAATACTTCCCGATGTATAGACTTTCAAAATGAAAGGCTGTATAGGCTTGAACAAAGAAGCAGCGAATGTATGGACTTCCAATGGAAATGAAGGTAAAGCGATCGGTGTATAGACTTCAAGGGAAACGACGGTAAAATTACCGATGTATAGACTTGAAGGAAAACGTAGGTGAAACTTTCAATGTACAGACTTCGAAGATGAACAGTTGGATGTACATACTTGGAAGATCACTGATGGCTATACATATTTTGCTTCAATGTATAGACTTTCCACCGACCAATGTGTAGACTTTGCAAGCCTAAGATGCTGAATGAGACGGTGGCTGAGACGGTGCAGCTACAGTGGTGTACAGACTTCATGAGACGCTCACTGTATATACTTACCACCGACAAATGTATAGACTTTGCGAAGCACAATCCATTGTACATACTTTCAAGCTTGAAGGCCAATGTGTGGACTTGCACAGTAGCTCAATGTATAGACTTGATATGTGTGCTTCGGCTGTACAGACTTCACTCTAGCAGGTAATGCAGCAATGTATATACTTTGAACTTGAACGTGCAGTGTATAGACTATGCAACGACGGGCAATGTATAGACTATGCACAGTCCAATGAATGGACTTTAACTAAGGTGGACAATGTACACACATGTAAAGATGATGCAATGCGTTGACGCTGCAATGTATGCCAATGTATAGAGTTTCATGCTGCAAAGCACTGTGAAGACTTGTGAGTGTGTGCAGAACACAGTATAGACTCTGACTGCATTATGTACACAGACAACCTGATAAAAGAAATTTCATCAAAATAGGAACTGTTGCCAATCAATCAAAACAAACAATCAATCAAGATAAGGTGTTGCCAAAGAAATGAAGCAATTGTCAACACCATCAACATAGAGGAGTCACAACAATCTCCCCCTTTTTGATGATGGCAAGCCCTTATTAAATAGAATAGCAACATCCTGTCAAACAGATGTATTTTTATGTATTTTGATGAAAAACATGATTTGTTATTCAGATTGACATGCATATGCTATGAATGCATGCTACACAATGCAAGCAACTTACTGCCCCAGACTCCCCCTGTAAATGAATTCAGAATTCAGACAACATATTCTCCCCCTAGATAATATTCTCCCCCTTTGCCATCAACAAAGAGGAGGGAAAGGGAATGCAAGGGAAAGATCAAGAAGTTAACTGACTGGCATTCTGAACAAGTAGTTCATGAATAAGCATTCTAAAGCACAGAGTCTTCAGGTATATGAATTTAGAAACTACTTTCAGATAGAGTGTTGGTTTAAAGACTATAAAATGTTGAGTTCATGCACTACAATCAATAGATAAGTTTGCTATGCATGATAAAATAATAAACCAGAATTACATTTGCATGAGAGAGTCAGTTTCAGAATATCTTACTTTCATAGTCTAAAAAAATGATTGAGAGATACCAAGTCATGTATTGAAACTAAACAAATTGACATTCATGAAATTTCTTTCGATGGAGCAGCATTTTCAATACAAGTTCATTAAGGGCATTCAGGTGCCATTATCTTTTTGCATAAGGGTATACGTTTATCAGACGCCAATACCCCTAGATACTCAACATGATGGACCATTCTGCCATGATCAAACTCAATAAAAGTGATTTACACCTTTTTGTGTGAGGGTACATGTTTATCAGACGCCAGTTACCCCCAGGAACTCAATGAAACCACCCTACTGTTTTGATCATTTTATACAGAGATAGCTGATACACCTCATGACATAAGTATTATCCACTTCTTTGATGGATCACTCAGTTTCTCAGTGATTTACCAGTCATTGCTCTGCCAATTTTATTCTGCAATGATTTTCAATATCTTTCTTAGCTGTCCTTTACTCCTTTATACGTTTCAGAATGACTTGTTTAAGAAAAATACACATACTTAGCTTCTCTAACATGATTTCAGATATGATTAGCTTTGTCTGACATGAAATAAGATAAGGGTTGAGAGTTTTATCAATTTTCAGCTTACTCCTATACTGATTGCAATTTTTAAACTCCAAAAGGTTATAAAATTTAAACCATTAGGTCAGTCCTTAAGCAATTCAAATTCTTACAACTGAAGAAGTCCATTTTCTATTGCTTAGAAATCAGAACTGACTAACAGATTGCCATAATGTCAGAATCGACATTCAGAATTAAAGGATGAATGAATTCAAGAAAGTTGAAGATACTCTAAATTTCTAGCAGAAACTCCCCCTGTCTATATGCATGCAATTTTGCAAATGAATGGCAAGAGTTGAATGAGAGAGAGCTTAGACACAATCATGACTAAATGATATGCAATGATGATCATGAGTGTGATGCCACATTCAACATCCACAGGTTTATTCAAGCTATCAGATGCAAGTCCAAATCAGAAATTTCATTCAAGGCAGCTGAACATATCATTCATCATGCTGAAATTTACATAAGCCAAGTTCTCTTCTAAGAAATTTAAATCTTTCATTCCCAAGAGGCTTAGTAAAAATATCAGCAATTTGGTTTTCAGTTTCTATGAAATTCATTTCAATCTCATTTTTATTTATAGCATCTCTGATAAAATGATGTTTTATCTCTATATGCTTAGTCCTAGAATGATGAACATGATTTTTAGCAAGGCATATAGCACTAGTATTATCACACAAGATTGGATTACATTCTAATTTTATCTGATAATCATCTAGTTGGTGCTTGATCCATAGTACTTAGGCAGCATAATTACCTGCTGCAACATATTCAGCTTCAGCTGTAGACAAGGCTACAGTGTGTTGCTTCTTAGATGCCCAAGATACTAGACAGCCACCAAGGAATTGACAATAGCCATTGGTGCTTTTTCTATCTACTCGACACCCAGTATAGTCTGCATCAGTGTAGGCTAAAAGTTCTAACTCACACCTAGCAGGATACCATAGACCTAGCTGTTGGGTGCCTAGTAAATACCTAAAAATCCTTTTCACAGCCTTAAGATGAGTTTCTTTAGGACTAGCCTGAAATCTAGAGCATAAACACACTGCAAATTGAATATCAGGCCTAGATGCTATAAGATAAAGAAGAGATCCGATCATACCTCTATATAGCCTTTGGTCCACTAGTTTACCTTTAGGATCTTCATCCAAACTAGTTGAGGTACCCATTGGAGCAGCTATTTCCTTGAGGTTGTCCATTTTGTACTTCTTTAATAGATTCTTTATGTACTTGGACTGAGAGATAAAGTTACCATCCTTTGATTGTGTAACCTACAGTCCAAGAAACAATTTGAGCTCACCCATTGAGCTCATTTCAAACTCATCAGTCATAATTTGAGAGAATTCCTCACACAATTTGGGGTTAGTTGACCCAAATACAATGTCATCCACATAAATCTGAATAATAAGAATATCTAGATGACTCACCTTGGTAAACAATGTTTGATCAACTATACCTCTTGTGAAATTCTTGTCGGTGAGGAATTTGCTCAACCTGTCATACCAAGCTCTAGGAGCTTGCTTTAAACCATAGAGAGCTTTATTGAGTTTATAAACATGATTAGGGAAGTCTAAACATTCAAACCCAGGAGGCTGTCTCACATAGACATCCTCATTAATTTCCCCATTCAGAAAAGCAGATTTCACATCCATCTGCTGAAGATTTATTCCTAGGGAACATGTATAAGCTAATAAGATTCTGATTGCTTCTAACCTAGCTACAGGGGCAAAAGACTCTTCAAAGTCTATTCCAAATTCTTGATTGTACCCCTGAGCTACAAGTCTGACTTTATTTTTAATAACATTCCCTGATTCATCAGTTTTATTTCTAAACACCCATTTAGTCCCTATGACTGTTGCATGATCAGGAGGTGGAACCAAATGCCACACCTTATTCCTGTCAAATTGATTGAGCTCCTCATGCATGGCATTTATCCAATGCACATCTTGGAGAGCACAGTCAATGGACTTGGGTTCTGTGTTTGATACAAAAGCATAAGCATTCAGTTCATGTTGAATTCTCAGGTGTCCTCTAGTCCTCGGGGGGTCATGCAGATTTCCAATTACATTATCTACAGGATGATCTTTAAGATATCTAATGTTAACAATTGAATTGTCATGTGTTTGATTTACCTCCCCCTGAACTGTAGGCTCCTCTTCATTAAGCTCTGTATGTCCTTCTTCATCCTCGGATTTGTCTGCAGGATCTCCTTCCTTCAAAATTTCACCATTGTCTTCATTCCTGCATTGACCAACATTAGAATTTAACAAGGATTCATCAAAAACTATGTGTGGAGATTCTTCAATAGTTTTAGAGTTCAGATTGTACACTCTATATGCTCGGGTGTTTTCAGAATAACCAAGAAAGATTCCTGGTTCACCTTTAGGTTCAAATTTATCAAGATCTCTTTTATCATTTATATGAATAAAACATTTACATCCAAAAACTTTGAAATGAGCAATAGAAGGTTTCTTAGCCTTTAAGATCTCATATGGTGTTTACTGGGTAGAAGGTCTTACCATGGCTCTGTTAATTACATAACAGGCAGTGTTCACTGCTTCAGCCCAAAATTTCCTTGGTAGATCACCTTCAACAAGAAGTGTACGACCCATCTCCACTAGGGTTCTGTTCCTTCTCTCCACAACTCCATTCTGCTCAGGTGTCCTTGGTGAGGAGTACCTATGGTTGATTCCATTTGACCTACAGAATTCATCAAACTGTGAGTTTTCAAACTCACCTCCATGATCAGTCAAAATGTTTTCAATTTTCTGATTTATTTTAACATAGAACTCCTGAAATTCTGAGAAGACATCACTCTTATTAGATAAGAAATAAACCCAAGTATACCTAGAAAAGTCATCTACCATGACAAACCCATACCTCCTCCCTGATAAGCTGACAGATCTGGTTGGCCCAAAAAGGTCCATGTGTATCAGCTCATAGGGTTTGGAAGACAGATTTTCAGTTCTAGACTTAAATGACTTTCTAGTTATCTTTGATTGAGTGCATGCATCACAGATTTTATTTTCTTTCTTGAAGGAAACTTCAGGAAGTCATCTAACCATGCCATGCTTATTTAGTTTGTGCAAAACAGTATAACTAGCATGACCTAACCTACGATGCCATAAAAATACTAAATCTTCTCTACTGGCAGTAAGGCAAAGGTTAGTATGTTGAATGTCATCTAAATCTATCATGTATGTATTATTTATTCTTTTTCCAGAAAATTTGACACTTTCAGAATCAGGTTCAAAAACCTTGCAGCATTGAGAATCAAATAAAATATTGTATCCTTTATCACACAACTGGCTGATGCTAAGTAGATTATAAGCTAACCCTTCAACCAGCATAACATCATCAATGCAGCAGGTAGAGCACTTACCTATTTTACCTGATCCAATAATCCTACCCTTTGTGTTGCTTCCAAAGGTGACAAGGCCTCCTAGTTTCTCAGTCAGCATGCAGAACTTGGCCTTATCTCCTGTCATATGCCTGGAGCAGCCGCTATCCAAGTACCACAAGTTATTCTTGGCTGCCAGGCATACCTGCATACACAATTAGGTAAAGAGGTTTGGAACCCAAGACTGATTGGGCTCCATAACAGATGAAATAGAAGCAAAGCAAGAAAGTAAGCTTTTCGGAATCCACATTTGTTTAAATGAATTTTGTTCAGTGGATCCTACAGATTTTCTTCTGTTGCTGTTCCTCTTCTTATTGGCAGTAGCATGATTATTGACAGTGTTGTTACTTCTGTGCCAGTGCTTTGGCCAGGGTGTGTTCACAAAGTTTTGGCCATAGTAGTTCCTGGGTTGGCTAAAGAATTATTGGTTCCTAGGTGTCCAGTTGCCATACCCATTAACCCAATTGCTAGTGTAAGGTCTTTGATATTGTGCAGCCTGATATGCAAGACCTGTATGCCTCCCTGAAGTTCTAGTCCAATCTGACCTGTTGAAGTAGGTTGACTGTGCATTGTGATAGGTCTGAACTCTGGGTTGGTAAAAATGTTTGGGTTGACTCCTAGCAGCATTATGTCTCCCCTGCACTTTGGACCATGCTGTCCTATTCATAGGTTTGTTTTGGGTATTTTTCAGAGGTGGTGATGATGGTGGAGACTTAGTGACTTTAACCTGGGGTTTATGAGACTGTGTAGGTTGACCCCTAACCTGAGTCTGAGCCCTAGGATTTTGCTTGGATGTGCTAGCTCTACTAGGCTCACTGACTTTTTGTTTACCCTTCTCCTCAGCACTGATCTTTTTCAGATTAGCAGCTTTATTCACAAAAATGTTTGAATTCATGCTAATTAGAGGTCCTTTTTCTTTTTGTGCAACAAATGAAATAGTTTTCATTCCAAAGGTTTTAGTTGCACTTGAATTAAATCCTAGGCCCTCTTTTCTGAAATTAACTTTTGACCCTAACAAAGCATTTAGATTATCTGTTCCTTGGGTCATTTTCTCAATGGTTTTCAGCTTATCCTCATTGTCTTTCTGAATTTCATCAATAGACTTTTTCAGTTCATTATTTACATTGAGGACAGCTTCATATTTTTCAGAAACAATTTTTACTTCACTCTCACATTTCTGAATTTTTAGCTTCCATTCATCAATTTCTTTTTCAAGCCTCACATTCTCTTCCCTAGTAGCTTTTAACTCATTTTTGATTTTGTCTAATTCAGAACATGCGAGTTTCAATTCTTTATTCTCAGAATCTAAGCATGCAATCTTATCAGTCAGAGTTGTATCATTTTGCATGGAGTTAATTTTTCTTCTAAGATGCCTATTCTCGTTTCTGATATCATCTGCCTTATCAGCTATGTCATGATAAGCATCTATCCAATCATTGATAGTAAAATCATCGAATCTAGTGATTACCTCATCTGATTCCTCTTCTCTATCTTCTGAGCTTGTTGCTGTTGCCATGAGACAAATGGGCTTCTCAGATTCGGCTTCACTGACTGAACTGCTACTGAAGGAGCCTTCATCTTCATCACTCCAGGTGCTAATCATAGCTCTCCTTTTCTTGTTTTTCTTCGTTGTCTTGTCCTTGTATTTCTGATTGTCTGGACAGTCAGCTTTCAGATGGCCCGGTTTCCTGCATTGCTAATAGACGTTAGGTTCGGTTTTCTTAGCAGGTTTAGATTTATACCTTTTATCCTTTCGGCCGCCACTGTATTTCTTTTGACCGAATCATCCTGCTCCTTTTCTGAGAAATCGCCTGAACTCTCTGGTCATCATGGCCATCTCAGAACGAGTCATATCTTCTTCATTCGGGCTCTCCTCTGATGATGAAGAACTGCTGGAGCTGGATTTGTTGGAATTGCTTGAACCAGCCTTCAGTGCTATCGGCTTCTTCTTCCTCTCAGCTTCTTCTGTTTTTGGCATATTAATCTCATATGCCATTAGCGAGCCAATCAGCTCATCAGCTCTTGTATTACGCAAATCCCTTGACTCCTCCATCACTGTAGCTTTTGTGTGCCAAGTATGAGTCAAGGACCACAGAATCTTCCTCACCACATCATATTCTATCTGAGGTTTCCCTAGACCTCTAAGACCATTGGTAATGACAGCCAACCGAGTATACATTTCGTTGATGGTCTCGTTCTGCTTCATCTTGAAGGCTTCGTATTCGAATACAAGAAGATTGGCCTTCTGCTCTCTTACTTGAGATGTACCCTCATGAATGACTTCCAATGCATCCCACATCTCCTTGGCTGATTTGCAGGCGGACACGCGGGAGAATTCGGTAGGGTGCAGAGAGCACTGGATGGCGTTTACGGCACTCCAATTCAGCGTGGACCTTCTGATCTCCTCCTTGGTCCAGACATCTTCAATCGGGGACAGCTCATAAGGTCCCTTGCTGACAACTTTCCAGATCTCGTAATCATTAGCCCTCAGAAACACTTGCATACGATTCTTCCAGTATGCGTAGTTAGATCCATCGAAGAATGGGGGCTTCGTTGTTGAGTGACCTTCAGCTATCATCCCTCGAGCATCCATCTCTGCCTATCCTCTTCGGGCGATGAGTCCCTGTAGAAGAGTGTGGCTCTGATACCAAGTGTTGAGTTAGATGGACGCAGTCTATCTCCACGAAATGTGGATCTAGAGGGGGGTGAATAGATCTAATACCTTTTTAAAAACTAATGTAAGGTTCAAATGCGGAATATAGGCAAATCTGCTAAATCACTAACCCTGATACTAGATTTCAACAGAAGCGAATCAAGCTCTTAAAGTAAACAAGACAACCAGTCGCACACAATTCATAGACAATCACACAAACACAAGACACCCACGATTTTTAGGTGGTTCGGTCAAGGACCTACGTCCACCCCACACTCAACCGAGTATGGCTTACTGCTGCGCAGTACAGCTTGCATCTGCTGGGCACTACAGCTTGGCCAACAACCGCTGATACACAGCTTCGCTGGGCACTACAGCTTGACCGACCAGAGGAACAGATCCTCTGCAACTGCTGGGGAAATACAGCTTAACCCGTCCAGTGGAGACTTCCACTGCAAATCCGCTGACTCACAGCTTGAAGAAACAGGAATTCGGAAATGAAAGACAGAAGCAAACCGAAAATGAAAACCCAAATGGGAATGTAGCTCGAATGAGCAATGCTCAGCTCTGGTTTCTGAACCAAGAGACTGAGATACAACCTCTCAAACAAAAACTCTCACAATCTCACTCTCTCGATCAAGCTCTCTCAACTCATCTCTCTTGATCTTCTCTTCTCTCTTTTTCTTCTTCTCTGTTTCTCTTCTCACAGTGGATCGATGGCGCTCTGCTGCTTTCAGACTGGCTGTATACACGTTGCTCTCTTCAGTTTTCGATCAGCCTCCATCTGAACACCAAGGCTTCAATATATACTGGCAGCAGGTGGATAAGGGCGCGTGGTTTCCACGTTTTCCCGCCCAAGGAATTCGCCAGATCCGAGGCAGCTTTATCCACGTGTCATCATCTGATCACCTCGTCCTCCTGGGATCACGAGCCATGTCAGCAATCCCTGTAGAGAATCCCTGTCAGACAGAGTATCGGATCATCAACTGTAAGTATATACATTGCAGTGTATAGACTTCGGTTTATAGCCGACGTACAGACATCAATGTATGGACTTTACAAGACAAACATAATGTGTATACTTGCTCAGTGTATGGACTTGTTTGAACGAAAAAGCAATGTATATACTTGAGGCATGAAGGCCAATGTACAGACTTGGCCACAAGCTGAACAATCGGATGTATAGACTTTGAGATCATTCAATCAGCCAATGTGTAAGACATCACGATGTATAGACTTCAGTTTATATGAAGGGCTGTACATACTTGCTGAATTGTAAAGCAATGTGCAGACTATGAAGAACCTCACCCAATGTATGGACTTTATATTAAGGCCGATGTATAGACTTTGAAGCCCAAAGGCAATGTATAGGCTTCGCCTTAGAAGCGTAGGGAAAGACTCCAATGTATAGACTTGAGTGAAGTGAACGGATGTTCAGACTTTGAAGATCCACTGTGGATGTATAGACTTCGGAGTCTTGAAGCCAATGTAACGACTTGCCACCGACCAATGTATAGACTTGGTGGAAGTCATGATACAGTGAATGAATGTATAGACTTTGAAGACTAATACATGAGACGCTGCACTGTACGCTGTACAGACTTGCCGATCAACAGTGGATGTATAGACTTGAATAGACCCAAGGTGAGACGATCGGATGTACAGACTTTGAATATTAAGACCAATGTATGGACTTCACATGATGCACGAAGACACAGTCTAATGTACAGACTTCATGAACAATGCATGAATGAGACGCTGTACAGACTTTGAATGAAGGTCCAATGTGCAGACTTGCCTTAGACTCTAAATGAGACGTACCTGGCTGTATAGACTTTGAAGAACAGCATCCAATGTATAGACTTGATGAAACACTCACGAGTGTATAGACTTAGAGTGAAGCATGTAATGTATAGACTTTACGAAATGCATGCTACAGTGCTGATGTGTAGACTTGAATATCATTCAACAGCCAATGTAAAGACTTCCCGATGTATAGACTTTCAAAATGAAAGGCTGTATAGGCTTGAACAAAGAAGCAGCGAATGTATGGACTTCCAATGGAAACGACGGTAAAGCGATCAGTGTATAGACTTCAAGGGAAACGACGGTAAAATTACCGATGTATAGACTTGAAGGAAAACGTAGGTGAAACTTCCAATGTACAAACTTCGAAGATGAACAGTTGGATGTACACACTTGGAAGATCACTGATGGCTATACATACTTTGCTTCAATGTATAGACTTTCCACCGACCAATGTGTAGACTTTGCAAGCCTAAGATGCTGAATGAGACGGTGGCTGAGACGGTGCAGCTACAGTGGTGTACAGACTTCATGAGACGCTCACTGTATATACTTACCACCGACAAATGTATAGACTTTGCGAAGCACAGTCCATTTTACAGACTTTCAAGCCTGAAGGCCAATGTGTGGACTTGCACAGTAGCTCAATGTATAGACTTGATATGTGTGCTTCGGCTGTACAGACTTCACTCTAGCAGGTAATGCAGCAATGTATATACTTTGAACTTGAACGTACAGTGTATAGACTATGCAACGATGGGCAATGTATAGACTATGCACAGTCCAATGAATGGACTTTAACTAAGGTGGACAATGTACACTCATGTAAAGATGATGCAATGCGTTGACGCTGCAATGTATGCCAATGTATAGAGTTTCATGCTGCAAAGCACTGTGAAGACTTGTGAGTGTGTGCAGAACACAGTATAGACTCTGACTGCATTATGTACACAGACAACCTGATAAAAGCAATTTCATCAAAATAGGAACTGTTGCCAATCAATCAAAACAAACAATCAATCAAGATAAGGTGTTGCCAAAGAAATGAAGCAATTGTCAACATCATCAACACAGAGGAGTCACAACAGAAATATTTTTCAATTAAGCAAGTTAAAAAATCCTTATGTTTTAAAAACTGAATTTGAGTGAGTTTATGCTAAAGGAAAATAAATTTACAAAGAAATAAAACTATCTTAAGAATATGAGAGGGTTGAGGAGAGAATTTGGAAGGAGATAGAGAGAGAAAGTAAAAGGAACAATTGCACAAAATCAACTTTTATTGCTAAGGAAAGAGTATAATATCTTATAAAAATTAAAAATTACAACTTGAGTAAACTAAGGGAAAAAGGAAGAAATAGAGCCAAGAAATTTGAAGAATAGCGCCGCCGTCTCCGTGCCGAGCCTTTGAGGAAGACCGCCCCACCTTGGAAGTAGACGCCGCCTTTAGAGCACTGAAGGAAGAGAATCTCCGCCTTGGGATGTGAGAAGAATATAGAGGATGGGGAGATAGATAGAAGATGAGGAAGGGAGTTAAAAACTTGAAAATATAAATAAAAATAGAGCAAGATTGAAAGTATAATAGCTTTGAAATCATATAGCATTAGAAGATGTGGTAGAAGCAAAAGTTGGAGATATAGATGAGAGGAAGAAGTTTTATGAAGAGTATAGAGGGAGAAAACGTGAGGAAGAGGGTGAAAACTGAGGAAGAACAAGGTGGTGTCTGCACGGATGAACAATAAATCAAAAAAAAATTGACCTTTGAAAAAGAGATTGTAACTTGAAAACTAGAAAGAATTGGAGGAAGAGGAAGAAGAAGAAATTACATAGCACTTAAAAATGAAGAAGTTTGCAGAAGAAATTAAATTGAAAAGACGAACAGAAAAGTATGTAAAGAGGCTAAGAAAGGCTAAGATCTTTTTTTTCGGTTTGCTGTGGGCGACTTTTTATAGAGTGCAGGGGTTTTCCACGATTGGAGGCTTTCAGATTAGGCTTGAATCCGAGTTTGCAGCATCAAATGTTGCTCGAACTAGGCCTCTTGCCATCAAAGAGTCATCCTTGCATCAAAACTTGGAAAGATAACATTCATTAGAGCAACTCGGTTCCGTTTCTGCTTCAAACTCTAAATGGCGACCACCATATGGGCGTTCAATTCATAATGGACGACTGTTCAAACGGTCACAGCTTCTTTATTTCCTTATTTTGATATTTCTGGCTCTTTCTTATAATTGAATAGATGACTTTCTGGATGGGAGCTCATTCCTTTTTCTATTTTTCTTGATTTTTCTTTCGATATTTTCGTACAGGGAATGGGCGCCCCTTTGTATGGTCGCTCATTCTTTTTCCAAAGAATTTGCGCCAGAGTGAGATGTCGTTCATTCATTTTTTCTTTTTCGTACATAAGGATTGAGCACCCGCGTAGGCGGTCGCTTATTCTTTCCTATTTTCCTTCATTTTCTTACAAAAGGAGTAAGCGCCTGCTCGAACGATCGCGTATTCTTATAATGAGTGCCTCTTCATGTGGGGCCAATTTTAATGGGTGACTTAAGCTTGGTCGCACATTCCTTCTTCTCATAATTGGCTTGAAAAATTAGCGCCTTTCGGCAAAGTCATTCATTCTTTAATGGGTGCCCCTCAACATGGTCGCACATTCCTGAAATTCCAGAAAATTCAAATAATCATTGTTCTTGATCCAAAATAGTTATGAATCTCTGTTGGCACCCGAAATATGATCAATAGCAATCACGCTTGAACAACCAAAGGATGCGGCCCGCTACAATGCAAAAGCCGAAGAGAATCAATACACAAGGGTCCTCTCCGACTGCTGAAGCATCGGGCCGATTGACGAGAGCGTCGGGGACTCCACCCCAGGATGGTCGGAAGAAATCCACAACCAATCGGCAGTGCCGTTTGGCCTGCCCAATGAACTAGTATCGACTCAGTCATGCCGAACAAACCCCATTCGTCGTTCGATCAGGACGAGAATGCACCTGGTGGTCTGCCACCTGACAAGAAACCCTCCTGAGGTGAAGAAATGTGTCTGGCCCCTCGGAACAAGGTGTCGAAGGCCGTATCGGCAGAAGACCCGAGTGACCCGGCGCGGGTACATCTTCTTACCAGACAGGTCTGTTAGTGACCAAATAGTTGCCCAGCAAAGGCGAAAGCATCCCGGGTGGTGATCCACCCCCCGGGAATGCTACGAGTACAAATGAAGTTGGCCCGGTAGCACAGATCACAGTGCCGAAGGCCGTATCAGCGGGAAACCCGAGTATCCTAACTAGAGGCACGGTCAGCGCCGGAATTGGCCAGTCAGTGGCCTAAAAGCTTTCCCGATACTTCTCATGGTAGTTCCACAGGGCCATGATGAGATGAAAGAGCAAATTGACTCCCAGAGCCAGTCCGAGACTTGCAGGCCAAACCCGGCTCGAACAAGCGCGACCAAGAGATTAACCCGGCACGCCTCTAAACCGGCGTGCTCTCCCTTAAACCGGCGCTCCGCACACCTGGCGCGCAAAAGGCAAGACACTTAACCGACTCGACCACCCCCCGCGTCGGGTGAGACAATGCCGGTTAAAGCCTATAAGAAGAGGGCTTTCGAACCGAAAAAAAGGGGGGGGACGCAGCGTGAGTAAAAAAGAGAAAGAGTAGAGGGATCGAAGAGAAAAACTTTGGGAGAAAGAAAGGGTGAGAGAGATTTTCTGAGCCACCATTCGCCATCCCTCAGTAGAGGAGAGAGGTCCGAAGCAAGGAGATAGAGAGCTCTTTCCGATACTCTATTTTCGCTGTGAAGAATAGAGGTGGGTGCGTGAAAGATTGCTTTGATCTTCTTCTTCCTCCTTTCTGCTAATATTTCTTTTATGGTCGGTAATGAGACGGGCGATGATATGAGCCCGCAATTATGTCCCTATTAAATCCTTTTTTTAGCTTTTGCTCCCTGTATACCCTTTTCATTTTCTAATACAATGATGTAATCAATCGGCTTCTGTGCGACAACGCCATGCCGTATCCGTCTACTTTCATTTTGGTTTTATCTCCTGAGCTATGAGATGGCCTCTGGGTCTGAATGAGAACATTGGTGCATGTCTTAGTTCTTTTTTTTTCTACTCTGCTACAATTACTTTCATAGTCCCTTTTGGCGATTTCTTCCGACGATGCCAAACACGCCCTGTGCTACCCAAGGGCCACATTAATGCCATCCCCCTCCCCGGGGTTCTCTCAGTGTATTGGTCATATCGAATATACTATGTTTTTACCGTAGGTTTCACCGCCGGAGACATTTGTGTATGTGCATCTCCATTCATCCCTGGGACTGGCTCCCCATTATCTCTCCGTTCACAGTTATGAACTGGAGGAAACTAGGGTCGCCCCCTATACCCTAAGCATAGGGCCTTCTGGCATGATTACTTTCTCATATGCTGCCTGCTAGTTGCTCGAGTGTTTGCTTCTTACAATTTTCGTGGTTCACCTGCTCATGGCTAACTCCTAAATGCTAACCAACTAACCCCCTTCAATTCCATGTCAAACATGTCGTCAATCGTTTAGTGGATGAACAACGCATCGCTACAATTTCTTTACCCTGAGAAGGGTGGGGGAAGGTCTGCCTAATGTGGCCTATTCCCCATCCCTGTTATATGGGTAAGATTGGAATTCTAATGCGAATACCATGTTTTCTTTTCAGCAATATCGATTCACTGACCGGGGAGGGGGGACATTCCCCAATCAGATGATCATGTCCTAAATTTCTTTCCCAAATCACCAGAAGGCTATAGAGTCCCGTCCTCCTCTAGCGTGGAGCTTTATGAGCCGCTAGGGGTGAACACAAATGGATCTCTTGATCCAACATTGAAATCCACATTCCTCTGGGGAATGGTGGTGGCCATGGGTCACGGAACCTCTTGTAGGCTAGCCCTCGGGGTCTCCTCCCATTCTGGCTGTCCCTTTGAACAACATGCATGCTCACGGAATGTTGGTGCCCCTCATAGGCTAGCCCTCGGGGTTTCCGTCCGTTCGGGTCTGCTAGTCGCCGTCTTGGCCTCCCGACTTTCAAGAGCTTACCCAAGTTTCTGTGGGAATGTCTCCACTTCTCCCATGTGACCCTCCGGGTATGGGGAGATGCTGCCCAAATTTTGTCTGATCATCCTGGCTAAGTTATGCTGAAATTCAAATTATTGTGACTGTGGACGCACTCAAAATTAAGAATGGACTGTGCTTGAGTAGGAACCTCGCACAAGTCTTGATTTGTCACATCTGCAAGGCAATTGGAACCTGAATTCACTCAGTAATCAACCCTAATTAACATTTAAAATGAACCAAGTCATAATGCAACTCAAACAGGTTTAAATTCCAGGAATCCTTGATAAAAATGATAAAAAAAACCCTTATCTGACGCGCCCTAATCCGGCGCCCACCCCCACCGCGTCGGATTAACCCTGCAGTCAAAAGCCATTGGAAAGCCAACCGTCCTCACCCGGTGGCGCCTAATTCGGCACGCCCGTCACCCTCCGCGTCGTTCAAGCCCCTTAGCACGGCCGCACCGTATCACCCCTTTTCCTACGTTACCCCGTGCCATTTTAGACCTATCCCTATGTTTCGTCACGCCGGATTAGATGCCAACTCTCCCCTTCGCGCCGTTTTAAATCCCCACTTACATTCTTACCAACCCATTCTACCCCCATCTCCCCATCATACTTAACTCATGGGTGCTCTATAATTAACCAATAAGAAGCTCGGTTAGCTTCCATTCGTTAACTGCTTTGGAGTTGCTTTTGCCATGCATTTATACATATGTGTACGCATGCTTGCTGCATATTTGTCACCATCTCGAACCCCAGTATATCAAATGGTGATTTGTTGAAGGTCAGACCAGGTTTGACCGAAAGCTTTCGCTGCGCGTGATGGTGGTCTTCGGACCTATGTTCTCCGCCACGTATCGAGGGTTTCGGACAGTGAATGCGATTGAACTACACATTTTAACTTATATTCGGTTTCCGCATTGCGAATTGTCATGCTTGTTGATCTACCTATGCTTGCATATTTACGTAGCCCCGGTGGCCCACTATCTTGATAATTAGTCAAGGGTTTTTCCCTTTTTCGGGGGATGTAATTAACGTCATAGCCTTTATGGTATGACGGATTGCCGGTCTCGACACAGACTTCACTTTCGTCTGATCAAGTCAGATCGAGCACATAATAAATATGTCACTTAGTGACTGACACGTCTATGCAATAAATAAATAGATCCAATAAATCCTAATTAATAAATAAATGAAAATAAAATAATAAATAAAAATCTCCATCCCCACAAGCTGGCACGCCCGGTGGGACTCAGTCTCCCTTCATCTCTTTGCCAAGATAAATGGGCCCCAGGGCTCTCCCAAAGAATGCTGATTGCTTGCTTGCCTTTGTACTTGCAGAAATCAACGATGGCTGCTGGATTTGCCGCGCTGACTTTTGGCCTTGAGATCGTGACCAACCATGCTGCCTCTGGGTACCTGGCGGTACTGACCACTTTTAGCACTTTCCCACCGGTGGTTGGCTTCCCCAATTTCTTGCGGGTAGCCTTTGCTGACGTGCTGAAGGTCGAAGCTCTAGAGATGGCCAAGGAAAGCATCAACAAGAAGCTTTGGGTAGCCAATACCCGAACCTGCAGCGGCCTGCCAATAGGATGAATCCAACTAGCAAGCTGCATGGTGCACCATGTAGCTCACGGGGCTCGCCCCGCCTATCACAACAAGTCCGGAGGTCGCCACCAGGGGAACTCCCGAAGGAGAGCTGCTACTTCCATCACCGGACGGCTGTCGGTGTCCAACAAATCTATTGTGATCGGCGGTGTCTGCGTTTTCCTGGACGGACGAGACGCCCAAGTGATCATGGATTGGGTGGTCCCTGCTGTGCCAACCTGTAACTCCTTCCAGTCCCTGTCCGGAAGAAGGGTCGAGAAAGAAGAAACCAGCCGACAAGGCCGAAGGAAGCTGGCCCTTGGGCCGAAAGTATTCAAGCAATTATGGGTCCCTAAGAAGACCCAACCTGTCCGCCAAAATGTGCATGTTTGCCACTACCCCAAGTCTGCTAGGGCGGAGAGAAGGAATGAGTGGGGCTTGGCCCCAAGAAGAGAAGAGATGGCCGTGGACCCTCCACGCCGTGCTACCCCTAGGGCATGTGCCCGACAAGCCAATATCCCTTCAATGGGAAGAAGATTTGATCAACTTGCTGGGAGAGCCCGAATAGCTTACATCCCTCCAATAGGAGGTCGACCATTGTCCCCGGTCCTCCACCAAGGACGGGGTCAAGAAGAGATTACCAATATGGTCAGAAGCTACTTTAGGGGTCTAGGCAACCCCTCATTGGGCCAGCAGCGACTGCTCCAAGTATCCGCAGCCGAAGAAGAGGATTGCTTGCCAATGGCAGTCAAAGAAGAAGAAGAAAAAATAATGACGTCGTCTGTTGATGACAATGGATATGAAGATGGCCCAGATTATGAGGCCGATGAAGCCCCTCCCTAGCAGGAGGAGAGAAGAAGAATTTCTATATTCGAGAGATTGACCTTCCCTAGTCATTCAAGGAGGAGGGTCTACAAACAAAGAAGAGAAATGCGAGTCTTCGCTCGCAATATGGCCGGGACAGCCAGCAGATATGGATGTCTGCCTGAGGAGCCCCAAGAATTGGTCCGATTAGCCGAGAGGCCAGGGCCGAACACCAGGAGAACTGAAGCCGCGAGGGAAATGCTGAGGGTGGCAAAAGGAAAGCAAATGATGTCTGAAGAAGTCACTATCCTCACTGCAAATGTGATAACAACTGAAGAGGAAGAGGTTTTGCTAAACACCTCGCCTGAAGGCACTACAGGGGAAGCAGTGGAAGCCACCCCCAGCATAGCAGCTATGGACCCATCAGTGTTGATGCTGTTACAACAATACCGTTAGGAAATAGTGCTCCTGAAGAAACAACTGCATGAGAGAATAGAGTAGGCTTCGGCCTCCAAACAACCCAAGATGCAGGGTGAATCATCGCAAGGAGTTGTCAACCCGTGCGACTTTCCACCACTATATACTCTGCCCCAGCCAGTAGAGCATAGTCAAGAGGCCACCCAGCAACGCCCACTTCAGTCGCTGATGCCACCGATACTGCCTCAGGTGCACCAGGTACCTCTATTGCTGCGCCCTCCGCCGCAGGCAACCACTTTGGTTACCCCGTACTACCTGCAGCCGGCACACTTCTACCTGGAGCCAGTCTGTAAGGCCCGTTCTTTAACGGATCTTTACCGATATTAAAATAGAATTTATTCCATGAATTTAGGTGATTATTATGGAATTAAAGGGCTTTTTCTAGCATTTAATCCAATTAGTTAATAATTTGTAGAAAGTAAATGGGCATAATTACAATTATGCTTCTTTGAGGGTCTAAAGTGCAAAAAGAGGTTAAAAATAAAAAAATATTATAATAAAATTTTTAACCCACCGTCGACCCCCTCTCTCTCCCCATCTTTCTCTCTTCTCTCTCTCTCACCCTCTCTCTCTCTCACGCGGTGGAAGCTTCCCCCCCTCCTTAGTGGCACAGTTCGATCGGGTCGCGGACGGAGGCGTGGGTGGTGTCATTGGGAAGCTAGCGACGCGTGGAGCGCGGTGACGTCAGCTTCGAGATGATCCGCGGCGCGTGGAGATGGGTGGACGTGAAAGAGTGGCGTGGCTATCTCGGCTTGCATGCGCCCGTAGCGGCATTTTTGGCGCGATCGAGGTAGGGGGATGGATACCCGAGCTCGTTAGGACTGTTCCCTCTGCCGTGCCCATCGTCTTTATGTCTTCCACAGCCTACACATCATCTTTTTGGTTTTTGGAGCATGAACATCGTCTTTATGTTTTAATTCTCCATGGCCATTGTTGCTGGGCTCTTAGACTGTAAATTATGTTTTTGTGATGGTGGAATGGCAGGGAACAGGTTAAAATTACGTTTCCCGTTGATCAAGGTCGATCGGGAAGGGTTCCGGTTACAAACCCCACGGATTCGATTCACTGGGCAGGTGGCAGTCCTGCCAGTGACCGTTTCTTTAATGCAGTAAGGCGGTGGACCTTGGCGGTCCACAGCCCCTGCGCTACAACCCTTGTAGCAGCCCAACATTGGACAGTCTACTTCCCCATAGCGGCTCATCCTCCGACCGCTACAGACTGTTGACCAGGTCAGTCGACCGTTGACCCGATAGGGCGGTTAGTGTGGCGGCTTATCATAGAACCGCCAGAACCCTTCTGGCGGGCCAAGCTTGGACCGCTAGAGCATGCTTTTACTGTATAAAACAGTATGGCGGTGGAGTGTAGTGGCCTATTAGTGGAGCGCCACACCCCTTGTAGTGCCCCAACCTTCGACCGCCAGAGACTGTGGCGGGCTAATGCTTGACCGCCATTTCCTGCAGTGTTTCAATTCATGCATGTCTATTTCTTTACGCGTTTCATATTGCATATTCATCATATTTAAATTCTTTTGGCATGTTTTTAGATCCCAATAGAATTAGTTCTCTTTCCTTGTGATGGAACCACTAGTCGTAGCCCGACGACCTCTAGTGTTGACCCACCTAGGAGAGGTGGCGGGGTCGTCCCGGTTTACGATTTTTAAGCTAGTTTCCGTGGGTCCCCACTTTATAGTAGCGTCCTACTGGGGGTGAAAACTAGCTAGAGGCCTGGCTCGAGGCGACGAGCCGGTGTGTGCACACGTGGTCAGAGGCTTGGACTGACACTGACGAGTGTTACTCTGACTAGTTGCTTGTTTCTGGTATTGTTACGTGTCTCACTTGTCGCGATCCAGACTTGTGTAGATACTTGAGACGCAGTGTAAGCCGTCAGTGTAAACACACCATTTTTTACATTACCGTGAGTAAATCTCATATTACACTATGATACCCCAAGGTTGCCTTGACATTTTTAATTACTTTGGTGATTTCCTATTCTTTTTTTGATTTTTTTATATTTTTTTAAATTTTTTTCATGAAAAGTTTTAAACGTGTCAAGGACTCTAGACACCTCACTTTGACGTGTCAAGGACCCTAGACGCCGTCTTAAAAATATTTTTATTTATTTTTTAATTATTTTTTCTCCTTTTTAAAAGTGGCAGGGTAACAGGACATCTCTTTTAAAGGCGTCTTGGACTCTAGACACCTTCTTCAGTGCCTCGTGCAGGGCACACGTGGTGCCGCTCCGGCCGTTTAGTTTAACGTTTTGAATAAATCCAAACATGAAGACGTATTTGTTCCTAGACGCAGTTTAGGAGTCATGGGCACGCCAAAACCACTGGCGGTTTCCGGCAGCGTTTCGGTGGGCAGAAAGGGGCGCATTTGGGGACCTGGACGCCTCAATATTAAGGCGTCCAGGAGGTTAGACGCCTCAATGAATTGAAATTATAAAAAAAATAATAGAAGCGTCCAAGGCCCTAGACGCCTCAACATGGAGGTGTCCAGGTCCCCAAATGCCTCAATGAAAATTTCTCCTATAAATAGAGGACCCCCCTCCCTCGAAAAAGAAGATTCAGAGCTTCAGATCTGACAGAGGAAAGAGAGACTCTGCCGGATCCCTTTCCTAACCTGTGAGCTTTTGCAGGAGGGGGTTTTGCCAAATTTTCGGGTGCTCGCGCTCGTGAAAGGAAGGCTACTCCGTCCGCCATGCTTCCACGTTATCCCCGCGCTGCCGAAGCTCCGCCAGATCCCGCCATCAGCATCTTCAATAAGTCATTCTCTCCCACTCTCTTTTGTCATTTCTGTCGCATGCATCATCCCGTCATCCATCATCTCACTTTACAAGAGAGATCTATTTTATGCACGTCTGCATGATCTTCCATTCATCATAGCATTTTCCTCCTACTCGCGTCCGAGGGCGGTTTAGAAATAACACCAACCAGGTGTGTGTGTCTCGTCACGATTTTACCATTTTCATCACAAGGGACTAATACTACATTGCCATTTTTCTGATTCATTTGCTATCTATCTGTTTCCTTTTTTTTGCAAGAGTAACCAAGGAAGGGCCTCTCCGTCGGCCGGCCAAAGGGAGAGGAAGAAGCAACCCGTCATTTCCCACTTTTAAGATAAACGCAGTCACTCTTCTATTTTGGGGTCTCCGACCTCTGGTGATCACATCATATCCTCGAGGCCGCGGTGAGTCACTTCCCGCTATGACTGTTTAAATTTCTGTCATTTATATCCTGTGTTATTCTCAAAGCCGCGGCGAGTCACTTCCCGCTATGGCTGTTTAAATTTCTGTCATTTCTATCCTGTGTTATTCTCATATCTCTGATATTCCCGAGGCCGCAGCGAGTCACTTCCCGCTATGACTGTTTAAATTTCTGTCATTTATATCCTGTGTTTGTCACGCCCCGAGCGGGAAAGATACCCGGAGGTGCGCGCCGAGTTTATATCAATCATGTCAATCAGAGTAGTAGTGTATTCGACACCAAAACAGAGATGCGCAAAAATAAAGATAACCCAATCCTTTATTTCATAATGGATAGACTATTACAAATCCAATACTCTATTTGATTAAAAAGGAAAAGTACATAGTTGACTCAAGAAAATAGGAAAAAGACTAGATGACACTTGGAAAAGCTCTAGCTCTTTCACTCTTGACTTTCCCCATCAGTTTGACCTTCTTCGTCGGACTTACCTGAAAAGTAAGGGACAAACACGGAGTGAGCGAACGCTCAGTAGGAAATCATATCTCAAGCGCTAGCAAGGGGTTTAAATAATTACATCTTTCATGTATGTACTATAGCTATGCATGCTCGTATAAAACGACAAGATAGAGAGAGAATTATCAATAAGACAGCAAGATGAGCTAGTCATGAGCTTTCAAGAAAAGATAACAAGATATTCAAGCAAGTACTTTTTAGCAAGTCATGTCAAGAACTTTGGCTATCATGTATCAAACAAGCAAGTAATTACCCTTTTTCGGGTCACACAATTCATGTCATGTCAAGTACGAGTCAAGTACAAGATTTGTGTGTAATGTCCAATCAAGCTAGTCATGCACTCGGTATAATGCCAGATACCTTATCATTCAACTCCCATGGGCACAAGTACTTTCGGGTGCTCCTCCCAGGACCAGATCGGGCTCTATATGCGCAGGCATTTATCATGTATTTTGACATCCACTCTTGTATATATATATAGCCAATATGGAATTTCAACAATTTAAGCTTGCAGACACGTAGGATAACTTTGAGAGAATGGAATCCAAAATACGACATTGGACATAGATAGGCGATAACAACGGTACAATCACGATGAACGATGAAACTAGGTGGAATTAGGTTCCCTTAACTCGGGTATCATGACAAGTATGGACATTCTTTATAATTGAGGTCCACATGAACAGTATATCAAAGGTAAGATACCCTCATTCTTATCATAGAATTGAGGTCCATAAGAACATCAAATGGCATGATATCATCATCCCATTAAGAATTCTCATGATATACTCTTTGCATATCATAAGGGCCGGTATACCATGTTTCTTTAGAGTGACATGGCATTCAATAGTGTAATGGATTTTTAGGGTACAACCAGCTCAGTCGGCCTTGAGGGAATCCAAGGCTCGAGGAGTCTTACGGAGGTCTCTATGACCAACTCGCTAGTCCAAAGGAACGGAATGTCCAATGGAGAGCTTGTATGTCAATGAGAGTTGAGGGTGATCGATAAAACATCATGAAACGTGAGACTATACTCACAGAGTGGAGATATAGTGCCGATATACATATATATAGATATACTTAAACCATCGGTTATCAGAAAGAGGAAAAAATATTTTTACAGGAAAATAACGACTTAAGTAAAGTCACTACTCAAGTAATTAACGCCTTCCGTCAGGGCGTTTATCTATTTTACTTTTTTGCAAAATTTTAATATTTCAGTATTTTACCAAAAACGCGCCTTGGTGAAGGGCGTTTATTTACAATTTGACGACGTAATCAGTGGTCGTCCATTCTTTCCTCCTATTTTTACAGAGTATATATTTTCAGAATTTTCTCAAAACACGCCCTGGATAGGGGCGTTACCTTTCAATTCACGTCCTGAACAGGGGCGTTAGTCAAGTGAGAGACGACCTATACAGGGTCGTGAATTCAAGAATTTACAATATTTCAGGAATAAAATTCCAAGAGACAAGAGACATGATCATGACAGAAAATTAGCAGGAATTCACAGGTCGAGTCATGCAATATATATTAGATTGGATATTTCGTATCTATTGAATTTTTAAACGTGGATCAATTATTAATTACATGTGATTTTCATGAGATTAACGTCTACAGGGCAGGGCGTCAAATCTGTAATTGACGACCTGGTGCAGGTCGTTTCTTTAAAGTAGCGCCCTGGACACGGGCGTCTCTTGCAAAAATATTACAGAAACGTGTAGAAACCATCAGGAAACTTATATACATGACATGCATGATGTGTTACTATGAATTTAACTTGTTTGGGCTACGTTGCTTGAGAAAACTTACCTTGATAAAGATTTGAACGGATGCAGGTTCTGTGAACAGAACGATACTCTGTTTTATAAATAGAGTCTTTTGAAGCTTTCGATCTTAATAGCAGCAAGGGTAGTAAGAGGATGCAGATGAAGAACCCTCAATTCTTCAGTCAACCGGGTTCACTTCTACAGACAACCTGTAGAGACAGAGAAAACGAAGAAGAAGATATTAAAATCTTCTTATACGTAACCGAAAGCAAGGGGAAAGAACTTACTTGTTCTTCGGAAGACAGAAGCTTTCAACCTGTAATCAGAAGTAGATGAAGAATCACCAGTATTCTTCACAAATTCGATAGACAGAGTAAAGAAAAAGAACATGCTGTTCTTTACGTACCTTTAGAAGAATCGAACACCCAAAGTAGCGATCGGGCTTAATTTAGGGGGTATTTATAAGATCTGGGCGAAACCTAATAGAGTTAGTGTTCTAATGGAAGTAACACTTCCATGATAGAGTTATTACTACATTCGAACTCTTTCTCATAGTTATCAACTCACCCTGGATAGACTCCTGGGTTGAACGAAACTCAAACTGAATTAGCATCCTAAGTAAGGGCGTCGAATTTAAATTGACGCCTTGTCAGGCGTCGTTACTTGTTGAAACGCGTCCACTCAAAGGACGCTATGCAAACTTGCCCTTTTTATTTATTTTGGTCGTTTGAAATTTGACGCCTTGTCATGTGGGCGTCCTTTCTTAAAAACACGCCTTATATAAGGGCGTTTTCTTGTAAAGTAGTGCCTTTATCTGAGGCGTTATTTTCATCAGGGTTTAATTCTTTTTATTCCAAGCTCTTTCGTTTATTTTATTAAATCTTTTAATCTATTTTGATTTATTTATTCCTTTTTATTTTATCAGGGTTGCTACACCCTCCCCCACTTAAAAAGAATTTGGTCCCCAAATTCAATATCATATCTTTACATATGGAGAGCGTAGAGTATACCTCTTAAAATAATTTGGGAAATTGTTTCCTCATAGATTCCTCGGTCTCCCATGTAGCTTCATGTTCTGAATTCTTATTCCATTGTACTTTTAGCATGGGAATAACCTTACTCCTTAGGGTCCGTACTTCTCGATCTAAGATCTTCATAGGCTTCTGTTCATATGTGAGATCTTTCTGGATCACTAGATTTCCATGCTCAATGATATGTGATGGATCATGCACATACTTCTTTAACATAGATATGTGGAACACATTGTGAATATCTGACAATTGAGGGGGCAATGTGATGCGATAAGCAACCTCGCCAACTCTTTCTAGAATTTCAAAAGGTCCGATGTATCTTGGTGTAAGCTTACCTTTAACACCAAATCTCCGTATGCTACGTCCAGGTGATATCTTGAGAAATACATGATCTCCAATTTGAAATTCAAGATCTCTCCTTCTTGTATCAGCATAAGCCTTTTGCCTTGTCTGAACTACTTGCAATCTTTCTCTGATTACTTGTATCTTCTCAGTTGTGTCCCTTACCATGTCTGGACCTAACAGTTGTTTCTCTCCAACTTTGTTCCAGCATAAGGGTGATCGACAACTTCTTCCGTATAAAGCTTCGAAAGGTGCCATTTGTATACTTGCCTGGTAACTATTATTGTATGCAAATTTCACCAACGGCAAGTGATCATGCCAGCTTCCATCGAAATCCATGATGCAAGCTCTGAGCATATCTTCAACCACCTGATTAGTTCTCTCGGTCTGACCATCCGTTTGTGGATGAAAAGCGGTACTAAAGTTAAGCCTTGTTCCCCAACGAATGTTGTAGACCCTTCCAGAAATGAGAGGTGAAGCGAGGGTCTCTGTCAGACATGATTGAGACAGGTATACCATGCAATCTGACTATCTCCTTGATGTATAATGCAGCCAAAATATCAATTGACCATTGGCTTTTGATTGGCAAGAAATGCGCCGATTTAGTTAATCGGTCAATGATTACCCAAATTCCATCATGTCCTCCTTTTGATTTAGATAACCCCATGATAAAATCCATACCGATGTCTTCCCACTTCCATTTGGGAATATCCAGAGGATGTAGTTTTCCAGCAGGCTTTTGGTGTTCTGCCTTGACCTGTTGGCATGTGAGACAGCGAGACACGTAGTCTGCTATTTCCCTTTTCATGTTGGGCCACCAAAAATTCCTCTTTACATCTTGGTACATTTTGGTAGATCCTAGATGAATCGTGTACCTTGATCTGTGAGCTTCATCTAAGATCTTCTTCTTTAACTCTGGACAATCTGGTATACAAGTTCTATCCTTGAACAATAATCTTCCATCAGAAGCTAATTGGAACTTAGATTGTCCTTCCAATCTGCCCTTGATTTCTACTGTTATAGGATCATCATCCTGACGTGCTTGTATCTCAGATAATAAATCTGACTGTATGCTTACATGAGATAATGTGACATATTTAGCTTCCGTGTCCATGCTTATATTGAGCTCGGAGAACTGTTATAGTAACTTCCATTCTTGTATCATACAATTGGCTATCATTGCACTCGGCTTTCGACTAAGGGCATCCGCAACATAATTACCCTTTCCGGGATGATATTATATATTGAAGTCGAAGTCCTTGAGATATTCTAGCCAACGTCTTTGTCTCATATTCAACTTCTTCTGTGAGAAGAGATACTTGAGACTCTTGTGATCGGAGTATACAATAAACTGTACTCCATAAAGATAATGTCTCCATATCTTCAGTGCAAATACTACCGCGGCCAATTCTAAGTCATGGACGGGGTAGTTCTCTTCATGTTTCTTCAGTTGACGAGAAGAGTATGCTATGACCTTCCCTTGTTGCATTTGGACACATCCGAGGCCAATGCCAGAAGCATCAGTGTAAACCTCGAATCTCTCTCCTTCTATTGGTAGAGCTAAGACCGGAGCTGTGGTTAGATGATCCTTGAGAGTTTGGAAACTTCTTTCACATTCCTCACTCCATTCGTATCGGATCTCCTTGCGAGTTAACCTAGTAAGGGGCACGGCGATCTTAGAGAAATCTTTGATGAATCGCCGATAATATCCCGCAAGACTTAAGAAACTTCGGATCTCGCTTGCATTAGTTGGTCTTTCCCAGTTTCTCACAGCTTCAACCTTTGACGGATCTACAGATAAACCGTCCTTTGATATGACATGTCCGAGAAAGGCCACTTCTTCAAGCCAGAACTCGCACTTGCTGAGTTTCGCATATAATTGGTTTGTCCTCAATATTTGTAACGAAATCCTTAAATGTTCCTCATGCTCTTCCTTGGTCTTGGAATATATCAATATATCATCAATGAAAACTACTATGAATTGATCCAAGTAAGGCCTGAATATACTATTCATCAACTGCATAAAGGCAGCAGGGGCATTTGTTAGTCCGAAAGGCATAACAACAAATTCATAATGGCCATACCTGCTTCTGAACGCAGTCTTATGAATGTCATCATCCTTGATTCTTAATTGATGATATCCCGACCTGAGATCAATCTTGGAAAAGTACTTGGATCCTGATATTTGATCAAATAATTCATCGATTCTCGGCAGTGGATACTTGTTCTTGATAGTGAGATGATTCAACTGTCGATAGTCGATGCATAATCTCATGGATCCATCTTTCTTCTTTACAAATAGTACAGGCGCTCCCCACGGGGAAGTACTTGGTCTAATGAATCCTTTCTTAATGAGTTCCATCAATTGCTCCTTTAACTCCTTGAGTTCAGCAGGTGACATCCTATAAGGTGCCTTTGAAATCGGACCAGCACCAGGGACTAAGTCAATGGTGAAGGCCACTTCTCTTTGCGGGGGTAATCCCGGCAAATCTTCCGGAAACACGTCCGGAAACTCTTGCACTACTGGAATGTCTTCTAGCTTAGTCTCCTTAGCTTCTTTAACTGTAACAAATGCAAGGAAAGATACACATCCTTTCCTGATGAGCTTGCTAGCTCGGAGAGCTGAAATAAGAGGGGATCTGCTCTGACCCTTGGGGCTAGTCAAGATTAGTTCTGGAAATTCCTTGAATGTAGCCTTACTATTGTGGCAATCAACCGTTGCCTGATACTTGGATAACCAATATGCCCCTAGTATAACATCATACTCTTTCAGATCTAAACATATGAGATCAATAGGGAGATTTCTACCCTGAACCAATACTTTGCAGTTTTGGTAATGATGTGTAATATCAGTCTCATCATCCAGAGGAGTAGACAAAACTAGCTTTATCCATTCCGGTTCTAGGGGTAATGGGTCAGCAAACTTCTTAGAAACAATAGAATGCGATGCACCAGTATCAATTAAGACATATGCATTCCTGGAACAAACTTTCAATGTACCTTCCACTAAGCCGCCTTCTTCTACTTGCTCGGTCTCCTTGATTGCATGAAGGCGAGCATTCTTGGTTACTGGGCGCTTTCCTTCAACGGCTTGATCGTTAAGTAATGGGCAATCGGGAATCCGATGCTCACGACTCCCACAACGGAGACATGCTCCTAGTTTCCTCCAGCATTCTTCTGTTCTATGGCCCGCCTTATCACAATGCTTGCACACTATATTTGAAGGGGTAGTGGTGATAGAGAAGGGCTTGGTCTTCTTAGACTTCTGATCTTGTGAGGACGTACCTCCATCGCTAGGCCTTTTCTTGAAGTTGGGTTTAAAGGAACCCGAACCTGTAACTTGTTCCTTCTTATCCTTACCACGAATTCTATCAGACAGTTCCGTGGCATCTTCTAATAGTTGAGCTCGGCGTACTATCTCCGAGTAGACTTGAATGTCCATCGGCGCCAGTTGAGTAATAGCTTGGGGCCTGAGCCCATTAAGAAACCTCCTAGCTTTCATTTTCTCGGTGCTAACTAGATGCTTGGCATACCGAGACAATCTAGAGAATTGGGCCTCATACTCGGCCACTGACAAGGATCGTTGCTTTAATGCAGCAAATTCTGCAGCCTTCTTTTCCTGAACTCGGTCCGAGAAATATTTTGCGTTGAAGTGTTCAACGAATTCCTCCCACGAAACCTGATCTTGATTTATAGTAGCCTCTATTGATTCCCACCAGCATCTAGCATCCCTTTCTAACTGAAAAGTAGCTAATAAGACCTTATCTTGATCCGTGCATTGCATAACACGGAATATTCGTTCTGTTTCCCTAATCCAGTGTTCAGCGTCATCTGGATCAGTAGAACCCGTGAACTTGGGCGGGTTCATGTTCTTGAAAGTCTGGTGGAGACTTCCTGCTCGTTGTCCACCTCCTAGTGTTACTTGCTGTAGCACTTGAGTCATGCCTTATAGTGTGCGCTGCATGTTGCGCCATTGAGCACGTTCGGCAGCCATTATCCTACAATTATAATAACTAGATTAATACGTGATTTGTATCTAGCATTCTATGTTAACTTTAACCCTTGGTTCTACCCAATCTCACTGGTTAAAGGTTTGAACATATCCTTGGACTTGGGTTTTCCTAGGAATTGAATACCCTAGGCTCTGATACCACAAAAACTGTCACGCCCCGAGCGCGGAAGATACCCGGAGGTGCGCGACGAGTTTATATCAATCATGTCAATCAGAGTAGTAGTGTATTCGACACCAAAACAGAGATGCGCAAAAATAAAGATAACCCAATCCTTTATTTCATAATGGATAGACTATTACAAATCCAATACTCTATTTGATTAAAAAGGAAAAGTACATAGTTGACTCAAGAAAATAGGAAAAAGACTAGATGACACTTGGAAAAGCTCTAGCTCTTTCACTCTTGACTTTCCCCATCAGTTTGACATTCTTCGTCGGACTTACCTGAAAAGTAAGGGACAAACACGGAGTGAGCGAACGCTCAATAGGAAATTATATCTCAAGCGCTAGCAAGGGGTTTAAATAATTACATCTTTCATGTATGTACTATAGCTATGCATGCTCGTATAAAACGACAAGATAGAGAGAGAATTATCAATAAGACAGCAAGATGAGCTAGTCATGAGCTTTCAAGAAAAGATAACAAGATATTCAAGCAAGTACTTTTTAGCAAGTCATGTCAAGAACTTTGGCTATCATGTATCAAACAAGCAAGTAATTACCCTTTTTCGGGTCACGCAATTCATGTCATGTCAAGTACGAGTCAAGTACAAGATTTGTGTGGAATGTCCAATCAAGCTAGGCATGCACTCGGTATAATGCCAGATACCTTATCATTCAACTCCCATGGGCACAAGTACTTTCGGGTGCTCCTCCCAGGACCAGATCGGGCCCTATATGCGCAGGCATTTATCATGTATTTTGACATCCACTCTTGTATATATATATAGCCAATATGGAATTTCAACAATTTAAGCTTGTAGACACGTAGGATAACTTTGAGAGAATGGAATCCAAAAATACGATATTGGACATAGATAGGCGATAACAACGGTACAATCACGATGAACGATGAAACTAGGTGGAATTAGGTTCCCTTAACTCGGGTACCATGACAAGTATGGACATTCTTTATAATTGAGGTCCACATGAACAGTATATCAAAGGTAAGATACCCTCATTCTTATCATAGAATTGAGGTCCATAAGAACATCAAATGGCATGATATCATCATCCCATTAAGAATTCTCATGATATACTCTTTGCATATCATAAGGGCCGGTATACCATGTTTCTTTAGAGTGACATGGCATTCAATAGTGTAATGGGTTTTTAGGGTACAACCAGCTCAGTCGGCCTTGAGGGAATCCAAGGCTCGAGGAGTCTTACGGAGGTCTCTATGACCAACTCGCTAGTCCAAAGGAACGGAATGTCCAATGGAGAGCTTGTATGTCAATGGGAGTTGAGGGTGATCGATAAAACATCATGAAACGTGGGACTATACTCACGGAGTGGAGATATAGTGCCGATATACATATATATAGATATACTTAAACCATCGGTTATCAGAAACAGGAAAAAATATTTTTACAGGAAAATAACGACTTAAGTAAAGTCACTACTCAAGTAATTAACGCCTTCTGTCAGGGCGTTTATCTATTTTACTTTTTTGCAAAATTTCAATATTTCAGTATTTTACCAAAAACGCGCCTTGGTGAAGGGCGTTTATTTACAATTTGACGACGTAATTAGTGGTCGTCCATTCTTTCCTTCTATTTTTACAGAGTATATATTTTCAGGATTTTCTCAAAACACGCCCTGGACAGGGGCGTTACTTTTCAATTCACGTCCTGAACAGGGGCGTTAGTCAAGTGAGAGACGACCTATACAGGGTCGTGAATTCAAGAATTTATAATATTTCAGGAATAAAATTCCAAGAGACAAGAGACATGATCATGACAAAAAATTAGCAGGAATTCACAGGTCGAGTCATGCAATATATATTAGATTGGATATTTCGTATCTATTGAATTTTTAAATGTGGATCAACTCATAAGTCATGAGTGACCCTATGAGTTCATCATGCAATCACAATTTCGCTTAGGGGCGGCTCTCCTTGTTAGGGTTTTGGCTCCCCGGCCATGGCTGGCCTTGGGGGGGAGCCACCTCCTCCCCCATCTTCCTCGCTGATCCTTTCCGGAGATCCTCTTCAAGTCAACGTTCCCCTTTACGCGTCTGCAGATAGGCTTCGTCGTGTTGAGGTTAGCGGTATTTCTTCCAATGGTCAAGCGCCATGCAGACCATGTGTCAACGGAGCTTTTATTGTTCCTCCAAAGAAAAGCGATGCCTGTGGGCCATCTACAGTGCCTGAGGATGTTACGGCTTGTGTTAATAATCCAGCCACGGCTCATTCTCGTTCACTTGAGGACAACGGTGCATGGCCGGCGTTACCTTCGTCGTCATCTGCAAAGGACGTGAGGGGTGGTCACCCCATGGTCGCACCTCCCTCCTTTGCACAGGTCCTGATTTCTTCTTTCTCCCCACCGTCGATCCCTTTATCTGTTCATTCTCCTGCTTCTACAGACCTTGGGGAGCCAGCGGCTTTCTTTTCAATGGAGGAGATTCATTTGTCCTTCAAACCTCTGGAACATGCGATTGTAGCAAAAACTCCTCTGGGGAGGCCTGCATTCCAAGATATTAGGCAACATCTTGCGCAGAGGTTCCTCTTCAAGCAAGATTTTTATTTAAGTGCTCTTGATGGCCGGCATCTGCTCCTTCGGTTTCAAAACCATGAAGACTTTTTGCGTGTCCTCCTTAAAGAATCTTTGTACATCAAAGGAAAGCCCTTCTGGTTTTCCAAGTGGACGATGGACTTTTCGCCAGATGAGGACTCGCCGATTGTCCCGGTGTGGATGGAATTACCAGGCCTTCCAGCAAACTTTTACAATGAGGCAATGGTACGTTCTATAGCAGGGAGTGTTGGCCCTGTTCTTCAAGTGGACAGGAACACTTTATGCCTAACTCGCACCCATTCGGGCCGTGTTTGCATTCCAATTGATGTCTCCAAAGATCTTCCTCGTCGGGTTTGGGTTGGTGCTGGAAACAAAGGATTTTGGCAACCCCTTGTATTCCCAGCCCATCCTCTTTTTTGTTCTGCTTGCAGAAGGCTTGGGCATATTTCCTCCAAGTGCAGAAAAAGGAAGGATGACGCCAATGATTCCACTCCGGCTGTTGATACCTCTGCTGATGTTGAGAAAGATATGGCTCAGCCCACTATTCAACCACGACAAAAGAAAATGTGGCGCCCTGTTCCCACCTTCATGCCTGACCCACCAAATCCAGGTCCTGCAGATCCGTCTGCCCATGTGCACTCAGCTCGCTCTGTACCTTCTACTGATGAGGGTCCTACTTCTTCCAATGCCCCAGGTAATTTAATAGTGGAATCTGCCAACCCTGTTAATTCTGACAGGCGGGAAATGATTGGTTGGGATAAGGTTTTTACTAGTCCCCCTGCTGGTTGTGACAATGGTCTTGATTCTTCATCAAAGGACAACTCTGATTCTGTCTTGTTCCAAGAGAATGACAGCATTGACACTCTTAAGGAATCCCCAGATGTTATTAAGGATAATTGTATTCTTTCTGAGCTCCCTTCAGGCCAAATTCCTTCCTCTGTTATTGCCATAGTTCCGGTTCCTGAGATAGTGAATGTTGATCCTCAAACCATTCCACCAGACCAGGAGATCATGATTACTGCAAATTCTAGTGGTGAATTTCAGTCAGATGAAAATATTAAGCAAAGGAAGGTAATAGCTGAACTGGCTGCTATTGATAATTTGAAGGCTATGCATGGTGAAAATCCCCGCATCACTACAAGATCCATGACCAGAAGTGGATCTGATGGTAACATTCCTCACTCCCATCATTCCAAATGAATTTCATATCCTGGAATATCAGAGGTGTAGGTAATGACATTTCTATTGGCCGTGTAAATTTTTTAATAAAGCAATATAATCTTGATTGCATTGCTCTGATGGAGCCCAAGTTGCATACTAGCCACATGGATAGAATTCGTGGAAGATTGGGTATGTCCAATGTTATTGCAAATACTGATGGCATGGCACACATTTGGGTCTTGTGGAAAGACCACCTGGATTTTACTCTGGTTGCTAGAGATGAACAGCAAATCACTCTTCTTCTGTCTTCTACTTGTCAAGCACCCTTTCATTTATCCTTAGTCTATGCAATGTGACTGAGAGGAAAGGCCTTTGGAATTCTTTGTTCAATGCTCATTCTCATATTACTGGGCCTTGGATGGTGGCAGGGGACTTCAATTGTATCATTGATGTAGGGGAAAAGCTTGGTGGTAATGACCCAAATCCTACTGCTATGACAGAATTCAAGGATTGTATTTCAGACTGTGCTCTCATAGATGCTGGATTCAAAGGATCATCCTACACATGGCATAATAACCAATCAGGTGGTAGGGGCATTTGGGCGAGACTGGATAGAATATTAATAAATGCTGATTGGCTGGCTCAGTTTCCCACTTCTGTAGAGCATCTTTCTAGGGAAGCATCTGACCATGCTCCCTTACTAGTGCAACAGGTTTCTCAAATCAAAGTTAGGAGCAGATTTTGTTTCCATAAAATGTGGACATACCATGGTCAGTTTCTGGATGATATAAAGAAATGTTGGGATACTAGTCCTTTGGCAACTTCACCTACTACCACTCTTTATCTCAAGTTAAAGAGTCTCAGGAAAATGCTTAAGGATTGGAATTACCATGTCTTTGGCAATGTTCATACAAATTTAGCAGCAGCTGAGGATGCTGTCCTTAAAGCGGAACATGACTATGATCTCCAGCCTTCCCCTATTCATTCAGTTGCTCTTGAAGAGGCTAAGTCTACTTTGTCTAAGATTATTCTTCAGGAAGAGTGCTTTTGGAGGCAGAAATCAAGAGTCCGTTGGCTCGCTGAAGGTGACAGAAATACCAAGTTTTTCCATTCTACCACTACGGCTAAAAGGAAGAAAATGTGCATTTCTCAGCTCCAGAACTTAGCTGGATTTCCCACTTCAAACCCTGAGGAAATGACTAATATTGCTGTGTCTCATTTTCAGCTAGCGTTCACCACCCAATCTCATTTTCCAGATAGCACAATACTTGATTGCATTCCTCTCTTGGTTGAACAGTTGGACAATGAAGCTTTATGTGCTATCCCCTCTGAACCTGAAGTCAAAGATGCTGTTTTTAGATTATCTCAGGATAGTGCCCCGGGACCTGATGGATTTTCAGGTGCCTTTTACCAATCAGCCTGGGTGATTATTTCTTCCACTGTCGTAAAGGCTGTTCAGGAATTTTTCATTTCTCAGGAGGATCTCCCCAGAACTGTCACTGCCACCTTGGTTGCCCTTATCCCTAAACAAGTTAATGCCACCAAGATTTCTGAATTTAGACCTATTAGTCTTTGCAATTTCTTCTACAAGATTATTGCTTCTATCATTAATTCCAGACTAGCCAGCATTTTGCCTAAGATTATTTCCTCTGATCAATCTGCATTTGTTAAAGGAAGGAATATTGTTGAGAATATTGCTCTGGCTCAGGAATTAACCAACGAACTTGGAAAGAAAACAAGAGGTTCAAATGTGATGATTAAGATTGACATGGCAAAGGCTTATGACAGGCTTGAATGGGATTTCCTATTCAATGTTCTTCACAAGTTCGGGTTCTGTGATCAGTTTATTTTCCTTGTCAGGAAAATGGTTCAAAACAACTGGTTTTCCATTCTTTTAAATGGAGTGCCTGCTGGCTTCTTCAAATCCTCAAGAGGAGTTCGTCAAGGTGACCCTATTGCTCCCTCTCTGTTCATCATAGCTGAAGAAGTTCTTAGTAGATCTCTGTCAAGAGCATTTCAAAGTAGACTTGTTGAATGGTATGCCAGTCCGAGGAATTGTCCCAAAATATCTCACCTTTTATTTGCAGATGATACACTGATTTTTTGCAAAGGTAATATTACAACAATCAGGAACCTCCTAAAGATTCTTAAAGCCTATGAAAGGGCTTCAGGGCAGTTGATAAATGTGGGAAAAAGTGGTTTTTTCATACACTCCAGTCATAATAATTCTGCTGCCAGGAAAATTGAGGAAGAAACTGGATTTGTTAGACATTCATTCCCTCACAGATATCTTGGCTTTCCCCTGGTTAAAGGCAGATCCAAGAAGGTCCATTACATTGGTATTCTTAATACTATTCAGAAGCGGATTTCAGGTTGGAAATCTGGGATGCTCTCCCAAGGAGCTAGACTGGTTCTTATCAAACATGTTCTGTCCTCCTTGCCCATATATTTTTTAACTTCTTCATCACTGCATATTGGCACTCATCAAGCTCTTGAACAGTCTTTTGCCAATTTTTTCTGGGGTTCCTCTGCCCAAGGTAACAAGAAACATTGGAGATCCTGGAAAACAATTTGCAATCCAATTTCGCAAGGTGGCCTTGGCATTATGTCTCTAAGACATATGGAGATAGCTTTGAAAGTTAAAATGTTGTGGCAAGCTCTACACTCAAACTCCTTATGGGCTGAGTATTTCAGAGCCAAATACATAAGGAACTGCCCCTAGTCAAGGTTCAGTTTAAAAATATGAAAGGCTTTGAAAGGAGGCGTTGGCTCACAGCAAAAACTCTTATCATTCAGCATAAAAGGGTTATAATTGGAGATGGCAGCCGGACTAATTTCTGGTATGACAGATGGTTGGGAAACTATACCCTTGCTGATTTTGTTCCAGCTGACCACATTACAAATCCTGAATTGTCAGTCCGAGACTGTATCTTGCAGCAGAATATTGAAGACACTATTTTGCACAACAGCAATTTTCCTGATGATACATGCATTGCTCTAAGGCATATAAATCTATTTCAAGAACATGACCAAGCTGCTTGGAGTTTGTCTTCGTCAGGGAACTGTTCTGTTTCCTCCACCTATAAGGTGATCAGTAGCAACCACGGGCTACAAGTCAATAACCAATGGACCAGATTATGGTCCCCATGGCTTCCTTCTAAGATCTCAGTTCATCTTTGGAAGATTATTAACAGATGTCTCCCTTTGGATTCCAATATTCAGAGACTTGGGATCCATCTATGTTCTAAATGCAGCTGCTGCAAGAGTGCTCAGCCTGAAGACTACAACCACCTGTTTATTCACAGTGACTGGGCATCTCATACGTGGTCTTATTTCAAATCTCTTGGCTTGCAAACTGAAGCTAATTCTGTTAACACAATGATTGTCAACACTCTAATTTCCACTCAGAAGAAATCCATGTTTGGCTTATTTAGTATTGCTGCTATTGGTGTTGGCATGTGGGAGATATGGTGTGCTAGGAACTTAGCCAAATATGATGGTACTATTGTCTCAAGTTAGGGGCTACTCCATAAAATATGCTACAAAGTCAAGGAGTTTTGTCAGGCTACTACCTTACCCGAAGCCAATCATGGAAACATTAAAATCTTAGAAGCTTTTGGACTGCAGCACTATAAACCCAAACAGCACAAATTCATGGCCATCAAATGGATTTGTCCTCCTTGGCCTTCTCTCAAGCTAAATACCGATGGTGCCTCAAAACTCAATGGTGAATCTGGTGGGGGTGGGGTGATAAGAGACCACTTTGGAAATGTTCTGCTAGCTTTCAACCACTACTATGGCATCTCAAACAGTATCATTGCTGAAGGCCGTGCCCTCTTGGATGGACTAAAATATGCTAGAACCACTGGATGTACAGCCACCAATATAGAGTGTGATTCTAAAACTCTTGTTCACATTATTAACAGGAAAGCCACATGCCCTTGGTCAATCCTTTCCTATGTCAGAGAGATATGGCGTCTTCTTACCCCTGCAGATTCAATAACCCACATCTACAGAGAAGGGAACACGGTGGCGGACTCTTTGGCCTCTTTAGCTTGTAACCTGAAATGTAATGCTTTTTATTCTTCCTCTGAGCTTCCTCCACTCATAAAGGGTGCTATTAGACTTGATAAGCTGGGTATGCCCAGTGTGCGTGTGATGTAATTGATTTTTATCAACCCCATTCTTCAATAAAATTCCCCCTAGTGGTAAGGTGTTGGAGTACCCTACTCCTCCCCCTTCTCTCTAGGCAGGGCTTTTACATAAAAAAAATTTTTTAAACGTGGATCAATTATTAATTACATGTGATTTTCATGAGATTAACGCCTACAGGGCAGGGCGTCAAATCTGTAATTGACGACCTGGTGCAGGTCGTTTCTTTAAAGTAGCGCCCTGGACACGGGCGTCTCTTGCAAAAATATTACAGAAACGTGTAGAAACCATCAGGAAACTTATATACATGACATGCATGATGTGTTACTATGAATTTAACTTGTTTGGGCTACGTTGCTTGAGAAAACCTACCTTGATAAAGATTTGAACGGATGCAGGTTCTATGAACGGAACGATACTCTGTTTTATAAATATAGTCTTTTGAAGCTTTCGATCTTAATAGCAGCAAGGGTAGTAAGAGGATGCAGATGAAGAACCCTCAATTCTTCAGTCAACCGGGTTCACTTCTACAGACAACCTGTAGAGACAGAGAAAATGAAGAAGAAGATATTAAAATCTTCTTATACGTAACCGAAAGCAAGGGGAAAGAACTTACTTGTTCTTCGGAAGATAGAAGCTTTCAACCTGTAATCAGAAGTAGATGAAGAATCATCAGTATTCTTCACAAATTCGATAGACAGAGTAAAGAAAAAGAACATGCTGTTCTTTACGTACCTTTAGAAGAATCGAACACCCAAAGTAGCGATCGGGCTTAATTTAGGGGGTATTTATAAGATCTGGGCGAAACCTAACAGAGTTAGTGTTCTAATGGAAGTAACACTTCCATGATAGAGTTATTACTACATTCGAACTCTTTCTCATAGTTATCAACTTACCCTAGATAGACTCCTGGGTCGAACGAAACTCAAACTGAATTAGCGTCCTAAGTAAGGGCGTCGAATTTAAATTGACGCCTTGTCAGGCGTCGTTACTTGTTGAAACGCGTCCACTCAAAGGACGCTATGCAAACTTGCCCTTTTTATTTATTTTGGTCGTTTGAAATTTGACGCCTTGTCGTATGGGCGTCCTTTCTTAAAAACACGCCTTATGTAAGGGCGTTTTCTTGTAAAGCAGCGCCTTTATCTGAGGCGTTATTTTCATCAGGGTTTAATTCTTTTTATTCCAAGCTCTTTCGTTTATTTTATTAAATCTTTTAATCTATTTTGATTTATTTATTCCTTTTTATTTTATCAGGGTTGCTACAGTGTTATTCTCATATCTCTGATATTCCCGAGGTCACGGCGAGTCACTTCCCGGTATGGCTGTTTAAATTTCTGTCATTTATATCATGTGTTATTCTCATATCTTCGATATCCTCGAGGCCGCGGCGAGTCACTTCCCGCTATGGCCATTTAAATTTCCGTCACTTAAATTCTGCACCATTCCCATCCCCTGAGGTCGCGGAGAGTCATTTTCCGCTATGCCCATTTTAATCCCCATATCTTGTTACGTTGTATCTATTCTGCACACTCCACCGGGGTAATCTCCCTGGTGGTTTCTCTGCTTCTCTCCCTCTTTCTGTGTCGCAGCAAAACGAGCCCGCGTGCTCTGCTCGCCACCGCATTCCGCGTGACGTCGCTCACATCTTGGCGATCACGGTGGGACCTCTTTCGGTTTCTCTTGGTTACTCTTGCGATCTTGGCATCGTTGTGTGCTCCTCCACCTTTGCGCCCTCGCGCGCTACAGTCGTGCTCACAGCAGCACTTTCAGTTCTCATCCCTCGTGCACCACGTGCACTTCACCCCTAATCCCTTGTGGTTTCTTGAGGTTTACATTATTATCTCTCTTGGGTGTTGATTATACCTTTGCTATCTCTATTATTTTTGTTATGTTCTGTATATCTGTTCAGCACTTCATTGCATACATCCACCCCTTTTCTATTTTTTTTTATTTTTTTCTAAGGATCACCCTCTCTCGGTGAAGGAAGGACTCTCCGTTCGGGAATTCCTCTCGACGGACTAGGATCTCTTCCACTGGGACCTCCGTAAGTCCCTGACAGTGAAGGATTCCCTCTTCGTTCATTAGGCTGGTTGTACCATTGAAGTTCCCCGGAGTTAGTTGACCCATTCGTGATAAGACGAGTGACCCTAGTTGACACGGCGGTGAAACAAAGTTAATCAGAGTCCTTCCTTTTTTGTGAACTTCAGATTTGGTTTAAAAAAAAAATTATCAAAACGAAAACAAAAAAGGGGGCGTAAAGGCATCTACTTGTTTGATAATCTCTGCTATATGTTTGTTGGTGCATGTTTTTGCGTTCTGGAAGAACATTAAAGATGGACCACGAGTCTTTTGAGGAGAACCACCCTAGTCATGGTCAGTCAGTCGAGCTGCGTGTCCATGCTATGGACTCGGGCCCTTCCTATGAGCCCTCACGTGAGGTGCAGGTTACCGCAGGGGACACATCCCCATCACATGACATCTCCTCTTTGCTGGGTGTCCTCGCCAACATGGAGCTCACCTCTGAGCAACTCCGGGCCTTCCAGGCCATTCTGAAAGGGAAATCTATTTCTCCCACTCCCCAGGAGTCAACTCCAGCCACCGCACCCCACCAAGAGTCGGTGCAGGCCATCCCATCTCCTTCACCGATACAAGCCATCTCTTCTCCCTCACTTCAAGGGCAGGCAAGCCAACAACCTCCCTCATTCCAATTCCCTTCACAATCTCAAACCCCTGCCGTTCCTCACACGCCACTCCAACCAGGGCTAGCTGTCGGCGGTCCGACAGCTCCCTCCCATTCGGGGTTTCCTCCTCAGGTCTCCGGAAGACATCTCCCTCACCAGTGGCAGGTGCCACCTTCACCTCCCGAGGAGCTCGCCCAATCGCTCCTCAACAGGTTCAATAGAATGGATGAACAGTTTCAGAATCTGAAGAAAATGGTGGACGTAAAATCCACCCCGGAGGTTGCTTTGCCAATCCTTCCGGTGCTCCATCTTCCTCCCTCCGAAATGCCTATGCACCGCAGGTATAATGGCACTGGCAACCCCTTTATTCACCTCAAGGACTTCATGTGTGAATCCTCCTATTGGCAAAATGACCAGAGATCCCTGGCATACCTCTTTCGGAGATCATTGGACGGTCCTGCGCTAGAATGGTTCTATTCTTTGGAGCCCGGTGAGACCGAGAATTTTGATACAGTGCAAAGAAGATTCCTGCAAAAGTATCGGGATAGGGTTGGTCCCTCTCTTTCCATTACCGGCCTAGTGGCTGAGAAAATGAGACCCGACGAAGATTTTGTCTGCTATACTGACAGATGGAGGTCTCTGGCAGAGAGGATAAGAGATACCCTCTCAGAGCCCGAACAAGTGAAAATGATTATGTCCAATGCAACCCCATAGTTCAGACACGTCCTGGCCATGAACAAGCTTACCATAATGGAAGAGCTCTATGAGAGAGCTCGGTATATCCAGACCCAGCTAAAAGACTCCCCCATTATGCACATGTTTGAGCCGCCGAAGCCCAAGGTGGTCAGAAAGATAGGCACTGGTGTCCCAAGTAGAACAATAGAAGGGGTCGTAACAATTGAGCAGGTGAGTGTAGTCAACAACGCCAACTATGCTGCCAACCCAAGGCATCCACAAATGCCTCGACTTCCCCTCCAGCAAGGTCCCTTCCCGTCTCGTCCTCCGCCCCAAAATAATCCACCCCACAACAACATGCCTCAACCATTTCAACCTCAGCAACAACCCCGGCCCCAGCAACAACAACCACCACCTCAATGCCACCAGGTTCCACCCCCAGGGAATAACGGCCCCCCACAGCAACAAAGGAGACCAATTGGCCCCAAGAGAGCCCATTACCCACCATTGCCTGAAACTTTGGCAGATATTTTCAGCGCCCTCATGGCTTCAAATACACTCATCCTACCCAGAGAGAAGCTTGCATGGCCCCCGAATGTTGATACCTCCCGATACTGTGTCTACCACAAGTAGCCAGGACACACAATAGAGAACTGTTTCCATTTTAAGGACTACATATATGATATGAATGATGAAGGCGGAATTGACTGGGATGAAATGAGGTGATACATCGCCACTCTCAAAGCCAGGAGACCTCCTCCTAGACCACAGTTCCAACAACAACAGCAGTTACAACAGTAGCCACAACAACCGCAACAACAACAACAACAACAGCCTCAGTAGACACAACCACAACAGCCCAACATGGGCACAATCCAGAATCCATTACCGGAGCACCAACAACCCAATCACCAGGTCAACCCCATCTCCTCCTTCCCGAAAGTCGGGAGAGAATAGAGTTGGCACCCAGAAAGTACCTCCATTTTTGCTGCCGCCAGCCCTATCATCAGGCAACTCCCCCACTTTGCCCGGGTAGCACATCTCTCTCATCAACCCGCATCGCAACCTATAGTGCGGCCTTCACCATTTTCATAGCCATTACGCTCTCTCATCCGCACCCTTCCCACTAACCCACCAATGACCTATCAGCCGACGCCCTCCACTGTGCCCTCGCACCCTCTCATCTTTTCTCACCCCTCTATTTTGCCATCCACCCCTACTACACCTACACCTATGCCTTCCAAACCTCTCATCATCCGCCAACCGTACGTGACCCCGCCTACCTTCACCATGCCTCCACTAACGCCCTCAAAACCACTCATCACCCACCATCCATCTCAGAACCATTATCCATCTCAGGACTTATCCATTTCCACTTTGCCTCCGCCTCCACCTTCCAAACCCCTTACCCTCCATAGCCCACATGAGATACCCTCTACTTCCACTTTGCCTCCGCCTCCACCTTCCAAACCCCTTACCCTCCATAGCCCATATGAGATCCCATCTACCTCCACCATGCCTCCACCTAACAAACCCCTCATTAGAGCCCCCGCTCCCATCGTCACCCCTGCTTCACCAACCATTCCTCCACCGCTACCCCTCAAACCTCTGCTAAAACCCACATCTAACCCCATAGAGGTACAAAAGCCGCAAGCAATGGTGCTCCGGAGTGGAAGGATTTTTCACAGAGTTTTCCCCCAGAACAGTCAGAACCCCGAGCAGTCTCAGCCAGAGAAAGACAATGGAGAACAGCCAGAAAAATCCCTCCCTGGAACATAGTATGATTTGTTAAAACACCTGGACAAGACACCCGCTCGGATCTCCATCCTTGAGCTGCTTCAGAGATCCACATCCCATCAGGCAGCCTTAATGGAATATCTTCAAAAGGTCATGGTGAATGAGGACCTCCCTGTAGAGAAGATTTTGGCCATTCTGACGCCGACAGACACACAACTGGCCATTGTGTTCCACAACCACGAGCTCGCCCCCAAGGAAGCTCGTAAGTATGCATTGTGTGTTTCAATAAAAATTAATGGAGTGTCCATACACCCATGTTTGGTGGACACGGGCGCATCCATAAATGTGATCTTCATGAGCACCCTTCAGTTATGTGGAGTTGGTGAGGAACAGATAAGACCTTCCTCAATCACAGTCACAGCTTATGACAACATCAAAAGGCCACCATAGGGAATGATCATCCTGAAGGCAGAATTAGGCCCTGCGTCAGTCTCTACAGAATTCCACGTCCTTGACATGGACCCCACATTTAAGGCTATACTGGCTCGCCCCTATATTGAAGTCATGGATGCTGTGCCTTCCACCAACCACCAATGCCTAATGTTTCCATACAATAGGAGGATTATTAAAGTGATCAGTACACTTGTCCTTCATACAGTGGATGCTATTAATACCTCTCTGCCATATGTTTGGCCGTCTCATCGGCCCATATTGTCACTGCTAGATGTATGGGACCCATGCCGCATTCCTCTGACACCAAAGAAGCCACCCTCAGTACCAATATCACGTCCCCCTTCTGATTTTAAAGGGTGGGAGATAATGAGAAATATCGGCTATCAACAGGGCAAAGGCTTGGGCGCGCAGCTACAAGGAAGGCTGAAACTGCCAAAGGAAAAAAGGTTGAGCCACAAGTTTGGCCTAAGTTTTGAAGGACCACTCGAGGCAGATGGGAAACCCCTCACATGGACCCTATCCTCTCATTTCAAGAAAAGGGCCCATTGTTTAGATGGGGGATTACCCGCAAGAGACACACGGAGGATCGCATGTTGTATACTCGGCTGAAAAATGTTCAAGGGCCGCTAAGAAAGGCAAGATCAAAGATCCGGAATGCGAATGGGGCAAATGGTTTGACATACAAGATATTTCCATTGCACTAGAAAGAATGTTCTTACCCCCGCAGCTGGAAGGACTGCCATTGATCTCTGAAATGCCAAAGGATATCACTACTGTTGCCAGAATCCCAAACCATCCTCGCCAAGAGGACTTTGTCACCGGCGGATCTTCATCCGTCATCAACATTGCCATCGACGGCTCATTAGCCGTCGTCTTCTCCATTCACTCACCTCAGCCTTCACTGATGTCTTCTTCCTGGGCCAGACAATTATCTGATGATCTTCCTAGGTCCCCTTCTCTACTTACATACCTACGCGGGTTTCCCAACCCGCGCCAATTTTTCAATCATGATCTGCTCTACGAGCCTCCCAACCCTTTAGCCACAATCACTTTTCCCCCTCCTCCGATTTTTTTTCATTGCTTTGTCATCAAAAATGAAAATGAAAAAAAAATGTCAATTTTTAAACTCCTCAACAACACATCTTCGTTGAAGAAACCTCCTACATCTCCCACGAGTGCGTCCCGACCTACGGGCCACTCATCCAAGGTCCTATGAGTGACCTTTTCTACCCCTCCTCCGAGGGGTCCTTCCCTGTACATTCTTCGGCATCTTCTTTAGCTTCCTCATCCGTAGGACAGCTCAGTCAACCTAGAAATAATGGGTCCAGGGTAGTACCCAAAAGCAAATCTAAGGGTAAGCAGATCTCTCGTCGATTCCTTCTAGATCTAGCCAGTAGGTGTCAAGCGTGCCTATCCATTCCTCAATTGCTAGAAAATCCCATCCAACTGCCAGAGATAGATTGTGAAGAGAATTGCACAATTGATGAAGGGTATGGAGTCTACGAGATCATAGATGAAGAATACCCGATGCCGGTGCATATGCTAGTGGGATGAAGAGATTCGACGAGCCGTCAGCCGCCGTAGAAGAGTCCACCAAAGAAGTCCACTTGGGAAGTGAGGAAGACCCTAGGATCGTCCTCATAAGTGATAATTTACCATCATCTGAAGAAGAGGCATTAATTGAAGTTCTCAAGGAGTATAAGGACACGTTTGCATAGAGCTACGAGGATATGCCGGGTCTGGATTCCACCTTGGTCGAACACCACTTAACTCTAAAACCAGGGTCCGTCTCGGTAAAACAAAAGTTAAGGCGTTTCTACCCTCAGATAGCTTTGAAAATGAAAGAGGTGGTCGACAAGCTCCACAAAGACAGGTTTATTAGAGTCATCCTTTATCCTCAATAGGTGGCAAACATTGTCCCGGTCATGTAGAAGGATGGAAAAGTCAGGATTTGCATCGACTTTTGGGACCTTAACCGCGCGTGTCCAAAGGATGATTTTCCCTTTCCTCATATTGATGTGTTGATCGATAACACGGCAGGCTATGAAATCCTCTCATTTATGAATAGATTTTTGGGATATAATCAAATTTGTTTGGCAGAAGAGGATCAGGAGAAGACGTCATTCATTACATCTTGGGGAACATACTGTTACATGGTCATGCCGTTTGGGTTGAAGAATGCTGGAGCTACTTACCAAAGAGCTATGATGGCCATATTTCATGACATGATACATATATATCTGGAAGTGTATGTGGATGATTTATTGGTGAAATCAAGAACTATGACGGAACATCCGAGTGCCTTGGCTAAGGTATTGCAGAGATCAAGAGAGTTCTAATTGAAAATGAAACCGAAGAAGTGTGTGGTTGGCGTATCATCAGGCAAGCTACTAGGTTTCATTATGAGTAAAAGGGGGATTGAGATAGATCCTAACAAAGCTAAGGCCATCAGGGATATGCCGCCTCCCAAAAATTTACGGGAAGTCCGAGGTTTAATTGGGAGGCTACAATTCATTCGTCGGTTTGTGTCTCAGCACTCGCAAAGGTGTAGACCTTTCTACGAGTTGACCAAGCCGGGAGTAGAATTCCATTGGGATTCTAAATGCCAGAAAGCCTTTGAAAGATTAAAGGAATACCTGGCTAATCCACCCGTTCTCATTCCACCCAAGCCAGGAAAACCTCTGATCCTTTATATCTCAGTCTTAGATGACTCCATGGGGGCCGTCCTCGCACAAGCCGATGAAGAAGGCTGGGAACGGGCAACCTATTACTTGTCTGAACTCCTCAATCCCTGTGAGCAGAAGTACACGGACATGGAGAAAACCTGTGCTGCCCTTGTTTGGGTAGTGCAGAAATTGAAGCACTACTTCTTGGCTCATTAGGTCCATTTGATTGCTCGCATGAATCCTATCAAGTTCCTCCTGGAGAAATCTGTCCTTACTGATAGGCTAGCACGCTGGCAGAGTTTCCTATCTTAGTTTGACATCACCTATATCTAGCAAAAGGTAATCAAAGGCTATGCTATAGTCGAGCATCTCGCTCGCCATCCTCTCCCCAAGTTCAATCCTGTCCAATCAGAGTTTCCAGATGAGGAACTAATGTCCATCACCCAATCCGACGAGCCAATGTGGATATTATATTTTGATGGAGCTCTGAATTCCCAAGGAAGGGGTATTGGCATTGTCCTTCTGACGCCCGAAGGCGTTACCATTCCAGAGGCGTTCCATCTCGCATTCCCAGTCACCAACAACATTGCTGAATATGAGGCTCTTCTAGCTGATCTGGAACTAGCCCATTCTTTCTATATCATCGAATTATGAGTCGTGGGTGATAGTCAACTTGTTCTCCGTTAGGTGCTTACCAAATATCACACCCTTGATCCCAAGCTCAAGCCTTATCAGGAGTTGGTCTCCGCTTATGCCAAATTGTTCACCAAGCTGATCTTTATCCACGTTCCTCGTGAACAGAACATCATGGCCGATGCCCTCACCTCCTTGGCGTCATCTTTTAAATTCCCTTTAGGTTTATGGTCTGAATCCATCACCATCTACAAGCGCCTCGTCCCTGCTGTTCAGGACCCTTACCTTTTAAGAATCAAAGAAAGAGTCCTACGGAAGCTTCAGGAAGGGGAAGTTCTTGAGAAGAGGGAAATCATGTTGGCAGAATTTGAAGAAGAACTGACTGATGAGGAGAAACCTTGGTTCTATGAAATCGTCAAATATTGCAAAGATCAGTCCTATCCTGAAGGAGCCACCACAGAGGATAAGAAAGTCATAAGAAGGGTGGCCCAGAAATACACATTGGTTGGAGGTCTACTGTATAGGAGAAGCCTTAATGGTGTTCTTTTAAGGTGTCCTGATGACGATGAGGTCAGAAATACGTAGAGGAAGCACACTCAGGTGTGTGCGGTGGCCATGTAAATAGCCAAATGCTCACTAAGAAGATCATTCGGTAAGGCTTTTACTAGCCCACCATGGAAGAAGATTGTGCTATCTATGTCCGTAGGTGAGGCAAGTGTCAGCTTCATGCCGATAAGATTCATTCCCCATCTTCCTCACTTCATCCAATATCCTCCCCATGGCCTTTCTCCATGTGGGCGTTCGACATCATTGGCCCCCTAGCTGATCCCAACTCCCTCACCAAGCAGAAATCTTTCATCCTCACTACGACATAGTACTTCACCAAATGCGCCGAAGCAGAAGCTTATGTGGAAATCAATGCATCAACAGTCTGTAAGTTCATCATGAAGAACATCCTCACCAGGTTCAGCATTCCAAGCACAATCGTCACCGACAATGGGCCACAGTTCATTTTTCAGGACCTTCAAGACCTCTGTAAAAGGTATGCAATCGTATTGCATCATTCATCACCTTATTACCCACAAGGTAATGGTCAGGCGGAGGCCACCAACAAGACATCGATCAAAATCATAAAGAAAACCTGCGAGTCTAGTAAGTTCTCAGACTGGCTCGAAAAGCTTATCGAAGCTCTATGGGCCTATCGCACTTCCATCCGTACCCCCACCAGGCAGACTCCGTTTGCCCTTACCTATGGGATGGAAGCGGTAGTCCAGTACGAGACTCTGATTCCTTCTCTCAGGATACAATTAGATAAGGAATTTCCCCTCGATGAACATCGTAATTCACTCATTGCCCAGTTGGAACTCTTAGACGAGAAGCGGCTGGCCGCTGCTGAGCATGCATGTGTTTATCAAAATAGACTCGCTCGCTTTTACCAAAAGAAAGTCATTGAGAGAAAATTCAAAGTCGGCGAGATGGTCGTAAAAAGAATTTTTGTCAAACCTGGAGGGCCGCATTCTAAACTTCAACCCAATTGGGAAGGACCATATGTGGTTCAGACTGCGTACCCTGGCAACGCCTATAAGTTAGTCAATGCTGAAGGAACCGAGTTATCCCACCCTTGGAACGGGCTTTATCTTAAGAAATACTACCCTTAGATAAGTGTAACAACTGGCATGGTACGAGGACCATCGGAGCTATAAATTCACTCCTCGATCTTTATGGTTTAACTCAAGGTTAACCTGCGCACACTCCCACACCCCACTTTTGGGATCAAACGAAGTGGAACTCGAGGGAAGCCCAAAAAAAAAAGAGAAAAAGAGAGAGCGCCTAGTGTTCATCATACAGTCAAGTCTTTGCATCTGTCCTTCATGTAGGATAGGACCCATTAAGGCTCGGTAGGTCTCAGGTCTTGGCTCGCCAGAACCGCGGAGATTCCTGTCCGGTCACGTCGGCTTACGTCCACTAAAAGAAGGTAACACGCATACACGTAGCTATTTTAGCCAAAAAAATTGGTGATATTGCTTATGTGGGGCTGTACTCGAAGGACTCTAGGAAAGTCATAATTTTTGTTATCTTCTTTCTCGACCCAATGAGACAGCCGGCGCCCTTAAAACGCTGAGCATAAGAGAACCAAAATACCATACCCTGAAGGCGAGAGTAGGATTCATCTCCTCGAACCCGAATCAGAGCACGAGAAGAGGGCAGTGTCCGTGCAGGTATACAAGAGGGATTCCCACATATCAAATTATCATGTCTCCCTCAAAAAAAAAAGAGTCAAATAAGAGCCTGGTTGTGGCCGTGCCTGATTTCGACAAGCGAAAACCCCTCAAAACAAAGGCTAAATTCCACAAAGGGGCAACACAATCCTGTTCGAGGTTTGGTCCGAAGTCGCCCAAAAGAGAAAGGTCGAGTAGGTCCCGGTTAGCTCATCAGGTTAACGGTTTTTCCGGTCCTCTCAGAAGGTTTCTCCCACCGTACTCTTCTTTCTCCCCTCAAAGATGAAAGCTCAGTGGAAATCCTGAAAGGCGCGCCCCGCTAAGGCAAGCGACCTCGTTTTAGAAAAACACAAATGTAATTGTCTACTTCGAAAAAACAAAAGCCATCGCCGCAAAGGAGTCTCGGTGTTTTTGGCCGGTCAAGACCTCTATCTACCACCTCAAAGGATTCTTACTTTAACCTCGGGCTTAGGTCAATGCAAGCGCGTCACCAATAGGTGCGACAGCGTCTAGTTCCGGGTCAGCGTCGCGCGGTTGGCTGTTAGGATTCTAGGGTGTTCCATCATATACCATCTAGAGTTGTGAGGAAATAGACCCGGGTTGGGTAAATCATTTACCTTGAACGCTCTTTCGGTGTATCCTTGCGGTCGAAAGCAACTGGGAGCCTAAGCATGGCATGACGGTTTTGTCATCAGGTTACGTCTTAACCGGTAGGATTATCATTTGAGGAGTCTAGAGGCCCTAATCAATCTAGATGTGCACACAGGATACCTGGGAGGTTAGTAAGAAACCTTGCCTTCATAAGAATCAGGTGACATAAGAATGGTCACTAGGCATTAGTTACCAAAAAAAAATTGGCCCTCGGAAGATGCCATTAGGTGAGTCCCCAAGTGGGAATTCTCTTGGAGCACGCTAACCTTGTTTTGAGCTACGTAAGAATGGTTTAAACACCCCTAATCCAAGAACCATGCCGGTTGTAATAACAAGTGTCTTTCAAAAAAAAGAAAGAAAGAAAATTCAAATAAAACAAGTAAAAACAAAAACAAAAACAAAAAAAAATTGCATCTGTGTGATCTCATTCGTTTGCTACATTTTTAATTTTGTTCTCATTTGTGTGCCCGTGTGTCACATTTATCATCTTTGCTTTTTCTCTTAATTAATAAAGGCTTGGCCCCTTGACTCGTCATCAAGGCTAGTCTCAAGACAATCACCCACTCTCTGAGCAAGGGGCCAAGTCAGAACGGAAAAACTAACTTGTTTCATTGAGTAATGTGTACAGAATTGAAAAGCAGGAATGAAGGCAGAAGACATGAAACTGAACATTCCTTCCTTTATTTCCTTCTAGAAATTGTACATTAAGTTTCATCCTCTCTCAGAGTTACCCCTCTCTCCGCTCTCCAGGCGAGGAACCCTGGAGGGTGTTGCTAAACCATGCAAGGCGGTGCCTCTACTGCTCTGTACCCCTCTTCCCGTCTCCGGTCCCCGTCGATCGACAGGGGTGATAAAGAAGATGCTAACACGAAAGCCACGCTCCCGTGCTCTTCGGTAGCGCTCTTCACCATCTCTCAGCCATTGTTTAGCAAGACCGAGGTTGGTTCGGAGTTCAAACAGTTGGGTCTCCATGGCCCTCCGCTCCTCCCTCTCAGCCAATCTGTCGGCTCTCTCTCTTTCGGTGTCTCTTTCCCTTTCCGCGCGTTCTCTCTCTCTCTGTCCTCCCTTTCCAACTGAAGGGTAATCCTTAGCTCCACGGCATCCCGAGAAGAGCCATCATCTGGGCAATGCCGCAACTCTTCCTCCAGTTATGCTATTCTAGCTTCCCCTTACGCAGTGCACCTCTTTCGTCTACCATAACCATCATTTCAGATATATGGAGGCATGGATAAGTGAAATTCAATGGCAAGACTCTCACATGTGTGGAGAGCATTCCTTCTGCCTCTGCGGCTCACTGCGTAGTATGAGCTAGCTACTCATGAAGCAAATCGAGTTCGAAAGTAGGGATCCATAAGCTAGAAGAGACGCCATCTGCCCCCATTGCTGAGGAAGCTGCGTCGAGCTGGGCGCGCTACAACACGCATAAGGCGGCACTGAGGACCTAGCACCAGGAATCTTGGTCTATGATCATGTGTATGCAGGCTTACCAAAGAACTCAAGGCTGCGCGAGTATCACGTAACTGCCGCTCCGTGCCTATCAGGCGAGCTTGCAAGTTCGCTATCATGGTGTCTCAAGCGTCCTGTGGCTAGGGCATAGGTTAATATACAAAAAATCATAAAAAAAGACAAAAGATAAAAAGATAAAAAAATGATGAAAAATATGTTCACCTGCACAGTCCCCTCAGGATGGAGTCGCTCTGCATACATCACCTTATAGAGGCGTAGATAATCCTCGCTATCTTGAGCATGTGACTCCACGGGAGTGCCACCCCGTTGCCAGTCTTCATATTGCTCGGGGAACCGCACTCTCCAATCAACGGAGGTCATCCGCCCACGCGTCTTCCTCCTGACACGTGGTGTTGTAGTCATGTCCACCCATTCCTGGGCGAGCCCTAAGGTCCTCATGGCCAATCACAGCCGAAGTGGCTCGATTTCATTTAGATAGTGAATCCAGAGGTCGCGCCCGAACCGGGCACGACTCGTTATAACCCATGGCTGATCGACATCGGTCATGCCCGCATAAGGCCTCCAGACCACCTAGGTCAGGTCACACACATCTTCTTAATCATAAAAGAGAAAAAAAAGAAAAAAAGAAAGAAGATGATGAAATAATAACCACCATCGCTGCGGGGAACTCTTGCAACTCACGTCTTAACACCATCAGCTGGTAGGATAGAGGGGCTGGGCTCGTGATAAGCTGCCACCATCTCACCAACGGCACCGCCATTGGGCGCCAATGACAGGCCTTTCCCATTGGGAGGTAATAATAGCTCCACAACTGCACCATCATGTGTCATTAACACAATTGAAAAAAAAGAGAGAAGGGGGGATACCTGGATGAACGGCTTGAAACCACTCACTGTTACCTCTCGGTCTGCTCTTTCAGACAAACCCGCAAATAGATGCACCAGCACGGCTGCTCCCCAGGCATATCGCCCCAGTTTGTCAAGGTCTACCAGGAATTCTAAGAAGTGGTAATGAATGCTGTCTCCCTTCGAGCCCAGCAATAATTTCCCCAACATAAAGAAGAGGAATCTCCTCAAATCCATGTTGGCTCTCTCTCAATTGCTCGCATCTACATAGTAGACGGCGCGGCATCCTCTTTTAGTCTTCTCCATGAACTCTTCCAAGGACTCATCATCACAGGAACGAACGTCAGTAAGCCCCAATGTCTCCATGATAGGCATCTTGGCTACGGACCTATTCTTACGATCATCCAGATCCACTCCTAGTAGCCTCTGAGCAGCCTCTCTGTAGTAGGAGTATGTGACGCCAGTCAACGCCTCGCCATCCACTTTCAGGCCCGTAATTCGGACCACATCTTCCAGGCTGGGCACCATGTGCCCCCATGGCATCAAGAAGGCACGACTCGTTGGATCCCACCTTTCACGCAATGCTTAGACGAGGGCAAGGTCGAGCTTGACTGGCTCAATCCGGAGAAAGCCTCTAAGCCCCATCAGGTCTAGCCTGGCCTTCTAAAAATCCGGGAGACCCCTATATGCTACCACTACCAACTCCCATGAAATATGTGATTTCATCACACTCTGCGCATACACAAGGAATGGAGAGGGGTTTTGTCAAAAGATAGAAAAGAAGAAAGAACAAGAAAAGGGACAAGAAAGCTCATCTTACGAGTTGCGATTGGGTCCTTTCACTGAAATGCCCTTTGAGGTCCGAGAGTTTTCTGGAACCGCTACCGCTAGACCTGCTCCTCTTCGAGGAGTGGGAAGATTTACCCTCCATCCCAACCTTAGAATTCTGAGTTCTCCCCTTCCGTGGAAACTTGTACTCTTCGAGTTGGCTCTCGATGCCCCTGGGAGAACGAAGGAGGGAGGTATTTATAGAAATGGGGGAAGTGCGAGCCAAAATTACCTCCATCATCTTTAACGATAGCCCTCTCGATAGAGTACCTTCCCTACGGTCCCATGTGTCACTTCACCGCTCGCGCAGGGTAATTGATTGGATGGTGTGATATGATGACTCACTCCCTACGTAATCTAGGGATGCTCTGTCATGTTCTAGAGGTCATCCAGGAAGGTTGAAAGGTCGTCCGGGAGAAGGAGCTAGAAGTTGTCATTGTTGACTTTGATGGCAGTTTCTCATGGAAAAATGATCGCGGTGAGACGTGATTCCCCGTTTCACGGCGGGGTCTTGTCGAGTGCATCACATGGGAACAGTATAAAGGAGAAGAAGCGTAAGGAAGAGAGAAAAAATAAGAAATAGGAAACCAAATCACTCCATTCATAAGTCTACATAAGCTGTCATAAACATCACAGTCATGAACATCACAAGAGAAGAGGTGGGTTCACTAGTCACTAATTCTCGCCATCACCTTCACGCTCATCCCTCTAGGCGTCCCTCTCCTCTCCCATAAGGTGAGGGTCCCTCAGGGGCCTTCTGGAGCTCCGTGAAGCAGTACACGCCTCACCCCGCAACACCTGCTCAGCAGCGGCAACTCACTGCTGCTCCCTTGGCATGGCGAAGAATCCAACTACAGAAAGGTGGCCAGACTGGCGGAGTCGTGCCCCGAACTCTCGCGCTCTCTCGTAGCGCGTCTCCATGACTCCTAGCCTCTGCCCCATAACTCAAAGGCCTAGCTAGAGCTCCCTCACCTGGGCCTCCAAGGCCTTCCTCTCATCCCGATCCTGCTGTCGCTCGGCCCTTCTTTCCTCCCTCTCTTTCTCCCTCTCCTCTCTCTCCCTCTCTGCCTCCCTCCTCGCCACCTGGAGGAGGACCCCTAACTCTAAGATGTCTGGAGGCGGCCTCTCTTCATCGTGACGCCGCAACTCTGCTATGGTTGCTGCCCAGGCATCGCACTCCTCTTCAGCCCGGATCGCGCGGGCCACTGCACTGGCAAGTTGCTCTCGGAGGGAGGCGATCTCTAGAAAAGGTGCTTGAGAGCTGGAAGATGATCCGCCGGCCATCCCTGCCATCGCTGCCTACTGAGCACGCTGGAATAGACAAACAACAGCCATCGGCTAAGCCCCGGGATCTCAAAAAAATAAATAAATAAATAAATTGGGGCCCTTCTTTCACCTCCATCTGTCTCCCGAGTTGAAGAGGCCCCACATGGCTCTCCCTGCACGGTCGCAAGTAGTCGGTACTCTTCTGCACAGGCGCACCACCTTGCTGCCCGTCCTGGAATTGAGCAGGGAGACGTATGCGCTAGTCTTCAAGTTTTGCCTTGCCACGTCTCTCTCCCCCGACGCGGTTCGGCTCATCTGCACTCGCCCACTCATCGGCCAAGCCCGGGATCCTTGTCATACCCTGCGCATCAAAAAGGAAGGGCCACATCATTAAAAAAATGTGTCTCCTGTCGAAGACGCGTTCATCATTCAAGTGCAACACTCATCAAACCCTCTTCTCCCTCTCTACTTGTTCGCTACAAAACCAAAACAAATTAAAGAGGTGGAGATCAAGGAGCTTACCGGGCCATGCTCGCCCCCCTCCATGCCTTCGGGCCCCTCGGGCCCCTCAAATGCCAGAAGAGGCTCTTCCTCTTCCGTGGCCGCCTCTCCGTGCTCTTGCACGACCCTCCTCGGGGGAGGGGTTCCTCGCCCCGCTCTCCCTTTACCATGGTTTGGCCCACAGTATTCCATAGATCAAGGGTGGAAGAAGATGAAGCTAGGCGAGCAAATCTCGACGAGAGGAGGAGTTGTTTGTAGGCAAAGTGAGGAAGGAGAAAGGCCGCCCTACAGTTCTCGGTGGTTTAAATTTGAATTCAAAAGGTTAGAAAGCGTCTTTGCGCCTAGACGTCAAAAATAAAAATATAAAAATATAAAAAAACAAAAAAAATAAAAGAAAATAAAAGAAAATAAAAGAAAAGAGAAAGAAAACCTTTGCACACAATAACTTTGCATTTATTTCATTAAAACAACATAGTGAGCTACATCAGTGGCTTAGACACTTTAGGCCTTAACTTCCCCAGTTCGGTTACATAAGCCTTCCACAACTCGCATTCTTCCTCTACATGCACTAATGCCTTTCCCAGAATGCTCGACTTCCATGATGATTTGATGGCCTTCACTTCCTTTGCATCCTTTTCCACGCCCAACTCTCTCTTCCTCAAAGGAGTAGTGCCAAATAATGGCGGGAACAAGTGGCGGGGAAGGCCGATTTGAATGCAGCACCGATGCGCGTTGTAAAGAACAAACTCAATCGCGCTAATAAGTTGGAGTTCAGCTTCAGGGGAAGACCTCGTGAGGAGTTCGCGCGAAAGTAGACATGCCAGTGCACAAGTGAAGAAGCTTTGCGTCATAGTTTTAAAGTGAGACCTCTAGTCTTCACGTTTCCTCAGCCACGGAACGCGGTTCACTATATTGCCACCAAAGCCTAACACATCGGCTATGTGGTAAAGGGGGCTTTGATGAAAGATCTTCGAGGCAGTTGGCATCCCCTTACGGTGATCAAATTTGAAATGTAAATCAACCCAGCAATTCAGAAGAAGTGCGCAACCAAAAGGAGGCTTACCTATGCTGGAAGCAGTAAGGCCACTGTAAAGGTAAGCAAGAATGGCGGGTCCCACCCTTTTACCATTCCAAATTCCACAAATAGTGCTCAGCTGATCTTTCTCCACTATGTTGTCGGTATAAGGGAATAAGAGAGCACCCGCCAAACAGATTGTGAATCCCTTCATGATTTCTTCCAAACGATCATCGTCTGGCAATCCTCTCAGGGCATCCATGACCCATTCTGCGAGCTTTTGCATGTTAATTCCCTTCTGAGTCTGGACATTTCTAACAGCACCAAACGACATGAAGCTTCCAAGGACGTCCTTGGAAGTCACCCTCCTCGGCATCGGCATGATCTTTATCCTGCCATCCCTTTTGAATCTTTTCAACCCAAGCAAGAGTTCCACCTCCTCAAGAAGGATGGTCACCTCGAAAGTAGGGAAAATGAAAGTGCGAGTCTGAGGATGCCAGATCTCCACCAGCGCACCCATAGCCCCCCAGTCCATGTGAATCTTTTTGTAATGCTTGACGTGAACCAGGAGCCCCTGAAGATGTCACCTCGTGATCATGACCCTCATGCCGATGGAGATGTTGGAAGTTAGCTTCGAAAGCCACGACAGTTTGGAAAATTTCCTCGAGCCTGGGAAGAGGGGGTACGGCTGGAAAAAAATAAGAAAAACATAGGAGGGAAGAGGTAAAAGAGAGGTCGTACACGAAATTTAAAATGAATCAACTCACCATACGTGACTGGATCTTCTCACTCAGATGTCCTTCGAGGTCGGAGAGCCGCCTGAATTCGCTGCTAGGCCTGCTCCTCTTCATAGGGCGAGAAGACTCGCCTTCCATCTTGAAAAACCCAAGATTCTTCTCCTCCTCCTCCTAAGTTTCAAGGCTCTCAATTCACTCCTTGGTGCGTTTGGTTGAACTAGGCAAGGGGGGAGTACTTATAGGAAGGGAGGGGTGTAAAAGTCAAAACACATCACATTAATGATGAGTCGTTGTTGTTGACTTTAGCAAAAGGTATTTTGTTTTTATCTCCCTTGTACTGTGGTGCAATTCTGTTGCTTTTAATATTGTTGATCAGTGCAGGTTTCATTAATGGACACCACTGTCCCATCTTGCACCGTCATCATTCGGTGACCGGGCCTACCATGTCAAGCATTATCTTATATGATAGTTACACTACTAGAACACGTCAAGGACCTTATGACCTGAATGACTCTGGAATTTGGGTTCCTCTTCAACAAAAACAGTGATGATTTCATAGGAATTTGAGTTGTACGGATAGGCCGTTAAGTTGTGATAGCATGGGGATGATGGTTCCGTTCAGTGAGTTGGTGCGTGGATAAATGGGCCCCGGCTCAGCATCAGCTCACCGGATCGGTATCCTAACTCATTCTTAACAACTTAGCAATATTATCCTTAGCTATTTTCTATTTTAGTTTGTTTTAAGTTTTCCTTTAAACTAAGCATACATTCATGTATGACTTTGATTCTATTACGGGAGATCATTCAAAGTAATTCGATTGTGAAAGCCGCTGTGCTTAAGTTCTTATAATATGAGATATTCCATTCCGATGAAATACTGAGTTTCCTTGAGACAGCCCTGGGCTGTTCTTCCAAAGAGACCCTTGTTTGGACTGATCCTCAAATATTCCTTTACTTTTACTCCATTTGACCCACCTTGGCCGCAGCACTTCCACATTGGCTGGTAATCGCTCCCCAAAGGCGAAACCTACAGGTTTACGACCCAGGTACTTCCACACAGAGAAGTTGGTCCCTTTTTCTACTTGTGCCTGAGCGCACATCTTCCCCTTCCTTGTTTGATTTCCGTCCAAGCAATTGTTGAATTCGGAAGACCTTCTTCAAGGTCGCCTCATTGAAACTCTGAAAATATTTCGAACCATAGTGTTGAAAGCGTGTCTCATCACACCTTAGCATCTACTTTTCAGTCCGCTCCCACTCCACTTCATTTCACTTCTATGCCACTCCATTACGTGTCACTCCCTTGCAAAGCAGATGCCAATGTGGGGCAGCTGTAGACACGCCGTTTTTGACATTACCGTGAGTAAATCTCATATTACATTATGATACCCCAAGGTTGCCTTCACATTTTTAATTACTTTGGTGATTTCTTATTTTTCTAATTTTTTAATATTTTTTTAATTTTTTTTTTTGAGAAAAGTTTTAAACGTGTCAAGAACCCTAGACGCCTCACTTTGACGTGTCAAGAACACTAGACGCCTTCTTAAAAATATTTTTATTATTTTTTCTATTATTTTTAAATATTTTTTTCTCATATTTGAAAGTGGCAGGATAACATGACGCCTATTTTAAAGGCGTATAGGACCCTAGACGCCTTCTTCAGAGTCTCGTGCAGCGTGCACGCGGCGTCGCTCTGGCCGTTTAGTTTGACGTTTCGAATAAATCCAAACATGAAGACATCTTTGTTCCTAGACGCGGTTTAGGAGTCACAGGCACGTCGAAACCACCGGCGATTTTCGGCAACATTTCGGTGGGCAGAAAGGGGCGCATTTGGGGACCTGGACGCCTCAATATTGAGGCGTCTAAAGCGTCCAGGAGGTTAGATGCCTCAATGAATTGAAATTATAAAAAAAATAATAGAAGCGTCCAAGGCCCTGGACGCCTCAACATGGAGGCGTCCAGGTCCCCAGACGCCTCAATGAAAATTTCCCCTATAAATAGAGGACCCCCCTCCCTCGAAAAAGAAGATTCAGAGCTTCAGATCCGACAAAGGAAAGAGAGACCCTATCGGATCCCTTTCCTAACCCGTGGGCTTTTGTAGGAGGAGGTTCTGCCGAATTTTCGGGTGGCGGCGCTCGTGAAAGGAAGGCTACTCTATCCGCCGTGCTTCCACGTCATCCCCGCGTTGCCGAAGCTCCGTCGGATCCCGCCATCAGCATCTTCAATAAGCCATTCTCTCCCACTCTTTTATCAATTCTGTAGCATGCATCATCCCGTCATCCGTCATCTCACTTTATAAGAGAGATTTATTTTATGCACGTTTGTATGATCTTCCATTCATCATAGCATTTTCCTCCTACTCGCGTCTGAGGAGGGTTTAGAAACAACACCAACCAGGTGTTGTTGTGTAGTGGACAGCGGATCTAGAGGGGAGGGGTGAATAGATCAGCCCCTCTTTTCGCAATGCAACCCTCTTTAAGGCTAGATGATGAAATAAGCAGCAGAATATAACTAGCTTGACGAAGAACACAAATGATTTGCTTGGCAAGATGATTACGTAATATAGATATTGAACCTAAGCATGCATCTAACACATATCAATCGCACAATCATACCACAACACAAAGGATTTTAAGGTGGTTCGGACTGAATCCCCAGTCCTACGTCCACCCCTCACCAAATCCGGTGAGGCTTCACTAGTGCCGCACACCAAACCGCAAATCGGAGAACCACCGATTTCCTACTAACCGCCGGTAGGGACATCAACATCGCAGATCGAAAAACCTCCAATTGCCTTCCTACTAATCACCGGTAGGGACGATTTTCCGTTCCAAATGTTTGAATGAAATGGAAAAGAACAAGATATGAAAACACTCAAACAAGATATGAAATATGCTCAAGGAGAAAGATCTTGTCTGAGATTGTTGGGGCTTGAATCTTCTTTTGAAGTAGCTTGAATCACTTGAAGATTTGATGAAGAACTTCTTCCCGGAGTACTTTTCACAGCTACAGTACTCAAACTCTTCTCCCTTGAACACACCCTTGCAGCCTCCTTTGATCTCCCTTATTAGCCTTTCTTGCTTCTACTCTTCTTTGAAGGTTGCTGGATTGAGATATGAACTTGAATCACCTTGAGTTGATGGAGAGAGTGTTGGATGTAGCTTTGATCTTCCTTTTGATCCTCTTGAGTTTATGAAGAAGAAGAAGGATGCAGTTTAGATCACCTTTGAACCCCTTGATTGCTTCTTCTTCCTTGGAGGTTGAGATGGCTTCAGATCTGGACTTGAATGGCTTGGAATGGATGAAGAACTCCTTCCCGAAACACTATTCACGAAGGTGCTACAGTACCTCGAAAATGGCCTCCCTTGATCTCCCTTGAAGCCTTGAAGTGATAGGGTTTCCAACCCCTCATGTGTTGATTTTATAGACGTTGAATGGTCCTTGGACACCCCCCAGACCAGATCCACAAATCATGGGAGATTAGGTGAGTTTTGATTAAACAAATCCATGGAAAGGGGCTGGCCACGAGGTGAATTTCAAAGTCAAACATGGCTGCATCGGGGCTGGCGGTCGACCTGCAGCTTCTGGAGGTCGACCTCCACTGAGAAACACTATAGACGGATGGCCACTGGAATTTCCGATCAACCGCTACGGGCTGGCGGTCGACCGCCAGCTGAAACACATGTAGACTGGCGATCCCTGGCTGGGGCGGTCGACCGCCCCTGTGCTGGCAGTCGACCGCCAGCTAGGCAGAACCCGGGCTTGCCCGGGTCGGTCCGTTAAGTCTTGAACTCCGTCGTTCAACTCCATTAGCAGCCCGTGCATGTTTGTGGCTGACAGTCTTGAAGATTTTATTATTGAGTCTTCAATCAAATTTTTGTTCCGGGGGCTCCGCCCCCGGAAACCCCCTCAAGGGGCGCTGCCCCCTTGATCCCCGCGACCTGACCGCGCAGGTCGATCCACGTGCGAGGGCGCAACATTGACCTTTCACTTGTCCATTCATTTGCATATCTGTCATGAACACAACAGCACATATGTCAGTCATATAAGAGTGAAAAACAACAATGACTAATAGTGTTTAGCCATTATCAAAATCAAGAATACCACAGAATGCATATGACCATAGAATGATGTCGAATGACCCAAGTGACCACAGAATGACTCAAATGACTTCAGGGACACAATAGGTGTGTCTCTCGTCATGATTTTACCATTTTCATCACATGAGGCTAATACTACACTGCCATTTTTTTGATTCATTTGCTATCTGTCTGTTTCCATTTTTTTGCAAGAGTAACCAAGGAAGGCCCTCTCCGTCGGCTGACCAAAGGGAGAGGAAGAAGCAACCCGCCATTTCCCACTTTTGAGGTAAACGCGACCGCTCTTCTTATTTTGGGGTCTCCGGCCCCTAGCGATCACATCATATCCTCGAGGCCGCGGCGAGTCACTTCCCGCTATGGCTGTTTAAATTTCTGTCATTTATATCCTATGTTATTCTCATATCTTTGATATTCTCGAAGCCGCGGCGAGTCACTTCCCACTATGGTTGTTTAAATTTATGTCATTTATATCCTGTGTTATTCTCATATCTCTGATATTTCGAGGCCGCGGCGAGTCACTTCCCGCTATGGCTGTTTAAATTTCTGTCATTTATATCATGTGTTATTCTCATATCTCTGATATTCCCGAGGCCGCGGCGAGTCACTTCCCGCTATGGCTGTTTAAATTTTTGTCATTTATATCTTGTGTTATTCTCATATCTTCGATATCTTCAAGGCCGCGGTGAGTCACTTCCCGCTATGGCCGTTTAAATTTCCGTCACTTAAATTCTGCACCATTCCCATCCCCTGAGGTCGCGGAGAGTCATTTCCCGCTATGGCCGTTTAATCCACATATCTTGTTACGATATATCTATTCTGCACACCCCGCCAGAGCAATCTCTCGTGGTGGTTTCTCTGCTTCTCTCCCTCTTTCTGTGTCGCAGCAAAACGAGCCCGCGCGCTCCGCTCGCCGCCGCATTCCGCGTGACGTCGCTCACAGTTAGTGGGCGCATCTGCTTTCTCTTTTTGGTGGTCCTTCTTTCTCCTGTCACTTGGAAATGTTGAGTTTATTCTATTGGTAGATTTCGAGTACTCATGTTTAAATTTAATTGGCATTATAGTTAGCTGTTATTGAACTGTCTAGATAGTTTCACAGCTTTACTAAACTGTGTTTAATTCTATCAATGCATGTCTTATTTGCTTTCCTACATTTAGTTTGGAGGTAGGGATCCGCGTGACCCCTACTGAGTCTGGCCGAGACTCACCCTTACTTTTTCAGGTGAGTAGCAGCAGCCGTCTTCCGCAACTTCCCGTGCTTTTGACGGTCGTCCTTAGCGGCCAGCAGTGGTCGCTCAGTAGTTTGTTAGTACTCTTTGGACTTTTCTTGTATCTTTTGACCGGGGTATGCCCCGAGTAGTTGTATATTTTGACTCTTGTACAGTGTTGGACTTGTATAAATTATGAATATGGACTATTGTATATATTATCACTCTGATGTTTAAATTGCTTCCGTTTATAGTTTAAATTGTTGCTATAGTTAACATTGCGCGCATGTAATTCCAATTCGTTATGCATCCCCTCGATAAAACCCTCCAACCCTTACGGGGCCACATCAGCCTCTTGGGTGGCTTCCCCGAGTTCTTGGTATCGGTTTATCGGTATCTGGATCTCCGGGTCGTTACAGTTGGTATCAGAGCGGTGTTGAGGATATGCATAAGGAATTGAAATTACATTAGTCCAGAACAAGTCCATGTGAGTCTACTACTGCTGGCTTAGGATGTTTTTCGTGATTATTGATGGATTTTTCCGTTGTTACGTGTCTTTTAGATTAAAATGCCGCCTCGTAGAAGAGTCTGTGTTCCTAGGGAGGAAAGAGGCACTTCTCCTCCTCCAGCTAATGTGCCAGCTCGAGTTGATCCTGCTCCCCAAGATGATTTACAGCCTGGTGGTCGTGGTAGGGCATTAAAAGAAATTCTGCTATTCCACCCACCAACATATGAAGGGCAAGCAGATCCTGATGCATCTAGAGTGTGGCTAGATGCAACTGAACATGTGTTCCGTTCAATGGAATGCACAGAAGAGGAAAAAGTGATGCTGGCTACATTTCAATTGCAAGGAGCAACACTCGCGTGGTGGACCACGAGTGGGAAGTTGCTTTCCAATCTCGTCCGCTTCGTCAAATCACTTGGAAGGAATTTGTCACATCCTTTGAGCATACATACAGTCCAGCTTATCTCAGAGTGGACAAGATGTACCAATTTATGGAATTGGCTCAGGGTTACATGACCGTGCTGCAGTATCGTAACAAGTTCATGGAATTGGGTCGATATGCGCCCTACATCCTTGCCGATGAAGGTTTAAAGACTGAGCAATTTCTGCGTGGTTTGAAAGTAGAATTGAGGCAGCCTTTGATTGCAACCAGGGTAGCGGAGATGGATGCAGCATATCAGGCAGCTACAGCGTTAGAGCTAGATATGGCAAGATCTCAAGGGCATATCCAGGCTGGGTCAGTTCAGCCTAGTGTGCAGCGTCAGCAGGACAGTCAGCCAACTGTGATGGAAGTCCCATCTTTTTCCCCTACTGCCAGTGGCACTTCTTTTTCCAAACCCAAATTCAAGAAGTCGTTCAAGAAGTTTAAGAAGCGGTATGGCAGTCAAGCTTCTTCGGGTACCGTGCAGCAGCAATCAGCACCTTCTTCCCAGCGACAGGGATCAATGGCTAGTCAGCCGAGACCGTGTCCGAGGTGTGGTGGCTATCATCCAGGCAAGCCGTGTTCAATGCCGGTGGTTTATTTCTGATGTGATCAACCCGGGCATGTGGTTCGAGATTATCCTCAGAGGCTGAATCCTGTTCAGTTCTCGCAATTCTCTCAACCACAGCCGTCTCAATTCAGACCTCCTCCACCACCACAATCTCAGCAATATTATCCTCAAGCTTCAGTGTCTTCCTCTCAACAGTCTACTGCAGCTGGCAGGAAGCAAAAAGGGAAAGTTTCTCATATAACTCATGCTGAAGCTGTCGCATCCCATCTCGTGGAAGGTACGATTATGATTTATGGTCATGCAGCTCGTGTTCTATTTGATTCAGGTGCTTCTCATTGATTTATTGCTGAAGACTTTATTGCCTGTATTGAGGAGCCGACTTCTGAAATAACTTGTGAGTTGCTTGTGGAGTTACCTTCTGGAGATTTCATGTTCACTCCTCTTTGTCTGGAAGAGTCACCTATTGTGATTGGTAATCACCAGTTGCCAGCTAGATTATATGCCTTGCAGCTGATGGATTATGATATCATTCTGGGCATGGATTGGTTAGAAGAGTATGGAGTCGTGGTTGATTGCAGATCAAAGAAAGTCTATTTTCAGCCACATGTGAAACCAGCATTTTATTTTCAAGATATTCGATCTCGTTCTTCTCGCTTGATTATTTCTACTATCCGAGCCTGTCGATTGCTTAATGCAGGTTGTCAAGGATTCTTAGCTTCCGTGGTTGCTATTGAAGCACCACAGTAGGATATCAGTGCTATTCATCTGGTTTGTGAATTTCCTGATATATTTCCTGATGAGTTACCAGGCTTACCTCCTTAGCGAGAAATAGAAATGGTGATTGAATTGATTCTAGGTACAGCACCTTTGGCAAAGGCACCTTACCGTATGGCTCCAGCTGAATTGAAAGAATTACAAGCACAACTGTTGGATCTGTTAGAAAAAGGCTATATCGTCCTAGCTTTTCTCCATGGGGTGCCCCAGTTTTATTTGTGAAGAAGAAAGATGGAAATCTGAGGCTATGTATTGATTATAGGTAATTGAATCAGGTGACTATCAAGAACAAGTACCCTTTGCCCGGGATCGATGATTTGTTTGATCAATTGCAGTCTGCTACTGTCTTTTCATGGATTGATCTCCGATCTGTCTATTTCCAATTGAGGATTCGGGAATCTGACGCGGAAAAGACTACTTTTAGCACACGATAAGGTCATTATGAATTTTTGGTTATGTTATTGTTTGGGCTAACCAATGCTCCAGCAGCTTTTATGGACCTAATGCAGCGTGTGTTCCGTCCATATCTTGACCAGTTTGTGGTGATCTTTATCGATGATATTCTAGTCTATTCTGCTTCTGAAGAAGAACATGTGCAGCATCTCAGGATCGTATTGCAGACTCTGCAAGATCACAAACTCTATGCAAAATTCAGCAAATGTGAGTTTTGGCTTCGGGAAGTGCATTTTCTCGGCCATGTGATTTCTGGTGATGGAGTTGTAGTTGATCCAGCTAAGATTGAAGCAGTTCTTCAATGGCAGGGACCGAGGACTGTGACAGAGATCAGAAGTTTTCTGGATCTTGCTAGTTACTATCGAAGATTCATTCAAGATTTTACATGGATTGCCGCACCAATGACTAGACTAACACATACAGATGTACCTTTTGTCTGGTCAGATCAGTGTGAGCAGAGCTTTAATGAATTGAAAAGGCTACTCACTACTTCTCTAGTGCTAGTTCTACCTTCTGGCTCGGGTGGATTCGTGGTATGCACGGATGCTTCTCGAGTAGGTTTGGGTGCAGTGCTTATGTAACATGGTAAAGTTATAGCTTATGCATCCCGACAATTGAAACAGCACAAAGAGAATTATCCAACTCATGATTTGGAGCTTGCAGCGGTGATTTTTGCACTGAAAATTTGGAGACACTATCTATATGGTGAGAAATTTAAGATCTTTACTGATCATCAAAGCTTACAATATGTGTTTTTTCAAAAAGATTTGAATCTTTGGCAGCGCATATGGATGGAATATATGAAAGACTATGATTTTACTCTTTCCTATCAGCCAGGTAAAATGAATGTGGTGGCTGATGCTCTGAGCATGAAAGTGCAGATTAGTCATTTGCTGGTTCATGAATGGAAGTTGTGGGAACAGTTTCCCAGGGAGACATTCAGTGTAGAAATTTCTTCTGATCCAATGGGAGCTATGTGTGCTAGTCTTGTGATGACTCCAGCTATTTATCAGCAGATCAAGGAAGCTCAGCAAGCAGATTCTGATTTGTCCTACATTATAATGATGCATGATATTGAATTTGATGATGAGTTAGTAGTCAGCTTCTGAGGCAGGCTGTATGTTCCAGCTGATGATGTTTTAAGAAACGACATCTTGCGTGAAGGCCATGGATCCCGTTATGCTATTCATCCTGACACTACCAAGATGTATCAAAATCTGAAAAGGCAGTTCTGGTGGCCAGGAATGAAAAAGGATGTAGCAGAATTTGTGTCTAAATTTTTGACATGCCAACAGGTTAAAGCCGAGCATCAAAAGTCTGGAGGAATGATTCAACCTTTAGAAATTATGATGTGGAAATGGGATCACATTACGACAGACTTTGTTGTGGGTTTACCCTAGACTTTATTGGGTTATGATGGAATCTGGCTGTTGGTGGATCGTCTGACAAAGACATCGAGATTATTGCCCATTGAAGTTGCTTGGAGTGTTCAAAAATTGGCCGAGCTTTATGTTGAAAAGATTGTGCCATTGCATGGAATTCCAATATCTATTGTGTCAGATTGTGACCCACGGTTTACTTCTGACTTCTGGCGCAGTTTCCAAAAAGCATTGGGCACAGAGTTAGCTTTCAGTTCAGCGTATCATCTTCAATCTGATGGTCAGTCAGAAAGGACTATTCAGACTTTAGAAGATATGCTGAGATCGTGTTGCCTAGATTGGCAGGGTTCATGGAGTTAGAATTTGCCACTCGTGGAATTTGCTTATAATAATAGCTATCACTCCATCATTGGCATGGCACCGTATGAGGCGTTATATGGGCGTCCTTATCGTACACCTTTGAACTGGTTTGAATCTGGTGATCGCTTATTGACAAGACCTGATATGGTTCAACAGTGTGCTGATGTGGTTCATCTGATCAGGCAGAAAATGTTGACAGCTAAGAGTCGATAGAAAAGCTATGCAGATCAACGCAGGCGACCATTGCAGTTTGAGCCTGGAGATATGGTGTTTGTAAAACTATCTTCGATAAAAGGTGTTATGAGGTTTGGGAAGCGTGGAAAGCTCAGTCCCCGTTACACTGGTCTGTTTCCTATCCTAGAATGTGTGGGCCAAGTGGCTTATCGACTTCAATTGCCAGCGGCGATGCAAGCAATCCACGATGTATTTCATGTCTCATAATTAAGGAATTATGTTCCTGATGCATCTCACGTCCTTGATGATTCAGTATGGCCTGAAGTGACTATAGATTTGTCGACACCAGAGTATCCGATTAGAATTGAAGATCGTCGTGAGTAGCGACTGAGGACTAAGGTAATCTCTCTGGTTAAAGTTGTCTGGCAGCGTCACTCTGGTAATGAAGCGACTTGGGAACGTGAGGATGAAATGCGTCAGCAGTTTCCTTTTTTATTTGAATAAGGTATAATTTCTTTCAGTTCTTCCTTTTAAATTTTGAGGATGAAATTTCAATTAAGAGGGAGGGACTGTAAGGCCCGTTCTTTAACGGATATTTATCGATATTAAAATAGATTTTATTCCATGAATTTAGGTGATTTTTATGGAATTAATGGGCTTTTTCTAGCATTTAATCTAATTAGTTAATGAATTTTAGAAAGTAAATGGGCATAATTACAATTATGCTTCTTTGAGGGTTTAAAGTGCAAAAAGAGGTTAAAAATAAAAAAAAATATTATAATAAAAATTTTAACCCACCGTCGACCCCCTCTCTCTCCCCATCTTTCTCTCGTCTCTCTCCCTCACCCACTCTCTCTCTCTCACGTGGCGGAAGCTTCCCCCCCTCCTTGGTGGCGCGGTCCGATCGGGTCGCAGACGGAGGCGTGGGTGGCGTCATCAGGAAGCTCGCGACGCGTGGAGCGCAGTGACATCAGCTTCGAGATGATCTGCGACGTGTGGAGACGGGTGGGCATGAAAGAGCGGCGTGGCTACCTCGACTTGCATGCACCCGTAGCGGCATTTTTGACGCGATCGAGGTAGGGGGATGGATACCCGAGCTTGTTAGGACTGTTCCCTCTCCCGTGCCCATCGTCTTTATGTCTTCCACAGCCTACATATCATCTTTTTCATTTTTGGAGCATGAACATCATCTTTATGTTTTAATTCTCCATGGCCATTGTTGCTGGGTTCTTAAAATGTAAATTATGTTTTTGTGATGGTGGAATGGCAGGGAACAGGTTAAAATTACATTTCCCGTCGATCTAGGTCGATCGGGAGGGGTTTCAGTTACAAACCCCACGGATTCGGTTCACTGGGCAGGTGGCGATCCTGCCAATAACCGTTTCTTTAATGCAGTAAGGCGGTGGACCTTGGCGGTCCACAGCCCCTGCGTTACAACCCTTGTAGCAGCCCAACATTGGACCGTCTACTTCCCCATAGCGTCTCATCCTCCGACCGCTATAGACTGTTGACCAGGTCAGTCGACCGTTGACCCGATAGGGAGGTTAATGTGGCGGCTTATCGTAGAACCGCCAGAACCCTTCTGGCGGGCCAGGCTTTGACCGCTAGAGCATGCTTTTACAGTATAAAATAGTATGGTGGTGGAGTGTAGCGGGCTATTAGTGGAGCGCCACACCCCTTGTAGCGCCCCAACCTTCGACCGCCAGAGACTGTGGCGGGCTAATGCTTGACTGCCATTTCCTGCAGTGTTTCAATTCATGCATGTCTATTTCTTTAGTTGTTTCATATTACATATTCGCCATATTTAAATTATTTTGGCATGTTTTTAGATCCCAATAGAATTAGTTCTCTTTCCTTGTGATGGAACCACTAGTCATAGCCCGACGACTGTTGTGCCCCTTAGGCACAAGCATGTGCTATGTTGATTTGATGATAGCAATGCTGTTTTGTTTTGATGATTGCAACACAGTGAGTGCATTATGATATTATATTTTTTATATGATGATGGCATGTTGATTTGAATGCATATCACTCATTATGTTCTGTGGAGAATGCATGAGATGTTTATAACTGATATACTCTGTGGTGTATGCATATAACTGATATATTCCGTGGAGATTGCTTGAGTGTGCTTGATTTATGGAGAAGCTTGAGTATGTTCTATCTGATCTGTTCTGTGCATGAGTGTGCTGGTTCTGTGGGTCGACCCCCTTATCAGATGGGTCGACCCCCCTCAGATGCATTTCTGAAGTCTACACATCAGATTGCTTTACTTCATGCATTAGTCTATACACTGTCCATATGAGTGTCTCATGCAGAGTCAATTCATATAGTCTATACAGTGGTTTAGGCTAAGTCAGTACAACGTCCAGTGTCCAGTGGTTCAGGCTAAGTCTGTACATCATCAGTCTCACTTAGCGTCTTAAGCATTTCAGGCTAAGTCTGTACACTGCAGCTCACATAACTGTTAAGTCTATACATTGCTGCATTGCTTGCATGTGTAGAGTCTATACACTGGTCGGTGGAAGCAAGTCTGCACATTCTATTGTTCATGAAGTCTGTACAGTGGACCGTCTTCCTCAGCGTCTTATGCAAAGTCCATACATTGCACTGTGCCTCCGTCGTTGAACTTCCAAGTCTATACATTGAAGCAAAGTCTGTACAGCCATCAGTGATCTTTCAAGTATGTACATCCATCTGTTCATCTTTGAAGTCTGTACATTGGAAGTTTTACCTACGTTTTCCTTCAAGTCTATACATCGGTAATTTTACCGTCGTTTCCCTTGAAGTCTATACACTGATCGCTTTACCGTTGTTTCTATTGGAAGTCCATACATTCGCTGCCTCTTTATTCAAGTCTATATAGCCTTTCATCTTGAAAGTCTATACACTCTTCATGCATGTGCATAGTCTATACATTGTGCATCTCGTTGACAAGTTTGCACATTCATGAAGTCTGCACACTGGCCTGTTCATGCATCATTCTTCTAAGTCCATGCATTGGACTGTAGCATGCATTTGACGAAGGCATCCAAGTCTGTACATTCGAGCGTCTCATATTGCGTCTCACTTAGCATATGCATCGCTCATGTCTATACAGTGCATCGTCTCAATCACCGTCTCACTTGAGATTCAAAGTCTGTACAGCGTCCGTCTCAGCCAGCGTCTCATGCTGCGTCTTAGGCTTGCAAAGTCTACTCATTGGTCGGTGGAAAGTCTATACATTCTATTGTTCAACGTCTGCATGCATTACATGAAGTCTGTACACTGCATCGTCTCAACTTGCGTCTCACTGAGCATCCATTCACTGTAAAGTCTATACAGACTTCATCGTCTTAGGGAACGTCTCATGCCTTTGCCAAAGTCTATACAGTCTGTATCTGCGTTGCATTGCATGCATCATGGTTTAAGTCTAGACATTGCCTCAGGCTGAGCAAGTATATACATTGCATGTTCGTTCAATCAAGTCCATACACTGAGCAAGTATATACATTGTCTGCCTGTCGATTGAAGAGTCTATACATTGCTGTTTGTCTTGTAAAGTCCATACAGTAATGTCTGTACGTTGGCTTTAAACTGAAGTCTATACAATGTGTTGTATTCTTCAGAGACTGTACAGGGTTTAGACTTAACTGATAATTTATTCTCTGTCTAATAGGGAATCTTCGTGAAGCCTAATGAAGGCACGTGATCCAAGGAAGGACGAGGTGCCCAGATGAGGACACGTGTACTGACAGCCTGCTGGATGCTGCCACGTGGTCCGAATTCTTAGGGCGGGAAATGTGGAAACCACACGCGCCCTGGCTGCTGCTGCTGCTGCTGCTATATATACGAGCCTTCTTCCACAGAAGAAGACTGATCAAAGTGGAGAAAGAAAAAGCAGAAGTGCAGAGACTTCGATCCAGCAGAAGAGAAGAAGAAGAGAGAAGAGAGAGAGTGAGACCGGCAGAAGAAAAAGAGAAGGAGAGAGAGCTCATGAGAGATCGAGAAAGAAAAAGAGAGAAGAGAGCAGAAGAAGAAAGAAGAGAGCAGAGAAGAGAGAGAGAGTGAAAGATTTCGTAGAGAAGAAATGAGAAAAGCTTGAAGATCTGTCCTCTGGCGTTTGGATCAAGTCCAAGCCAGAACTGCTCCTTTGAGAGCTACATTCTTGTTCTTCATTTACAGCCTTCCGATCGCTGTGTATTTTCCATTTCTTATTTTTCCTTTTTCATTTGGTTATCCTTGTTCTTCCGATTCTCTGGATAGAGGTCGGGTTCCTCCTGTGGACTCAGGAGAAGGGAGACTTGTCTCCGGTTCTGGGCTTGTGGGTTGCAAGTCCAGGGGTCCCTCCTGGTCTGGAGGAAGAGAGGTCTTCGACCTCTAGTTTCCAAGTGGCTGGGAGTCACTTGGGGTGTCCCTCCGGTTGGAGGAAGAGGGGAGGTTGTTCCCCTGGTCAAGCTGTTTGGCAGCACCTGTTGCAGACTGAGTCTGCGTTCTAGCTTGTGCTAGTGGAAGCCTCACTCCGGTTGGGAGTGAGGGGTGGATGTAGGTCTGGAGGACCGAACCACCTAAAAAACTAGCTGTGCAGTGGTTTGATTTCTCTATATGTTTTTGCTGCCGCTAGATGATTGCATAGGGGCGCTCTAAGTATTTGGTTTCTGGTTGAGCAGAAGAGTTGATCAGTTTTCTTATAGTGCTTTTAATCTGTCAAGAGAGCGAAATTCTAGTTGAGCTATATTTTGTCTAAATCGTCTTGTTAGCATTCTGATCTTAATTTGGGCGAAGGTTTTTAAGGGGCATATTCATTCACCCCCCCCCCTCTAAATACTGCACCGAACCCAACACTTGGTAACAGAGCGGGTCTCTGACAGAACAGATCTAACAATCTGCAGAGGATCTTGCTAATTGTTGGTGCATTTCAGAGTGGGTCTCTTGAAATCGTGTTTTGCTTCATTGACTTGTGCTTTATTTTGATCATCTGGTTTCAGTGCATTTCGTGTCATTTGTTTTACTGCGCTGAATCTGTTTGCCTCTTGTTCATATGGGTCGTCCTGCAGTTTATGATGGTTCTAACTTTGAAAGTTGGCTAGGAGGCCTAGCTGTGTACGTACACTCCATTGATCCCAAACTATGGAGTCTACTATCTAAAGGCCCACACAAATTACCTCATGATGAGACCAAATGGTCTAAAGAGGACAGAGTGAAGGACCGTGAAAATACCATGATTCTCAATATCCTGAGAGCTGTTGTCAATACTGATATATATCCTTTTGTTCTCAGGTGCAATTCTAGAAAAGAGATATATGACAAAGTTATCTCTGCGCATAACCAACAGAATGATAGCTGTTTGATGGCCAACCGGAATAATGAAGATTCCTCATCCTAGGTAAATTCTGAATCTGAATCCGAAGAGATTTCAATTGATGAATTGTGGGAAATAAATGAGGAATTGTCTGATAGATGTAAACATTTGAAATCTGAAAATAGAAAGCTGAAAAAGAAATATGATTAGATTAATTCGAATGTTCATTGTGAAAAATGTCAGGAACTGAGAAAATCTCATGAAATCTGCTTAGCAAATGTTGATAAGAGTAAGGAACAAATCTCTGTTTTGGAAAATAAAAATCAGGAACTCATAGATAAGAATTTTGAACTGGAAGATAAGCTGAATTCATTAGGAAATGATCAAAACCTAACTGATGAACTTGTTCAGAATGAACAAATAAGAAAGGAGAATGAAGAGCTGAAGCTTCTAAATTCTGCCATGTCTGAGAGACTCTTAATGCTTGAAAGAGGGAAGAGTTCAATTGAAAATGAATGTGAGAGAGTGAGTACATTAATAGAAGAGATTGAGAGCTACAAAGCCATTAATGTCTTACTTAATAAAAAGATCACAGATTCTGAAATTCTCATTTCCTCTCTCAAAAATGAAATCACTGAATTGAACAATTCTCTGTCAGAGTCATTTAAAAACACAGAAAATCCAAAGGCTGTTTCTAATAAGAAAGTCTCTGATGGAGGTAGTAAACAGGAAGAGAGAAAAGGAATGTATACAACCTTTGTGCGTAGCTCTGAGTTAGCTAGCACTTCAGCTTCTCCTTCATGTTTGCCTTCTAACCAGAGAGAAAAGCAAAAATTGGAAAAACAAAAGAAAATTCAGAAAAAGAAAACAAGATAGAATAAGAATTTGCATGCTAAAACTTCTCAAGCCAAACTAACTCATGCTAAAAGAAAGAATCTGAAATGTTTCTACTGTGGTAAATCTGGCCATGAGATGGATGTCTGTTTTATCATGAAGAATGATGATCTGAATGTTCATAAAAAGCATGCTAGGAATCTTTATGCTAAGAAAATGCATGAAAAAAAATTTCTTGTTAAAAATCATGCATCTCATGAAAAGAACACTCAATGTTTTCATTGTGGCAAATTGGGCCACATGGTTGAAAATTGCTGGCATGCTCAGGGAAATAGATTGAATTCTAAATTTGTAAAATTCCCTACTTTCTATGATTCTGTTAGAAATAATTCAATTGATAAAAAGAAAAACTCTGCATGCTTCAACTGTGGAAAGCCAGGCCACAGAGCTGGTAACTGTTGGCTGGCTGGTTATGAAAAGAAAAATTTCCATGTGAATAACAAAACCAATCATGTTCACTTACACCAATCTCATGCCCATGCATATAACAGAAATTTTAATGTTCATGCACATGAACTTAATGCTTACAATAAGGTGCATAAAAGGAACTTAAATTCTGTTCGTTATCATGGTAAGTCTGGTCAATTTGGTTATTCCTTGTCCAGCCATAAGTTGATGGGCTACGATGATAGTTCTGTTAAGAAACCATTCAGAACACCTGTGAGGGTTAATTCAGGACCCAAGACTTCTTGGGTTCCTGCAGGATCAACTTGATTTTATCTTGCAGGTGTGCCTTGGTGGGAGAAATAAAAGGGGTTAACCAAGGCACTCAAGAATGAAAACCCCATGATAGCCCAATTCAGGTCAGTTCCAAAACTCTATGTTTAAATATCATCATCTGAATTTGTGAGTATGAAAAATGAGAATTTCATGTTGATTTGCTTGTTTGATGTATGATCTTCTCTTGTCTAGCTGATCAGTCTGCATTCCAGACTCAGCTACTGAGTTTTACTCTGCATATATCTGATGCTCTTCTCTTGCCAATTGCTGAACTGAATTTGAATGGTTTTAGCATATACAGTTAATGCACTATATAGACTCTGTGTCAATGCATTGCATATTTGTTGTTAAATGCATTACTTGCACTGATTTTAAATAGGTCATTTAGTACACACAGTCAATGCATGTGTCTTATGTCTGCATACATCATTTGCATGACTGTCAATGAAGTTGTTCAATGCATGTAGGACTACTTTATGTTGCATTATCTTGCATAACCCTGGTACATCAAATGGTAAGCTACTAAAAGGTAGGGAAATCTGCATGGAGGTTCTTACTATGTGTGAGATGGTCTTTGAGACCAGGTCCTCCGCCTAGTACCATGGGTCCTGTCTTCATGTAGATCAGTGTACTGCATCATTTTTTTAAAAAATATAAAAAATGATAAAAATGTTCACGACTTGGGCGCATAAACTTGAATTGATCCTTGTGCATCATTGTTGCATAGTCTTCATGTAGAACATTGTGATGCATATCATTAAAGTTAAAAATCTGAAAAGAAATGATCATTGCATAGCATGTTTTTGCATCATGATGTCAGGGGGAGCTGAGAGTTCTGATTATTACATTGAATTCCTTTCACTTCTCATGGTCCCCATTCAACTCTTTCATATTCTTTGACATCAGTTGCTCTTGAACCTTAATGCCAACTGCTATCTTTTCCTTATCATTTTCACTGAGCAACATCAATTTTTTCTGGTTTAGTATATTGAGTTGTGATTATTGCAAGTGTTCACTTATAAGAATCACTCTTGCAAATTGAAAGTAACTAAAGGTTTAACTTTTATAAATTGAAGAGTTAAGTGTCTGAACTTCAGAATTTGAGATAAAAGAAAACGTTTATAGCTCGTAATCTTTGTCTCATGGCTAAAATAGAAAAAGTTTTTTTGTAAAGCCTAAATGTGTTGGACTGGAAATGTCTAGAACAGGTGAATAAGAGTATGTAATGATTTTTTAAAACAATCACTCTAAAAGAATTAAGGGCAGCAGTAAATAAGATCATAAATGTAAAAGAGCTGAACATAGTGACAGAGCAATGACTGATTGCACTGAGAAACTATGAACTCCTCCAAAGAAGCAGGAGAACTCACATGTCATGAGGTGCTTCAGAATATCTCTGTTCATAGGGTCAAATCTATAGGGGGAGTCCTCACCAAGTAACTGGGGGTACTGGCCTCTGATCAAGGTGTACCCTTAATGTCAAAGGTGAAGATTGTTCTTTGTAGACCTTGACCTGAAGTAGATCTTATAGTTTATGCCTAGTAACTGGGGGTACCTGCCTCTTATCAAGGTGTACACCTAATGTCAACAGCATAAATGCCACAGGTCTATTCACTTAGTTCAGGTTCTGAAAATTAAAAAGTGAAAATCAAACTGCTGTAACCCTTTGAAATCAAAAGTCAATGAGTGAAAATTATTTTTCTCAATACATATTCAAATTACCTCTCTTGAACTTCCTTGTTTAATCACAAAAGGGTATTATTTCTGACTTATCTATTAATACCATGTGCCTTAGATTCATTGCTATAAATGGAGTCTAAAACTCATTTTCAGGGGTCAGGTGTTTTACTCTAGATTTATCACTGTTAAACCTGAATTTTTGTCAAAATTGTATGTTGCTGATTCTTATACTTTAACTGTTGTTTATAATCAGGCTTACTTTCTGAACCAATGATTCAGCTATTGTCAAGTGACCCTCCTACCTTCTCTACCTTTGTTTATATGTCAATATTCCTTCTCATAAGGGGAGCAATTATTTAGGGGGAGAACCACTTCAGGGGGAGTCATACCTTCAGGGGGTGTTTACTGCTCTAGACGTATTTTGCATACATACTGCCATTTTTGCACTCATGCTCATACTGGTTTTCTCTTTTTGATTATGTCAAAGGTGGAGAAAATTTTGTGTGTGACTCACTGTCACAGTGTGTTACCATCATCAAAACGGGGGAGAATGTTGTGCCCCTTAGGCACAAGCATGTGCTATGTTGATTTGATGATAGCAATGCTGTTTTGTTTTGATGATTGCAACACAGTGAGTGCATTATGATATTATATTTTTTATATGATGATGGCATGTTGATTTGAATGCATATCACTCATTATGTTCTGTGGAGAATGCATGAGATGTTTATAACTGATATACTCTGTGGTGTATGCATATAACTAATATATTCCGTGGAGATTGCTTGAGTGTGCTTGATTTATGGAGAATGCTTGAGTATGTTCTATCTGATCTGTTCTGTGCATGAGCGTGCTAGTTCTGTGGGTCGACCCCCTTCTCAGATGGGTCGACCCCCCTCAGATGCATTTCTGAAGTCTACACATCAGATTGCTTTGCTTCATGCATTAGTCTATACACTGTCCATCTGAGTGTCTCATGCAGAGTCAATTCATATAGTCTATACAGTGGTTTAGGCTAAGTCAGTACAACGTCCAGTGTCCAGTGGTTCAGGCTAAGTCTGTACATCATCAGTCTCACTTAGCGTCTTAAGCATTTCAGGCTAAGTCTGTACAATGCAGCTCACATAACTGTTAAGTCTATACATTGCTGCATTGCTTGCATGTGTAGAGTCTATACACTGGTCGGTGGAAGCAAGTCTGCACATTCTATTGTTCATGAAGTCTGTACAGTGGACCGTCTTCCTCAGCGTCTTATGCAAAGTCCATACATTGCACTGTGCCTCCGTCGTTGAACTTCCAAGTCTATACATTGAAGCAAAGTCTGTACAGCCATCAGTGATCTTCCAAGTATGTACATCCATCTGTTCATCTTTGAAGTCTGTACATTGGAAGTTTTACCTACATTTTCCTTCAAGTCTATACATCGGTAATTTTACCGTCGTTTCCCTTGAAGTCTATACACTGATCGCTTTACCGTCGTTTCTATTGGAAGTCCATACATTCGCTGCCTCTTTATTCAAGTCTATATAGCCTTTCATCTTGAAAGTCTATACACTCTTCATGCATGTGCATAGTCTATACATTGTGCATCTCTTTGACAAGTTTGCACATTCATGAAGTCTGCACACTGGCCTGTTCATGCATCATTCTTCTAAGTCCATGCATTGGACTGTAGCATGCATTTGACGAAGGCATCCAAGTCTGTACATTCGAGCGTCTCATATTGCGTCTCACTTAGCATATGCATCGCTCATGTCTATACAGTGCATCGTCTCAATCACCGTCTCACTTGAGATTCAAAGTCTGTACATCGTCCGTCTCAGCCAGCGTCTCATGCTGCGTCTTAGGCTTGCAAAGTCTACTCATTGGTCGGTGGAAAGTCTATACATTCTATTGTTCAACGTCTGCATGCATTACATGAAGTCTGTACATTGCATCATCTCAACTTGCGTCTCACTGAGCATCCATTCACTGTAAAGTCTATACATACTTCATCGTCTTAGGGAACGTCTCATGCCTTTGCCAAAGTCTATACAGTCTGTATCTGCGTTGCATTGCATGCATCATGGTTTAAGTCTAGACATTGCCTCAGGCTGAGCAAGTATATACATTGCATGTTCGTTCAATCAAGTCCATACACTGAGCAAGTATATACATTGTCTGCCTGTCGATTGAAGAGTCTATACATTGCTGTTTATCTTGTAAAGTCCATACAGTAATGTCTGTACGTTGGCTTTAAACTGAAGTCTATACAATGTGTTGTATTTTTCAGAGACTGTACAGGGTTTAGACTTAACTGATAATTTGTTCTCTGTCTAATAGGGAATCTTCGTGAAGCCTAATGAAGGCACGTGATCCAAGGAAGGACGAGGTGCCCAGATGAGGACACGTGTACTAACAGCCTACTGGATACTGCCACGTGGTCCGAATTCTTAGGGCGGGAAATGTGGAAACCACACGCGCCCTGGCTGCTGCTGCTGCTATATATATACGAGCCTTCTTCCACAGAAGAAGACTGATCGAAGTGGAGAAAGAAAAAGCAGAAGTTCAGAGACTTCGATCCAGCAGAAGAGAAGAAGAAGAGAGAAGAGAGAGAGTGAGACCGGCAGAAGAAAAAGAGAAGGAGAGAGAGCTCATGAGAGATCGAGAAAGAAAAAGTGAGAAGAGAGCGTAAGAAGAAAGAAGAGAGCAGAGAAGAGAGAGAGTGTGAAAGATTTCGTAGAGAAGAAATGAGAAAAGCTTGAAGATCTGTCCTCTGGCATTTGGATCAAGTCCAAGCCAGATCTGCTCCTTTGAGAGCTACATTCTTGTTCTTCATTTACAGCCTTCCGATCGCTGTGTATTTTCCATTTCTTATTTTTCCTTTTTCATTTGGTTATCCTTGTTCTTCCGATTCTCTGGATAGAGGTCGGGTTCCTCCTGTGGACTCAGGAGAAGGGAGACTTGTCTCCGGTTCTGGGCTTGTGGGTTGCAAGTCCAGGGGTCCCTCCTGGTCTGGAGGAAGAGAGGTCTTCGACCTCTAGTTTCCAAGTGGCTGGGAGTCACTTGGGGTGTCCCTCCGGTTGGAGGAAGAGGGGAGGTTGTTCCCCTGGTCAAGCTGTTTGGCAGCACCTGTTGCAGACTGAGTCTGCATTCTAGCTTGTGCTAGTGGAAGCCTCACTCCGGTTGGGAGTGAGGGGTGGATGTAGGTCTGGAGGACCAAACCACCTAAAAAATTAGCTATGCAGTGGTTTGATTTCTCTATATGTTTTTGCTGCCGCTAGATGATTGCATAGGGGCGCTCTAAGTATTTGGTTTCTGGTTGAGCAGAAGAGTTGATCAGTTTTCTTATAGTGCTTGTAATCTGTCAAGAGAGCGAAATTCTAGTTGAGCTATATTTTGTCTAAATCGTCTTGTTAGCATTCTGATCTTAATTTGGGCGAAGGTTTTTAAGGGGCATATTCATTCACCCCCCCTCTGAATACTGCACCGAACCCAACAACGACCTCTAGTGTCGACCCACCTAGGAGAGGTGGCGGGGTAGTCCCGGTTTATGGTTTTTAAGTTAGTTTTCGTGGGCCCCCGCTTTACAGTAGCATCCTACTGGGGGGGGGGAAACTAGCTAGAGGCCTGGCTCGAGGCGACGAGCCGGTGTGTGCACACGTGGTCAGAGACTTGGACTGACACTGATGAGTGTTACTCTGACTAGTTACTTATTTCTAGTACTGTTACGTGTCTCACTTGTCGTGATCCAGACTTGTGTAGATACTTGAGACGTAGTGTAAGCCGTCAGTGGGCGCATCTGGTTTCTCTTTCTGGTGGTCCTTCTTTCTCCTGTCACTTGGAAATGTTGAGTTTATTCTATTGGTAGATTTCGAGTACTCATGTTTAAATTTAATTGGCATTATAGTTAGTTGTTATTGAACTGTCTAGATAGTTTCACAGCTTTACTAAACTGTGTTTAATTCTGCCATTGCATGTCTTATTTGCTTTCCTGCATTTAGTTTGGAGGTAGGGATAAGCGTGACCCCTACTGAGTCTGGCCGAGACTCACCCTTACTTTTTCAGGTGAGCAGCAGCAGTCGTCTTCTGTAACTTCCCGTGCTTTTGACGGTCGTCCTTAGCAGCCAACAGTGGTCGCTCAGTAGTTTGTTAGTAGTCTTTTGACTTTTCTTGTATCTTTTGACCGGGGTATGCCCCGAGTAGTTGTATATTTTGACTCTTGTACAGTGTTGGACCTATATAAATTGTGAATCTGGACTATTATATATATTATCACTCTAATGTTTAAATTGCTTCCGTTTATAGTTTAAATTGTTGCTATAATTAACATTGCGTGCATGTAATTCCAATTCGGTATGCATCCCCTCGACAAAACCCTCCAACCCTTACGGGGCTTCATCAGCCTCTTGGGTGGCTTCCCCGAGTTCTTGGTATCGGTTTACCAGTATCCGGATCTCCGGGTCGTTACACAGTCGATCCAACCACTGTAAACAGGCTGATGGTGGAGAAGATGGTTGAATTAAAGCTCTCCGAGCGAAATGAAGGTGACTATGTCACGTTTGATGCTTATCGAGTACCCTACCCGCCGCATCATGCAACTAAGCGGCTCCCCTCGGGGATCAGCAAGCCGCCCAAGTTTGACAAGTTCAACGGGAAGGGGTCCCCGAAAGAGCATATCGCATACTACATGACCGTCATGGGCGACCTAGCCACAGACGAGTCATATCTGCTGAAATTTTTCGGGTTCTCATTAACCGGGCTCGCATTTGAATGGTACTCCAGCCTTCCGACCGGGTCAATTAGTGACTAGCCGGACATGCAGAAGAAATTCAGAGAAAGATTTCATGTCACCGAGAGGGAGGTCACAGTGGTTGAACTTTACTCAACAAGGCAAAGGGCGGATAAAACGGCCCTTGAATATATTAAGAGGTGGAGGAACCTCGGAATGAGATGCAAGCGGCCCCCACATCAGGAGGATGATGTATAGATTTACAAGCAGAACCTCGGGAGAGAGGCACTGGAAAAGATGAACGGCATGGAGATCCAATCGTTTAACAGTTTAAACAATGTGGTGGCCGAAATTGAAGCATTTCTGGCAAGGCCTACCCCTACACCAGCCTCTGCGACCATGAAGGCAAAGTCAACAGATCAGCGCCCAACGCCTAAGGAAGCAAACACCCTTGACATCAAGGCATTCGAACAACAAAGAGATAAGGGCAAGAAGGCAGTTGCACCCCAGCCTTACAGAACAGAAGAAAAGAAGGAGGGTCCCTCACTCAGGGATAAAATGAAAAAGGCCTACTCTTTCCCAAAGGAGAAGACCAAGGTTCTCTTTGACTGGGTCACCCAGTACGACAAGGTCACCATGCCTGAGCCCAGAAGGTCGGAGGACCTGAAAAGAAGAGACAGTCCAAGTTTCTGCCCTTACCATCAGATGTTGGGCATCCAATTGAAGACTGCTATATATTCAAAGATGTCATTGAAGGCATGATAAGAAAATAAGAAATAGAACTGGGGGAGTACAAAGTTGACCCTCCGCAACCCCATGAAGTGCCTCCAAGGAGGGCTACAGCCAACATGATCTCCCTGTATCAGGCATTGCCCGAAGAAGCGACGGAGGCCAGCACTCAGCACACTTATGAAGCATGTTTCCTGACGCCGATAAAAGAACAACAGGGATGGCAACAGGTCCCTGTAAAGAACAAGAAGAAGGATGTACCTCGCCTAAAGGCGGGGGCACATATCCATGGCATCACGTCGCAGCCTACCCCTCCGGCGCCGACATTAACCTGGACCAGCCCGCCTGCGGTAATCAGAATACCCACCCACAACCGGAGGAGACAAACTCCGTTACCGGTGGTCAAAGAGATCAGCCCCGAAGCTTAGCGGCTTCAAGGCTACATAAACGGGCTAGATGAATATGAACAGTCCGAATTGAAGCCCTTTCTGATAAGAGACCAGGTCCCATGGCAAGAGCTGGAACAGCTCTCACTGGAGCAAAAAGAGGAGACCAACAAAGCAATAGAAAAGGATGATAGTCTGTTCTGGGGGCAGATCCCAGCCAGAGACAAGAAAAAGAAAAAAAAGAAAAGAAAGGCCTACAAGGCCAAGAAGGAGACAGTGCTCTCCTGCAACACCTTGTGTGCCCTCTTCAACCTGCCCAGTGAGGAAGATGAGGAAGAAATTGTTGAGTACGGACTGAATAGATCTAGAGGGGGGGTGAATAGATCTTTCCCCCTTTTTTCGATTTAATATCTATTGACTAAATGAGTTGCAGGTGATTGACGAATTACAGAACTAATGTTGATATCAATGAAGAAAACAAACACATAGAGAAGCACGCACACACATAAGCAAACCACAAGATAGGATTTTTAAGGTGGTTCAGTCTCTTCCCGAGACTTACATCCACCCCTTGCTTAACTCAAGCAAGGCTTCACTTATGAGAGCCTCTGATCTCAATCCAAAACACAACACACCGCTGTCACACAGCTTGTTCCTGCTGACACACAGCTTGTACCAGCTGACACACAGCTTGAATCCGCTGCCTCACAGCTTGACACTTGGTGTAAGGATGAATAGAAATGATGAGAAGGTGGGATGATGCAACAGGACTGAATATAGACTTTTGTAACAAAGTAAAGAATTCAGCCTGGGACTTAATCACATAAATAACAAGAGTAGACTCCCTGTAGAACTTCCAATCGGATGCCCTCAGCTGCTTTGCTGCTGGAGGTCGCACAGCTTCAAGCCCAGTCTTCCTTCTGCAGTAATGAGAATGCCTTTAGTCTTCTGCAGATTTCTGATTTGATGGAGAGCCACTTCGTCCTGTGATGTAGGTGTGTTTCTTAGCTTCTGTTCTATGCTCTCTCTGTGTGCTTGCCTCCGCGATCAGTTGCCTTCTACTTTTTATGCAGATACTTTTTCAAGCCTGAAGCTCTTCCCGCTCAAATTCCAGATCGAGCGTCAATCTGCTAGAAAGCGGGGAGAAGGTTAAATCCGATCACTACAATAAGTTTGACCACTTCTAAGCAATATTCTCTCCTTGATTCCCGTGCGGAATCTCATCAGTTGAACTACCCAACAACCTGCAACAACAATCTGCAGGTTTTAAGGAACCAAAACAGAATTCGGTTAGAGTTCGGTTCTGGACGCTATAACACCCGTGGTCGACCATGACACTGTCTCTGGTCGACAACGAGCAGTGTCCTGATGGCGGTTTCATTCTGGCTGACACTCGCGTCCCGTGGTCGACCACAGCCTTGTCGCTGGTCGACAAGGGGCAAATTCCAGATGGCCGTCAGTTCTGTCTGATGCTCTGTCTGTTCTGTGGTCGACCAGAAGTGGGGCTTTGGTCGACAGCCAAGGCACATGCAGAAGATGGATGACTTGAAGTGTTTCTGGCTGGGTTCGTTGGTCGACCATAACCACTTCCCTGGTCGACAAGCGGCCTTTGACACTTCTTCTGATTTGTTGATTCCACTTGGATTTCAGTGGACCTGAAATTACTTAACATATCAGAAGTAACTTGAACTATCAGATTTATATTGAGTTAATCAAAAACATTATTTGTCATCATCAAATAGTCATGAGTCCATTACTTTGAAGGAACAATCAAACCACTTGTATTTGTTATGAAACAAGATAGAACTTGATTAATCAAACATATCCTATTGTCATCATCAAAACCAAGGGATGCACAACATTTTCCCCCTTTTTGATGATGACAACCATGAGTCATTGTGACAAACAACAGATTATAAAATTCATTTGATATTGCATTCAAGGCTATCATAGCACAGATTTCATTCAGACAATTTGTTTGATGTGCCTTTCAAAAACTATAGCACTAATTACATGAGTGACTCAAAAAGGATAAAGACACTAAGGACACGTAGACACATCTAGACACACAACTAGACACACAATGACACATAAAGTCCTATCTCCCCCTTTGTCAACAGCAAAAAGAAGATCATTTAAACAATCCCTCTGAGGAGGATGAGGAAGTCTCTGGCTTCACGTTCTCTTCCATGCGATCCAGCTTGTCAACAATGTGGGCATAAGAGAGCCTGAGCTTCTGGATCTCGGAGATAGTAGCATTGTGATACTGTTCATTCTGCTTGGTTGTGAACTCTATGCGGTTTCCCATTTCTTCTGACACTTGACCTAAGGTGCCAACTAGTCTGTTGAACCGAGAACTAGCATGGTCAGTGTGTTCCTTTTGCTTGATGAACCTGGCCTCCATCTGTTGTTCCAGCCTTTGGACTTTCTGCTCCAGGCGCCCGGTGGCAGCATTCATATTCTCTTGAAAGGAATGGAATTGGGTGGTGAGAGAGGACAACTGAGATGCTATCTGGAGAAGCACTCCGTGAGACTCAGTGTTGGAGGTGAAGGATGGTGGTGGAGCAGAAGTAGATGGAGTGGAGGTAGGTGGAACTTGGGTAGGTGGAACAGAATGAGATGGAGCTTGGGTAGGTGGAACAGAAGTGGATTGAGCATGAGTGGCAGCAGTGCCTGGATGCCAGGGCACTATAGAAAGGGAAGATGGAGGATGGGCAGTAGTGGTGGTAGTAGGGGTAGCTTGAGGCACCACAGGTGGAGGTGTGACAGTAGGGCTAACCTGTATAGGTGTATGTGGTGGAGAAGAGGGTGGCAATGGAGCCTTGGATTTGCCCTTGGATGGTAGAGTGCGCTGAATTTGGTCTCCTACCTTCTTAAACCCCAAAAATGTGGTCACGAAGTGAAAGTTGTAGACGTGCCATTTGGGAATTACAATGCGCGGAGCGTGAGGAAATGGTATTTTTGCTGCTTCCAGAATGGCAGATATGTGGGCAGCAAATGGAAGAGAATTCTGGGGATAATGTAGGATGTTTTGGAAGGTGTTTAGGATGAGCGTTATGAGGCGAATGGGTTGACAAGTGATGAGGCCATGGAGCAAAAATAGATGGAGGTGACTTACTTGATCTCTGGCGCCTCCTCTTGGTTGGATAATGGTGGTAAGAATGTGATGAAGCAATCTATGAAGAGGAGGGAAGGTGTTGGCATTCAGATACTTAGGGAGAACCTCAGGAGCTGGCTGGCCAGTGACGACGGTGTATGCAGCTCGGAAGTCAAAATCCTCAGGATTGAAGACGGCGCCATGTCTGGGAATCTTCAACGCTTTGTGGAGCAGTTTGACGTCGAGGCGGACGACAATGCCTTGAACTACGGTGTAGACCTGACCATCCACTATTTGCAAGTTGTGGTAGAATTCTTGCACAAGCTGAGGCGAATACTGAGTATGTGCCGAGACAAACGCTGTCCACTCTTGGGCTTCAAAAATTGGCAGTAGTTCTGGGAACATCTCCATCAGCTTCTCATCAGAGAAATCAACAATCCTTGGTGGCAGAACGGTCCGTGGCTTGATAACTCCTAAAACTGGATGGACGATGGGTTCTTCTGAAGCTGGTACCTTCCTGCCTGAGTCATCCGCCTCGGCCGTGGTCGACTTTTGAGGGGCCGATGGCGGACCCTGCGCGGCCCTCGGCTTGGAACGCTTGGACGGCTTCGAGGATTCGGCAGGGGCCTTCTCTCTTGTTCTCTTGGTAGACCGCGGAGCGTGCTTTGGAGACATGGTGGAGGGATGCGAGAGAGAGGCGAGAGAGAACTGGAGAGGAAGAATTCGAAAGAGGTACAAGTCGGCGGATGAGAGAAAATTAGGGACCCAGCCGTGGCAATTTATAGGGTAGGGCAGTAGGGCTGGGTCTTAAAAAACTAGGATAGTGAACCATCACGATGCAGAAAATGAGCGGTCAGGATTTAATCAGCATAACTCAAATTTTTGGAAGATGTTAAAGTGTACTCCCTTTCTTTAATAGAACACTTATGGAACCTTTCCACCCTTATACAAAGACCACCTTGTGACCAAATAGAGTGGGTATTGTGGTTCAATGAATTTGAAAGTATTGCACCAATAAATTGACTCCCCATATCCAATTTCTTTCACATGGCTCCTTGAACTTATAATATATTTCAAGAGATAATTTGACTAACTATGCTAGCTGAACAGTGTTTTGTACTTTTATTTGCATGCTATGCTTTAGGTCAACCATTTTCTCTGCCTTTGTGATAACTTTTTGAATCATTTGAGAGCTGTGGTCAGGTTTATCACATGCTTTTCTACACGAGGAGACACGCTTTTTACACGTCAGAAACCCCGGCTACTTAGCATGCCTAACCATTCCACTAATAACTGGGACACACCTTTTATCCGTGAGGATATACGTTTATCAGACGCCAATATCCCCAGTTACTCAGTATGCCCAATCAATATTTTTGAAAGCAGCAGAGTTAGATTGAATCTTCATGACACACTTGTCTCCCATCTATTGTTCAGCCAATTTTTTTGCTTTAAGATGGAGAACAGTAGTTTCTCAGAACTCAATCCATTGCTCTACCAAGAAGGCAGAATTATGGCGTATTCCATGTACATACATGTTATAATTGAGTTTATTTTTACTGTCCAACACAGACACAGGTAGAGAAACAGTCTCATTACTAAAAATCATAAGTCCTCAAAATCTTGTGACAGAGTCATAGTTATGGTTTGAATTTATTGCAGTAGTACAGTTCAAATTCTCATTACTACACTCAACCTCTACTCTTAATGATTACCTTGGTGATTTTATTGAAAGATATGGTTAGGTTTTTCAATGTTTTATCAAGGAATGAGTTTACACTTTTTCTCCCCCTCAATTTGTGAGTCCTTGCTGAAGATAAAAAAATGTTGGCCATGAAGAGATATAGAGACACAAGGGATGGGAAGTATGGATAAGGATGAATGAGTGAAGAATCTGAGCACAAAAGTTCACTTAGTTCAGAGGATTTCCTAGCAGAGCCAGCAGCCTTTTTAGATCCATTTTCCCTTGTTCAGATCCTCTGTCGACCATAGAGTTGCCTTTGGTCGACCTCTGTGCTGTCACAGAAGCTGCCTGATGAGTAGTCACCTGTGGTCTGCTTTCTGACAATTCTGTTGTCGACCATGGGACCGCCTGTGGTCGACAGCTGCGAAGTCACAGAACCAACTATTTCCTGTCCTGATGCCTTGGTCGACCAGCGCCTTGTATGTGGTCGACCACAGGAGATAATCCGTAGTAGAACCAGGATTCTGCAGAACTTGCTGAAGTAGCAACCGACACTAGACCTCCAAACTCAAAACTTGACCAGTACTAGAGACCTAGTTGACATAACTTAGTACAGAAATTATAGAATCTATACAGTGAACACATGAATATGATTATTTCAAGAATTTTCAGGAGAAATTCTACAAATTCCTAACTCCCTTCTTAGAGTTGAAAATCTGTCATTGTTAAGGGGTTTTGTGAAAATGTCTGCCAGTTGTTTTTCAGTTTCTACAAAATGAAGCATGAAATTTCCTTTGGAGACCTCATCTCTTAGACAGTGATGACGGATCTCAATGTGTTTTGTCCTAGAGTGTTGAATGGGGTTTTTAGACAAATTAATAGCACTAGTGTTGTCACAGAAAATAGGTGCACATCTAAGATCTACATTGTAGTCTTGGAGTTGATGTTTTATCCACATAACCTGTGTACCACAGCTCCCTACTGCGACATACTCAGCCTCAGCAGTGGAGAGTGCCACAGAATGCTGCTTTTTAGAAGCCCATGATATTAAACATCCACCTAATATTTGACAATAACCACTAGTACTCTTCCTATCAATTTTGCAACCAGCATAATCAGCATCTGAATATGAAATCAAATCTAGTTTGCAGTATGTAGGATACCATAAACCCAATTCTTGGGTGCCGGCAAGGTATCGAAGGATACGCTTGACAGCCCCTAAATGTGATTCTCTAGGGCTAGACTGATATCTAGCACACATGCATACACTAAACTGAATATCTGGCCTTGAAGCAGTTAAATATAGCAGGGACCCGATCATACCTCTGTATTTCTTGGCATCTACCATGTTACCTTTTACATCAGCTTCCAATGTTGCATTTGTACCCATGGGTGACTCGATTGGTTTGCAGCTTTCCATGCCAAACTTCTTCAAAATCTCCTTTATGTACTTGGATTGATTTATGAAGTATCCTTCTCTACATTGTACGATCTGCAATCCAAGAAAAAACTGTAAATCACCCATTAAACTCATTTCAAACTCATTGGTCATTAAGTTTGCAAATTCAGTACATAAAGAAGCTTCGGTAGACCCAAACACAATATCATCCACATAGATTTGTACAACTAGTATATGCTTACCTTGGGTCTTGGAAAACAATGTTTGATCAATTTTACCTCTTATGTATCCCTTCTTGGTGAGGAAGGAGCTCAACCTTTCATACCAGGCCCGAGGAGCCTGCTTTAATCCATACAAAGCTTTATGCAATTTGAAAACATGATTAGCAAGTTCATCATTTTCAAATCCAGGGGGTTGTTCCACATAGACTTCTTCTTTTATTATTCCATTTAGAAATGCACTTTTTACATCCATTAGTTGTAGTTTGATTCCAAGAGATGCTGCAAAGGCTAACAATATCCTGATGGCTTCTAATCTAGCAACTGGAGCATATGATTCTTCAAAATCAACCCCAAATTCCTGGTTGTACCCTTTAGCCACCAGCCGAGCCTTGTTTCTCATTACAACCCCTTCTTCACTTAGCTTGTTTTTATAGACCCACTTGGTTTCAATAACGGGGTGAGATGAAGGTCTAGGGACAAGACTCCACACCTGATTTCTTTCAAATTGATTTAGTTCTTCATGCATAGCATTTATCCATGAGTCATCTTTTAATGCTTCCTCTACTGATTTGGGCTATATTTGGGACACAAGTGCAAGCTGATCTAGTTCATTGATTTCTTTTAACTGAGATCTAGTCTTCCTAGGATCATGAATTCCACCAATGATGTTTTCTATGGGATGATCTCTAAGAAGTCTTAAGTTCTCAAGATTGTTACCTGAGATGCCTTCTCCTTCGGGTGGAGCATTAGTAATACCTTGATCTGTTTCCTGAGATTGTTCTTCTTCATTTGGTTCTTCGTTGTCTTCTAGAAATTCCCTATCTTCTTCTTCCTTGCTGACCTGCTCATTTTTGCCAAGATCATTAATTTCATCAAATGTAATATGAGGGGATTCTTCAACAATTTGATCTTTGGTGTTAAAAACTCTATAGGCTCTTGATCGGTCGGAATAGCCCAAGAATATTCCTGGATCACTCTTCGGTTCAAATTTGTCCAAGGCCCTTTTATCATTGTTATGAATAAAGCATTTTGACCCGAAAATTCTAAAATGAGCTAGGGATGGTTTCTTACCTTTGAACATTTCATATGGTGTATTTTCACTAGCCGGTCTTACCATTGCTCGGTTTACAATGTAGCATGCTGTGTTGACTGCCTCTGCCCAAAATCTCCTTGGAAGTTTAGCTTCAACCAGCATGGTTCTAGCCATCTCGACAAGAGTGCGGTTCCTTCTCTCCACAACTCCATTTTGTTCTGGAGTCCTTGGTGAGGAAAATCTGTGGGTTATGCCCTTGTTTCTGCAGAATAAGTCAAAGTCAGAATTTTCAAACTCCCCCCCATGGTCAGATATGATTGTACACACTTTGGACTTGCCATCCTGCTTCATTCTTTTGTAGAATTCCTGAAACTCAGAAAAAGCATCACTTTTATGAGATAGAAATATTACCCATGTGAATCTAGAGAAATCATCAACTAGTACATAACCGTATCTCTTACCACTAAGACTAGCAGTTCTTGTTGGGCCAAAAAGGTCCATGTGCACAAGTTCTAGTGGTCTAGAAGATTGACTTTCAGTTCTACCTTTGAATGATTTTCTTGTTTGCTTACCTTGGGTACATGATTCACATACTTTGACATTTTGAGCAAACGAAATTTCAGGCATACCAAGAACCATTTTATTCTTCACAAGTTTATGCAACACCCTATAGCTAACATGCCCTAGCCTTCGGTGCCACAGCCAGGTCAGGTCCTCTTTCTTGGCGGTTAGGCACAAGTTGGAGTGGGCTGGATCATCCAAGTCTATTATGTAGACATTGTTTACTCTCTGGCCCATAAACTTGACTGTATCTGAATTTGGTTCAATAATCTTGCAGATCTTGGAGTCAAATATTACTTTATGGCCTTTGTCGCAAAGCTGACTGATGCTCAGCAAGTTATATTCCAGTCCATCTACCAGCAGTACGTTTTCAATACTGTTTGAGGAGTTCTTACCTATTTTACCTGTCCCGATGATCTTACCTTTGTTATTTCCTCCAAAGGTCACATAACCTCCATCTTTTGAGCTTAGTTGGGAGAACTTGGTCTTGTCTCCCGTCATGTGTCTTGAGCAACCACTATCTAAGTACCACTTATTGTGCATGGCTGCCAGACATTCCTGCATCATGAATTACACAGAAATTTTTGGACCCCAATGGTACCCGGGTCCAAGATAACTTGTAAAATTGTGAAATTGCTGTAACAATCCTTTGGGAACCCAGATTTTCTTAGAGCAGTTTAATTTTTCGTCTCTGAACTTGTTCAGATTGGGTGGCTTTTGTTCTAATGTTTCTTTAATCTGAATCCACCTTTTTGATTTCCAATTTTCATTTTGTTTCACCTGAGAAAATCTGTGGTTTCTGTTTGCGTGTCTGGTCATGGTCGACATCTGGTGTGTCTGTGGTCAACCATTGCTTTTCCAGAAGCCAGCGCTTGTTCTGGCAGTTCCTCTGGTCGACATCTGGTATGTCTGTGGTCGACCACTGCTTCTCCAGACGCCAGCGCCTGTTCTGGCAGATCCTCTGGTCGACATAGGAGGGGTCGGTTGTCGACCAGCCTGTCTCCAGACACCTTGTTTTCCAGATTTATGTCCTTTAACTTGATTTAGTACTTGGTTTGTTTGGTTATTTCTGTGAATTTGAGTTTCTTGTCTATTATTTTTAAGCTTATGTTGATTGACTGTTTTCTCTTTAATGTTTCTCTCTTCCTTGGTGACATTATTCCTTTTGGAGGAGCATTCAGCTACATCCTCTTGTTTGTCTTGGTATAGATTGATTAGGGGCCCTTTTCCTTTTGAGTCAGCAATCCCAGTTACGGTTTTTATTTGGAATTCCTTTTTAGCCGTAGGATTGTATCCTAACCCTTCTTTTTGAAAGTTTACTTTTATTCCCAAGATAGCATTTAAGTTTTCTTGACCTTTAGTCATTTTTTCCAAGGTTTCCTGTTTGTTTTTCAGTTCACTCTGGATTCTTTCTATTTCTTCCAGAAGTTGACAGTTTTCCTCCTTGAGTGAGTTGTTTCTTTCTTGAGTTACCTTAGTTTGCTGTTCACTTTCTTGAGTCTTTAATTTTACCTCATCAATTGTGTTTTTCAGTGACTCATTTTCTTCTAACAGCCATTTGACATTTTCTTCATCTGTCTCGTATTGTTTCAGCTTATTTTTCAAGGTGGTGATTTCTAATTCTAGTTCAGTTCTGTTGGCAAATGGGTTGCTGTCATTATTGACCTGATTAAGCTTTTTCTTCAAACTCTTATTTTCCTTTCTAATTCTTTCATATGCATCAAGTAAGTCTGAGTAGACTTCTTCCCAATCTGAGCTAGAAAAATCTTGAAACGGAGGGATTACCTCAAGATCATCGCTATCTCCTTTGGCCATCAAACAGATGTTTCCTTATTCTTCCTCGGAAGTTGTTTCCTCCTTACTGCTTTCCTCCTCCTCGCTCCATGTGCTTATCATTGCTTTTAGTTGCTTGCCTTTCCACTTGAAGCTTGATTTCTTAGGAGTCTCTGGACATTCAGCCTTTATGTGTCCTAGTTTCCTGCAGTTGTAGCAGACAAGTTTGTTAGATGAAGTTTTATTTTTATCAAACTTAAACTGAGATGACTTTCTTACCATGCCCTTAGGATTCCTGAATCCCTTACCTTCCTTCCGCAGAAACCTTTTGAATTTTCTTGTTAACATGGCTAGCTCACCAGTTTCCTCACCTGTGCTAGATGAGTTATCAGTGTCAGATAGTTCAGAGGTGCCTATTTTAGTTTTTAGGGCGAGCTGGTTCTTTTTCTTGCCCTCATCTTCTTTTCTTTTCAGATTGACCTCATAGGCCATTAGGGATCCCACTAGTTCATCCACAGTCATAGTGGTGAGGTTCTTTGAGTCCTCAATTACTGTGGCCTTGGTATGCCACATAGGAGTGAGGGATCTTAGGATCTTCCTCACTAATTCCTGTTCCTTGTAGGTTTTCCCTAGACTCTTTAAACTATTCGTTAATTGCACTAGTCTAGCATACATTTCAGAAATATTTTCGTCAGTTTTCATTCTAAACATTTCATATTCTGAAACTAGCATATTTGCTTTTGACTCCCTTACCTCTGAAGTACCTTCATAGATTACTACTAGTCGATCCCACATTTCCTTGGCCGTTGCACATTGTGAAACTCGTGAGAACTCCGTGGGGTGTAGTGCGCATTGCATTACGTTCATGGCTCCCCAGTTGATGGTTGATTTTCTGACCTGTTCTCTGGTCCAGGTATCCTCATCTCCGGGCAGCTCGTAGGGTCCTCGGCTTACTACTCTCCACATCTCATGATCTTGTGCTCTCAAGAACACCTGCATACGATTTTTCCAGTATGAGAAATCATTTCCATCGAAATATGGTGGTCTAGTTACTGAGTGTCCCTCAGCCATTAGACTTCTAGAGTTCAGTCCGGCAGGCCTCTCCTGGTTGTTAGACCACATTTTTGGAGAGTCTGGCTCTGATACCACGTGTTGAGTACGGACTGAATAGATCTAGAGGGGGGGTGAATAGATCTTTCCCCCTTTTTTCGATTTAATATCTATTGACTAAATGAGTTGCAGGTGATTGACGAATTACAGAACTAATGTTGATATCAATGAAGAAAACAAACACATAGAGAAGCACGCACACACATAAGCAAACCACAAGATAGGATTTTTAAGGTGGTTCAGTCTCTTCCCGAGACTTACATCCACCCCTTGCTTAACTCAAGCAAGGCTTCACTTATGAGAGCCTCTGATCTCAATCCAAAACATAAGACACCGCTGTCACACAGCTTGTTCCTGCTGACACACAGCTTGTACCAGCTGACACACAGCTTGAATCCGCTGCCTCACAGCTTGACACTTGGTGTAAGGATGAATAGAAATGATGAGAAGGTGGGATGATGCAACAGGACTGAATATAGACTTTTGTAACAAAGTAAAGAATTCAGCCTGGGACTTAATCACATAAATAACAAGAGTAGACTCCCTGTAGAACTTCCAATCGGATGCCCTCAGCTGCTTTGCTGCTGGAGGTCGCACAGCTTCAAGCCCAGTCTTCCTTCTGCAGCAATGAGAATGCCTTTAGTCTTCTGCATATTTCTGATTTGATGGAGAGCCACTTCGTCCTGTGATGTAGGTGTGTTTCTTAGCTTCTGTTCTATGCTCTCTCTGTGTGCTTGCCTCCGCGATCAGTTGCCTTCTACTTTTTATGCAGATACTTTTTTAAGCCTGAAGCTCTTCCCGCTCAAATTCCAGATCGAGCGTCAATCTGCTAGAAAGCGGGGAGAAGGTTAAATCCGATCACTACAATAAGTTTGACCGCTTCTAAGCAATATTCTCTCCTTGATTCCCGTGCGGAATCTCATCAGTTGAACTACCCAACAACCTGCAACAACAATCTGCAGGTTTTAAGGAACCAAAACAGAATTCGATTAGAGTTCGGTTCTGGACGCTATAACACCCGTGGTCGACCATGACACTATCTCTGGTCGACAACGAGCAGTGTCCTGATGGCGGTTTCATTCTGGCTGACACTCGCGTCCCGTGGTCGACCACAGCCTTGTCGCTGGTCGACAAGGGGCAAATTCCAGATGGCCGTCAGTTCTGTCTGATGCTCTGTCTGTTCTGTGGTCGACCAAAAGTGGGGCTTTGGTCGACAGCCAAGGCACATGCAGAAGACGGATGACTTGAAGTGTTTCTGGCTGGGTTCGTTGGTCGACCATAACCACTTCCCTGGTCGACAAGCGGCCTTTGACACTTCTTCTGATTTGTTGATTCCACTTGGATTTCAGTGGACCTGAAATTACTTAACATATCAGAAGTAACTTGAACTATCAGATTTATATTGAGTTAATCAAAAACATTGTTTGTCATCATCAAATAGTCATGAGTCCATTACTTTGAAGGAACAATCAAACCACTTGTATTTGTTATGAAACAAGATAGAACTTGATTAATCAAACATATCCTATTGTCATCATCAAAACCAAGGGATGCACAACAGAAATATGCTTTACACCCACAGTTGAGGCGGGCCAGGCTGAAGCCGTAATCGCTACTCAGGCAACCCAGTTAGGCCGAAAATGGGGGGGCCAGCCGCCCGCCAACCACAATATTATCTTTAGGGGGAGCAACCCTACAAGATACCCCCTCCAGAGGTTAGGGGAATTCAAATCCCTCCTCCGCTAGGGTTATACAACCAAGACAAGGACCATGCTGGTGTCCCCGCTTTCACTGAATTTCTGAAGATGGCTAAGGGTACACAACCTTGCAGGACATCCTTCCTAGAGGCTGAGGGAACCTAGACCTCTTCCCCGCCTGGGCTACATAACCAAGCTAGAGGCAAGGGTGGTATATCTTCCTTCACCGAATTTTTGAAAATGGCCAGGGGCAAGCAGCCCTACCAAGAGACCCGCTCTGCAACTGGGGGCACCTCTCCACAGCCTTATCAACCTTCTAATCTGCCGAATGAAGATAGAGCCAGCCCGACAGCAGGCATCAAGGAGTAGCAGGAGGATATTATGCAATGACATGGTTTAGACCCAGAATCCAATGAGGCGGGCCCATCAGATATTGCAGCACGGGACTCTTCCAAGCCAAGGTGGGCCGAAGAAATGAAGCTATCCAATGTTCAGGTCGGAAGCCGGGTAGTGGAGTTGTTGAAAAAGCTCCCGGCAAGGTTCACTGTTTGGGAGATCCTCTCTCTGAGTGAGGAAACCCAGCATGCGATTATTACTGCTCTCCAAACGCCTGCTCAATATGAAAGCTATTTGGCTGAAACGCTACCAGGGGCGAATGTAGCCTTCACTGAAGAAGATATGATGCTGCCTACCACCAGCCATAACAGACCCTTATATATGAGGGGACAACTAAATAGCCAACAACTGAACAGAATTCTAAGAGACCCGGGTGCAACTGTTAACATACTTCCCTACAGGGTATACCATAAGTACTACTTCAATGTCCACCTTGATAAAGTCAGAGATATGCGTATCGCCAGCTTCAACCAGAAATGTGAGGTCCCACTTGGGGTGGCGGAGTTCACCCTCACCATGGCAGACCTCACTACAAAGGTTCGATTCCATGTTATCAACTCCAACACCTCATACAAGGCGTTTCTTGGCCGCCCTTGGCTGCATGAAAACTTAGTAGTGCCATCTACTTTGCACCAATGCATTAAGTTTAATCATGATGGAAATGAGGAGAGAATATTTGCTGACCTCCACCCATTTGAGGTATTTGAGTGCCAGCTACTAGATGCCCCTTTATATGTGGATCAACCACGGAAAACTTCCAAGACAAAGGCTCCCGCCAAGTCAATAAAAGGAATCTCTGGTGATGACTGGTTCCCATCACCACCGCCAGGATACGTGAGTCCCAGGGCAGTGTCACACATTGCTATCATAGGGGACATGGGCAGAATTGCACCTCCTGCCATTTTCTCCGAAGGAAATGAGGCCAATGTTGATAAGCATTACGGCCACATCAAAGTCCCTAAGGGTCTCATCAAGCCAATAGTCGGCCTCGACCATCTCACTGTTGAACCTCTCAAGACATTTGAGGTGGTACAAGCCGAAGGCCCCAGCAGCTTATTCTATACAGCTGAATAGCACCCTACACAGGAGGATACCGATTGCCATCTCCCTGAAGACATTGAGAACCCGTTAGTCCCCATTCAAGGGCTAACATTCACGATGGATCGAGTGGCTAAGATGTTCCAGAAGCAGCACATTCCCGCTATCCAGCGTAGCAAAGAGAAAGAAGCATTCAAAAGGCTTTGGTATCCTACCAGCCTGGATGAAGAATTAAGGCGTGTCTCCCAACACTCGGGGTTGGGCTTCACCCTTGAAGAATACTATTACAATGGGCGCTATGAGGTGGATACCATTTCCGCTTTCTTCCCAACAAAGGATAGTCCACCGGGGGCAACTTATGATGAATACCCGATGGAGACTGAACATCCCGGGTCAGCTCAATTGAGAGACCCAGAATCAGAAGCCATAGCTCCCTACAGGTGTTGGGAGAAGGTTTACCCTGAAGAGACGGCTTTTCAAGTCAGATTTGACACGGCCAGTAGCAGCGAAGTTGAAGACACTGAAGAAGCGGGACCTTCCTTCTCCTGTAACCCACCTTTGACGACAACATTAGCACCCCTTGGGCCGATCAAGGAAGTTGTTGTTGATACCGATCGGGAAATACCCGCCGGAAAAGAACAAGCCACCTCTACTGAGGGTACGATGATTCAAAGCAATATAAGGACGGAATCATCCTTACCCATTGTAAGGCCGGAACACCATCCCTCCGAGCCAACAATGAATAAATGTTAGCCTCTCCACATTGCTAACTCACCAGCTGAAGCTGGAACTGTAGAAGGCCCGCTAGCAGAACGATTCACACAGTCACTACCGGCCGAACTGGAAGCTCCCAAAAGAGTCCAGGGGCAACATAATGAAGAGATTGAAGTTTTTGAACTTGAGGATTATGTTCCAGACTTCATCGACCTCCAGCCGACTCCCCCGAAAATAGAAGACGGAGGCCAAGCCACGATCGACGAGCTAATAGAAGTCAATTTGGGAAGTGAGGATGACCCCAGGCCAACCTTCCTCAGTGTTCAACTATCTTCTGAAGAGCAGAAGCTGTACATCCAGTTGCTACAAGAATATCGGGATTACTTCACCTGGAGTTGCAAAGAAATGCCAGGGCTTAGCCCCGCAGTTTCACAGCATGAGCTGGCCATAAATCCCGAAGCAGAGCCAGTAAAGCAGCCGCCACGACGCATGAGACTCGAGCTCATCACTCAAATATGTAATGAAGTAGACAAATTGATGTGGGTTTTGTCGAAGAGAATCAATATACCACGTGGTTGGCCAATATTGTGCCCTTGAAAAAGAAGAATGGGCAGATCCGGATATGTGTAGACTTTTGAGATATGAATAAGGCATGTCCTAAGGATGACTTTTCGGTGCCAATAACGGAGGTTATGATTGATGCTACAACAGGTCACGAAGCTCTGTCATTCATGGACGGGTCGTCTGGTTATAATCAAATATGGATCGCAGAGCATGACCGGGTCCACACTACCTTCCGAACCCCCAAGGGCATCTACCACTACAAAAGAATGTCATTCGGTCTAAAGAATGCTGGTGCAACTTACCAGCGAGCAATGACCAGAATTTTTGATGAGCTGCTCTACCACAAGGTCGAGTGCTACATAGACGACCTGGTAGTCAAGACTAGGAGAAAAGAAGACCATCTACAGGACCTCTGAGTCATATTTCAGAGGCTCAGGTAGTATGAATTAAAAATGAACCCCATGAAGTGTGCCTTCGGAGTATCAAGCGGTAAATTCTTGGGCTTTATCGTCAGATATCGGAGGATTGAAATAGACCCCGCAAAGATCAAGGCTGTAACGACCTAAGATCCGGATACCGAGAAGAACTCGATACCATTCGAATCCTAGCCTGTCACCCGCGAGCCGGGAGGGCTCGGAAGGGCTAAAATGGAGTGTGGATGTACAAAGAAATAGGAAATAAAGCAGGATAATTAAACAATTAATAGAAATAAATAACCAACTATAACAGAGTCCAGTCCAACAAAAGTATAACTCAAGGCAGAGAACGTACCCAACACCGAGTGAACACTCGGCCCGACGAGCTGGTAACTAAGAACCTCCGCACAGCATCCTCGCTCCTTAAGGAAGAACCGTCGCACCTGAAAAGCAGGGGTGAGCCTCCTGTCACTGGCTCAGTAGGGGTCCCGCAGAACCCCAACCGACAACAACGGCGGTAGCGGAAAGGAAAGTAGCTACAACTATAGCAGGAACAGTGAATCGGTGGCCGGTCAAAACTCAGCACTACAGCTACTCCTACTGTACTGGGAAAACGTGACCCGATCTCACAGTCGGGGGAGTACCGAACTAACAGGAGAACCTCTGGCTACGCCGCCAGAAGAAACGATCATGACCTCACAGTCATGGACCTAACACCATCTAGGGAGAACCCTCGGTGATGCTTACCAGAAAACCCCTAGACCTCTAACTCAGGAACACTCCCTGAAACAGTCGGAGGAACCACGTCTCGCAGACGGGAAACGAAGCCCAAATACATGAGAGTCACGCGTCACGTGACGGGAGTACCTACCTACCAGAAGCATAGCCGGAAGCGTCCCCTGACAACTTACACCGCGCCGCAGTGTCTCCCTACTCGCCCTAGGCGGAAACTGAGATACACACTCAAGTAACACTAACAAGGGTCTAGTCGGGGTCGTGCTCGTCAGCACGTGTCCGAAGTCTCTGACCACGTGTGCACCCAGTGACTGACTGCGCTACGTCAGGTCCTCTAGCTGGTTCTTCCTCCTGACCCGGACTCGGGCCACCATAGTAGGAGGCCCACGGTAACCAACCTAAAACTGTCTCTCTCGGGTAGCCTCGCCACCACTCCCTAGTGAGACCACACGCGTGTCAGAAGGCTACGACTAGTGGGGAGTCACTGATGTAACCACTCTCCGAGGAGAAACTCCGAGAAACACGCATGCACCCTGCGCGAGAGTCACAAAGAACCAAGTGGCGCCGAGCCACTAGACTCTGGACAGTCCTCTAGACTTACTAAATCCAACGGTCCTTGAGTCACAAGACTCGGGGTCAAGACCGTTGCACCGAATGGCTCCAGGCCGTCAATCTGCCCTAACCCTAGGGTCAGAACCTCGGCACGATGACTCATGAGGTAGTTCACATCTGCTGAGACCATTCCCTCGAAAGGGGAACTGGGAAACCCTCCAGCCCCAGGCTGGGTAATTGGACTCACAGTCCACAGGCCACACACACGGCCCACGTGAAAAATACAGAAGCATAATTCCCAAGGTAGCTCACAAGCAGCCAAGCCGATTCCCCCATCCCAGGGAAAAGCAGTGTACCTCCAGCTCCAAGCTGGGTGATTGGACTCTCAGTCTAAGGCCATACAGTTGGCCCACTCAGGAACCATCTTTTGGAGAAACCCACGACATGCGGGGAAATCTCACCGCACTCGCACCGATACACGGTGACTCGATCAAGCGTAACACGAAGCCCGGAGCACACACACAGGGTCGCCCGGACCCTCTAAATCTATGTCCATGCTAATCGAGGTAACACGGTACCTCTAGACACCCCAGAAACACGGTCACAGAACCCATGGGATGTCCGGGACACTCCCGAGGCTGATGGTCGACCATTGGGTCACAACCGGGTTGACCGGAGACCAACACAGCACTAAACGGCACGGCAAGCATGAAATCCAAGAGGTGGCCTCCCCTGGGCCATCTAAGGCAAAGGCGGTCAAGCCCTAGACCGCCAGGGGAAGAAAAGCGGTCCCACATGGGCCGTAACCCCCAGAACTCAACGGTCTCCTGCTAGACCATTCAAAGAACATAACGGTCTACTGTTAGCCCTTCCAAGTAGAAGCGGCCTACACCGGACTGCAACACTATGGGGCCCTAAAAAGGTTAAACGGTCACCCCAGAACCGCAACAGGTAACGTGGCGGTCATCCCGTGACCGCAAAGTGACAAGACTCATTCAACGGTCAAAACGCATCCTCGGGGGTCGCCCTGACCCTCAGAGTAAAACAGTCGGCCGATAGGCCGCCGCTGGGCCTTGGTGGTCAGTCGCACAACCGCCAAGCCCTACCGACACTCAGGTCATAAAACGGCCCACCTAGGGTCGCCACTCTTAGAAACGGTTTCTGAAAGGACCATTTTTATTCCAAAAAACCGAGAACGACATGAATGGCCCAAAAATACCATTCCACGCCCCATTCACCCCCACGTGATGGGTAACTTTTCTCCATGCCCCAAGGCATCGTTTGATGCCATCAAACCACAAAACAACGCAACAAAACGCTAGATCCGGCTCACTCCCCAAAAATATGCATTTTCCCCAAAATGCTCAAATAAGCCCGCTCGGCTCACCACGGCCTACCAAAATCGCGGGAAAGGAAGTACACGAGATGGGGATCCATCTCCCTACCTCCACAGAAGATTTGATGCGTCGTGGATGCCGATCCACGAAGAAAATGCCGTGAAACCCTCGCCGGGCACCCAAACGTGCGTCCGAGATTGCCGCGCCTCCACCACCTCGATCCTCGCCCCATCCTCACGCTCCTCGCCCTCACGCCGTCCCTGCCTCACCCACCATCGCCCCCGTCGGCTGCCCAGAGAAGTGGGAGAGAGAAAGAGAAGAGAGAATGAGAGAAAGAGAGGGGTGGGGGGTTATTAATAGAAAAACCCAGAAATTCCAAAATTTTAGAAAAATACGGAAAAATTACCTCCGCGATCCTCGGAAAGAGCACAACGCACTGATAACCTCCCAGAGTCGGAGAACACAACAGTTAACCCTGCACAGTGTTCCGAAAGCTCATCAGAGAAAAAGACACGTAAATATTCGAAACACATGGGGCATTACAAAGGCAATTCAGGGGTTGCCTCCGCCAAGGAACATCTCCGAGCTTAGATCTCTTCAAGGCCGACTGGCTTATATCCGGCGGTTTATATCCAACTTTTCAGGTCGGTGCCACCCCTTTAACAAGTTGATGATGAAAGATGTTCCCTTTTACTAGGATGAAGAATGCCAGACGGCTCTGGACAAGCTGAAAGATTACCTGAAAAGTCCTCCAGTGCTTGGCGCGTTGGTGAAAGGACGTCCGATGATTCTATATATAGCAGCCACCTACTACTCTCTGGGGGCAATGCTGGCCCAGAATAATGAAGAAGGAAAAGAACAAGCCCTCTACTATCTTAGTCGAAGACTGGTTAGAACTGAAGAAAAATGTACTTTCATTGAGAAGGTCTGCTTGGCGCTGGTCTTCGCAGTCAAGAAACTCCGGCACTATATGTTGTCACATGAGATAAGGCTGATATCCAAGGCGGATCCGCTGAAGTATATCCTATCTCAACCGATGCTCAAAGGCCACTTAGGCAAATGGGCAGTAATTCTCATGGAATTTGACATCTCCTATGTACCGCAGAAAGCTGTTAAAGGCCAGGCCATCGCAGATTTCTTTGCTGCACACCCAACACCTGAAAACTACCCGCTGGATACAGAACTTCCTGAAGATGAGACCCTGGAGGTAGACCAGGTGCAACACACTCTGTGGCAGTTGTATTTTGATGGTGCATCCAAAATTGATACTCTGACAACTGGATCAGCTAGAGTCAGAGCCGGCGCAGGCATAGCCCTGAAGTATCCTGAGGGGGAGGTCATATATACCTCCTGCTCAATAAAAAAGTCCTACACGAACGACGAAGCAGAGTATGAAGCCCTAGTTATCGGGCTGCAAATTGCTCTGTCTATGGAGATTCGAATGCTTGAGGCGTTCGGGGATTCAATGCTAGTTGTAAAACAAGTGGGAGGGGAGTTCTATGTGCGAAAGCAGGAACTTCTCCCTTATCACCAACTGGTGCTGCACTTGATGGCAAAATTCTACTTCATTAAAGTGGAGCATATCCACCAAGGACAGAATGCTCAGGCAGATGCCCTCGCCAAGATGGCTAGTTCCTTGGCAATACCGCCAGACACGAGCCTGAACATAACCGTGATCAATAGACGTCAGGTTCCCAGCATAACCGAGGTCCTATCCAATGAAGAGGAAAACAAGGTGGCAACTATGGAGGAAATCCAATAGCCCGATTGGCGAGAGTACCTCCAACGCTGGTTCCAACACCAGCAACTCCCGAAAGAGAAAGAGTAGAGAATGAAATTACTCAGAATTAAAGACTCTTACGAGTTAAGGAATGGAACTTTGTTACGAATAATGGCAGACGCCCAAAATAAGATTCTACTCCATTGTCTGTCTACAGAAGAAGCATGGCAAGTGATGAAAGAAGTTCATGCCGGGTCAGTCGGGGCTCACCAGACTGGTCCAAAAATGAAGATCGAAATAAAGAAATTGGGCTACTATTAGCCCACTATATTTGATGACTGTTGCAAGTTTGCCAAGTCATGTCAGAAATGCCAAGAGCACGCCACCATGCCTAGGAGGCCTCTAGTGCCGTTACACCCCACTATCCCAAGTTGACTGTTTGCCCAATGGGGCACGGATGTAGTGGGACCTTTACCATCGTCCTCATCAGGGTAAAAGTATATTTTAGCAGCCATAGAATACTTCTCCAGATGGGCGGAGGCCGTGGCACTAAGAGAAGTGACAGGGGAGCTGGTCGCCAGGTTATTCCGTCAGAACATAATATGCTAGTTTCGGGTCCCCAGCCGAATTATTTCCGACAACGGTAGCCATTTTAGAAATTAGAAGATCTACAGGTTAGTCGATAAGTATAAAATTGATTGGAGAACATCATCCCCCTACAATCCACAGGCCAACGGACTTGCGGAGGCATTTAACAAAACTCTCTGCACCCTGCTAGCCAAGACCATCAACTCTAGCAAGAGAGACTGGGAAGAGAAGATGTGCGAAGCACTATGGGCTTATCGTACAGTCTATAAAACTCCAACTGGTTGTTCACCATTCTCCCCGATATACGGGTCAGAGGCAGTGGTACCAATAGAGCTGGAAGTGTCGTCACTGCGAGTCGCTATACAGCACGACTTGAGGAACGGCGAACAAGCAAACATCGAGAGAAGACTAGAGGAGCTCGCTGAGCTTGAAGGAAGACGCCTCCGGGCACAATAGAACATCCAACTGTACCAAGCTCGCATGGCCCGTGCTTTTGACAAGCTGGTCAAAGGGCGAGAATTCAAGAAAGGTGACCTAGTGATGGTCAAAAGAAAAGAAGTAATGGCCTCCAACCCCAAAGGGAAGTTGGTTGAAAACTGGGTTGGACCATATGTTGTCCACCGAGTCTATGAGGGTGGTGACTACGTTCTCATAGACCACAAGGGGATAGTGCAATTCTCCTCGCTCAAGGGGAAACACATGAAGCTGTATCATTCAGCCCTGCCGGCGTTCTAAGAATGACCGAAATCTATCTTGGTCTAGTGGCACTCCGCCCTGGTCGAGCTCTCCAAAATACCCACCCAGCTCAGATCAATTCTGAGGCCGTTGGCTCGCAATTGCAGAAGCCTCCCCAGTGCACACTAATCCCAGGGCTCCTTGAGAACCCCACTTAGTCTCACTAGGCTACCACTCTACGCATCATCACCATGTTGGACCTTACGTCCACATCGATGCATAAACCATTTCCTTTGCGCTGGCATTATCCCCACGCCTGCGAATACATAATTTCAGCGTAAGGCTTTATGACCTAGCCGATATATACACATCATCACCATGTTGGACCTTACGTCCGCATCGGTGCATAAACCATTTCCTTTGCGCTGGTGTTATCCCCACACCTGCGAACACACAATTTCGGCGTAAGGCTTTATGCCCTAGCCGATATATACACGTCATCACCATGTTGGACCTTACGTCGGCATCGGTGCATAAACCATTTCTATTGCATTGGCATTATCTTCTTGCCGATGAATAAACCTTTTTCCGACACAAGGCTTTATGCCCTAGCCGATCTACACACCTTATCGCCATCACGGACCCTATGTCTTTTTTTTTTGTAAAATACGAGTCACCTAGTGTTAATAGGGAGAGTGCACCCCCTTCCAGAGGAAGAGAATGGACCCACTCCACCTAAAGAACACTAAGTGCTGCTTTTATTGATATATGAAACCAAGTACAAGAAGAGGGCCAAAGCCTAACAAAAAGTGGCAACGGGCCAGCAAAAAGGTAAACACATGGCTATACATCAGAAATTTTCTTGGGAAAAACAAAGACATATGAACTAGACAAAAATTCTTCGAATGTTAGGAAGGGCTGCAGCATCCGCCAACGCATAAGCTTTAGCACGTGTAGGTAACTCATGCCGAGTGTAAAACACCTCATTCTGCCTTTGAAAAACAGCATGCTCAGCCAAGGTATCAGCAACTTGGTTGGCTTCTCTATACACATGTGAGATGGAGCATCCCAAGGAAGACAAAAGGTCTTGAATTTCAGCCCACCAATGATGAAGCACCCAAGGGGGAGGTTTCTTTCTAACAATCATATCAACAAGTAAAGATGAGTCAGAGTATATAACAGAAATGGAGATGGACAATGAATGTGCTAATCTCAATGCATCCACCATGGCCCTGCCTTCTGCTTGAATAATGTTACCATGACCATAGAAAAAGGAAAACCCCAGTATAATATCACCACAAGAGTTTCTAATACAACCCCCTCCACCAGATAATCCGGAATCAGGTTTGAGACATCCATCTATATTAATGGAGCAGTCAGTTAAAGGAGGTATCCATCGAACTAATTTGAAGACTATATGTTTAGAATTAACCCGGATATTGTAAGATTGCAAGATAGTGAGAAATGCTGAATTTGGTGGCAATCTGAACTTAATGTTCTGAACAACAATTCTGATATTGTATAAGATGTCTGTGACAGATTTGACAATCTTGGGTTTACTGCCTTCATACCTGAAAGAGCACCGAGCCTTCCAGATTTCCCACAGAGTAAGGACTAAGGTAATTAATGAAATAAAGCTTTCAGCAGTGGAGAGGTTAGCTTCCAGAAGAAACCATCTAAGCCAATTTAGGAAACCCCCAGAAGTATACCTGTAGACTGTTAATAAAGGATTCACAGCAGACCATAATGCCACAGCCACTTCCCCAGTTAGAAACAAATGATCAAAATCTTCAAGATCTCTGTTGCCCTGACAACAAGAGCAACATGAAGCAATATGAATACCCATATTTTGTAATCTACAATCAATTGGAACAGCTCTGTTAATCAATTTCCAACTGAATAAACCTGCCCTGGGAGGAATATGACTGTGTAAAGTTTTAGCCCTGCAGTTAGAAGAGTTCGGATGAACCTGCTGTTTCAACAGCCTATAAACAGACTTAACTGTGAGCACACCTGAATCAGTGAATATCCACACAGGGATATCTGCTCCCTCAGTCAATGTAAAGGATTTAATAACTGGGACAGTTTGCTGATCAGTCACATAACTCCATGCTAGGTGAGTTTCATTCAACAAAACATCCCTGACAGTGCAATTATGAAATTCAGATAAAGGAATATCAGTGGCCACTAAATGATTAGAAAACCATTTATCCTTGAAGAACAATGTGCTGTTGCCATCTTTAACAGTCATTCGGAGTCCAGACATTAAAAGATCCCTAGCTCTGATAAATTCATTCCTTCTAATACCAGCAGGAAAAAAGGTTTTACAGTCGGACAGATGCATACCTTTCAGATATCTAGATTTAACGAACCTGGCCCATAATGAATCACTGTAAGTAGCCAGCCATATTAGCTTGACATGAAAACAAGTCTGAATGTCAATCATACTGCGGACGCCAAGACCACCTTGCTCCACAGGGCAGCAAACTCTGTCCCATGAGATCCAATGTTTTTTGTGAGTGGATTCCATTCCTTGCCAGAAAAAATTAGAGAGAATCCTGTCAATCTGCCTCTGAATAGAAGTAGGAATGGAAATGGCACTAGCAGAATAAATAGACAATGAAGAGAGAACAGATTTAATCAAAGTCAATCGACCAGCTTGAGATAAGCATTTTGATTGCCAACCATCAAGCCTGCCTTGCAACTTGTCAATAAGATATTTAAAGTGAATGACTTTCTTTCTGCCCTTGAAGAGGGGAATCCCCAGATAAGTAATTGTGGATCTCTTGTGCATATAGCCAGTCTGGGATTTAATTCTGCTGACAGCGCCCGGGGGCATCTTCTAAGAGGTAATAAAACAACTTTTGGAGGTATTGATTAACTGGCCAGAAGAGCATTCATAAGATCTTAGAAAATTCAGCAAGTGTTGGACAGACTTCTTACATCCATTCACAAAAATAATAGTGTCATCAGCATATAAAATATGAGAATGCAGTGGGAGTCCACGAGGAAGATGAAAGTATTTACACTTGCTAGACTGAAAGAGCCTAGAAAGACCCCTACTCAGCACTTCTTCTGCAATAATGAATAAAGTGGGAGCCAACGGATCACCCTGCCTCACACCCCTTGAGGATTGAAAATAACCCTTTAACTGCCCATTGAAGGAAACAGAAAACCAACAGTTCATCAAGGTTTGAGCAATCAGAGAAGTGAACCTATAGGCAAAACCAAATCTTTTCATAGCAAGCAAAAGGAAGTCCCACTCTATTCTATCATATGCCTTGGCCATATCTAGCTTAATCAATAAGTTATGCCCTCTCACAGGCCTATCCAGCTCCATGAACAGCTCCCTAGCTAAAAGGAAATTGTCTGATATTAATCTGCCTTTAATAAATCCACTCTGCTCAGGAGATATAATACTAGGCAAAACAGGCTGGAGTCTGTCACTTATTATCTTAGTGATAATCTTGAAAGAGAAGTTGCACAAACTTATAGGTCTAAACTCAGCATAGCAAGATGGATTTTTTACTTTAGGGATCATGCAGATAATAGTAGAGGAAAGGCCTTGAGGGATGCCCCAACCTTGGAAAAAACCCTGCACAGCATTGGTAACATCTTTGCTGACAATATCCCAACAGTGTGTGTAGAAATTCCCTGTAAAACCATCGGGACCAGGTGAGCTGTTGCCAGATAAAGAAAATACAGTATGCTTGATCTCTTCTCCGGAAGGAATAAGACAAAGGGAAGTGTTCAAATCTTCAGTGATCAGATGAGGGATAGCTGACATCAAGTTAAGGTCAAAATTGTGAGTCTCAGTTGATAATAATTTGTGATAGTGGGACACTGCCCCTTGAGCCAAAATTTCTTGGTCTTCTACCCAATCATCCCCAATTTTCAACCTTTGAATATAATTCCTTTGCTGTCTAATCTTGGTATAATTATGAAAGAATTGAGTATTTTTGTCACCAAGCTTCAACCATTGGACCCTAGATTTCTGAAACCAAAACATTTCTTCCCTGGCCAGTGCTTGCTTCAGCATGGCATGAGCTAAATTCATATCAGATCTGTGAGTTTCAGAAGGGTCTTGATCAAAATTGGCCTGTGCCTTTTCAAGATTTAGAGCAGCCTTTTCCTTAGCTTTGTGAATATCTCCAAAAATAACTTTATTCCAAGTCCTAAGATGACCTTTCAAAACTTTCAGTTTGTGCTGCAACAAAAGAAGTGGATTGGCGAAAATACTGTCAACTTCTTCCCACCGGGCTCTAACAAAATCCAAGAAGTCCTTATGGGAGTGCCACATGGTCTGGTAGATAAACCTACCAGGTTTAGACAGAATGTTGGTCATAGAGATCATCAGTGGAGCATGGTCAGAGGGCCCCCTCACTAGGTGTTTGACATCCATATTCAGTCCTTTATCCAACCATAAAGAGTTGTAAAAAACTCTGTCCAATCTATGACTTCCTTGATTGATTTTCATAGCTTTCAGTCAGCTACTGGCCTTATTGATGCAGGTTACTCTGGGTCTGCCTATACCTGGTCTAATAATCAGCTAGGTTCTTCTAATGTTAGAGCTATGTCCAAATTGGCGAATAAACTCCCTTTCTTGCGTTGGCATTATCTTTTTGCCGACGAATAAACCTTTCCCGACGCAAGGCTTTATGCCCTAGCCGATATCTATACATCAACGCCATTACGGACCCTACGTCGGAATCGGAAAATAAACTCATTTTCTTGCGTTGACATTATCTTCTTATCAACCAATAAACCCTTTCGGAGTAAGGCTTTGTGCCCTAGCCAATAGCTACACGTTGCTACCGCATGAACAAACCAAACAATCAGGACGAGCTCCATACGTCGGCCCGATATTTCCATTCAAAAAAAATGGGGCTTAAAATAGAGGTTCCCCGCCAGTCTTGTTCAGACACCCTGGACAAGGGTAAAAATGGCTATAACCTGGCTGTGGCGAAAATCCGAAAGGGCGCTGTTGGACGCATTAAAAATTCGGGTGGTAAAAATATCGTGGTTTTCTTTTGATTCGGGATTATCTGTCCCACCGGGCGTGCCAACTTGTTGGACGCACTAAGAAATTCAGGTGATAAAAAAAATATCGGGTGTTCTTTTGATTCAGGATCATCTGTCCCACCAGGCATGCCAACTTGTTGGACGCACTCAGATTTCAGGTATATAAATAGCGGGTGTTTGTTTGATCGATTTATCGGTTTATCATTTTATCAGTTTATCGAGTGCGAGGGCGTACTAGTCACCTAGGTGATGATGTGTTCAGGCTTCGAGATTGGAGTGGTACGAAACCCAGGGTGCGCTCCGTCTGACTAACCAGATGATTGTGGGTATCGGGTCGGGACTGAAGACCCGCCATGCCATAAAGGTCACGGCGTTAATTACATCCCCTCAGAGAGAGGAAAATCTCTGATTAATTGCCAAGAAAAGGGGCCTCGTGGCCTAAGCATCAAATTTCATGAAAACATGGATGATATCTCAAGGAGCGTTGAAATTTCCTATTCGAGCATAGAACATGAAAGATTTCTTTAAGTGGGTTGAAATCCCCTACATTAGGGTTTAAGAGGGTGTTCAAAATCATATTGGTCGTGCATGGACCTTTTTATGTTCGGACATAAGTCCGGTTCAGAAATATCCCACGTCTACGCGTAATGCCGGGACAGATGCATGCCGGGGTACGGCAGATTCAATATCTCAAGAAATGAGGAGTCATGGTTAGATCTCGGTTAAACGGTTAAAAATCGGTGGATTTATCGGCCCGGTGCGAGGTCGAGCCATGACCAAAGCGGGGATGATCTCGGGGTCAAGGCGTGGCCCGTGTGAGCACCATTGATATTCCCGACACTAGAGGTCGATGAGGAGACCTTCTGGATTATTCGCCATTGAATTATTAGGGGAGGTATATTTACTTTTCGTGAGTTTTATGTTTCTTTTCTATTTTTTTATCTTCTTTTATGTTTCCTATTCTTCATGAATCTGCGCCTACTCAGGCGGTCACTGATTCCAATTTCATTTTGTTTTATTAAAGTCTGCCCTGAGTAATAAGCGACAACTCATCGCAAATTCTCCTTTTTGTTTTACCACTCCACAGCTTTATCCATCTAGGGTGGACAGAAAGCATAGTTTTCCCCAGTAAGATGGGTTTCTATGTAGCTGATCAGCTATCACGTCCACTGAGGATGTGGTGAAAAGAGTGGCATATCGCACGGAACCTCTACATGCAATTCCCTTCCCCAAAGCAGCCTCGAGTAGCTGTCCAAGAGTTTTCCGAGCTAGGGAGACATGTAGATTTATCACAATATCTGGAACAATTCCTTGATGGGTAAATGGGAAATTCTCTTGCGATTCTAGGAAGCCAACAACACCTTTTTGACTATGCATGCTTGAGAACTTATCTCCGAGGCATAGAGATCTAACCTGTCTCAGAGTAACCACAGCAAAGTTCTTGCCATCATCATTAGCAGAAAGCACAACTTTCTGTACCACCCCTTTTTATGTATGCTTCAGTTTGATAGAATGATCTGCCCCAGATTCTACAACCTTCCCAATGACTAAATCTCCACTCTGTAGGCTTGCAGCAATATAAGGGAAGCCATCATCAGTTGCCAAATACCAAGAGGACTATATGCCTGCTACAGATCACTGGAGGACACGAGATCACAGTTGAGGAAAGGAATTTCTAGGCTTGGAAACCGAGGAGGTTCATAAAATAATGCTTCTGAATGCTGGTCTTCACTTTGAGTGTTCTGCTTTTCATCAAAGGAAGAAGTGCATCTGGTGACATCAAGTCCATAGCCAACTATTTCCACAGGTGTTGGTGCTAAATCTATTTTCTCTTGATAACTTTCGACCAATGGGAGAAAACAAGCCAGATTTGTATCCATAAATCCATCATATGAGCAGGCAAAGGGCTCCACATGGGTGCCATCATTATTTATTATGTTGTTTCCAGTTGTAATTTTTTTCACTGGGGCAAACAGAAGGACAAGATGCCACAGATAATGAATCTAGAGAACAAGGAATGGGCAACATCTCAGATGAGCTCCCTAGACAATCAAGATGTTTAGAAGTTTCACAGATTTGAATAGAGGATTGATTAATTATATCACCTGTAGCATGATTCAAATGAACAATATTTGAATCAGAGGTAATATCCCCCGTGGAATGAATGAGATGGTTCATAGGTCCCATAAGATTATTATCCTGGCAATCACCCTCAGAACTCAAGAATTTATCCTGATCATCACCACTGTCAATGGTCCTTTTACAAGTTCGGATTTAAAACTTTATGCCATCTATGCAAGCATTGAACATCACTCTGATACTTCAAGCATTCAGTGGAGCCCCTACCGCACAAACCTTCATGTTGGTCTTCAGGGGAATTGTTAATTAGTTTCTTTGGTCCAATTGTCATTTTTTTAAGTTCTTAATTCTGGCAAAATTTCGGCAGCACCTCCCCTAGACCCGGAGCGTGGGGGTGTAAAAATGGGGTGTGCCCTATGGAGAAAACTCCGACGGCCCCGAACAAAAGGGATACGCACGAAGCGACATGATCCCCGGGGTATGCGCAAAAGTGACACCACCCCGTCACCCATTGTGGGGGCGGAGATCCCGAGGGGTAGCCTACGAGGGACTCCACCGATCCACGGGCTGCCACGAACTCGTCGCCGAGACGTGGACTTCTTTTCCTTCTTTTTTATAGCCATATAAGGCTTCGGATATCCACCTTCAAAAAGAGGAGTTACCGGGGAACACACTATGACGAAGCGGACCCCCGGCGGTCCTAGAGTGGTTAAGAAACTGGAATCGGAAAGAGACGAGTATCGGGCTTCCGATGGTTGGTGACCTCGGAGACATATCTATGGGTTTACATAGACCCTCGGCCAGTGGCCATCGTGATGAAAATCACCGAATATGTGGCTTTGATAAATAAAAGGGTTTCTCTCATCTTACTGCGAGAGGGAGAGTAGAAGAAGGATAGTAAATGCATCATATACGTATATATATATATATATATATATATATATATATATATATATATATATATATATATATATATATATATATATATATATATATATATATGCGTGCTGATGGTATGGGGATGCAGATCACCCTGGCAATGAATGAGATGGGCATTCATTGCCAGGGTGGGGGAAGTCGCTCGAAGACGCGCTGTCGCCGCGTGGAGAGGGGGAGAAGATGAACAGTGTGATGCATTGTTCCGTATGTCGCCAGGAGAGACACAGACACGCGGCACTGTTCATGGAACAGTGTCGTGATTTTCTTATATTGTCTATTTTGTTTTGAAAATCCCTTCTTTTCTTCTTAACCCTATTCTTTCTTCATTTTGCGCACATACCCCTATGCGCTCCTTTCTTCTTGGAATGGGCTTGGCCCGATTGAGGTTGGCCCATTGGTATCATTTTCTTTTTTTTTCTTTTAATCGGGCCTTTGTATGTTTGGACCTACTCCTTTTCTTCCCTTTTTTTATTGGACTTGACTCATCATTTTTTTCTTTTTTTTTTAGTGCCAACAGGCACTGCAGGTAAAATCGGGTACCCCACCACGTGAAAACCCGAACGGGCGTGTGGGCAAAAGGAAGAGGGGACTGGCCCCGGTGAAAACCTGTGGACGCACTAAAATTTGCTTATTCATGGTGTTCGTTTATTTAAGATGGTTGATTCGTTTATTAAGTGCATGGGCGTGTCAGTCACAAAGTGACGATTTATTCGAGCTTCGTAGAAGCCCTTGGTGCGCTCGATCTGACTCGGTCAGACGATTGTGTAGTTCGTGTCAGGACCAAAACCCGCCGTGCCATAAAGGTCACAGCGTCATTTACATCCCCTCGAGAGGGGAACACCCTTGATTAATCACCGGGAATCAGGGCCTCATGGCCAGAAAATTAATTGCACAAAAATCTATTAAGAAATACTGAAGTCCTCGTACGAGGGTGTGAATAAAGTATTTGAGCTCATGTTGGGCATGTGTTAACCGTTTAATGTTCAGACGAGTGTCCGGCTTGAGAATAGCATAATTGTCATGGGAGGACCAGAGCATATGTATGTCGGGATACGATAAATTTATTGTTCAGAGGAACGAGAAATGTTCAGTTAAATCCTGATTATAGTGGTCGGAAACCAATAAGTTTGTCGGCCCGGTGCAAGATCAAGCCACGACCATACTACGGTGGGTCCCCCGCGGTCGAAGCCAGGCTCGCGTGGGCATCGTCAATATTTCCGGTGCCAAAGAGGCAGCGCAAAAATGTCCCGGGATTAGATCCTAAAACAAAGACACGTCCAAAGACAGCGGGCTATTGGCCTAGGATATTGTGGACACCAAAAATTGCACACCCAGATATCCCGTTCGACCCAGCATCAACAACGGAGCTAAGGGAAGAAGCCCCGGAGATGCTGGTCGTCCGGATTCCCCGAACATGCACACACTGCCGTGCGGCTGTCTCCAGAGTCACGACAGTTAAGAGAAATCAACCACCAAGGGCCTCACAAACCACGGGCCACGGAGAAAATTAAATGGGCCACGACTCATGCTCACAACGGGCTCAGAAATACGCCCGTTTGGACCTTCAACGGCACACCCTAGGGGGGGCCTTCAACGGCACACCCCCGAGGGGGGGGGGGGCTTCAACGGCACACCCCCCAGGGGCCTTCAATGGTACACCCCAGGGGGGGCTTCAACGGCACACCCCCCAGGGGGGGGGCTTCAACGGCACACCCCCAGGGGGGGCCTTCAATGGCACACCCCCCAGGGGCCTTCAACGGCACACCCCCCATGGGCCTTCAACGGTACACCCCAGGGGGGGCCTTCAACGGCACACCCCATGGGGGGGCTTCAACGGCACACCCCCCCAGGGGCCTTCAACGGCACGCTGTTTGCCCCCTTCAACGACACGCTTGGGCAACCTTCAACGGCACGCTGTTTGCCCCCCTTCAACAGCACGCTTGGGCAACCTTCAGCGGCACGCCTTTTGCCCCCTTCAGCGGCACGCTTGGGCAACCTTTAGTGGGCACGCCTTTTGCCCCCTTCAGCGGCACGCTTGGGCAACCTTCAGCGGCACGCCTTTTGCCCTCTTCAGCGGCACGCTTACAGTGTCTTACAGCGACACACTTCTTAAGCCCGCCAGCGGCACAGCGTGAAGGCGTTTCAACGGACGAACGACGTGAAGCCCATGCCCTACATATCCTTGGCGCACAGTGAGCTGTCCGAGGTGTCAACCAACGGTTGGGCCACGCAGGCTACTCCCCTGACAGCCAGGACGGGGGAAGTCAAACCCCATCATGACCAGTGGCTTCCCGCCTCCGACGGCCGTGCTCGAGGGCTCCCGCTGATGGGAGTATAAATCCCCTCCCATTCCGGAGAGGGAAAAAAAAGGAGGACACAGAGAGAAGAGACCCAGAGGCAGAGACAAATAGAGAGTTGCATACGAGAAGAAGAAGAAGAGAGAAGAAAAGGGAGAGGGCTCCGGCGTGGAGTCTTCCGACAGCCACCCAAGCAACGAGAAGAGAGAGTAAGAGAGAGAGAGGGCTCGATGTAGCAGGGGAAGGTGGGGGAAAGAGCAGTGGACGATCGTCCCTGCTTCGATTTCCAACACCTCCTCCTCTTTTGTTCTTTGTTTTTCCCCACTCCGTAGTCGCGTTCTCTGGTTTTCTTCCTTGCCTATAGCCTTAGCTCGGGCATGTTCCGTAATGTATACGGCCGGTTACGGCACTTTCCTCGTCATGAATGAAAACTACCCCTCTTTGGGTTTCCTTTTTTGTCTCCGTTGGTTTGAATCACTATGTGCGTTTGATCATCTCCTTCTTCCCTTTTGGCGGTTACAGTTTCTTACACCGATCTTCTCCTCCAGTTGTGGTTCCCCCCCTAGAGCCTCCAGCCCTAATATTTGCTCATATGCCCAAAGGGAGATGCCCCTCTTCTCTCCTCTGTGTACCCATGCCTCTGCCTTAAAGCCCCTTGTTGAACTTTCCCCGTCCTGCCAAGTTTCCTTTGAGGTCTGCCAAACCCAATGCCCCAGCCCGGTGCACCCATGGCTCCTTGACCAGCACACCCTTTGACCCTCCTAGCCGGCATGAACATAACCTCTCCATATGCCCCCAGCGGCACACCCTTCCGGCACCTTGGCCGGCACACCCATATAGTAGCCCCCCCCAGCGGTACACCTCCCCTTTAGTGCCTCAGTGGCAAGCCTGGCCCCGCCCTAGCCTGGTACGCACTAGCTGACCCCCAGTCCATCCTGTCTGGCCCGAGTGGTCTTCAGCTCGTCGTTTTTCGTGTTTTTCGAGGTTTTATCAAGGTGTTGCCGCCCTCGGGCACCCACCTCCAGTTGTCGGGTTCCGCCACTCCACGTGGGCACGTTCCCTTTATCTCCCTTACGCTCGGGTCAAGGGGAGATGCTGCCGAATTTTTGTCATAAAATAACAAGACGTTAAAAGGCAAAAGGAAGCAACAAACGAACAGAACAATCAATGATAAAATTTTCCAACTAAGCAACCCACTGCCGGTGATATGAGGACCAAACCGACTAACAACATGGTGGACTGAACGTCCGACCTGCGAGAAGAGGCTGAACTGAATAAAGGAAAGGAGAAATTTATATAAGACTACATGAAAATTGAGAAAAGAAGAAAAGAAAAGCCTTAAAACAATAAATAATTGAGGAGTGGGCCTTCATCACGCCTGTTTTTAACCCTCACCGGCACGCTCCATTGACCCTCCAGCGGCACACTCCCACCCCATACTCCTCCCCCGGTACACCTCCTTTGGGCCTTCACCGGTACGCCTTCACACCCCTCTTCAGCGACACATGCACACACTCATCACCTTCAGCGGTACGCCCTTCCCAACCTCCAACGACACACCCCAAAGAACCTTCAGCGGTACGCCCACTACTCACCTTTAGCGGCACACTCTAACAGGCCTTCAACGGCACACCCTCCTGGCCCTTCAGCGGTACACTCCCTCCCATTGTCTCTCTCTCCCTTCGCCGGTACACCCTCATCCACCGTCTCAGTGGAACCCAATGTATAGACTTGGCAGATTGACGTACAAACACAGCAACCCAATGTATAGACTTCGAACTGCAGCCAAGGGACAACGTACAGACTTTGAGCTGAATAAGCTGAAGAATGTATATACTTCATGTGTTGGTTGCATGGGCAATGTATAGACTTTGAGCTGTAATGTATAGACTTCATGCTGTAATGTACAGACTTTGAGCTGTAACGTACAGACTTCGTGCTGCAATGTACAGACTTTGAGGTATAACATACAAACTTTGAGCTGCAGTGTACAGACTTTGGGCTAGCCAACGTACAGACTTTGGGCTGGCCAACGCATAGACTTCAAGCTGTAATGTACAGACTCTGAGCTGCAACGTACGGACTTTGGGCTGGCCAACGTACAGACTTTGGGTTGGCCGATGTATAGACTTTGAACTGCAGCCAATGGATAATGTACAGACTTTGAGCTGCAATGTATAGACTTTGAGTTGGCCAACATACAGACTTTAGGCTGGCCAACGTACAGACTTCGTGCTGCAAGGTACAGACTTTGGGTTGTCCAATGTACAGACTTTGAGCTGCAATGTATAGACTTTGAGCTGCAGCTAATGAACAATGTATAGACTCTGAGTTGGCCAATGTACAGACTTTGGGCTGGCCAACGTACGGACTTTGAACTGCAGCCAAGGGCCAATGTATAGACTTTGGGGCTGGCCAGTGTATGGGCTTGGAGCTGCAATGTACATACTTTGAGCTGAAGGATGTATAAACTTGATGTGCTGGTTGAATAGACAATGTACAGACTTTGGGGTCCACGGAAGAGCTTAAGGAGGAAGTACAGACTTCATGTTATGCCCCCCTCCTTCGTCGATACACTCTCCAGCTATCGCCCCAGCGGCACACCTCCTTCAGCCTCCACCGATACATACCCCCCCTCCAGCCCTTCGCCGGCACACCTCCACCCTCCTTCGCCGGTACACCCCCCTTTTAGCCCTTCAGCGGTGCCCATCCCCAGCCCTTCGCCGGCACACTCTACTGCCCATCTTCCTTCAGCGGTACACTCCCTTTTTAGCCCCTCTCTTAACCCGCCAAGGGTCAACTCTCTCAAAAAAAAAGTAAGGGGGGGGTAATACATGAACACATGAATATATGAACATATGGGCATATAATGGCAGCACTGACAAGCTAATAAAAATTTTGTGATGAGTAAATAAACCTAAATAGATCCGTATAAAAAAAATGATGAACGAAATAAGTGACGATAATAATAATAAAAAGGAAAAGGGGGTAACAACGGCGACGGGCAAGACGAGGGAAATCACTCGGAATAGATACGGAAAGAGGAATAAGCAACGGAGTAACAAGAACAATAATGATAAAACAATATAAGGTATTAATAATTCCACATTGCAGCCCCATCTCTCCGTGACTCGACGCAGAAGGAACAATAATGTCACCCTTTCAGGCCGGGCCCGAGTCTTGGGAATCGTCCTGACATGGCCAGGCCCCGACCCAGTCTTGGGCCGACATTCCAGTCAGACCGGATTCGTTTCTCACCCCTGAGCCCTTACGGGCCGTTATTAAAATTGCCGTGCATTCGGCAGACATTCGAACGGATTCGTCCCGATTTTCTGTCTCGCTTCTATCACGGACCCGTGTCCGAATATGAAAAGGTCCACGAGTGACCGACATGGCCAGCGGCTCGAATCCTAATGCGGACTTTGGTGTGATTTATTCCTGTCTCTTTTTCGTGCAGTTAGTATTATCTCTTTCGGCCCCTAATTTTGGCAATTAATCAAGGGTGTTCCCTCGTATAGGGGATGTAAATGACGTCGTGGCCTTTACGGCACGACGGGATCTGGTCCCGACACGAACCACACAATCGTCTGACGAAGTCAGGTCGAGCGCACCATGGGCTCTTCGGGGCCCGAATAAATTGTCACTCCGGTGACTGGCACGCCCACGCACTTAATAGACGAATCAACCATTCCCGAACAGACGAGTATAATAGACGAGCGAAAAGTGCATCCACAGATATGAGTCAGACAATGACCATGATCGGGAAGAACCCGAGGTCTAAGCGTGGCCCACAAAGGCCTTATCGATATTCCCATGTGTAGGGTCCGGGGATGACGAGAGCCGTCTCGTTCCATTCGGATTTTATCAGTCATTCATGGACCACTTTATGTTCAGACAAAGGTCCGTATTGAAGGTACGACGTAAACAGAAATAAATCCGCACAAATGTATGCCGAGTTAATGGTAATTTCAATGAAGGAGCGAAAACGAATTCCAGTGAGAATGACTACGGTTTGACGAACTATCGGCCCAGAACAATGTCGAATTACGGCCATATTGGGATGACTCCCAAGGTCCGAACCCAACTTGGAGGGGCGGCGTTAATGTTCCTTTTACACTGGGTCTTGAGGAGAAACGAGGCTGTAGAGTGGATTTTACCATTTTTTATTATTATCCAGGTTTTAATTATTATTTTTTGTTGCTTATTTCTTTTTATGCATTTTTTTGGGGTGGTTTGGCTACGTTTCTTCTACTTATTACACATGTTTCCCTTTTCTTTTATTTGTTTATTACATATGTATATATATTTACTTATTTATTTCTTTTATTATATCTTTTACATATATATTTCTTTGGTTTGTTTTAATCATTATTATTATCATGTTTCTTTTATTTGCACTTGGGGTGTATGTGGAGAAATGGATCATCGGAAGGCCGGGAGGAAGTCTGTGTAGGTTTGGATCGAGGTCTGTGCAAAGAAGATCGAGTCCGTACAGTTAGGAGCAGGGTCCGTGTAAAGTTCAGACAAGGTCCGTGCAAAGGGGATTAGGTCGGTGCAGCTGGGGGCTGGGTCCGTGCGGTTGGAGATCAAGTCTGTGCAAGGAAGGTTCAGGGTCTGTGCAGTTGGGGCTGGGTCTATGCAAGGGAAGAATGAAGTCTGTGCACCTAGGGGTTGGGCTGGTGCAGGTGAGAAATGGAGTCCGTGCAAGGTGGAGGCTAGGTCTGTGTAGTAAGGGGCAAGGTCGGTGCAGAGCGGTACTTGTAAAGGGATAAAGTCTGTGCGACTGGAGGTCGAGTCTGTGCAGCCGGGGTTCAGGGTCTGTACAATTGGGACTCGAGTCTGTGCAAGGGAGGTTCGTAGTCCGTGCATGTGAGGGTTGGGTATGTGTAGGGTTAAACCAGACAAGAGCAGGGTCAGTTCAAATTGGGAGTGAGATCTGTGCAGGTTAACCCGGGCAAAGGAGAGGTTAGTGCACACTTGGGAGTGTGCCGGCAGAAGGGATGAGAGGCTGTGCGGGGTGGAGCTTGGGATGCTGTGCCGGGGAGGCGCCAAAGGGGCGTACCGGGCTGGGGTGCATGTGAGGTGGTGTGCCGGATAGGTCGCCTCTAGGGTGTGCCGGGCAGGGTCGGCCAAGGGCGTACCGGGTTGGGCAGGTTTAGTGTTGTGCCGGTGGGGATAGAGCTGAGGGTGTACCGGGCTAGGCATGAACAAGATGCACCAGAAAGGTTTGCAAAGGAGTTTCTTCTTTTTTTCTTTTTAAGTCTTTTCCTCTCTTTCCTTCTTTAGTTTCATGTAGTGCATGTGAGCCCTTTCTTCTCTTCTTTTACCCCTTTCCCCTCCCTCTTCTTATCTGCATAACCAATGCTCAAGTTCTCATGATTAATGTCCGGTCTGGCCCTCTTCATGTTGTCCACAATTCTTTTAGCCTGGTTGAAGCACCCTGTCATTATTCATTCCATTTATTTGTTGCTTCCTTTTATCTTTTAACTTGTTATTATTTCTGACGAAAATTCGGCAGCATCTCCCCTTGACCCGGATGGTAAGGGGAGTAAAGGGGAACGCGCCAACAAGGAGTGGCAGAACCCGACAATTTGAGGTGTGTGCCTGGGGCAGCAGCACCTTTAATGAAACTTCGGAAAGCCCGGGAAGATCAACGGATGGGGGACACATCTAAGACGGGCTGGGGGTGCACCGGGTAAGAGGAGGTGATAGGTGTGCCGGATAGGAGAGCTCAAGGAGTGTGTCGGGATAAAGGAGTCAAGGGCTGCACCGGCCAGAGAGGCTGTGCTGGGCTGAGGGTGTGCTGGGAGAGAGCTGACCAAGGTGTGCCGACTGAAGGTAGGTTTAGGGTGTACTGGCAAAGGGGACAGAACAGCTGCACCGGGCTGGGGATGGAGGCCGTGCCTGGTGGAAGGGCTAGAGGGTGCGCCGGGCTAAAAGGCTGGGGAGTGCACCGGCTAGGAGGGTGCTAAGTGAGCCGGCCATAAGGGTAAATGGGTGCACCGGGCTGGTTGGTTCGGGGGTGTATTGGGCAAGAGATTAACCCAGGGAGTGGTAATGGAGGGAGAGGTGAACCTGGGGTATTGGGTTAGCTGGGCCAAGGGAGATGCCAACAGGAAGGAGAGGGGATTCCAAGGGTACTAAGGAAAGGGCATTGGGCTCCCGGTGTTCAAGGAGAATGAAGGGAAGCCCCCCTTTTGGCAAAAGAAAATGATTGGGGTTAAGTCCCACAAGGGAGTCGTGAAAGGAAGGAGGGACCCTACACAAGGGTCCACTGGAGGCAGACCACTCAGGGAGGCACTGCACCGAGGCATTGCCCAATGGGCTAGGCAGGCCGGAATCATAGAAGGAGATCAGCACGAGGGACTGAACCACTAGAGAAGGAAAAGAAATAAACCACCAAACACATCATAAAAAAAGCTAAAAGGAGTGGTAGTAAACCCATAAAGGGATAGCATTTATTCACACAAGAACAGTGACCAAGGCCGGCCACGGGCATTACAGGGCACCTTCAAGGTGAGCTATATAAAGAGGGGGGAAGAAGAAGAAGAAGAGTATAAAGAATGGGGGAAAAAGAAGGGATGGGGAGAGTATTGGGGTCGAGCAGGGCCGACGCCCCCCTGCTCTTCCCCCACTCCCTCTACTACATCAGGCTCTCTCTCTCCCTCTCTCTCTTTCTCTTACTCTCTCTTTCAGTGGCCGCCGGAGAGCCTCCAATGCCGGAGCGGCCTCCCTCTTCCTTTCTTCTTCTTCTTCTCTTCTTCCTCCTTCTTATCTGCCTAGCAGCGTCTCTGTGATCGTTCTCTCCCTATTGCAGCGGAGAGGAGGGCATCTTTTATATTTTTCATGGAGGGAACATCGGACGGCGACGAGCATTAAATGGAGTTGACCCTCCCCCGTCCTTGGCTGCAGAGAGTAGCCAGCGTGCCTGCTTGAGGGATTGACACCTCAGCTAGCCTTGAGCTGTCCCCACTGCGCGCCAAGGGCCATAGGGCATGGCATTACATCCGTTCTGCCGGGTGCACCGGGTGGAGAACAAACCAAAGTGTGCTGCTGGAAGGCTGGAAAGCCGTGCTGCTAGAAGGCCCAGAAGGTGTGCCGCTGGGCGGGCCTGCAAGCGTGCCGCTGAAGGGTCGCCGTGGCGTGCCGCTGAAGGGTCACCGTGGCGTGCCGCTGAGAGGTGTGTAGGGGGCGTGCCGCTGGGAGGCCAGGCTTTGAGGGTATGCCGCTGGAGGGGCACTGGAGTGTGCCGTTGGGGGTAGCGGCCGGGGTGTGCCGTTGAAAGGCTGTGCCGCTGAGAGGCCAGAAGGTGTGCCACTGAGGGGGGCCTTGAGGGTGTGCTCGGGGTGTGTCGGGCACAGCCGTTGAGGGTGTGCCGGGCACAGGCCACTGCGGACGTGCCGGGCTTGGGCCGTTGAGGGCGTGCTGGGCTCGGGCTGCTGAGGGTGTGCCGGGCGAAGCCCAAGGCACCGTGCCCGGTAGGGGCACTTGGAGGCGTGCCGGATGAAGGCCCAAGGAAGCGTGCCGGCTAGGGACTATTCCAGGCGTGCTGAGAAGAGGTTGTTTGAGGCGTGCAGCTTCTCAGGGCTTCCTCAACTTCAGTTAGTGACTTGATTCGTCAGCCTGGTCATGGGCTGACGCCACGCCGTCGTCTGCGGTAGTTAAGGTCTTGTTGTTGGTTTTCTTCAGGGGCTTTGGGAAATGTGAGCTTTCTGGGGTTGGTTCTTCTTCGCCGTCGAGACCCTGATGATGGCATAACGACAGCATACACATTCGGGGAGTTATCTCTTACTTCCCCGCAAGGGCAGTAGCACTCTTCGGGGTCCGGGTGTCTCATCTCTCCGGGGGCCTCTCCATGCAATTTTGTTGTTGATGTGAGAATGGTGTGGGACGTATGGGTGTGAAATTTTACGCGTCCACAAAGGCCCCCACCCACGGGTAACGAGGGTGAGGGATGAGACAAGCGGTGCGCGTGGGTGCAGTCACCCTCGTAGGGTGTGCCCTTTCTTCTTCTTCTTCTTCTTCTTCTTCTTCTTCTTCTTCTTCTCTTCTCTTCTCTTCTCTTCTCTTCTCTTTTTTTATTTCTTTTTCTTCTTCTTCTTCTTTTTTCGTCTTTCTTTCTTTCTTTTTCTCTCTCTTTTTTCTCTTTTTTCTTTTTTTCTTTTTTTCTTCCTTCTTTCTCTCCTTTTCCCCTTTTTTATTTATTATTATTATTTTTTTGATGACGACTCGAGGCAACTACCTGCACGGATGCCAATGGTGAGGAGCTGTGGCTCGAGTGCCAATAATTGGGAAGCTGTCGGCTTAGAAGCCAATGGTTGAAAAGTTGTTGGCTCGGGGGCCGATGATCGAGGTCGAGAGATCGGGCCACATGGGCCGGGGCCCGAGAAGCAGGTTAGAAAAGCCAGAGGATGTTGGGAGGCGAGCTATAGAAGCCAAAGCTGGGGAAGTGGGCTGTAAAGCCAGCAGCCGTTTTAGAGTGGGCTGTGAAAGCCAAAGTTGTTGGAGGGCAAGCCGCGAGGGCGGAGAGAAGGGTTTATTCCTTTAATGATCTGGAATGGTGGTTCGAATAAGAAAAGTGGGTAGCCGTCATCCCAGGGGACGGAGAGATGAGTTTGATTGGTTAATGATCTGGACGGGAGGTCCAAATCAAAGAGGTATTCATCACCCGGAGGGACGGAGAGAAGAGTTTGTTTAGTCAATGATCCGAACGGGAGGTCCAGATCAAAGGGGTATCCGTCACCCGAAGGGACGGAGATAAGAGTTTGTTTAGTCAATGATCTGGACAGGAGGTCCAAATCAAAGGGATATTCATCACCCGAAGGGACGGATAGAAAAGTTTGTTTAGTCAATGATCTGGACGGGAGGTCCAAATCAAAGGGGTATTCATCACCTGAAGGGACGGAGAGAATAGTTTGTTGATTCAAAAGGGATATTCGTCACCCGAGGGGACGGAGAGGAGATTTTGTTGATTCGATGACCTGGACGGAGGTCCAAATCAAAAGGGGTATTCCTCACCCGAGGGGACGGAGAGAAAGATATGTTCATTCAATGACCTAGACGGCAGGTTCAAGTCAAAGGGGTATTCGTCACCCGAAGGGACAGAGAGAAGAGTTTGTTGATTCAATGATCTGGACGGAAGGTCCAAATCAAAGGGGTATTCATCACCCGAAGGGACAGAGAGAAGAGTTTGTTGATTCAATGACCTAGACGGAATGTCCAAATCAAAGGGGTATTCGTCACCCGAAGGGACGGAGAGATGGTCAAGTAGCTGATACGGGCCAGTGTTAGCGTGAGGAAAAGGGGATGATTCCTTACCCAAACGACAGGCTCGGGCCAGGGTGAAAGGTTGTTTTGTTATTTTAATGCGTCGGGGGTACCAGCTGTATGAAGGGTCTTTTAATTCTTTGGCTGGACGGCAGGTCCGAACCAGAGTGGAGAGAATTCTTTTTAGTTCTCTAGCAAGACGGAAGGTCCGATCTAAAGTCGAGAGAATCTTTTTATTCCCCGACTAGACGGCAGGTCCGAACCAATGTGAAAGGAATCTTTTTATTCTCTAGCCAGGCGGAGGATCTGATCTAGAGTGGAGAGAATCTTTTTATTCTTTGGCTGGATGGCAGGTTCGAACCAAAGTGAAAGGATCTTTTGTTCTCTAGCCGGACGGGCGGTCCGATCAAGAGTGGAGAGAATCTTTTAGTTCTCTGGCTGGATGGCAGGTCCGATCCAAAGTGAAAGGAATCTTTTTATTCTCTAGCCGGGCGGAAGGACCGATCTAGGGTGGAGAGAGTCTTTTTGTTCTCTAGCTGGACGGCAGGTCCGAACCAAAGTGAAACGGTGTTTTCATTCTCTAGTCGGACGGAAGGTCCGCTCTAGAGTGGAGGGGTCTGTTTGTTCTCTGGCTGGGCGACAAGCCCAAACCAAAGTGAAAGGATTTTATTTTATTCTCTAGTCGGACGGAAGGTCCGAGCCGAAGTAAAAGGATTTATTGTTCTTCAATGCGCCAGGAGTACCGGCTGTGAAATCGAAACCGGGAAAGTGAACCGCAAGGGCCAGAATCGGTGTTGCGAAAGTAGGTCGTAAAGGCTGAAATCGGGGAAGCAGGCTGCGAGAGCCGTAATCGGGATGATGGCTACAAAAGCCGAAATTGGGGAGTAGGCTATGAGAGCCCAAATTGAGGAAGCGGACTATAGAAGACAAAGTTGGGAGATTAGCAAGCCGCAAGGGCAGGAAGTAGGCCGTGAGGGCCAAGATTGGGCTGTACGAGCCATAACTGGGAAAGCAGGCCGCGATAGCCGAGATTGAGTTTATTTTTTATTATTATTATTTTATTCAAGCAGGAAGGCATTTGTCAGCAGGCATAACATAAAATATGCATAGGGTAGCTCCCTCTATAGGGGATAGGATAGGGACATCACCCATAATTCGTAGACACGGTGCGGGCTAGGAGGCACAGCTAAGGGGTGGTGCACCCGTCAAGAGGATATCGCATGTCTTGCATGCATAACTTGAATTCACACATTTCACCCAAGACAACTCTCTATGGAGTGGAGGAGCAAACGTGTGAGCAAAAGGTGCTAAACATAGGGATATGCATGTTTTCTAAGCAACACTCGAGGGTTATTCTAGCGCCTACATATGGGTTTTGGGCTCTCGATTTCGGTAGCTTCGCACAGCCCCCATTTGTTTATTTTGGTAGCGGATTTCACCGTTCGGCGCGAGTCTCCTCATTTGTTTCAGTGGAGATTCCCGGCTACTAGGATTTGTCCTTGTCATAATTCTATTGTAGATTCCACCGTTTGAGGTGAGTTTTCTCATGTGTCCCAATGAGGATTCCCGGCTACTAGGCTTCATCCTTATTGAAATTTGCTTCACCATTTTGCGCGAGTCTCCTCATGTGTCTCAATGGGGATTCCCGACTACTCAGATTCACATTTCTCTATTTTTTTACATCATTTTTCCTCTTTTTTTAAGTGGGGGTAGGCAACTTTTTTCTCATGATTACCTTTCACGCGAGTGCAGAAATTCAAGCATCCGTAGAGTGCTAAGAAGAAAGTTGGGTAATCCCTATGGTTGAATACCATTGAACACATTAAGCGTGAAGTGGGGGAGTGTTGCCTCTGGTTTATTTTATGAGTTGGGCTTAGTAATTTAGTCATGACTCTTCCTCTTGACGTGTGCATTCGCCATAATTGGGTTCCCTTCGAGCGTATGTCGTGACGCACGTGCATCCGGAATCGGGGCAGCATTATTTAGCAAGGAAACATGGTCCTAAAAATTCTAAAGAGGTGTGTTATTCTTATTATAAGCAAGCATGCAAGCAGGGCAGCCAAGTATTTTTTGTCACTTTTTTCCTTCTTTTCTTTCTCTTTTCTTTTCTCATTTTTTTTAATTAATAATTTTTTTATGTAAGAACATATTGTTGTTACGTATAAGCATAGTGGTAGTAAAGGTATTAGGGGAGCAGACCGAGAAGGGCCGAAAGGACATTACGCAAGCGGGCTATAGAAGCCAAGGGACATTAGGGGAGCGGGCCATAAAAGCCAAAAGATGTTGGGAAGTAGGCCAGAAAAGCCAAGGGGCATTAGGGAAGCAGGCCATAGAAGCCGGGAGATGCTGGGAAGCAGGCTACAAAGGCCAAAGGTTGGGGGAGCAGGCTACGAGAGCCAAAATTGGGAAGCAGGCCACGAAGGCCAAAGGGAAGTGGGCTACAGAAGCCAAAATGTTAGGGAAGCGGCTACGAGAGCCGAAGTTGGGAATCGGGCTATAAAAGCTGAAGCCGAGAAGCGGGCTGCAAAGAGCCGAAGTTGGGAAGAAGGCTACAAGGGCCAAAATTGGGAAGCGGGCTGCAAAGAGCCGAAGTTGGGAAGCAGGCTTCAAAGAGCCGAAGTTGGGAAGCAGGCTACAAAGAGTCGAAGTTGGAAGCAGGCTGCAAAGAGCCAAAGTTGGGAAGCATACTGTAAGAGCCAAAATTGGGAAACAGGCTGAAAGAGCCGAAGTTGGGAAGCAGGCTGCAAGAGCCAAAATTGGGAAGCGGGCTGTGAAGAGCCGAAGTTGGGAAGCAAGCTGCAAGAGCCAAAATTGGGAAGCATGCTGCAAGAGCCGAAGTTGGGAAGCAGGCTGCAAAGAGTCGAGGTTAGAAAGTAGGCTACAAAGACCAAGGTCTGAGAAGCGGGCCGTGAGAGCCGAGGTTAGGGAGCGGGCTATAAAAGCCAAAATGCTAGGGAAGCGGGCTACGGGAGCTGAAGTTGAGAGATTGAAAAGTAGGCTGAAAAGTCAAGAGATATTGGGAGCGGGCTAACAAGCCAAAATGCTGGGGAAGCGGGCTACGGGAGCCGAAGTTGAGAGATTAAAAAGTAGGCTAAAAAGCCAAGAGATATTGAGAGCGGGCTAACAAGCTGAGAGATGTTAGAAGCCGACTACAAAGTCGAAAGATATCAGAGAGCGCGGTGGGACGGGTGGATTAATCTTGATAGTGGGCCTTGGCCGAAATGGCTGAGCCGAAGGGCGTCGGGTAGCGGGATATGAGAGCCGAAGAGAAGGATCCCTTTTTGTTCTCTGGCCGGGATAAGGGTCTGAACCAAAGTGAGAGGTCTATTCTTTTATTCTCTTGCCAGGGAAGGATCCGAACCAAAGTGGAAGGTCTCTTTTTTAATTCTCTGGCCGGGGAAGGATCAGAAGGTCTCTTTTTTAATTCTCTGGCAGGGGAAGGATCCGAACCAAAGTGAAGGGTTGATTCTTTAATTTTCTGGTCGGGAAAGGATCCGAACCAAAGTGGAAGGTTGATTCTTTAATTCTCTGGTCGGGAAAGGATCCGAACCAAAGTGAAAGGATCTTTTTTTTAATTCTCTAGCCGGGGAAGGATCCGAACTAAAGTGAAGGGTTGATTCTTTAATTCTCTGGTTGGGAGAGGATCCGAACCAAAGTGGAAGGTCTCTTTTTTTAATTTTCTAGCTAGGGAAGGATCCGAACCAAAGTGAGGTTGATTTTTTAATTCTCTGGTCGGAAAAGGATCCGAACCAAAGTGGGAGGTCTATTCTTTAATTCTCTGTTCGGGAAATGATCCGAACCAAAGTGAAGGGTTGATTCTTTAATTCTCTGGTCAGGAAAGGATCCGAACCAAAGTGGGAGGTCTATTCTTTAATTCTCTGGCCGGAGAAGGATCCGAACTAAAGTGGAAGGTTTCTTCTTTAATTGGGTGACCAAAGGCCGAAGGTGGAGTTGCTTGTTGGTGCTGAATATCTATTGTTTAACGCCCCGTCGGCGGAAGATTTTGTCGGTTTAACGCCTCATCGGCGGAAGGTTTTGTCGGTTTAACGCCCCGTTGGCGAAAGGTTTTGTCGGTTTAACGCCCCGTCGGTGGAAGGTTTTGTCGGTTTAACGCCCTGTCGGTGAAAGGTTTTGTCGGTTTAATGCCCCGTCGGCGGAAGGCTTTGCCGGTTTAACGCCCCGTTGGCAGAATGTTTTGTCGATTTAGACGAAAGGTCATGACGCCGACCACATGTGAAGTCTATTTGTTGGATGGCTGAAGGCCGAGGGTGAAAGACCATGTCTACCTCAAGGCTCACTTTCTTTTCTTCTCTTCTTCTTTTATGTGGAGGGGCGGGTGGAAAGCCCACATCTGCCTGATGACTGTTCTTTTCTTTTCTGCTCTTCTTTTATTGTGAAGAGGCGGGTTCAAAGATCACGTCCACCTCATGACTATTCTTTTGTTATGCTCTTCTTTTCTCATTAATGCTTCTGTACTGGGGTGTATTTCTCTTAATGTGCCCCCAGGCGGGGTATGGCCTTTCTTCATCTACCCCCCTAGGTCGGGAGGGTATGCCTCTTTGCTTTTGTGCCCCCGGGTGGGGTGTGTTCCTTGCTTCTTATGCCCCCACGGCGGGGTAGAGTCTTTGCTTCTGATGCCCCCATGGCAGGGTGTAATTCTTTATGTACTCTATGCGTCCAAGGTGGGGTGTATTTCTCTTCATATGCCCCTAAGGTGGGGTGTATTGCTGCTTCTGATGCTCCCAAGGTGGGGTGTATTATTGCTTCTGATGCCCCCTAGGGTGGGTGTAATTCTTTATGTACTATATGTCCCCAAGGTGGGGTGTATTTCTCTTCATATGCCCCTAAGCCGGGGCGTAACTTCTGTCTCTTCTTAGGCCCCTAGGTGGGGGTGTATTCTTTTGTTTCTTACACCCTTATAGCAGGGTGGATGAATGCTCTCTCCTAGATTCGTGGCCATGCTCAGCCTCATTGCTATAAAGCATCCCTTACAGCGGGGAGGAATTCATCAAGCTACAGTTGCAGCTCGCCGGACCTTCTAACAGCCACTCAAGGGGCCGTCTTGTGCCGGATAGAGGCAGCAGGAAGGTGGAACGGACCGGGGCATTGCACCACGGACTTGGACCCTCCTAGAATCAGGCGGGATGCTGGCCTTCTTCTTGTTCTCTTGCTCGACAATGCTTTCCAACTTCATCTTTGTCATTCTTTTCTTCTCTTCTTTTTTTTTGTGTAATACACCAAGGTAGGTGCGCAGGAGAGCGCTCACCCCTTCAGGGAGGGGATGAGTGATTCACTCCACCGCATCAATCCCACAGTGGTAATCTTTGTTCAGCGTGGGCGTCGACGGATATGGTTGTGCAACCCTATCTCGCCAATTCTCTCTATTCTCTTTTTTGCTTCTTTCTCTTCTTCTTTTTTTCTTCTTTTCTTCGAAAGGGGGTTTGATTTCCCCCCTCTTCTTCTCTCTTTCCCTTCTCCCTCTTTTTATAGCGGCCTTCAAGATTCCTGGAAGCTGCATATGCCTCGGAGTAGCGTCCTTGAGGCCACAAAGACAATTGCGCCTAATCTGACTTTTCTTCCCATAAGGATGGCGAAGACAACACCTACAATTCATCAAAGCAGGCAAACATCGTTTATTAGGAGGCCATGAGGCCCTGAATCCCGGCGAATAGATGAAGGGTGGTTGGGTCCCACCGGGCATGCCAGACTTGTGGACACACTAAAATTCGCTTATTCATGGTGTTCGTTTATTTAAGATGGTTTATTTGTTTATTAAGTGCGTGGGCGTGCCAGTCACAAAGTGACGATTTATTCGGATTTCGTGGAAGCCCTTGGTGCGCTCGATCTGACTTGGTGAGACGATTGTGTAGTTCATGTCAAGACCAAAACCCGTCGCGCCAAAAAGGTCACGGCGTCATTTACATCCCCTCGGAGAGGGGAACACCCTTGATTAATCATCGAGAATCAGGGCCTCATGGCCAGAAAATTATTTGCACAAAAATCTATTAAGAAATACTGAAGTCCTCGTACGAGGGTGTGAAGAAAGTATTTGAGCTCATGTCGGTCATGTGTTGACCGTTTAATGTTCGGACGAGTGTCCGGCTTGAGAATAGCGTAATTGTCACGGGAGGACCGGAGCATATGTATGTCGGGATATGACAAATTTATTGTTCAGAGGAATGGGAAACGTTCAGTTAAATCCCGGTTAGAGTGGTCGGAAACCAATAAGTTTGTCGGCCCGGTGCAAGATCAAGCCGCGACCATACTGCGGTGGGTCCCCCCGCGGTCGAAGCGAGGCTCGCGTGGGTTATAAGCGTCCATTTTCTATGATAAGTTATCGCATGTACACCATTTTATGTGCATATAATTAGGCAATTATGCATGATCTATCGTTAATCTCAACTTCGCATGTAGATTGGACCTTTCACGTAAATTAATTAATTTGGTGATTTTATTTAATAAAATAAAGTTGAGAGTCATGAACATTAATTCTCCATTACATAATTGTGAGCAACTGTGATTCATGTGCACATTATGGTAACTTTCTTGGACTAAATCATAATTATGTGTGTGCAGGACACCGAAGGTAATTGTAAAAGAAGCCGGGGGCAAAACTGTCATCACCACTTTGACCAAGTCAAATAAAGAATTCAAAATAATTTGGTTGGAGGGAAAAGAAAGTTCAAAATTTTACATTCAAAGTTTGAAAAGAAGGAATTCAAATTTTAAGTTTAAAAATGAGGAAAAGGACATTCAAAGTTTGAAATAAAGGAGAGACATGATGAGCCTTGGGAAATGGGGTGTCCAAAGTCCAAGAAAGGGGCTGCAGACCTCCTTTTTCTTTTCCCCATATATCAACTTCTACATAAATCCAAGCCATTCATCTCCTTTTGATATAATCTCCACCCTCCATTGACCCAACTTTTCCTATAAATAGCACATGAGAAGGAGGAGAATGGGAGTTCTTTTTTAAGCAATTTCTCTCCAAACCTTAGGTCGCCGAGTTCTCCCACTTACTTTCATTTTATGTTCATACACTTTTCATGAAAGTTCTTTGTTTTTAAGTCTTCTACAACTTCTTCTTCTGCATCATCTTCCAATTCCTTCTGTTTTGCAAGGTACTTCATATTCTTTACTATTCTATCCTGTGCATTTTTAGACTACATTTTTCTCTGTTCTTCCTTATTTTCTCCTTCCTCCGTCCATATTCTCCTCTTACTTTATTCACAAAAGTTCTTTGTTGTTAAGTTCTCTACAACTTTATCTTATACATCATCTTCCAAATCCTTCTGGTTTTCAAGCTATTTCTTATTTTTCACTGTGTTGTCCTCTTCATCTACGAATCAGTGTTCCTCTCTATTCTTCCCATTATTCTCCCTCTTCCTTCCACTTTCTCCTCCTGCTATCTTCGTGAAAATTCTTTGTTTTTAACTGTTCTACAACTTCTTCTTCTGTATCATCTTCTACTTCTTTCATATTTTTAAGTTATTCCCCATTTTTCACATTGCTATCCTGTGAGTTTACTGTTCATCTAAAGTGCTAGAATCTGTTATTCCTTTGTTTTGAAGCCTTTATTCTCTTCTTTTATCTCTGAGTCTTCATAAAAGTTCTTCCTCTATTCCTCCTCTTCAACTTCTTCTTCTTCGGCATCCCCTAATTTATCTTGGTTTCAAAATTATTCACCCTCTAAAGGCGACTTCAATGATGAAGGTGACTTCCTCTCGGTGTAGACAACATCTTCGACAAGGTAGTTCATGATCCAAGGCCAAGAGAGGATGGCGCCATCATCACCATTGCTGCTACCATCTTCACACCTCATGCTCCTTTTATTTTTATTGTTTTAGTTTTATTTTACTTCATTGTAATCTCGTCACATCTTTGTTGTAAGCTTGTCTTGCACTTCATGTACTAGTTTCTTTATGATAATGAAAGAGTTATTCTTTTGATCTAGTTCTTGCTCTTCTTCCCTCTATACCTCATTCTTCTATCTCTTCTTTTCACTTCATGCAATTATTATATATAGCATAGGCGTATAGTCATAGGTGTTTTTAATTAAGTGTTTAGTGTGTTCATCATTTCACTATTTTCTTTAAGCAAAGTGAAATCATAAGTATTTTCCAAAGGACTCCAAGATTTTTAACTCTAAAAATATCTTCTTCCCTGTGGATTTGACCCTTCTCGCCACCTTATTACGTATTACTTTCATCTAGTGCGAGTTGGAATTTTTAAGATTGATACGCGTGTTTTAAACGACGAACTTTCACGTTATCAATTTTTGGCGCCGTTGTCGGGAAAGAATGGTGATTTTTGATTTAAGAACTTTGTTTTCCTTGTGTATATAGGATACTAATAAAGCTCTCTTTTCTTTTCTTTTTTACAGGTTAAAATTTTTTTTAAAAAAATAGAGGTAAGTTTGCATTTCTTTCTTTTATCTTTTGATTTTGTCATTCATTTCAAAAAAAATGAGGGATCACTTTTCAAGTAAGTATCCAAACTTTCCCTCTTGCATTCTAGTTTCATTTTTTCATTTTACATATCTGTGGTTAGATAGGTTCATTAAAAAAAATTAAAAAAAATCACTTGAACTGTAATAAAAGACTCATTCAAGAGTAGAAACCACAACATCCATGTTCTAGGCCATGCATCATTTAGCATAGGATTTTTCCTAGTTATTTAATTTTTACATTGTATTTTGGAGATTGCAAGGGGCAAGGTACGTTCTACTTATCCTATTCTAGCATGCATATTACATAAGAACCCTTTGTTCGAAATTATGGTGTGCATTTCATTTCAAAATATTCTAAGGGCAACACCCCTAAATAACATAAGGTGGGGATTTCATCACCCTTCCTTAGCCCACAAACCATATTTTCTCTTACATCTTTGCATGACCTAAGCCTTAAATAAAAGTCAGTAGACATTGGCCATAAGATCACACTGTGATTTTAGTACGATTTGAGTTTACCCTCTTGTGAAAATCGGTGCCTATGGCAAGACGGTCGGATGGCAAACGCCTTAAGCGGGATTGTGGTTTGACATAATTAGGTCCTTACGAAAGTAGGGGGAGCCTCCCACTACCCCACCCCTTACCTGGCCGGGTGGAAATATTGAGGGTGAACTTAAGTTACACTTTAGCCATTTTGTGAAACCTAATTTGTAGGTCTAGGTCACATCTAGGTCATTAGGTCATTTGTGTGACAACTTGTTTGTGTTTGCATAAAAAAAATAAAAACAAAAACAAAAACAAAAAAAATTCTCCTCTTCTCTCCCTTCGTCGTTGTTAGTGTTAAAAAAAGCACAAAAAAATACAAAAACAAAACAAAAAAATCATATCCATGGATCGAGTTTTTAATCAAACTGAGTGTTTGACCCAAAATCAATTCATCCCAATAGGCCCAAGCTCCTTTACACCACCTATATTTCAAGATGATTATACATGGGCCCGGCCGGCCCATTATGTAGGTGAGTACCCGACCCAACACCCATCTTCCACCCAATTCAATGAAAGTCCATATTTTTTGTCAGCCCAACAAGAAAACTCCACACGCATGTCGGCCCAATATCCTTTTCTTCCCCAAAACAAGGACCAATTTGCTCAATCCTATTTAGGGGACCATATGTCATTCCTTTCTCATGAACATGTTTCAACATGCCTAAACCTCCATACACCTTCTTACACCCCTATCCTTGAGTGGGGAGATCAAAATAATTTCTCTTGGGAAAATCCTAAAGATCAAGCTGATAACTTAATATTTTCACAAGATTTCCATATATACTTGGGAAAATATTCGAAGTAAATTGTTGATTATGTGTGAAAATGTTCACAAAAATAGATTTTTTATTAACACTTGAGCTTTCATGAAAATTGACAAATATTTGGGAGTAATTCATAATGAGTGCATATAGGTGAATAAGATTTGCATTTGATTAATATGTTGTGTTAACAACATTATATATAACATATGCATTCTTTTAAATGGCAGGTTGTTGGTGTAACACATGCATGATGGTCACGTTAGCTACAAATGGTTTGGATGAGGCACATAAGAGCATCACGTGCATGGCAAGGCAATATGCATTACAAGACCTTGGGCTTAATTTGAAACACATGCATGGTGGTTCCGGGTATCACGTGGATGTATACGTGAGTTGCATGAGGTGGCAGCAATGTATGGGCAAGCAAGATAATACTTATATTGGCAAGATCAGTGGCGTATTTGCACGTACATAAAGGCTGCAGTTTGATGGGGTGATCACGTGATGAAATGGCTGCTACGTGCATGGCCGGTGTTGCGATGGCATACACGTATCCAAACCCACCGCGTGAATAGCGGCAGTAGCACACGCTGGTACCACCGATGAGATAAGATGGGAGGTTGGCAAGCGTGCATATGGGATTGGCAGAGGAAAATCACGACTGGATGGATGCTGTTTCGTGAACGGATAAACACGGCGAGAGACGTTCGCTCGCGGGTTCCGGATGCATCCAAACTGCATGCGGAGGTGACGGCGTAAAAGGTGCTGTGGATGATAGCGGCGATGGCGAAGATCATGGAGGTGGCACGTAGAGAGGGACGCTGGCGAGTCCCCTTTGTGCTACTGTGGCTTTGCTAAGCAGTACTCCCTGGGTGCTGTCCAGGTGTTCGCAGCATGTGGGAATAGAGCAGAAGCCCTTTGTGTTTTTCCTGTTCATCGTCATTTGTATAGTGTCCCTTTCGATATTCTTTTATCAGTTGGAACATGTTCTTCCTAGTTTAAGTTAGTCGGTTCATTAGTCTTAGTTGTCTTGGGTTTGTTAACTACAATGCCAGCACATTAGTATTTGATTTAGTGCAAGCGTTTTGTGCATGATCTTTTCCCTCTTCTTTTGACGTGGTGGTGGCGAGCTGGGCTTCTGTGTTGCAGATGGAGTTTCTCTTAGTTTCACTGTTAGTTCCACATAGTTTTTTTAGTTTCTTTCCTTGTCTATTCCTCTTTGTAATTTAACTTAATTAGCCAGTATCATAGTTGTCTTAGATTAGATCAATTCATTGTAAGCACGTTCTTCCTTTCATATAAGTGTTTTACTTTTATGTGGGTATTCATAATCATCTCCTTCTTCCTCTAAACGTGGTGTTTGTTGCCATTGTTTAATTTAATCTAGGTTTTAGTTTCTTAAGTTTATTCACTTAGATTAATTAATTTCAATTCGTCAACTCTTATTTTAGTGTCCATTTGCCATGAATTGTTAATTATAAAACTTAAGATTTTCTATCTTAAAATCTAAATTTCCCCGTGGAATCGACTCGGTCTCACCGCTTAACTATTTTCTTTTAATTAATTTGTGAGCCGATAATTAAATTTGGTAGTGAATGTATTAACGGCATGCATTTTACCTATCACAAGCTCCATGCCCTCCCGAGCCAAATCTCCAAACCCAATTTGATCAAAATCAATATGGAGGGCATGACACATTTATCCTTATCAATATGACCCTCGACACATCCATTCCACCATTCCATACAATGGTCCCAATGATGAAGAAAATCTCAACCAATTGATTCAAATCATCTTGAATAATCAACAAAGCATTGGCTCCCTCCAAACCAAAGTGGACCAACTCACAAGAGCCACACATGAATTGTCAATGGACCAATTGCCTAACTCCCTTGATGAAACCTTTAAATATCAAGTCTCTCAATTCACCCAACACATTTATTCTTGCCAACAACCCGTGGTTCCCTTGCTGAATGAAACTCTTGACCAAGGTAATGAGGGAATTTGGGAAGAATTACATCAAAGAGAATTTGGGGTGACTAGCAAGATGGCTTATTTGAGTAAGGAGTCCACACCCATTTATGAGGAGAGCCACAATGAGTTGGTTGAAGATAAGTTGGGGGGTGAATTAAATGATGTGCCAAAAGATGTCATTCAAAATTATGAGATTAAGAATATTAATGGCCCAATTGAGGAAAAATTTAGAAAAGAGGGTTATCTAGTTGAAAATGATGATGATGAGGTATTGGAATGTGACCATTCTCACTTGGAAGAATATCACGAAAGGATCACATTGGAAGATTTCTTATTTCATCTCACGGTCCCACAATTAGAAACTTTGATTGGCATTCTCCCTATGATAGAGCAATGTGAACACTTTGATGTGGAGAGTGTCATTATTAACTTATGTGAGAAAAAACATAAAGAAGCGGGTAAAGTTGATGTTGCAGATATGTTGAATGATAACCCTCATGAGGAAGAGAATGGTGAAGGGCGTTTGAGTGAAAAATTCATCTTTCATTTAGAGGTCCCACGTGTGGAGAACAAAATTGATAATCTCATTTTAGAAGATATTGATAATGGGGCTTCACTTGAAGAAATTGAGAACATCACTCCAAACATCAAAGGGTCATTTAAGGAAACGTATGAAGAGGGGGAGTGTTTTGTGGATAATAATCTTGTTGATTTAATGAAGACAAATTCTGAACATCCCCCTCCTATTGATGAGTGTGATGAAGGGACCCTCTTAGAGAATTCACATTTGAATTGACCTATGATGAGGGGTCCGGGCTGGAAAGATTAACATTTGATCTTCCTACCTTACCATTGGAACATTCCATTGATATTCTTAATGTAATTGATGAGGGTGATGAAGGGGTCTTGTTGGAAAGATTTACATTTGGTCTATCCACCCTATTACTGGAAAGTTTGATTGATAAACTTCATTTGATTGATGAGTTTGATGAAGGGGCCTTCTTAGAAACATTCACATTTGATCTAACCCCTGAGCCCTACCCCATAAAGTTTGACTCATCAGATGGGATAGATTTTGAGCTCACACCTCTTTCCACTTTGACCCCCCTGCAAGCTGAGCCTCTTCAATATGACAATCTCGAACCTGAGAGGGATGTGGCAGCCATATTCACCTTTAATTTAACTCCCGGTCAGGAAGATCAATTGATTAAGGCCCTTAATGCTCATAAAGATATTGTTGAGGGGAATGTGGATAATAATGTCAATCTTCATAAGTCACTGGTGTCCAACCAGGAGGAAGTAGTCAAGTGGGTGGATACAGGACAAAGGGACCAATGGATTGATATCGAGCAGAGGTTCCATCCTGATCTTGATGGACTAATAGCCATTGACTGTTACATGATCCACAAAGAAGAGAATCGGCTCACAAGTATTGTCAATGTTAAAATCAACAATGTTCAAGACTGGCATATCTCTGGCCCACATGCTTACATGTATCATCTTGTCTTCAAATGGCATGAATATTGGAATTTAAAAGAAGAAAAGCTAATGTGGTGGCTCATTCTCAAGTCTACATGTTGGTTATGAAGCGTGCACCTTCTATGCATGTGTCTGGTTGAAGACGGAAAATTTAGCGCTTCTGGGAGGCAACCCAAGGTTTTTGTTGTTTGACGTTTTTGTTTGAGTGTGTTTTAATAGTCAGGTCAAGGTCAAAGCGAACAAGTCATCGTCATCCATGACATTGAGGGAGGTTTCATCTCGCATATCCGGTTGTCTCTTTCCTACTCAGCAGTATTTATTGATACATTATTCTATTGCTTTCAATTCTATATGCCATTGAGGACAATGTCATTCAAGTTGGGGGGGAGAGAAATATTTTCAAGATTCATATAGTACAACATGATAGGAGTTCTGTCTTACATGTCATCGTTGCATGAAAGTAGAAAGATGTTAACCCCATTTTGAGTTTCATGATTCATGCTTAAATTAAAAGTAATTCTAGAATAGAAAAGACTAGGGAGAAGGATGATGGAAAATTTAGTCAATCTAGCCATAGAAACTGATGTAAGAATCTCTTTAAAGATCACATGCACTTTAGAAGAAAAAATTCACATTGCACACTAATGAAACAAGCAAGATAAGCCCCCTGCCATTTTGGGTATGTTGTCTGATATTCTACACTTCTTAAGAAAAGAGATCTTTTTACAAAGCTTTCTGCCAAATTATCTATCAAATAAGTGCAATGACACTCTGAAAAAAAAGAGAGAGAAAAAGCACCATGAAAAATGCCCTTAGTCTTAGTAACCGAGCCTACTTCACCTAAGACGTGTTGAGGTTCGCGTAAAATGGAAAAGGGAACTTGGATCTATGAAACTGGGCATGCTTCTCCTAAGGCAAGAGTCGAGATTCACGTTGAGTAGTAAAGGGTAGTGCAGCATCATGTGTGGTATAAAAGATCCCAAAGGGACAACGCAATAAGGCAGATAAAAAGCTAATATACTTAATGCTCTGATCTAAGAGGTGCGGGGTTGAAAGGCATTTGCTTGGAATAGCGAATGGGAGATACAATTGTCTAAACTGTAGATTTGGTAGTTACACATGCACAAGTGCTATTGAGATTTGATTTGAATTCTTACTATTAAGTTCCTACATAAGGCTAGTGTTCATTAATGATTCCAGATTCCTAATCTTTGGTTGATTCTATGAAGGGAGAGCTGGATATGAGAGTATGAATTTGTTAAACTCTTGTTAGTCCTAAATTTTAATTTATTTACATTGCTAAGGGACTAGCAATGAGTAAGTTGGGGGGTGTTATAAGCGTCCATTTTCTATGATAAGTCATTGCATGTACACCATTTTATGTGCATATAATTAAGCAATTGTGCATGATCTATCGTTAATCTCAACTTCGCATGTAGATTGGACATTTCACGTAAATTAATTAATTTGGTGATTTTATTTAATAAAATGAAGTTGAGAGTCATGAACATTAATTATCCATTACATAATTGTGAGCAATTGTGATTCATGTGCACATTATGGTAACTTTCCTGGACTAAATTATAATTATGTGTGTGCAGGACACCGAAGGAAATTGTAAAAGAAGCCGGGGGCAAAACTGTCATACCACTTTGACCAAGTCAAATAAAGAATTCAAAATATTTTGGTTGGAGGGAAAAGAAAGTTTAAAATTTTGAATTCAAAGTTTGAAAAGAAGGAATTCAAAGTTTAAGTTTGAAAATGAGGAAAAGGACATTCAAAGTTTAAAATAAAGGAGAGACATGATGAGTCTTGGGAAATGGGGTGTCTAAAGTCTAAGAAAGGGGCTGCCCACATCCTTTTTCTTTTTCCCATACATCATCTTCTACCTAAATCCCAGCATCCATCTCCTTTTGATATAATCTCCACCCTCCATTGACCCAACTTTTCTATAAATTGCCCATGACAAGGAGGAGAAGGAGAGTTCTTTTTTAGGCAATTTCTCTCCCAACCTTAGGTCACCGAGTTCTCCCACTTCCATTCATTTTATGTTTATGCACTCTTCATGAAAGTTCTTTATTTTTAAGTGTTCTACAACTTCTTATTCTGCATCATCTTTCAATTCCTTCTGGTTTGCAAGGTAGTTCGTGTTCTTTACTGTTCTGTCATGTGCATTTTCAGACTGTATTCTTCTCTGTTCTTCCTTATTTTCTCCTTCCTCCATCCATATTCTTCTCTTACATTCTTCACAAAAGTTCTTTGTTGTTAAGTTCTCTACAACTTTATCTTCTACATCATCTTCCAATTCCTTCTGGTTTTCAAGTTATTTCTTATTTTTCACTGTGCTGTCCTGTTCATCTACGAATCAATGTTCCTCTATGTTCTTCCCATTATTTCTCCCTCTTCCTTCCACTTTCTCATCCTGCTATCTTCATGAAAATTCTTTTTTGTTAAATGTTCTACAACTTCTTCTTCTGTATCATCTTCTAATTCTTTCAGATTTTTAAGTTATTCCCCATTTTTCACATTACTGTCCTCTGAGTTTACTGTTCATCCGAAGCGCTAGAATCTGTTATTCCTTTGTTTTGAAGCCTTTATTCTCTTCTTTTCTCTCTGAGTCTTCATAAAAGTTCTTCCTCCCTTCCTCCTCTTCAACTTCTTCTTCTTGGACATCCCCCAATTCATCTTGGTTCCAAAGTTATTCACCCTCTAAAGGCGACTTCAACTACGAAGGTGACTTCCTCCCGGTGTAGACGACATCTTCCGCAAGGTGGTTCATGATCAAAGGCCAAGAGAGGATGGCGTCGCCATCACCATTGCTGCTACCATCTTCACACCTCAGGCTTCTTTTATTTTTATTACTTTAGTTTTATTTTACTTCATTGTAATCTCGTCACATCTTTGTAAGCTTGTCTTGCACTTCATGTACTAGTTTCTTTATAATAATGAAAGAGTTATTCTTTTGATCTAGTTCTTGCTCTTCTTCCCTCTATACCTTATTCTTCTATCTCTTCTTTTCACTTCATGTAATTATTTTCTATAGCATAGGCACATAGTCATAGGTGTTTTTAATTAAGTGTTTAGTTTGTTCATCATTTCACTATTTTCTTTAAGCAAAGTAAAATCATAAGTGTTTTCCAAAGGACTCCAAGGTTTTTAATTCTAAAAATCTCTTCTTCCTGTGGATTCGACCCTTCTCGCCACCTTATTACGTATTACTTTCATCTAGTGCGAGTTGGAATTTTTAAGATTGATACGCGTGTTTTAAACTATGAACTTTCGCGTTATCAGTGGGCATCGTCAATATTTCCGGTGCCAAAGAGGCAGCGGGAAAATGTCCCAAGATTAGATCCTAAAATAAAGACATGTCCAAAGAGAGCGGGCTATTGGCCTAGGATATGAGTCAGACAATGACCATGATCGGGAAGAACCCGAGGTCTAAGCGTGGCCCACGAAGGCCTTATCGATATTCCCATGTGTATGGTCCGAGGATGACAAGAGCTGTCTCGTTCCATTCGGATTTTATCGGTCATTCGTGGACTACTTTATGTTCGGACAAAGGTCCGTATTGAAGGTACGACGTAAACGGAAATAAATCCGTACAAATGTATGTCGAGTTTACGGCAATTTTAATGAAGGAGCGGAAACGAATTCCAGTGGGAACGAGTCCGGTTTGACGAACTATCGGCCCAGAACAATGTCGAATTACGGCTATATTGGGATGGCTCCCAAGGTCTGAACCCGACTTGGAGGGGCGGCGTTAATGTTCCTTTTACACCGTGTCTTGAGGAGAAACGAGGCTGCAGAGTGGATTTTATCATTTTTTATTATTATCCAGATTTTAATTATTTTTTGTTGCTTATTTCTTTTTATGCATTTTTTTGGGTGGTTTGGTTATTTTTTTCTACTTATTACACACGTTTCCCTTTTCTTTTATTTGTTTATTACATATGTATATATATTTACTTATTTATTTCTTTTATTATATCTTTTACATATATATTTCTTTGGTTTGTTTTAATCATTATTAGTATCATGTTTCTTTTATTTGCACTTGGGGTGTATGTGGAGAAATGGGCCATCGGAAGGCCGGGAGGAAGTCAGTGCAGGTTCGAATCGAGGTCTGTGCAAAGAAGATTGAGTCCGTACAGTTAGGAGCAGGGTCCGTGTAAAGTTCAGACAAGGTCCGTGCAAAGGGGATTAGGTCGATGCAGTTGGGTGCTGGCTCCGTGCGGTTGGAGATCAAGTCTGTGCAAGGGAGGTTCAGGGTCTGTGCAGCTGGGGCTGGGTCTATGCAAGGGAGGAATGAAGTCTGTGCAGCTAGGGGTTGGGCTGGTGCATGTGAGAAATGGAGTCCGTGCAAGGTGGAGGCTAGGTCTGTGTAGCAAGCGGCAAGGTCGGTGCAGAGCGGTACTTGTAAAGGGATAAAGTCTGTGCGGCTGGGGTTCAGGGTCTGTACAATTGGGACTTGAGTCTGTGCAAGGGAGGTTCGTAGTCCGTGCATGTGAGGGCTGGGTCTGTGTAGGGTCAAACCACACAAGAGCAGGGTCAGTGCAAATTGGGAGTGAGATCTGTGCAGGTTAACCCAGGCAAAGGAGAGGTCAGTGCACACTTGGGAGTGTGTCGGCAGAAGGGATGAGAGGTTGTGCCGGGTGGAGCTTGGGCTGGTGTACCAGGGAGGCGCAAAAGAGGCGTACCGAGCTGGGGTGCATGTGAGGCGGTGTGTCGGACAGGTCGCCGCTAGGGTGTGCCGGGCAGGGTCGGCCAAGGGCGTGTCGGGTTGGGCAGGTTTAGTGTTGTGCCGGTGGGGATAGAGCTGAGGGTGTATCGGGCTAGGCCTGAACAAGATGCGCTAGGCAAGGTTTGCAAAGGAGTTTCTTCTTCTTTTCTTCTTAAGTCTTTTCCTCTCTTTCCTTCTTTAGTTTCATGCAGTGCACGTTAGCCCTTTCTTCTCTTCTTTTACCCCTTTCCCCTCCCTCTTCTTATCTGCATAACTAGTGCTCAAGTTCTCATGATTAATGTCCGGTCCGGCCCTCTTCATGTTATCCACAATTCTTTTATCCTGGTTGAAGCACCCTGTCATTATTCATTCCATTTATTTATTGCTTCCTTTTATCTTTTAACATGTTATTATTTCTAACGAAAATTCGGCAGCATCTCCCCTTGACCCGGATGGTAAGGGGAGTAAAGGGGAACGCGCCCACAAGGATTGGCGGAACATGATAATTTGAGGTGTATGCCAGGGGCAGCAGCACCTTTGATGAAACTTCGGAAAGCCCAGGAGGATCAACGGATGGGGGACACGTCTAAGACGGGCTGGGGGTGCACCGGGTAAGAGGAGGTGACAGGTGTGCCGGATAGGAGAGCTCAAGGAGTGTGTCGAGATAAAGGAGTCAAGGGCTGCACCGGCCAGAGAGGCTGTGCCGGGCCGAGGGTGTGCCGGGCGAGAGCTGACCAAGGTGTGCCGACTGAAGGTAGGTTTAGGGTGTACCGGAAAAGGGGACAGAACGGCTACACTGGGCTGGGGATGGAGGCCGTGCCGGGTGGAAGGGCTAGAGGGTGCGCCGGGCTAAAAGCCTGGGGAGTGCACCGGCCAGGGGGGGCTAAGTGAGCCGGCCATAAGGGTAAAGGGGTGCATCGGGCTGGTTGGTTCGGGGGTGTACCGGGCAAGAGATTAACCCATGGAGTGGTAATGGAGGGTGAGGTGAACCCGGGGTATTGGGTTAGCTGGGCCAAGGGAGATGCCAACAGGAAGGAGAGGGGATTCCAACGGTACTAAGGAAAGGGCATTGGGCTCCCGGTGTTCAAGGAGAAGGAAGGGAAGCCCCCCCTTTTGGCAAAAGAAAATGTTTGTGGTTAAGTCCCACAAGGGAGTCATGAAAGGAGGGGGGGACCCTGCACAAGGGTCCCCTGGAGGCAGACCACTCAGAGAGGCACTGCACCGACGCATTGCCCAATGGGCTAGGCAGGCCGGAATCATAGAAGGAGATCAACACGAGGAACTGAACCACCAGAGAAGGAAAAGAAATAAACCACCAAACACATCATAAAAAAAAGCTAAAAGGAGTGGCAGTAAACCCATAAAGGGACAGCGTTTATTCACAGAAGAACGGTGACCAAGGCCGGCCACGGGCATTACAGGGCACCTTCGAGGTGAGCTATATAAAGAGGGGGGAAGAAGAAGAAGAAGAGTTTGAAGAATGGGGGAAAAGAAGGGATGGGGAGAGTATTGGGGTCGAGCAGGGGCGACGGCCCCCCTGCTCTTTCCCCACTCCCTCTACTACATCAGGCTCTCTCTCTCCCTCTCTCTCTTTCTCTTACTCTCTCTTTCAGTGGCCGCCGAAGAGCCTCCAATCCTGAGCGGCCTCCCACTTCCTTTCTTCTTCTTCTTATCTTTTTCCTCCTCTTATCTACCTAGCAGCATCTCCGTGATCGTTCTCCCCCTGTTGCAGCGAGAAGGAGGGCATCTTTTATATTTTTCACAGCGATGGGCATTAAATGGAGTTGACCCTCCCCCGTCCTTGGCTGCAGAGAGTAGCCAGCGTGCCTGCTTGAGGGATTGACACTGGAGAGGGGGGTTTTATAGCCCATCTAAAGAGCAGCCAAACTAGGTCCATCAGGACCAAACGAGGCCCAGCTCATCCAAGTGACAGCCCCACAGGGCCCACTTAGGCTAAAAAAGCCCAATAAGATCACTCGGGATCACAACCTTTCTCAGCGGCCCTTAGGCTTGGAAGGCCCGAACATCGGCCAGGTCAGAGAAAGACCCACGCCCTATCTATCCCCTCGTTGGGATAATGGCAGGCGCACAACGCCCACTCCGACCTATCTTCATCCGAGCTATGTCTATCATTCGGACAGGGTTGGCACCCTTCATGCTCGAGTCGACCGACGAATACTTATCCATGATGCCGTTGAGAACCCTTTGTAAGCATGAGTTTATGAGATAAGGGACCCATGATCTCTCAAGGCTATAAAGATCCCACGATGAGGACGTAAAGAGCCCACGATGAGGACGTAAAGAGCCCACGTTGAGGACGTAACTCCCGTCGGAAACCACTCAGCTTGCGGGACTCATGAGGCTAGTGCACTATTTAAACCTGGGACTCCCTCCAACGGAAGGTAAGGGCAAAACATACGCCTAAATTTCTTGAGCAGGAGCCACTTCACCACATTGGTGTAGAGGGACCTCGTGCATCTCCTTCCTCCTCCCTACATAGCTTCCACCATTGCTCTACTGACTTAAGCATCGGAGGGTTTACCCCAGGGAACCATCCCTGGGCCCCCTGATCCAGTTTCCTTCTTTGCAGTTCACTATCCGGTGATCATCTCCTCAGCTCAGGACCCGCGCGAGATCACGCCTCTTCATCTGGCACCGTCTGTGGGAAACGATCAAAGAGCCAGCATGGTGCGAAGAAGTTTAGGGAGGAGGTCCGCCGGCGACAGGGAAAGGCCATGGTGGTGGCGGGAGAAGGCCCCTCTCAAGCCTCACAAAATCCCCCCTCCTATGCCAGCACCCCCGCCGACGGACCGCCCCCTCCACCCGCAGCGGTAGGGCTCCCGCCCCCTCGCCCCACAGCGGTAGGGCTACCACTCAATGGCGACGCTGACGCCTTCCAAGCCCTCAACGTAAAACTGAGTGTCCTTGTGGAACTCATGAGGACCCGGGCGGCCAGGGATGGAAGGTCACGCGCCCCTCCGGAGAGCCCTCCCCGCGAGAACGTGTCCCAGCACACCGTCGGAGGCCGCTTCACCCTCCGAGGCCGGCATATCATCCGTAACAGGTCAGGAGGACCTTCACAAGCCCCTCCTCTGGAGCAAGAGGCCTCCTCAACGCCGAAAAATGGAAAACCTGGGGCACGCCATCTGAACCAAGAGACCGAAGTCCCTGGGGAACGCCAAGATAGCCCTTCCAGCCCCACGGCACAGCGACAGTCGGAGCAATCCCTCCGACTACATGAATTCGAGAGGCGTTTCACAGAAGAGGAGCGCGCCCTATGTGCCCTTTAGAAAGTCTCTTCCAGGGAGGATGAGGAGTAATCCCCATTCTCCGACTATATCTTGAAGGCAGAGGTATCTCCTAGAACCTCCATCCCGACCTTCAAGCTTTATGAGGGCCAGGGCGACCCGACTGATCACTTCGACAGCTTCAATGCCCTGATGACTTTTCATGGAGCATCGGACGCCATCAAATGCCAAGCCTTCATGACCGCCCTGGTCCAAGGCGCCCAAGCGTGGTTCCGGGCCCTCGCCCCCGGATCCATCCGGGACTTCAAGCAATTCGAGCGAGTCTTCAAAGAGAGTTTCGCCGGCACTGGTCCCCCAAGGTCGGTAGCGGGCTTTTGGCCCTCAAAGAAGTGCAAGGGGAGAAACTTCGGGCTTACATTACCCGATTTAAATCGGAAGCCTGAGGATCCCCCGCCTGGACGTCGCCTCGGCCATAACCGCGTTTACCGGGGGCACCCGTGACGAGAACCTCCACCGCGAACTTGTCCTCCACCCTCCCTCGACCCTTGTCGAGCTAGTGACTCTGGCTTTACGCCATGCCAAGTGTGAAGAGGTGCTTAGCGCATGCCGAGACGCAACCGGCTCGGGACGAGAGGGGGACAAGAAGCGGGCACCCGATCCAAGATCGGGTCCAGGAAAAAGGCAGAACCGAGACGGGGAACGCAAGGAACCGTCACGGAAGTACAAGCGGTACACTCCTTTAACCACTCCGGTTTATGAGATTTACGAGGACATCAAAGGCTCGGGCCTCCTCTGCCAACCTGAGCGAATGAGGTCGAAAAAACCGCAATCGCAGCAAGCATTGCCTATTCCACAGCGATCACAGGCACCGCACCGGCTACTACCACCAACTCCAGGATGGGATCGAGCGCCTCGTCCGTCAAGGACACCTATCCCAGTTCGTGGCTGGGCCCAAGGAAGACCGAGGTGCCCCAGAGGAAATCGACAACGCCCCCCGAGGGGTCCACATCAACGTCATCGTCGGAGGAGCTGCATCAGGAGGAGACAGTGGCCGAGGAAGGAAGCGTCATGCTGAGCGGGCGAGTCGAGCCATCGAGCCTCCCAGGGCCCCGCCAAGTGAGCCCCAGGTCATAGTCTTCTCTGACCAAGACCTGGAAGGGCTAAGCACCCCGCATGACGACGCCCTAGTCATAACGGCCACGATAAACCATTGTAACGTAGACATGATTCTAGTTGACAATGGAAGTGCCCCTGATGTATTATCCTATGAATATTTCCTTAAGATGGGGGAGGATCCGTCTAAACTCCGCCCGATCCGAACCCCCCTTTGCGGGTTCAATGGCCAGGCCACTTATCCCGAGGGAGCCCTAAGCCTGCCGGTTACTCTTGGCACCCCACCCAAAACCGTTACAGTCATGGTGGACTTCATAGTGATCAAAGGTATGATAGCATACAACGTAATCTTCGACCGAGGAATCCTCAGCCCAACGAAAGCAGTGCCGTCTACCTATCACCAAAAGATGAAGTTCCCCACCAAAAATGGGTTGGGGGAAGTCTGAGGTAACCAGGCCACGGCCAGAAGGTGCTATAATATCTCGGTTGAAGTCACAAGGGTGGACGGGAAGAACAAGGGCCCCCGGGAAGTCGAGGAAAAATCCGCAACCGCCGAGCCTGGAGGAGAATTGCTAGCGGTTTTCCTAAATGAGGACCCGACCCTAGGACTAAAGATTGGAGCCGACCTACCGTCTGAGGTCCAACAGCAATACAAAGAGTTTCTTTCCGCGTACATCCGAGTCTTCGCGTGGTCTGATGATCAGCTCCCCAGGACCCCAGAGGAGACGGTGATGCATAAGCTCAACCTCGACCTGACCATCAAACCCGTACAACAACGGAGAAGGAAGCACGCGCCAGAGAAGCAGCCGATCATCAAGGAGCAAGTCACCAAGGGACAAAATACTGGTCTTTTTAAACCGGTCCTGTACCCGACGTGGCTGGCCAACGTCGTCCTGGTGCCGAAAGCTTCGAGAAAGTGGCGGATGGATGTGGACTTCACCGACTTGAATAAGGCCACTCCTAAAGATTGCTATCCGCTACCGAGCATCGACCAACTGGTTGACTCAACCTCGGGCAACGAGATACTCAATTTTCTGGACGCCTATTCAGGTTACCATCAGCAGAATGAATCCAGAAGACATCGAGAAGATCACCTTTATCATCGACTTCGGCATATACTGCTACACCCGGATGCCTTTCGGGTTGAAGAACGCTGGAGCCACGTACCAGAGGTTGGTCAACCATATGTTCGATGGACAGCTCGACCGGAATGTCGAGGCCTATATTGACAACATGCTCGTCAAGACCCCCAAGGCCGAGGACCACTTCGCCGACCTAGCTGAAACCTTCGACACCCTCCTGAGGTACAATATGAAGCTCAATCCTACCAAGTGCGCCTTCGGAGTAAGATCCGAGAAATTCCTGGGTTCCTTAGTCACCCAGCGTGGGATCGAGGCCAACCCCGACAAGGTCCAGGCCATCCTGGACATGCGCCCACCCACCGGCATCAAAGATGTTCAACGCCTTACTCGATGCATTGCTGCGCTCAGCAGATTCCTGTCCGTGCGGCCGAACGATGCCTACCCTTCTTCAAGCTATTGAGGGGGCCCAAATTGGCATCTGCTACGTTCACATGGGACGAGGAATGCCAAAGAGCATTCGCCGAGCTTAAAGAATTCCTGGCTTCGCCTCCAGTGCTGTCCAAACCTGTCTCGGGTGAAGCCCTGTATCTCTATCTCTCGGCAACCCCATCGACAGTTAGCTCGGTCCTAGTCAGAAATGACTCGAGAGTCGAGAGACCGGTCTACTACACCAGCAAGGTGCTCAACGAGGCTGAAAGGAGGCATCCCTCAACCAAGAAACTCGCGCTAGCGTTGGTTACCTCGGCCAAGCGCCTTCGATCCTATTTCCAAGGGCACTCCATCACCGTGCTGACCGGCGAACCATTGAAGAGGATCCTCACCCACCCTGAAGCCTCGGGACGTCTCGTCAAGTGGGCCATCACGCTTGGGCCTACGATATATCGTACCGGCCTCGCTCGGCTATCAAAGGCCAGGCGCTCGCTGATTTCATCGTCGAGAGCACCATCCCGACTGAAGAAAGACCTCCGTCCGCGCCCGGGCCAACCTGGGAACTGTTCGTCGACAGATCCTCTAACTCAGTCGGAAGCGGCGCTGGAATCCTCCTGAAGTCCCCTGAAGGAGCAGAGCTACAATATGCCTTGAAGTTCAACTTCCAGGCATCCAACAACGCTTCCGAGTATGAGGCTCTCATCTCGGGAGCCCGTATGGCCCAGTGGCTGGCGGCTGAGCGAGTCAAAATTCACACTGACTCCCAGCTGGTCGCTAGCCAAGTCAACGGCAATTACGAAGCTCGAGAAGCACCGATGGTCAAATACCTCCAGCTGGTCAGAGCCGTGGCACAATAGTTCGAGAGATTTGAGGTAGTCTGAATAGCTCGAGAGGAAAATTTCTGAGGGGACACCCTCTCTCGGCTGGTCTCCTCTCTTGACCCCGAGGGTACTTGATCGGTCCTTCTCGAAGAGCTAGAGTGATGCGGGACGAGACACGGACACGACAAGCTCGTGACTGTCCCTTAACGAGGGAAGCGTCGGACGTGCACGGTTGAGAAACCGGCAGTGAGCTAGGGTGGTCGGCTCTCACTTGTGTCCGGATCGGGTCACGGGACGGTCATGCTCTCTCTCGCAACAGCGGTGATATGAAAAACATAGCGAGCTAGATCCTAAAACATGCTCTCTAGCAGCGGCATAAACAAATATATATAAAATAAGCAAATGCTGAGTGTAGGGAGCGAGAACGATACCTCCACGCGCTCGGCGTGGGGAAGACGGGCCCGGCCGAAACTCGTACTCCCGGAACAATAATACACAATATTACAGCAAAACACGTCGCTGCCCACTCCACGTAGGGAGGTAAAGGGCTACACAATGGGGCCCGGGAGGACCGAATTCGGGTTGACGGGCGGCTTCTCGCGTTGATTCGGCAACACCCGAACACGTGACGGTGGGGCCCACGTGCTGTCCGGAGGGGCCGTGTGGGACCCAATGGCACCGCTGTAGTGAAGGATGCCTGGAAGGGTGCTCCCTGGAGTGAAGGCGCGCTGGTTCGCCGGCCGGAGGCCGGGCGGCTCCGTTCGGCGCCGGTCGGAATAACCGGCCACGGATCTGTAGCTTCTGGTTTTCAGCACGCGTCCCGGCGAGAACGGACGCTGCGATCAGCGCCGATGTCGGATCGACACGAAACTGGCGCCGTTGAAAGCTAACTTCAAATACTTCAATCGAGGCTTGAAGATCTGGCCTGGATCGGTACGGATCTAGGCTTTAATGAATTGTTGAGTTACTATTGTATAGTGACCGGGCTCTCAGATCTGCAGAGAACTTGTCTGAGAACTGCCTTTGACCGATATGTGAACGTCCGAATCTGAAGTGGTGGTCCTCAAAATTTCCAATCCATCTGAGCTCGTGGATGGCAGCAAGAATTCACGAACTACACCTCTGTCCAGCAGGACAGAAACTTGAAGATGGCTCTGCGGCGGCTCGAAGGCGGCACGAACGGCGGCGGCGGCGGCACAGATGATCACCGGAGATAGAGGGGAGGGGATAGAAGGTAGAATCACTCTAGAACTGGAGGTTGGAGGAGAGAAACCAGAGGGAGAGAGGAGTGGCTCAAGAACACTCTTGATTTTCCAATAATTTTCTCTTCATTAATGCCAACAAATAGAAAATACAACCTTTTATATGCCTTACATCAAACCTAATCTACACCATTAGATCTAGGGGAGGGGATTGGGTGGCTGGGATGAAGTGTGAATAACACACAAAAAAACCATAAAATATTAAGGGGAGGGGCGCCCCCTTGACCAAGAGGGGACAAGTTGGAAAGGGTAGGTAGCCTACCTTGGAAAATTTACCCCCTTTGTCTCCCATGTGGTCAATTGGCATTCAACCCTTCTAGATGGCCACCTAGGATGGTTGACCAGCCTCACATGGTCTAGGTGGACCAATGGGAAAGGGGTGAGGCCCCCCTGGCTTGGGCCTACTGAAATTTTACATATAAACCCACTAAGACTTACAATTGCGTACCCATATAACACAAGGGTATATATACAAATATGAAAGGACATAAATGCAAACAAAATGCAGACGGTCTTGCCTCGATGTCCCCACCAATTCTCCCCGGGTGGGAGGAACTCGACCCCATCGAGTAGGGGTATAGATGCTCGAATACTCCGGCGGATCCGTCACCGTGCCAAGTAACGCGGGTACGCTCCACTCCAAGTGACCAGCACCTGCTCATTCCATATATACTCGATATGCACAAGCTGCCATGGGCTAGAGGTGGACACTCCGGGTGGGGCACTCTCAAAGGGAAGGAAGCAGCTCGAAGACTCACTAGGAATCACCGTTGAGTCTCTGTAGGTGACTGATCCGGGTATAGATGTAGAATCGATCCCATACTCATCGAAGGAGTCCAATCACCTCTTACTCATAAGAGAACGACAACGAGCTTACATAAGACACATGCAGACAAACGACACACAAACCATGCAAACAAATCACACAAAACAAACCACACTGACTCATGCACGACTCGAGACTAAGGTGGTGACATCAAGCCCACTAGGTGGCGGCATCCTGGGCGGCCGGAGAGCCGTCCAACTCTTCCCCCCCCCCCCCAAGGCATAGTACTCATCGGCTAGTGCCTCATCGGCCACGTAATTGACATACTCAAGCTCGGGAGGTACGGATTCTCCAACACCTAGGGCTAGGGTGGTGCGAGCGGGACACTCGCTGGCCATGTGGCCAAACCCGTGACAGTGGAAACACTGCACTCTCGACCGACTACTCTCTCCTATAAAAGGGGCCTTACCCTTATCATCCCGTCGGGTAGGGGGTGTAAGCAGCAATGGTGGAGGTGTAGGTGCCTTAGGCAATAGTGGAGGGTGCCGGTGCCAGAGGACGGGCTATAGGAGCCGGGGGACGGGCAACGGGTGCCGGTGGTTGGGGTGGAAATAGATCCCGGGGTGGAGGAGGGCGAGGCCGTGGAGCGAAGTGCTCCTGACGGGTGGGCTCCTGAGGTCGAGCCATGGGAGGCCGTTGATGTGGGCCTAAGGAGTGACGGGGCTCGGTACTACGGAAAGGGGTGGGGCCCAACTGATGGCTAGACTCAAACTCTCCCTCAAATTGCTCCAACTCGAGAGCAACCTGGTATGCCTCTTCCAACGTCTTGGCATTGCGGCGGAAAAGCTCATACTGATAGTGTGGCCGCAAACCACGTCGAAAGCGGGAAACGGGCATGGTACTCTCCTTCGAGACACCACATCGTAGAAAGTACTCATCAAACTCCGCGATGTATTCGGAGACGGACCGGTCTCCCTGGCTAAGACTTTGCCATCTATCAATGAGTCGCTGGCGGTATGTAGGAGGAAGGTACTTTTGCCGAAGCTTATGCTTCATCTCGGCCCATGTGTCAATCGGGGGTTCTAGCCGCTGAAGTAGCAGGCTCTCCACATTCTTCCAATAGGTTTGCGCCTGCCCCATGAGTTTCATGGTGGCGAATCGGACCCTTCGGCGCTCTGACATATCATACCATTCAAAATAACGGTCCATGCCGAACTCCCAATCTAGGTAGACTTTCGGATCCAAAGACCCGTAAAAAGAGGGAGGGTCCGCTCGCACGGTCTTAAGGACCCTATCATCTTCCTCATCTCGTTGTGGCTGAAAACCACGACGGCGTTGACCATACCCCTCATAGGCATTGTCGGACCCATAGTCCTCGAGACCAAGGTCATGGTGCGGTAGTTCGGGAACCCGAGGAGGGGCGGGTGGAGGAGCCTGTGGTGGGTGGTTTTGGGCCGCGGCAGCGGCCTGGACTTGGGCCATGGGAGCGGGTTGGACTTGGGCCACCGCGGAGGAGGTGCGGGTGGGCTTTGGGCTGCCCTAGGAGGGTCCCCGTGTGACATCCTATCTAACAGCCCAACAAGGTCTTGGACCGACCTGTCGGAGGTCTCCATGCGTCCCTCCATGGCTCTAAGGCGACCATCCATATTATCGGAGAAAGTCCGAAAGTTAGCATCGGATTGGTCCAACCTAGTCATAATGGCCATCACCGCCTCGTGTAGGGAGTGGAAGTCTCCCGAGGCGCCATCTCGTGGGTTAGCCATAGGGGAAGGGCGATGGTATTGGGTACCTCGCCGAGTGGGCATGCAACGACACGGACTAGGAAACACCGACTAATGCAAACGCACACTACAAGATGATGAACCTAGACGTAACCAAAACTCGGCACGTGGCGGAGTTAATCGATCCGAAGATAACTCGCGCAAGTGTGCGACCTTCCCGATAGGTGTAGCCTAACGTTCGGACAACACCTTTTGATATACCGGGTTATTGGGATGCAATGCAAAAAGATACTTTTTTTTTGTTTGTTTTAAAACAATGATGACCCTAAACACAACTTAGACGTAAATGACTAATGATTGACACTTTTTTTTTGGACACCCTAGACTCAACTCGCTCTGATACCAAATTGATGCGGGACGAGACACGGACACGACAAGCTCGTGACTGTCCCTTAACGAGGGAAGCGTCGGACGTGCGCGGTTGAGAAACCGGCAGTGAGCTAGGGTGGTCGACTCTCACTTGTGCCCGGATCGGGTCACGGGACGGTCACGCTCTCTCTCGGAACAGCGGTGATATGAAAAATATAGCGAGCTAGATCCTAAAACATGCTCTCTAGCAGCGGCATAAATAAATATATATGAAAATAAGTAAATGCCGAGTGTAGGGAGCGAGAACGATACCTCCACGCGCTCGGCGTGGGGAAGACGGGCCCGGTCGAAACTCGTACTCCCGGAACAATAATACACAATATTACAGCAATACACGTCGCTGCCCACTCCACGCAGGGAGGTAAAGGGCTACACAATGGGGCCCGGGAGGACCGAATTCGGGTTGACGGGCGGCTTCTCGCATTGATTCGGCAACACCCGAACACGTGACGGTGGGGCCCACGTGCTGTCTGGAGGGGCCGTGTGGGACCCGATGGCACCGCTGTAGTGGAGGATGCCTGGAAGGGTGCTCCCTGGAGTGGAGGCGGGCTGGTTCGCCGGCCGGAGGCCGGGCGGCTCTGTTCGACGCCGGTCAGAATAACCGGCCACGGATCTGCAGCTTCTGGTTTTCAGCACGCGTCCCGGCGAGAACGGACGCTGCGATCAGCCCCGATGTCGGATTGACACGAAACTGGCACCGTTGGAAAGCTAACTTCAAATACTTCAATCTAGGCTTAAAGATATAGCCTGGATCTGCACGATCTGGGCTTTAATGAATTGTTGAGTTGCTGTTGTATAGTGACCGGGCTCTCAGATCTGTAGAGAACTTGTCTGAGAACTGCCTTTGACCGATATGTGAACGTCCGAATCTGAAGTGGTGGTCCTCAAAATTTCCAATCCATCTGAGCTCGTGGTTGACAGTAAGAATTCACGAACTACACCTCTGTCCAGCAGGACAGAAACTTGAAGACGGCTCCGCGGCGGCTCGAAGGCGGCACGAACGGCGGCGGCGGCACAGATGATCACCGGAGATAGAGGGGAGGGGATAGAAGGTAGAATCACTCTAGAACTGGAGGTTGGAGGAGAGAAACCAGAGGGAGAGAGGAGGGGCTCAAGAACACTCTTGATTTTCCAACAATTTTCTCTTCATTAATGCCAACAAATGGAAAATACAACCTTTTATATGCCTTACATCAAACCTAATCTACACCATTAGATCTAGGGGAGGGGATTGGATGGCTGGGATGAAGTGTGAATAACACACAAAAAAACCATAAAATATTAAGGGGAGGGGCGCCCCCTTGACCAAGAGGGGACAAGTTGGAAAGGGTAGGTAGCCTACCTTGGAAATTTTACCCCCTTTGTCTCCCATGTGGTCAATTGGCATTCAACCCTTCTAGATGGCCACCTAGGATGGTTGACCAGCCCCACATGGTCTAGGTGGACCAATGGGAAAGGGGTGAGGGCCCCCTGGCTTGGGCCTACTAGAATTTTACATATAAACCCACTAAGACTTACAATTACGTACCCATATAACACATGGGTATACATACAAATATGAAAGGACATAAATGCAAACAAAATGCGGACGGTCTTGCCTCGATGTCCCCATCATAGAGCACCCGAGCATCGACTCAGAGCTCCTGGCAGTAGACTTGGCCTCCCCAAGCGACTGGCGTACTCCGTACCTGTCGTGGCTCCAAGATTCTCAAGAGCCTCCCGACCCTCAGGAAGCCCGCAAATTGAAGTACCAAGCTCGGCGATTCGGCACTCAGGACGGCACTCTCTACCGAAGATCCTTCTCCGGTCCCCTCGTGAAGTGCCTCAGCATTGATGAAGCCAACCGAGCGATTCAAGAAGTTCACAAAGGTCTGTGCAGAGCGCATTTAAGAGGAAGGTCGCTCGCCAGGATCTTGCTACGGCAAGGTTACAGGTGCCCCACTCTGCAGCGCGACTGCTCGACTTACACACAACACTGTGACCGATGCCAGAGATTTGACCACTTGGTCCATCAGCCCGCAACGAGCTCATCACCTTAGCCGAGCCATATCCTTTAGCTTGCTGGGGAGTCGACATCCTCGAGCCATTCCCCATGGCCCAGTGATGCGGGACGGACACGCGACCTGGGACTCTAGCTCGCGATCGTCCCTAAGCGAGGGAAGACGTGAGACCGGGCGCAGTTGAGAAACCGACTGTGAGTCTCGGGTATCGGATTTCCGCGTTAACTCGGGTCGAGTCACGGGACGGTAACACTCACACTCGCTCTCTCGCAGCGGTGATACAGGTATATCTAGCTAGAAACCTACACTCGCAGCGGCATTCAAAGCTATACAAGATAAGCAAATGCGATAAAGAGTGGGGAGAGAGTGTACCTCCACGCTCCGGGCGTGGGGAAGACGTTCCCGGCCAATTACGGTAACTCCCGGTAACAACGGTAAAAGTTAATTACAACAGTGAAATCTATTGCCCACTCCACACAGGGAGGTAAAGGGATACAAGTGGGGCCCGGGAGGACCGACCCTGGGTTGACGAGCAGCAATCTGGAGGCGCGTACGGCACGAACTCGGCCTGCAGGTCTGACTCGGCACTATTCCAACTCGGTGCTGCGCCAACTCGGTTGCTGACTCGGTGGGCAGCAAGATATGGATTCTAAAGGAATGCTGCCTTCCTGGGATCTTCTGAAGGCGCAGCTTGGCTGGGACGATGGCGGGATGTCCCTGATCGACTCCCTGAAGGGGCGGCTCCTGAAGTTGACTTTGATATTTATTTCTGAACTTTCTCCCGGACTGAGTTGTGCTGGCTGAATTCGGATCTGCTCTGCACACCTTCACGAAAAGAATTCCTACAACCAGATCCGATGTTGGATTGATGCACAAGAGGTACCGATGGATAGGGGACTCAGAGATATACAACATATATTTTTGGTGGCTCCATCCACAGAACGAATTAAAAATAAAAACGACTGCAAACTACCTTTTTTTATGACCCGGACTGACAGACACACAGGGCAGAGATGGATCTGCCTGAAACAGACCTTTGACCGAGGGCTAAATGATTTTTTTTGACTCAACGAAAATTATAGTGGAAGGGGGTATACGTGAGGAACACTAGAAAAGTTTTGTGGATTTTATAAAATTTTCTATGTGAGTGGGGAAATTACAAGAAGATGACCATGTCCCGTAGATCTGTAAAAGGGCAGATTACTGAGAGGACAAACAAAAATACGGGGAAAATATCAAAACGGACTCCAAATGACACGAAATTTTAACGGGATGTTAAGGAAGATGGACAGAACAAACCCTCAAAATTAGGGCTCAATCAGACAACAAGAACTAGAGATACAATTTCGGAGGAGAGGTTCTATCCTGATTTGGATAGAACTTCGATGTAGCGGCGGTGGCGGCGCGACGGCGGCACGAACGGCGGCAGCAGAAAGAGAACTCAGAGGGGCTAAGGAGAATATAGAAGAGGGCTTCACACCCTAGAGGGCTGGAGGAAGAAGAAGAGAACCAGAGAGAGAGGAGAGAGGGCACACCCTTCTTGCTTCAAGCAATTTTCACATAATTTCTTCATTAAATCTCTAATGACACTATACATAGGCTTATATAGAGAATGGCAAGGGGTGGGGGGCTGAGAATTTCGTGGAAATAGGCCATTTTCTTCCCCCATGTGGTCAAAAACCTAAAATAAATAAATTACATATGGAGGGGGCACTCCTTTGACTAGGTAGGTAAGGTAGGTGGCCTCCCTTTGACATTTTCAACCACTTGTCTCCCATGTGTCCAATTGACCTTCTAGATGCCACCTAGGACTTTGACCAGCCCCACATGGACCCATATGGCTTATGTGGACCAATGGGGAAGGAGTGAGGGCCCCATTGCTGGACTTACTGATAATTTGCACAAAAACCCAAAGAATCTAAGGGAATGACACATTGGCTTATAAAGCCTTACAATTGCACATATACTTTCCCAAGGATATAAAAATAAACTAAAGGACACAAATGTAAAAATAAAAAGTCAGTGCCCGACGTCGATTCCCATCAACTCTCCCCGGGTGGGAGGAACACGACCCCGTCGAGTAAGGGGTGCGGCTGCTCGTAACGCCAGCGGATCCGTCACCGTACCATGAAGCGCGGAGTACGCTCTACTCCAAGTAATCGACACCTGCTCATCCCGTATAGATTCGATATGCACACGCTGCCGTGGGAATGAGGCTAGAGGTGGACACTCCGGGGTGGGGTCACTCTCAAAGGAGGGAAGGCGGCTCGAAGACTCACTAGGAATCACCGCGGGTCCCTTATGTGACTAGATCCGATATGTGAAGTAGAGCCGATCCGAAAGTCTGATAAGTCTCGTACTCGAAAGGGATGAACAACGCGAGCATACAAACCGACTTGACTTGATGCACGCACAAACACACGACAGACAGACGAATCAAAGACTCACAAAGACCCTAAACAACCTAATGTTAGTCCGACCTACGCACAGGCGATGGTGTACCAGGACACCCGAATATGTGCCACGCATACACTAGATGTACTCGATGGTTGACGGAATGGAGGACTCCTAGATACCCTAAGATGTACCACTCATGCATTGGTGATCTATGGGATTTGGGTGGGGAAGGGCTAGGAGATCCAAAACTACCCTCATCATTACCCCTAGACGTAGGTATGGCTTGCCAACTAGACCGAGGGGTAGGGGTGGAATAGTGAACTCCTTGGAAGAAGTGGAGTAAATATGATAGCTCGGGAGGTTCACTAGTGAAGGGGTCAAAAGGGTCAAAGAATGTGTGACCCCATGAAGTGGGTTCCCCCATGACTCGGTCCCAAGTTAAGAATTCATAATCACCGTCATACATAGTGATCGGTGGGACGACGGTCATGTCTAGAAAATAGGATTCCTCCCTTGGGCAAAAGGGAACGAAGTCGGACTCGGCCGGCATCGGGAGGAATAGAAAAATCTCCGTGGTGACACAACCCACGGTGCACACGGAGGTAATGGACCCTATGGCCGGATGGGTGAAGTTAGGACTAGTGTGTTGGTCGAAGCCTCGGGCCAATAAGTGCGTCAACTTCCATTGCCAACCTAAACCAAGAATAAGGTCACCCAATGTGTCAACATGGTGACTAGATCGGAATGTACTATGGTAGGAGTTGACGGGCACCAAAGGTAGGGTAGGGTCCATAGATGGGTAAGAAGGTGGGACCAAGCCATCCTTGAGCCAACTATGTAGTGGCTCGGTAATGAAAAGCGTACCCGTTAGAAACACGGGTGGCTCGGGTTTTGGTAACTCCAAAGAAGAAGGTTCCGAATAGAGCTCGGAAGGAGAGGGTGGTAGCATTGGATCTCTCATGGGGGATGAAGGAGGGACCTCCATGATGGGGGGAGGGCTTGGGGATGCCGGAGGTGGGGCCGGATTAAGACTACCGGCTATGACCTCCTTGGGCTCGGGTAGGAGTCCGCCCATATGAGCACGTGTCCGATCCATCCTATCCAACCGGTCTGTAAACATTTTTAAGATTTCGGCAAAGGTGTGGGTTGGAGTAAGGGCCTCTGGTGGACTTGCTCATCGTCTCTAGGCCTGAGTGTGGACCTAGGCTCGGCTATAGGTGGGACCTCTTGCTTCCGGCTAGGACCCATTTGCTTTGAAGCGCTTGGGTAGGATTGGTTGGGGGTGAATGGATGGGGTTGGTTGGAGGTGTGGCCCACTTGATTGGGAGTGCTTTGGTGGGCTTGGGTGGAGGTGAAGGGGCGGCGTTGGTTGAAGGTGACCGGGCCGGGTAGGTAGACTTTCCTAAGCTCGCCCTTCATCTCATGCCACGACTCGATGGGCCGTTGCATCCTAACCTCCCTCATGCGTTCTATACTCTCCTATTTCCAGGCGGCTTCATGGACAAGCCTCTTTTGGGCAAAGCTGGGTTGCATGGCATCGGACATAGTGTAGCACTCAAAATACGTGTCCATGGTGGCTTCCCACTTGAGGTAGTCGCTCGGGACCTTGGAGCCATGAAAGTCCGAGGCTTCGAGCCTATGGAAGTGGATGGGATGGTTGGCAAGCCCACGGGTGTCGTACCGCCAGTGGTACGGCCTAGGCGACTTGGAGTCCATTAAACACCGGGGAACTATAAGATGGACATGCAAACACGTGGAGACAAGACAAACCAACTAGACAATGGACTAAACATGACCCTAAACGACAATGCAAGTTAGAATGCCGACTCGACTACCAACCTAGACACAACCAAGACTCGGTACGTGGCGGAGCTAATCGATCCGAAGATCACTCGCGTAAGTGTGCGGCCTTCCCGATAGGCGTAGCCTAACGCTCGGACAACACCTTTTGATATACCGATTAATGGGATGCAAGTGCAACCTAGACCGACTTAGACGATGACTAGACGTAAATGACACTTTTTTTTATTTTAGACACCCGAGACTCAACTGCAGCTCTAATACCAAATTGATGCGGGACGGACACACGACCTGGGACTCTAGCTCGTGATCATACCTAAGCGAGGGAAGACGTGGGACCGGGCGCGGTTGAGAAACCGGCCATGAGTCTCGGGTATCGGATTTCTGCGTTAACTCGGATCGAGTCACGGGACGGTAACACTCACACTCGCTCTCTCGCAGCGGTGATACAAGTATATCTAGCTAGAAACCTACACTTGCAGCGGCATTCAAAGCTATACAATATAAGCAAATGCGATAAAGAGTGGGGAGCGAGTGTACCTCCACGCTCCGGGCGTGGGGAAGACGTTCCCGGCCAGTTACGGTAACTCCCGGTAACAACGGTAAAAGTTAATTACAACAGTGAAATCTATTACCCACTCCACGTAGGGAGGTAAAGGGCTACAAGTGGGGTCCGGTAGGACCAACCTTGGGTTGACGGGCAGCAATCTGGAGGCGCGTACGGCACGAACTCGGCCTGCTGGTCCGACTCGGCACTATTCCAACTCGGTGCTGCGCCAACTCGGTTACTGACTCGGTGGGCAGCAAGGTATGGATTCCAAAGGAATGCTGCCTTCCTGGGATCTTCTGAAGGCGCCGCTTGGCTGGGACGATGGCGGGATGTCCCTGATCGACTCCCTGAAGGGGCGGCTCCTGAAGTTGACTTTGATATTTATTTCTGAATTTTCTCCCGGACTGAGTTGTGCTGGCTAAATTCGGATCTGCTCTGCACACCTTCACGAAAAGAATTCCTACGACCAGATCCGATGTCAGATTGATGGACAAGAGGTACCGATGGATAGGGGACTCAGAGATATACAACATATATTTTTGGTGGCTCCATCCACAGAATGGATTAAAAATAAAAACGACTACAAACTGCCTTTTTTTCTGACCCGGACTGACAGACACAGGGCAGAGATGGATCTGCCTGAAACAGACCTTTGACCGAGGGCTAAATGATTTTTGTTGACTCAACGAAAATTATGGTGGAAGGGGGTATACGTGAGGAACACTAGGGAATTTTTGTGGATTTTATAAAAAAATTTAAGTGGGTGGGGAAATTACAAGAAGACGACCCTATTCCGTAGATCTGTAAAAGGGCAGATTACTGAGAGGACAAACAAAAATACGGGGAAAATATCAAATGAACTCCAAATGACACGAACTTTTAACGGGAGGTTAGGGAAGATGGACAGAACAAACCCTCAAAATTAGGGCTCAATCAGACAATAAGAACCAGAGATGCAATTTCGGAGGAGAGGTTCTGTCCTGATTTGGATAGAACTTCGATGTAGCGGCGACGGCGGCGCGACGGCGGCACGAACGACGGCAGCAGACAGAGAACTCGGAGGGGCTAAGGAGAATATATGAGAAGGCTTCACACCCTGGAGGGCTGGAGGAAGAAGAAGAGAGCCAAAGAGAGAGGAGAGAGGGCACACCCTTCTTGCTTCAAGCAATTTTCACATAATTTCTTTATTAAATCTCTAATGACACTATACATAGGCTTATATAGAGAATGGCAAGGGGTGGGGGGTTGGGAATTTCGTGGGAAATAGGCCATTTTCTTCCCCCATGTGGTCAAAAATCTAAAATAAATAAATTACATATGGAGGGGGCACTCCTTTGACTAGGTAGGTAAGGTAGGTGGCCTCCCTTTGACATTTTCAACCACTTGTCTCTCATGTGTCCAATTGACCTTCTAGATGCCACCTAGGACTTTGACCAGCCCCACATGGACCCATATGACTTATGTGGACCAAGGGGGAAGGAGTGAGGGCCCCCTTCCTGGACCTACTGACAATTTGTATAAAAACCTAAAGAATCCAAAGGAATGACACATTGGCTGATAAAGCCTTACAATTGCACATATACTTTCCCAAGGATATAAAAATAAACTAAAGGACATAAATGTAAAAATAAAAAGTCAGTGCTCGACGTCGATTCCCATCACCCAGGCCCAGAAGGAGTTCATCATCGTCGCCATCGACTACTTTACCAAATGGATCGAGGCCGAAGCCACAGCAAGGATCACCGAGACAATCGTCTGGAATTTTGTCTGGAAGTCGATCATCTGTCGTTACGGCATCCCCCGGGTGATAGTGATGCGGGACGAGACACGGACTCGACACCAATTGGATATGCGATCCTCGGACTCTAGGTGAGCTCGTGATTGTCCCTTAGCGAGGGAAGCGTCGGACGTGCGCGGTTGAGAAACCGACAGTGAGCTAGGGTGGTCGGCTCTCTCTTGTGCCCGGATCGGGTCACGGGACGGTCACGCTCTCTCTCGCAGCAGCGGTGATATCACAATATATAGCGAGCTACGATCCTAGCATGATATCTAGTAGCGGCATAAACAAGTATATATGAATAAAGCAAATGCCAAGTGTAGGAGCGAACACGATACCTCCACGCTCTCGGCGTGGGGAAGACGGACCCGGCCGAACTCGTACTCCCGGGACAAGTAATACACAAATATTACCGAAAAGAACTACTGCCCACTCCACGCAGGGAGGTAAAGGGCTACACAAGTGGGCCCCGGAGGACCGATTCTGGATTGACGGGCAGCTTCTTGCGACGTTTTGGCAGCACACGTACTCGCTACAGTGGGGCCCACGTACTGGTCGGAGGGGCCGTGTGGGACCGGGCGGCACCGCTGTAGTGGGGATGCCTAGAGGATGCCCCGCTGTAGTGGGGATGCCTCCTGGGACGGCGGCACGTTGAACCGCCGGTCGGAGGCCGGGCGGCTCCGATCGTCACTCGCCGGACTTTACGGCCACGGACCTACAGGTTCTATTTTCAGGCGCGCGACCCGACGAGATCGCTTGCTGCGACCAGCACCAATGTCGGAATGCAACGAAACCGGCGCCGTTGGAAATATGCTTCGAAGGGCTTCGACCCTAAGGGATCCCAGAAAAATCACCAGCTCTGTATTTCTAGTGGATGAATTTTGAAGGCTGCTATCCCCCATTTCATATCTGCTCAGGCAGAAATTGATTTTCCTGTAAATCTGCGTTGACCGGTAGGTAGATCTCGACTCTAAAGTTGGGTTCTTCAGAAAAGTTGTAGAGGATCATAAGAGAAAACCAGGGATATTTTTAGATCTAGAAATAATGGAGGTTTGGATTTTCTAGAGAGTTTATACTGGCAAAGGGTCGGATCTGGACTGAGGCAGACAGAACAGATTTGGGAAATTGGGCGAATTTTAGAAAATATGTGATGGCTGAAAAAAATCACTAAAATTCGAGGTGATAGGGGAAGGTAGACAAAATCTCCTATAAAATTGGGGCTCTTGGAAAAATCAAAAAGGGGTTCGAAGAAGGTGTTCTTCAGTTGGCTATAACAGTGAACAGAAAGCTGACAGAATTGGAAGGAGATGATGAACGAAAATGGAAAAAAATAAAATGGGATCTAGAGGCCAAACCAATTTTTATGGAGGATGGGGGGAACCTCTGGAACACACCCTAAAAATTAAAGCTTCATAAGGTCTCGGAGGTGTGAGCAGAAATTTGTGGAAAATGCTGCTGTCCTGAGTGGACAGAACTCCAACGATGGCTTCGTGGCGGCTCGATGGCGGCACGAACGGCTGCGGCGGCGGCACAGATCAAAACCTGAGGTAGAGGGGAGGGGATAGAAGGGATACCACTCTAGAAATGGGGTTGGGGAAGATGAAACCATAGGGGGAAGAGGGGGGGTGCGCAAATGGCCCTTGGCTCTTACAATTTTCTTCTATTCATTAATTCAACAAAATGAGAAATACATGCTATATATAATAAATGGAAAAAGACCTCTAATGCCCCTAGATCTAGGGTTTAGAACTAATTTGTTCTAATCAAATTTTACAAAAAAAAATAAATGGGAAATAGGGAGGGGGGCGCCCCCTTGACCAAGGGGGGGACAAGGTGGAAAGGTAGGTAGCCTACCTTTGAATTTTTAACCCACTTGTCTACCCATGTGTCATTTGACATCAACCTTCTAGATGGCCACCTAGGATGGTTTGACCAGCCCCACATGGCCTAGGTGGACCAATGGGAAAGGGATGGCGGCCCCCTTGCTTGGGCCTACTGGAATTTTGCATATAAACCCACTAAGACTTACAATTGCGTACCCATATAACACAAGGGTATATATACAAATATAAAAGGACATAAATACAAAAAAAATGTGGACAGTCTTGCTTCGATGTCCCCATCAATTCTCCCCGGGTGGGAAGAACTCGACCCCATCGAGTAAAGGGGTGACTGCTCGAATAGCTCTGGCGGATCCGTCACCGTACCAAGTAGCACGGGTACGCTCCACTCCAAGTGATCGTCACCTGCTCATTCTGTATATACTCGATATGCGCATGCTGCTATGGGAAGAGGCTAGTGGTGGAACACTCCGAGGTGGGGTCACTCTCAAGGGGAAGGAGGCGGCTCGAAGACTCACTAGGAGTCACCGCTGAGTCCCTGTAGGTGACTAGATCCGGGTATAGATATAGAACCGATCCCATACTCATCGAGCGAGTCCACTCGCCTCTTACTCATAAGAGATCGACAACGAGCTTGCACAAGACACATGCAGACTCACCATGCACTAACACACGTATGCAAACCACACAAACAATCGACTCAAAACACACCACACAAACAAACCACACAAAGAAAACACATTGACTCATATATGACCCTAGACTTAAGACGGTAACATCAAGCCCACTAAGTGGCTGCATCCTGAGCTGCGGCAAGCTCCTGAGCTTCATGCTCATCGGCGAGTTCGGATCGGCCTCATAGTAAACAATCTCGAGCCCAGAAGGCAAGGCCTCTTTAACCCCTAGGGCTAGGGTGGCACGCGTGGGACATTGGCTGGCGATGTGGCCAAACCCATGACAATGGAAACACTGCAGCCGTGACCTACTGCTCTCTCCGATAAGAGGGCCCTTACCCTTATCCTCCCGACGGGTAGGGGGTGTAGGCAACAAGGGTGGAGGTGTAGTTGCCGTGGGCAATAGGGGAGGAGATGCCGGTGCCGGGGGACGGGCAACGGGTGCCGGTGGTTGGGGTGGAGGTGGATCCCGGGGTGGGGGAGGTCGAGGTCTAGGAGCGAAGTACTCCTGATGGGCGGGCTCATGAGGACGAGCCATGGGTCCCCTCGGGTATGAGCCTAAGGAGCCACGTGTATCAGCACCACGAGGAGGAGAGGAACCCCACCGGGGAATAGACTCGAACTCTCCCTCGAATTGCTCCATCTCGAGAGCAACTTGGTATGCATTCTCTAACTTGTCCACCTTGCGGCGGAGAAGCTCATACCTTAGGTGCAGTCGTAGACCACGCCGAAATCGAGAGACAGTAAGGGAGTCTTCCTCCGTGGCATCACATCGCAAGTAGTATTCATCGAACTCGATGATGTAGTCAGAGATGGACCGGTCTCCTTGGGTGAGACTTTGCCACCGTTCTATCAGACGTTGGCGGTAGGAGGTAGAGAGGTACTTCTTCTTAAGCTTTTCCCTCATCTCGATCCAAGTATCGACCGGGGGTTCATGACGATGAAACAATATGTTCTCCATGTTCCTCCAATAGGTTTGTGATTGGCCTAAAAGTTTCATCCTGGCAAACTTGACCTTCCGGTAGTCCGACATCTCGAACCACTCAGAATATCGGTCCATGCCAGCCTCCCAATCAAGATAGACCTTTGGGTCTAAGCACCCGTCAAAGGTGGGAGGGTCTGCCCGAACTCTCCTAAGGGCTCGTTCATCCATATCTTGGTCGTGGGTACGCCGTGTAGGGTGACGATCACAACCATGTCCCCGATGCTCATTATCGGACTCATAGTCATGCACCTCGGGGACTTCGTGCCTCCTAACAGCACCCCTTGAACCCTTGGAGTCGCGGGTTGGTGAACCGGCTCCGGTTGACCTTGTGTAGGTGGGACGGGTGCCTGGACTGGGGCAATCAGGTGTGCCTCGGCTGGGCCTCTCTCTAGTGCGGCAACTCTCCCGACCAATCCCTGAACGGACTAGTTCGACCCAGCGGCCCTATCTTCTACGGCCTTCATCCTCTCTTCTAGGCGGGTGCCTAGGCCATTCACTCGTGTACTCATCCCTTCCATCCTATCCATTCGAGTACTTAAATCACCCATTTGTGTATGTAACCCATCGAGACGTGTATGCAATCCTTGCACTTCTCCCATAAGGGTTCTGAACATTTCGGCCACAGCTGACGCATCGAGACTAGTGACCCGTGGATCCGCCATAGGTGGTGGTGGGGGTGAGTACTATGTACCCCTACGAGTGGGCATGCAAACACACGGGCTAGGAGACACCGACTAATGCAAATGCACACTACAAGAGGATGCACCTAGACTTAACCAATAGCCGGTACCTGGCGGAGATAATCGATCTGAAGATCACTCGCGTAAGTGTGCGACCTTCCCGATAGGCGTAACCTAACGTTTGGACAACACCTTTTGTTATACCGGGTTATTGGGATGCAATACGACCCAAAAAAAGATACTTTTTTTTATTTTAAAAAAAAATGATGATCCTAGACTCGACTTAGACCGTGCAATACTGATGCAATGACGGATGCACTGACTACCCTAGACTCAACCTGCTCTGATACCAAACTGATGCGGGAGAGACACAGACTCGACACCAATTGGATATGCGATCCTCGGACTCTAGGTGAGATCGTGATTGTCCCTTAGCAAGGGAAGCGTCGGACGTGCGCCGTTGAGAAATCGGCAGTGAGCTAGGGTGGTCGGCTCTCTCTTGTGCCCGGATCGGGTCACGGGACGATCACGCTCTCTCTCGCAGCAGCAGTGATATCACAATATATAGCGAGCTACGATCCTAGCATGATATCTAGCAGCGGCATAAACAACTATATGAATAAAGCAAATGCCAAGTGTAGGAGCAAACACGATACCTCCACGCTCTCGACGTGGGGAAGACGGACCCGGCCGAACTCGTACTCCCGGGACAAGTAATACATAAATATTACAGCAAAGAACTACTGCCCACTCTACGCAGGGAGGTAAAGGGCTACACAAGTGGACCCGGGAGGACCGATTCCGGATTGACGGGCAGCTTCTTGCGACGTTTCGGCAGCACACGTACTCGCTACAGTGGGGCCCACGTACTGGTCGGAGGGGCCGTGTGGGACCGGGCGGCACCACTGTAGTGGGGATGCCTGGAGGGCGCTCCCTGGGACGACGGCACGTTGAACCACCGGTCGGAGGCCGGGCGGTTCCGATCGTCACTCGCCGGACTTTACGGCCACGGACCTGCAGGTTCTATTTTCAGGCGCGCAACCCGACAAGATCACTTGCTGCGACCAGCACAATGTCAGAATGCAACAAAACCGGCGCCGTTGGAAATATGCTTCGAAGGGCTTCGACCCTATGGGATCCCATAAAAATCACCAGCTCTGTATTTCTGGTGGACGAATTTTGAAGGTTGCTGTCCCCCGTTTCAGATCTGCTCAGGCAGAAACTAATTTTCCTGTAAATCTACGTTGACCAGTGGGTAGATCTCCGACTCTAAAGTTGGGTTCTTCAGAAAAGTTGTAGAGGATCATAAGAGGAAACCATGGATATTTTTAGATATGGAAATAATGGAGGTTTGGATTTTCTAGAGAGTTTATACTGGCAAAGGGTCGGATCTGGACTGAGGCAGACAGAACTGATTTGGGAACTTGGGTGAATTTTAGAAAATATGTGGAGGGCTGCAAAAAAATCACGAAAATTCGTGGTGATAGGGGAAGGTGGACAGAATCTCCTATAAAATTGGGGCTCTTGGAAAAATCAAAAAGGGGTTCGAAGAAGGTGTTCTTCAGCTGGCTGTAACAGTGAACAGAAAGCTGACAGAATTGGAAGGAGATGATGAACGAAAATGGGAAAATATAAAATGGGATCTAGAGGCCAAACCAATTTTCATGGAGGATGGAGGGAACCTCTGGAACACACCCTAAAAATTAGGGCTTCAGAATGTTACGGAGGTGTGAGCAGAAATTCGTGGAAGATGCTGATGTCCTGAGTGGACAGAACTCCGACGATGGCTTCGTGGCGGCTCGATGGCGGCACGAACGGCGGCGGCGGCGGCACAGATCAAAACCTGAGGTAGAGGGGAGGGGATAGAAGGGATACCACTCTAGAAATGGGGTTGGGGAAGATGAAACCATAGGGGGAAGAGGGGGGTGCGCAAATGGCCCTTGGCTCTCACAATTTTCTTCTATTCATTAATTCATCAAAATGAGAAATACATATAATAAATGGAAAAAGACCTCTAATGCCCTTAGATCTAGGGTTTAGAACTAATTTGTTCTAATCAAATTTTACAAAAAAAAATAAATGGGAAATAGGGAGGGGGGCGCCCCCTTGACCAAGGGGGGGACAAGGTGGAAAGGTAGGCAGCCTCCCTTTGAATTTTTAACCCACTTGTCTACCCATGTGTCATTTGACATTCAACCTTCTAGATGGACACCTAGGATGGTTTGACCAGCCCCACATGGCCTAGGTGGACCAATGGGAAAGGGCTGGGGGCCCCCTTGCTTGGGCCTACTGGAATTTTGCATATAAACCCACTAAGACTTACAATTGCGTACCCATATAACACAAGGGTATACATACAAATATAAAAGACATAAATGCAAATAAAATGTGGACGGTATTGCTTCGATCTCACCATCAGATAGTAAGCGATAATGGTCGGCAATTTGATTCTCATCATTTCCGAGATAGATGTGCCTACCTGGGCATTCGCAATCACTTCACCTCGATCGCCCACCCTCAAGCTAACGGGCTGGTCGAAAATGCCAATAAAACTATCTTAAAAGGCATCAAGACCAAGCTCGGTAAAGCCAAGGGCAGCTGGCTTGAGAAATTGCCGAACGGACTTTGGTCATACAGAACGACTCCCAGAACGGCAACCGGTGAAAGTCCTTTTCATTTGGTGTACAGCGCAGAGGCCGTCATCCTGTTGGAGATTGCCAATCCCTCCCTCCGAGTCATCTGTTTCTCTCCCGAGGCAAACGATCAGAAACTGCTCGAAAACCTCGACCTAACAGATGAACTCCGAGAGATTGCCGGCATCCGAGCAACGGAATACCAGCGCCGCCTCACTCGATACTACAACGCCAAAGTCCGAGATAGACACTTTCAACCGGGAGATTTCATTCTTAGAAAAGCCAAAGCCTCTCGACCACTTGAGGTGGCGGGAAAGCTATTTCCTAATTGGGAAGGCCCCTACCGAGTGGTCGAGACGCTCGGGAAAGGAGCATACCGATTATCTACGATGGAAGGATAGCCCATCCCTCGGACATGGAACGCGACTACACTACGCAAGTTCTACTTCTGAATACCGAACATTGTGTAAGCAACATGGAATAAAACAAAAAGTTTCCCTTTCCTTTATTCAAACAACTCGCTTGTACATTAGGAAGGCCGAAGCGAAGAAAATACATGTCAAACAGCAAAAAATCCATCTGGTGCCGGTTGACTCGGTTGACCTTCCTGCGTCCAGCCACTGACTCTGCCTTGTACAGAAACTGGCTCGGATAAAGGGTAGTCGACCCCGTTGGCTCGGGTAGCTCGGGACAAAGGTGACAGAGGGATTAGAAAGAAGGAGGCTACCTTCCAAGTTGAACTTGGAAGAGGAAGGGGAGAGGTAACGCATTTGAAGACATCTTCCCCACCAATCTGCCAACTCTTTGGAAGGAAGGACGCTCAGGCATCCTCTGAAGAGTGAAATAAATGATGAGAGAGCAGAAGAGGGAGAAAGAGGCTGCGAGGGAAAAAAGAAACCAGCAGAGCTGGACAAGGAGGCAGGGGAAAGCTCGGAAAGGAGAGAGCTTAATTGGCTCCCCCCCCCTCCATGGAACGAGCAAGAAGGGACTGGCGGCAAGATGCCTGATGCCCCCATCCGTCTGCCATCTCCTCCCCCCCCCCCCCCCCCCGCAAGCGCCGCCGGAACTGATAAAAAGAAGACGACGTGCCTCCGCACGTCGAACCTTCTTCAAACCTATCCGCCGGCCGTCGAACCTCCTTCAAACCCGAAGCAGCAAGGACTCTCTGCCTTCCATCATCGACAGCCTCATCTTCCAGAGTATCTTCCATGTTTCGAATATGTTGGGACAATGCTACGTGAAGAAGGAATGAAAGAAGACTGTCAAGGAAAACCCTAAGCGGTGGAGAGGAAGGGACGCCCTTTAGACCTTTTATAGGCAAAGGGAAGCGATTTACCTTAAATGATTCTCTCCTCGAAAACACGCCAAGGAAATTTCTCCCTATGAACGGTCACCTCAAAACTCCTTGTTTCCGCCCCAGCGGGACACACGAAGCGACCAAACATTCAAAGCATGAGAAAAGCGGAAAGACACCCTATCAGAGGCTCGCCCAACCATCACGTGAAAACCACACAGAAAGTATCAGCACTTTCCAACTACTACAGACGTGCTGAACAAAATACGGCAATGGCGATTCGGAGCAGTTAAGTCTTCATCATAATGTTATTGCCTTATCTGTTTTCCTACACGACCGAGAAAGTTTTTTCTTCAAAAGGAACAAGACATACAAAAAGAGGAAGCAAAGAAGATACATTAGGCCTCTGGCCCACCTTGAGGCTCGGAAGTGGAAGGCTCAGGCGGTTTGCCCCCGGCACCCTCGGCGACGGCCGACCCTGGCACTGACCCCACCGGCATGGGAACTGTCTCGGTCGCGTGCCCTCCCGAGACATCCAGAGCTGGCGACCCTCGGGCGAAGAGCCCTCCTGATCTTCTTCCTCCGAAGCCGAAGCAGAGGAGCCGGAGGATGACAGATCTGAGTCGTAGCATTGTCCAGAAGGAAATTCAATTATCCCGGACGCCTGCTCCTCGGCATAAGATACGGCCCGATCGTAGCCCTGCTTGAACCCCTTGCGGATGCCTCGGCGAAGCGCTGACTCGTAGTAGGGAAGGGCAGCCTCCTTAAGGTCGTCCCGGTAGGCATCCGAGCATTTGTATTGCACGAGCGCCTCCGCCCCGGCCAATCCCACCCTGCCAACAAGCTCAGCCTTCTTCCTCTCCACCTCGGCTAACTTCCGCTCGGCCTCAGCCGCCCGCTCCTCGGCCTTCGCCGCCCACTTCTCCGCCTCAACTCGATCGGCCTCGACCTCCCCCAAAAGGTGCTCAGCTTCCTCGCCCGGTCCACCAGCTTGGAGCGCTCGACCTCCCACCGGTCATCCAGCTCAACGCGAACAAGGCGCTCCTCTTCAAGAAGCATGTTCTTCCTCTCGAGCGATTTGCGAGCCTTAGCTAGCCGCTCGTTAGCGCCCGGGCCTCCCCCTGGCTTGATCGCACCAGCTCCCCAACTAAGGAGAGCTCCCACCGAAGCCCATCGCGCTCCTCGGCAAGCCGAGCCAGCTTCCTGTCGGACCCACCAATGGTCCAGGCCAGGGTCGCCCGCTCTGACTCCAACCGAGCGTACGCTTCTGTCAGAGTGGCACCCATCTGGGCCAGGACCAGGCCGCCCTCCATAACTGCTTCGAGGGCTACGGACGGGGAGTGATGCCTGCTTCCCCCCCTCACCTTCGCAGCTATGCCACGACACATCTGATACAAAGGGCCCTAGATGCCAAGCCTCTCCAAGGCCGCCGGAATGGAGATCCCCCCTTCGGTCGGTATCCCACCGGTCGGCCCAGACCGAGCCGCAGCCTCGGTCGCCTCTCGTGCCTTGGTCGGGTTTTATTACGACCCTCCGACCTGGGCCGATACGGCACCTGCACCGCCACCTAGAGCATCGCCCACCCCAACCTCGGCCGCGACCTCAGCGTCACCTGACTCGTCCACGGCCCCCTCGGCTTCGGCCAAGGGGAGAGCCGGGCCAGCGCCGCTGCCAATCACAGAAGCAGCCTCGGCCCCCCCGGCTCTGACTGCGGGGAGAGCCAAACTAGCATCGTCACCAACTGCAAGAGCAGCTCCAACCTCCTCGGCCTCTCTTGCTCGACAGATGGGAGAGTCGGCCTAACAAGGTCAGCCATGTCTCGCTCAGAAGAGAGGAGAGCCGCCGAGCTAGAGCCACCCTCGACGACGGAGACGGATCCGGCCTTCCTGGCGCGCTTCTTGGCCTTCACGACATCCTGTATCATGCCCTCCATGAGATCCTTGCGCTTGGCCCCCGCGGCTTAGAAGACCCCTTCTGGGCCGCCCTCTTGCCCTTACCTCGGGCTCAGGTGCGCCCCTCGGGAGATCGCGGCATGTCAGTGGCCGAGTCATTGCCGAGATCGATCACCTCTGTGGTCTCCTTCAAAGTCGGTCGCCTGGTGTCTGCATAGAAGAAAGATATAGTCAGAAAAAGAAAAATGGTCTCAACATCCGAAGAAGAGTCTATTTTGTGGCACCTGAGCCCGACGGATGTAGCCGCGAAAGAAGACACTGCTCGACGTTCTCTAGAGTAACCAGCTCTTCTGTGGACTAGCGGTGCTTCAGCAAGATGGTCGTGTATTCCTCCACATCCGAAAAAAACTCATCCTGCCTCGGAGGAATGTTAGGATGAAAATTAGGGATTACTTGGCACCTCCAGCTCTCCTCCACCGAGCAGATCCCCACCCAGAAGAATTAAGTTTTCCACCCCTTATGCGAAGAATCCTTCACAGCCAAGGAGATGCAACTCCTATTCCACCTCGCCTGGATAAAATAGAAACCCTTCCTGGTCGAGGGATGCGCCTTCAACTCAAAAAAGTAGTGAAAGAGATCCAAAGAAGGAGGAATTCCGCATTGGCGACAGAGGATGCGAAAAGGGGAAAGGAGGAGATAGGAATTGGCTACCAACTGAATGGGCGCCAACAGGAAAAAATTGAGAAGCTTAAAAACAAAGGGCTCGAAGGGAAGGCGGAACCCGCACTTCCACGCCAGAAGAAGGTACAGATATGGCCTGTACGAGAGTCTAAGCTCGTCTCGTGCGGAGCAGCCGCGGTAAAGTAAAACTTGTGGGGCAGGCAAAACTGGTGCTCCAGCCTTTTCACCTCCGCCTCCCCCAATTCACTGTCGTTTGGAACCGCCGCCTTCACCACCGGCTCATCCTCCCACTCTTCAGCATCCGGACACTGATCCGCCATGGAATCCGGAGAGGGGCTTGAACAAAGACACTCTCAGGACCCCGAAGACTCCGGAGGAAGAGGAAGCCACCGAACTGCCTCTGCGGCTATCTCCGCCAGCTCTGCGAACGTCGCTGCAAGCCTCTGCTCTTCCGTCGTGTCCTCACGACGCATCAAAGAGCCTAAAGCAAGCACGACGGCAAGCCCAACCTTAAAGACGGAGGAAGTCTAGAATGACAAGCAAGTGCCCAACGTCTTTATCCCCACGAGGGAGGCGGCGCGTCGTTCCAACCTCTGAGAAAAAGGGGGGCCCCTTCATTTCAAATCCATCAGATTATCATTATTACGGGTCCATGTGACCACGACACGTGGTGTCTTAACACCGCCAGATCTCCACCCATCTGAGCCACGTTGGTCCAAAACCCTAACGGCTACTCTTCCGAGCCTACCAAGGCTCGGCAGTAGGAGGGGGACAAGTGGAGAGGGGGGATTCTGTAGCCCATATAAAGAGTAACCAAACTAGGTCCATCAGGACCAAACAAGGCCCAGCTCATCCAAGTGACAGCCCCACAGGGCCCACTTAGGCTAAAAAGGCCCAATAAGATCACTCAGGATCACAACCTTCCTCGGCGGCCCTTAGGCTCGGAAGGACCGAACATCGGTCAGGTCAGAGAAAGACCCACGCCCTATCTATCCCCTTGCCGGGATAATGGCAGGCGCACAACGCCCACTACGACCTATCTTCATCCGAGCTATGCCTATCACCCGGACAGGGTTGGCACCCTTCATGCTCGAGTCGACGGACGAATACTTATCCATGCTGCCGTTGAGAACCCTTTGTAAGCAGGAGTTTATGAGGATAAGGGACCCATGATCCCTCAAGGCTATAAAGATCCCACGATGAGGACGTAAAGAGCCCACGTTGAGGACGTAACTCCCGCCGGAAACCCCTCAGCTTACGGCACTCATGAGGCCAGTGCACTATTTAAACATGGGACTCCCTCCAACGGAAGGTAAGGGCAAAACATACGCCTAAATTCCCTGAGCAGGAACCACTTCACCACATTGGTGTAGAGGGATCTCGTGCATCTCCTTCCTCCTCCCTACATAGCTTCCACCATTGCTCTACTGACTTAAGCATCGGAGGGTTTGCCCCAGGAACCATCCCTGGGCCCCCTGATCCGTTTCCCTTTTTTGCAGTTCACTATCCGGTGATCATCTCCTCAGCTCAGGACCCGTGCGAGATCACGCCTCTTCAGACACCTCAGCTAGCCTTGAGCTGTCCCCACTGCGCGCCAAGGGCCATAGGGCATGGCATTAAATCCGTTCTGCCGAGTGCACCGGGTGGAGAACAAACCAAAGTGTGCCGCTGGAAGGCTGGAAAGCCGTGCCGCTGGAGGCCCAGAAGGTGTGTCGCTGGGCGGGCCTGCAAGCGTGCCGCTGAAGGGTTGTCGTGGCGTGCCACTGAGAGGTGTGTAGAGGGCGTGCCGCTGGGAGGCCAGGCCTTGAGGGTGTGCCGCTGGAGGGGCACTAGAGTGTGCTGTTGGGGGTAGCGGCTGGGGTGTGCCGTTGAAGGGTTGTGCCGCTGAGAGGCCAGAAGGTGTGCCGCTGAGGGGGGCCTTGAGGGTGTGTTCGGGGTGTACCGGGCACAGCCGTTGAGGGTGTGCCGGGCACAGGCCGCTGCGGGCGTGCAGGGCTTGGGCCGTTGAGGGCGTACCGGGCTCGGGCTGCTGAGGGTGTGCCGGGCTCGGGCTATTGAGGGTGTGTCGAGCGAAGCCCAAGGCACCGTGCCGGGTAGGGGCACTTGGAGGCGTGCCGGATGAAGGCCCAAGGCAGCGTGCCGGCTAGGGTTTATTCCAAGCGTGCCGAGAAGAGGTTGTTTGAGGCATGCAGCTTCTCGGGGCTTCCTCAACTTTAGTTAGTGACTTGATTCGTCAGCCTGGTCATGGGCTGACGCCACGCCGTCGTCTGCGGTAGTTAAGGTCTTGTTGTTGGTTTTCTTCAGGGGCTTTGGGAAATGTGAGCTTTATGGGGTTGGTTCTTCTTCGCCGTCGAGACCCCGATGATGGGTTAATGACAGCATACATGTTTGGGGAGTTATCTCTTACTTCCCTGCGAGGCCAGTAACTTTCTTCGGGGTCCGGGTGTCTCATCTCTCCGAGGGCCTCTCCATGCAGTTCTGTTGTTGATGTGAGAATGGTGTGGGACGTATGGGCGTAGAATTTTACGCGTCCACAAAACCCGAAAGGGCACCTGGGTCAGTAATGTGGTAATCAAAAGTTCCTCTTTACCTATGTCCCTATGAAGTTCCCGATATGATGTTCATCACAAGTCCCTCCGGCGATCTACTTCTCTCAAAATCGTCGACTTGGACCTTCCGTCCTTGTCGATAAATAAACATATCTTTTGCTTCGGCATTTACCCGATGCTGATGAATAAACCAACGTTGATTCTTGTCATCATCGACAGGATCAGTCAATGAACCATTAGCCCGGAACTTTCATCCTCGTTAACGACTAAACTTATCTTTTGCTTCGGCATTTATCTAATGCCGATGAACAAACCAGCGCTGATTCTTGTCATCATCGGTAGGATCAATCAATGAACCATTAACCCGGACCTTTCGTCCTCGTTAATGACTAAACCTATCTTTTGCTTCGGCATCTACCCAATGACGATGAACAAATCAATGCTGATTCTTGTCATCATCTGCAGGATCAGTCAATGAACAGTTAACCCGGACCTTTCGTCCTCGTTAATGACTAAGCCTATATTTTGCTTCGGCATCTACCTAATGACGATGAACAAATCAATGCTAATTCTTGTCATCATCGGCAGGATCAGTCAATGAACCATTAACCCAGACATTTCATCCTCATTAATGACTAAACCTATCTTTTGCTTCGGCATCTACCCAATGCCGATGAACAAACCGACGATGATTCTTGTCACCATCGACAGAATCAGTCAATGAACCATTAACTCGGACCTTTCATCCTCGTTAATGACTAAACCTATCTTTTGTTTCGGCATCTACCTAATGTCGATGAACAAACCAACGCTGATTCTTGTCATCATCGGCAGGATCAGTGAATGAACCATTAACTCGGACCTTTCGTCCTCGTTAATGACTAAACCTATCTTTTGCTTCGACATCTACCTAATGCCAATGAACAAACCAACGCTGATTCTTGTCATCATCGGCAGGATCAGTCAATGAACCATCAACCCAGACATTTCATCCTCGTTAATGACTAAACCTATCTTTTACTTCGACATCTACCCAATGCCGATGAACAAACCGACGATGATTCTTATCATCATCGACAGAATCAGTCAATGAACCATTAACTCGGACCTTTCGTCCTCATTAATGACTAAACCTATCTTTTTCTTCAACATCTATCCAATGTCGATGAATAAACCAATGCTAATTCTTATCATCATCGACAGGATCAGTCAGTGAACCATTAACCCGAACCTTTCATCCTCGTTAATGACTAAACATATCTTTTGCTTCGGCATCTACCCAATGCCGATGAACAAACCAATGCTGATTCTTGTCATCATCGGCAAGATCAGTCGATGAACCATTAACCTGGACCTTTCATCCTCGTTAATGACTAAACCTATCTTTTGCTTCAGCATCTACCTAATGTCGATGAACAAACCGACGATGATTCTTGTCATCATCGGCAGGATCAGTCAATGAACCGTTAACCCGGACCTTTCATCCTCATTAATGACTAAATCTATCTTTACTTCGGCATTTACCCAATGCCGATGAACAAACCAACGCTGATTCTTGTCATCATCGGTAAGATCAGTCAATGAGCCGTTAACCCGGACCTTTCGTCCTCGTTAATGACTAAACCTATCTTTTGCTTTGGCATTTATCCAATGCCGATGAACAAACATGTTGGCCCGATTAGGAATGCAAGCAAGAGGGGGGTTAATTGATTGCGCCCCCTTTTTAAAAACTAGATGCTATGATGATTAGATGAGATTATAAACTACTCTAATCTCAGAACAAAAAGGATTAACAGAGTAAATATCAAGCGAGATCTCACAGCTCTCCAACGACAATTTGTATGAACCACTCGGACAAAGTGTGAAATGCTCACAGATTATATATATATATATATATATATATATATATATATATATATATATATATATATATATGTTTACGACCGCGGGGAGTCACTTGTTATTTTGTCCTCACGGCGGGGGTGTACACTCGCCTTTTACGGAAGGCCGAGATAGGTTGACTGGGCGCGCGGGGATTCCGGGGGTATTGAGAAGAAGGCTGAGAGAACGATGGGAACGCATTGGAAGGTATGGCGTATGATTCATCATTATGGGAGACTGGGACAGGGATGGCTAGGTGGAATGCGGGCGTGCTAGTCGATTTCTCGACGATCACCTATGGAACCAAGGATTGATGGGTGAAACGTCGCCAGGACGTGGCACGTGGCTCGAGAGATCGGGCGACACGTGGATAGAAGGGGTTCCACGAGTGCGAGTGCACAGGCGATTATGGGGATTCGTGTACTGGACGTCTTTCCCCATCGGTCGCAAGCAATCTGTGTTTATTTTACATCGATTGAATCTGAATACCTTTGTTTCTACTGTCGAAGAGAGAGTCAGGGACCCTGGGAGCCGCGACGTCGGGAGGGCTTAGTCCGTGCAACAGCGACAGGGCAACAGCAACACAACAGGGATAACTGGGGGCAGAGAGACTGGTTCCAACGAGGAGGGGGATCCGCTCCATGACTGGATTACATGACTTATATGCCATGAAAGGCATTTATATGGGGGCATGAGAGCCCGATTATAATTGTTTGCAAGCCACGGGACAATTCCGACATTCATGACGGTCCCCGGGTCATTGCATTATTGTGTGGGTAGTTCCGTATGTGTACATAGTGTCCGTCAGAGGACCTGTGCCTCAGTAGGATGGCGCCCGGGGGGTGTCACAATGTATTCCCGACATGAGACAGTGTCGAGGTCGGGGCAGTAGGGGTGCCGTGGGCACTGTTGTGCGGGGGAAGTTGAGTGGTCGGGTGCCGCGGGCCCCGATGTGACTGGAGTAGCTTGCAGTCTGGTGCCGGGGGTACCGTTGTGACTGGAGTTGTTGGCAATCGGGTGCCGGGGGCACCGTTGTGACTGAAGTAGCTGGCAGTCGGGTGTCGAGGGCACCGTTGTGACCGGAGTTGTTGAACGATCGGGTGCCACGGGCCCCGATGTGACAGGAGTAGCTGGCAGTCGGGTGTCGGGGGCACCGTTGTGACTGGAGTTGTTGAGTAATCGGGTTCCCCGGGGCACCGTTGTGACTGGAGTTGTTGAGTGATCGGGTGCCGTGGGCCCCGATGTGACTGGAGTAGCTGGCAGTCAGGTGCCGGGGGCACCGTTGTGACTGGAGTTGCTGGCAGTCGGGTGCCGGGGGCACCGTTGTGACTGAGAGAGCTAGGCACCGTGAGACCTCAGTGGTCGTGCTCGGGGCCCATTTACAGAGGTAGGGGCCTGACACTTCATCTTACGTCGTGACTTGTGAAGTATGCCCATTGTCCAAGTGACAGTGCTGAGGGCACGCTTACCGAGGTAGAGGACCCGGCTGGGTGCCTCGATCGAGCCATGTCTGATGGTGTGCGACCATTGTGACAGAGACTGGGCAAGATGCTCTCATCAAGCCACGTCTGCGTCGTGCGCGAATGTTGAGGCGGAGATCGAGCAGGGTGCCTCGATCGAGCGATGTTTGATGGTGCACGATCATTGAGGCAGGGACTGTGCATGGCGCTCTTACGAAGGGACATCAGGGTCATGCACAAGTATCGAGATAGGACCTGAGCAGAGTGCTTTCACCAAGCAAAAGTTGGGGTCATGCACGATTATCGAGATGACATATCACAACAGGGGGCCGGAGGTGAGTGTTTGGGCTAGATTTCGTATGAGGGATGCTCATGCGGCATGCCCTCGGCGTGAGCCTAGCAAACACACACACAAATCTCCCGGAGACGGGTGTTTGGGCTAGACGCCGTATGAGGGATGCATATGCGGCATGCCCTCGGCGTGAGCCTAGCAAACACACACAATTCTCCTTAGCGCGCCCTTGTAGTCCGGGGCTGAGCTCCTTAGGTGCTTGATTCATTTGGTGCTTCATCCTTGCATTTGGGCTCCTAAAGGGGGGCTTTTATAGTGGAAGGTGAAGGGTCACAGGGGTTTATGCGGACCAGCTAAGGGGGGTGAGCTGGTCCGCGTAAACCCAAGTGAATAGGGCTTGGGTTACACTGGCTGAGAGAGAGGGGGGGAAGGGGTTTACGCGGACCAGCTAGGGGGCCTGAGCTGGTCCGCGTAAACCCCCCTTGGATGGGGGTTTACGCGGACCAGCCAGGGGGCCTGGGCTGGTCCGCGTAAACCCCCCCCCCCCCTCAGGGGGTTTAGACGGACCAACCTGGGGGCCTAGGCTGGTCCGCCTAAACCCCACCCGGGGGGGTTTTGGCGGGCTGGTTCTAGTTTTTTTCTTTTTTAAAAAACTTTTTTAATTGAATGGGGGTTTACGCGGACCAGCCAGGGGGGGTGAGCTGGTCCGCATAAACCCCGGGTTTGACCGGGGGTTTTTGCCGGGTTTGACTGAGGGTTTAGGGCGGGTTTGACCGTGGATTTGACTGGGGTTTGACTAAGAGTTAGGCTGGGATTTGACTGAGGGTTTGACCTGTTATAAAATAGATATTTTCTTCCGGGGGCTCCGCCCCCGGAGACCCCCAGTCAAGTCGCTGCCCCCTTGACCCCCGCGACCTGACCGCGCAGGTTGATCCGTGTGTGAGGGCGCACGATGGTGGTGCATGACACAATGGGTGGCTGGGAGTCCCGAGTCGGGCTCGGACTTGCTGTAGAGTGCCTGGAGCATACGCGCCCACCAGGTGCTCGGGGAAATTCCCGACGCGCGTGAGTGGGCCGTATACGGGTGCTGTGAGCTCCTGAAGCTTGTGGTTGGTCCCAGGTGGGTCTTCCTTTGACTTCAGAGGGCTAGAGGGAGGCGACTCGGGGGTAGACCCCGGCCTCGTTGCTGGGTGCCACATGACGTGGCTTGTAGTCAGGGCGCCCCCAGGTCGGCTCGGGTAGCTGTGTTGAACGCAGGTAAACCCGCAAACTGAGTGATCGGGGGTGGACCCGATCGATCGTTGATGTTGCCGTGGGTCACGGCTAACTGGTTAGGACCCTCGGTTGGGCCCGATGACTGGGGCGTCGACATGATGATGCCGTTTGTCTTGTGGTCGGGGTGACCCTCGCTCCTCAGTGAAGAGTCGCCTGATGCGGCATGCTGTTCTGAGTCCCGAGTTAACCCGGTTGTCGAAGCGTCAATGGTGTGGCACCGTATGCAGAGTGTCCGGGGGTGATCCCCGAATCTTTTTAGAGTGCCGCAAGGTACGGCAGGTGTCCCGAATCCCGAAACTAACCTGGTTTTTGGGAAACTTGCTGGCATAGTGCCATTTGCTCGGGGCCGATCCTCGGTTGTTACGTTGCGCCGCTTGACCCGACGAAGTGTCTCAGTTTCCGAGCTCAACTCGACTGGTAGAGCAGCTCTGGCGATGTGCCGTTTTGCTCTATTTAAGGAGTATTTCCCTGTGCTTAATCCTCAATTAAGCAGAGAACATAAGCAGGTGCCAACAATATATATATATATATATATATATATATATATATATATATATATATATATATATATATATATATGTATGTATATATATAACTCTCCACTCACCGCATCACACACGCAATCAAGATGAACAATGTAAAGCAACAATCACACAGATAGCAAACCACAACACAAGAATTTTTAGGTGGTTCGGACGCACCTAATGCAGTCCTACGTCCACCCCTCTCAACTTGAGAGGATTCCACTAACCACGCTGCACAACGGCAGCAAAACAAACACACACGGGCACAACGGCCCCACACACGTGCGTGTTCTTGGACAAAGACGAGAAAACACGCACACTCGGAGATGATGCTCCACCCACTATATAAAGATTTGAAAAATGAAAAATACAGTAACCAGTTCAGATATCGATCAATGCTCAAATAATAGTATAGGAATGAAAGTTCAAGAGTTCCCCCTCAGATCTCCAATAAATCCCATCGATCAGAATGGTAGGGTGCTTTTGGAGCTTGATCCTCAGAGTGGAGTGAGACCAGTCGTGTAGGAAACGCTCAAGAGAAAAGATCATGAAGAATAACTCGTAGATGACCTCCTATGTAATATCTCGGACCTTTCGGATCCTTCTTCGTGGGTCCCGGATCTGGTTTTCGGAGTGTCCGACTCCGTTGTGTCTGAAATTTCGTTTCGGACATCTTTCGTGTTCGGATCGGCGCGATCCGGAGTCGTTTCGGAGGCCCGAAGGCGTTCCGCGGCTTTTCCGTGTGTGTTTTCCGATTCCCGGTGTGTGTTTCGACTTTCTCTTCGGAAGCTCGCTGTGGGCGAACCGGGCGGTTCCCCCAGGCATGAGTGGTACCGTTGCGATTGGTGCGTTCCGAGGATTCCAGAAATGTATTTTTCTATTTTTCGGTATTTTTCCAAAAAAATGGATTTTCTATATAATCCCATTTCTTTTCTTTTTTCTTTTCTCCTTTCTCTTTCTTCTTCTTCTTCCTCCTTCCTTCCCCAACCGTGGCCGCCCTCCTCTCTCCCTCTCTCTCTCCCATTCAGACGCGGTGAGCCCCTCCCCCGGCTGTTGACGGCGGCAAGGCGACGGCGCGGACGCGTGGGTGGCGGCGAGGCGAGCTCGTGGGCGTGCTGCAAGCGTGGGAAGCGTGGGGAGTTCGTGAAGCTTCAAGTGTTCTTCGCGATTCGCGGATGATTCGGCGGAGCATTCGCTCCATTGAGGTAGGGTGACGTTCCTTAGCCTCTTGCCGATCATTTCCGTGATTTATAGGCCGCGGGGAGGCCGAGAGGGGCTTGTTTGAGCATGCTTGGGGTTTTCCATGATTTGGGGAGAGCTCGCCCGATCTATGGTTTTAGCCCGCGATTTCACGTTTGGATGGCTTAGATGCATGCTAGGGGTCCCCAGGGGTCTTCCCCTTTGATTTCCCCCTCTCCGGTGGAGGTATGGGGGCGTGGATGGTGTTTTTGGCCGTTTCCCGCCGTTCTTGGTTTTCCGAGATGGTAGCGGTCTACCAGTGGCCGCGTTCATTGGTAGCGGTCGGGTGGGGAGCACCTTCACCAGGATTTTTGACCGTTGGGGCTCGTTCTGTCGGCAGGCGGTCGCGGTCGTGCGACTGACCCCGACTGCTGGTGACGGTCAGGGGGCGACCGCTTTCACCATGGGGTCTGGAACGGTCTTCGAGATGGTTTTTGACCGTTGGAGTCTGGTCGCGGTCTCCTGGAGACCGCTACCAGGTGAAAACGGTCATCTGGCGACCGCGTTCAGCTTTTCTTGCACCAGGGTGGTCGCGGTCCCAGGAGGACCGCGACTAGGTGGTAGCGGTCCTGGGTCGACCGCGACCACTGGAGGCGGTCCTCCGGTGACCGCGACTCCTTTTCCTTGCCAGCCTGAGTCCCGGACGAGCTAGTCTCGATCCCTGTGCTGACCCGTAGTCCGACTGATGCGGGGCATCATGTGGGGGCTACACCTGGGGGTGCCATGGGGTCTCGGGAGGTGGTGACTTCGGTTTGCGTCACCGTGCGTTAGCGTGGGTACAAGGAGCGTTCCTCGTACCTGTGGTTGCGACGTTATTTTCCCGTGACTTGAGAGTCTACTCCTTCAGTGACCCTCCACTAGTCGTAGCCCACCAGTACGAGGTGCTGGTCTCACCTGGGAGTGGTGTACGGGCACTCACCTTTGAGACGGTTTGTGGACCGGTTACCGTAGGCCCCTCGTCAGTAGCCAGAGTCCAGCTACGGGGGAAAACCGGTCAGAGGACCAGACCTAGTGACGCAAGGTCTGTGTGTGCACACGTGGTTGGGGGCGGTTGGACCTACGTCGACGGGCGTGACCCCAGCTAGTTACTTGTTCGTGGTTACTTGTACGGTGTCTGTGTCTCGGGTAGGACCTACCACGTCAGGCGGTTCACCTGCGGCGCGGTGTAAGACGTCAGGGGACGCTACCGGCTGTGCTTCTAGTGGGTGGTACTCCTGTCGAGTACGGAGTGACAGACTGTCAGTCGTGTGTTTCCTACCTTCGGGTTTTACCAGTTCGACCTTTGAGCTTTGGCCTTCTTACCGTGGCACGTGTATAGGTTTGCGTGCCGTAGGGTCTTGTCTTGTAGAGTGCAGGGCTTTCCCTTCCGAGGTACTCTTCTACCGCTAGTGTAGTGGTTTCTCGTTTTACGAGGTAAGGTTCGAGTGATCCCTACTGAGTCTTGTTCCGAGACTCATTCCCTGCATGTTTTCACCGTGTTTCAGGTGAGACGCCACCTTCGGGGAGCGCGTCAGGTGTGCAGCGTGGTGCGGGTGCCCAGAGGTAGTGCCAGAGGTCAGAGCCGGGGTATGCCCCGTGTAGCTGTACTTTTCTTCCTTGTCTCTGTACTAGTCGCGGACTATTGTTATTATTGTTAATTTCTATTGTGGACCATGGAAAATGTTAATTTATTTCCTGCTTAATATCATAACTGTTTAATTTCTGCAATTGTTTGTGATACTTGTGTAGTCTCCACACCATCCTTTTAACCCTTCCGAGTCTTCGGGCTCGTGGGTGGCGGTGCGAGTCTCGGGTTATCGGGCCTTCCCGGTAATCGGATTCTCGGGTCGTTACATCCTACAACATCTCTTCCTCCTCCGATCCCACTTCGATGGTGCGGCCCTCCTCTTCCTTCTATTGTAAGAGAATGAAAACAATTAGCCCAAAAAGATATCCATCGTATGAAAATCACAAGCTACATATACCCAATGAAAAGGGATGCAAAATGACTTAAATGCCTAGCAGAAAAAAAACCCTTCAAAATGAGTCTAACATATGTATCAATGCCCTAAGGGTATTAAAGTCAAGTTTGAATCCAAATGGATCCCATTTAGATGGGTTTCAGACTTAACGATATTGGGTCGTTCTCCGTATTCAGTCGATCGGTCGAAGGGATCGGTCGACCAAACTTTTTCAGAGTTTTTTTCAGGGAGCTCTGGGAATTTCTGTCGACCGTAGCAAGGTTGTCGGTCGACTGATTTTTCACAGGTTCTGAACCCAACAACGCTGGAAATTCAATCGACCAAAGTGGAAGGGTCGGTCGACCGAAGTTCAGAAAGCCCATACTTTATGAAATATGCAACAACCCCAATCTAGGCAACTGAAATACATTCAAACATAAATTCTCACCATGGATCCAACAGATTGAGAGCAATTTGAACCTGCACTTTGTACCCAAATCCATTCATGTCAATTTTTTTTAATCAATCCAAATGAAACACACAAACAGTTGATTAAAGTTCCTTCAACCTGCTATAAGAAGCCATGTGATACTTCACCTATGAGAGTAAAACAGGGTCTTTCAATTCATTCGCAGCACAAGCTCACATATCAAATTAGATTCATGCATGTAAAACCCATTTCAGATACAATTCAATCAACCCTTAACCACCTTGATATCTTATCAATTTACATGAATTTAACATGCAGTCCAAGACTAGCTGAACTCACACAATCCATTAAAAGTAAGACCAAATTGATTAAGTGTATAAGCATTTCAATTTCTACTCAAGGATGGCCATTCATGTGACCAATCAAATTGACTCACATTCACAAAAAGATATGCAATGCAAATTAGACTTTGAGCAGGACGATTTGTCTTCATCAAAATACGTCGGGGCACAACAATCTCCCCCTTTTTGACGAAGATAAAACTCCTTAGATTTCCGCAAAGATTTGCATGAATGAGACGAGTCAAACATCACCCATTGAAACAACCGTTTTGAAATTTGATAACCATAGCATTTCAAATTATGTTTTTGTTTTTCAACAACCATTCACAATATCATGCAAGGACCATTTATTTCTCCCCCTTTTTGTCAGAGTCAAATGGGGGATGAACAAAGATGGAAATAACATGGAATGCCTCATATGTACATTTAACTCAGGCATACATGCATCGATAGTAAGATATAGAATCAAGCAAGTCCTGTATGGACAGGTTAAGAACAATGCTTTTGATTTATGAACATGATGTCTATGAATAATACTAAGAAGGTCGTGCTTACAAAATGATGGTGCTGCATAAGACGTGAAATATGACTGATTCAAAAAGTACATTCACACAATCGATCCGAAGTGAGTATGTGAAAGATGAGACATGAGATCCATAGTAATATGGATTATCAGATTTTCTGAAGAACACTGGAAAGAACCTCTCCTCCCTACATTTTCATACACAGTGCTCGACTTTTGGTAGCTACGCACAACCTTAAAGTTTTTTTTAATAATACTAAAAAAATGACTAACCTTTTGACACGAGTCGTATCCTTTGTTTCAGGGGCACTTCCCGATTACTCAGTTTTGTCATTTATTTTTGTTGTGGATTTGTTTTCACTTTTCGACGCGAGTTTCCTCCTTTGTTTCAGGGGGGATTCCCGACTACTCGGTGCCAAATCACACTTATTCAAAATTTTGGTGGGTTGACAACTTTTTCCTCACGAGTCATGCGACTACTATGTAGGGAATCAAGTGCCCTCAAAAGTGTTGAGTGGAATAACTGAAATCCTTATTAAATTGAGTCATTTATCCCAAAAGTTTAAATTGTGTGAGAGATTGTACTGAATGTAAGAGATGAATTAGTCTAATCACTATTATATCTCCCCCTAAATGTATGCACAGTTATAAATTGAACCTCCCCCTTAATATGTGCCATGTAACAAACACGTCTAAATCAATCCAATTTTATTTAGCAAGGGAAAAGGTCATAGAAGGAATCAAAAAAAGAAGGGTGATATGTTATATACACTCCAACATGCATTGAGATAAAATTTTCACACAGGTTGATTACCGGTACGTGACGGAGAACGTAGGTCCAAAGACCACCATCGCACATGAGGAAAGCTTCCAGTTGGACATAATCCAACCTTCCGCAATCGTCATTTGATATACCAGAAATCATGGCATTCAAGCACACAAGTTTAAGATATATGAAGTTATGTACATGCGGATGCAAAGGAATAAAGATATGCATGAAAGTTAGATGTTATTCAGTGTGTTATGCACATTAAAGAAAATATTGAAACCTAAATGCAATGGAAAACTCCATATGTGCAAGAAAGTAAACCAGTATGCACAGATGATTTATGAAAGATTTGTGAGTGAAAGTATATACATACCAATACATCAAAAAGATTTTAGATATCTAATTTGCACACACCTAATTCTTTCCTAAGAAAAGCAAACTGATCAGAATTCAAAGGCTTTGTAAAAACATCTGCAAGTTGTTGTTTTGTATCTACAAAAGTTAACTCAAAATCACCTTTATTGATGTGATCTCTAATAAAATGGTGTCTAACTTCTATGTGCTTTGTGCGAGAGTGTTGGACAGGATTTTTGGACAAATTTATTGCAGAAGTGTTATCACACGTGATGGGAGTGTTTTTCAAGCAAATACCAAAATCTAACAACTGGTGTTGGATCCAGAGTACTTGGGCTGCACAATTGCCTGCAGCCACATATTCGACTTCAGCAGTTGACAAAGCCATACAATGTTGTTTCTTTAAGGCCCATGAAACCATGCAGCCCCCTAGAAATTGGTAGTGACCGCTTGTGCTCTTACGATCCATTTTACACCCACCATAGTCAAAATCAATGTAAGCAAGCAAATCAAATGAATTATTCTTAGGATACCACAAACCAAGATCAATTGTTCCATTCAAATACCTGAAAATTCTTTTCATAGTCGACAAATGAGATTCCATGGGACAAGATTGATATCTTGCACAGAGACACACTAAAGTGAATGGCAGGCCTACTAGCAGTAAGATATAACAATAAACCTATCATACCCCTAAAAAGCTTTTGATCAACGATATTACCTTTCTAATCTTCCAATTTGAGTGAAGTAGACATTGGTGTAGCAAAAGGTTTGGCATTCTTTAATTGAAACTTTTTTAGAATTTCTTGAGTATACTTCTTCTGGTTTATAAAAATATCATCATCCAGTTACCTTATTTGAAGCCCCAAGAAGAAGTTCAACTCGCCCATCAAGCTCATCTCGAACTCTCCCTGCATAAGTTGGGCAAAATCATCATTCATTTTAATGTTCGTGGCTCCAAAAATTATATCGTCTACATAAACTTGCACAATTAAAGCATGTTCATCACAAGTCTTTGTAAACAATGTTTGGTCTATATTACCTCGTTTGAAACTATTATCAATTAAAAATGAACTTAAATGATCATACCATGCCCGGGGAGCTTGTTTTAACCCATACAGTGCCTTGTCCAATTTGTAGACGTGGTCCGAAAATTTTTCATCTTCGAAGCCCGGCAGTTGCTCCACGTATACTTCTTCCTTGATAACTCCGTTGAGGAAGGCACTCTTGACGTCCATTTGAAAAAGCTTGATGTTCCTGTGACATGGATAAGCAAGAAGAATTCTTACTGCCTCTAATCTAGTCACAAGAGTAAAAGATTCATCAAAATCAATATCAAATTCTTGGGAGTAGCCCTTAGCTACTAATCTTGCCTTATTCCTCACAACCATCCCGTCTTCACTAAGTTTGTTTTGGAAAACCCACTTAGTTCTGATTATGAGATGATTATCAGGCCGGGGCACGAGGAACCACACCCGATTCCTTTGGAATTGGTGCAGTTCTTCTTGCATGGAGAGAACCCAAAAATTATCATGAAGTTCAACTTCCCTGATTGGAGCCCGTGTCCGTATTCCTTCATCCACACCACCAATTACATTCTCCAGAGGATGATCCTTATGTGTTATCCATTGGTGAGGAAGGGTCTGCTGTATTGGCTCCTCTTCTTGTTCTTTATGTCCATCCTTTTCTTGACTTTTTGCCTCACCTTGTTTGCTAGACTCTCCTTTCTCATTCTCACCTTCACCTGAAACAAGAAAATATTCATCATCAATTGACTTTCTCAAAGTAAACTCATCTACCACAACATGAGGACTTTCCTCGACTACTAGAGATCTAGAGTTATACACTCGGTAAGCCCTAGATGTCAATGAATACCCAAGGAAAATTCCTCTATCACTTTTAGCATCAATTTTTTCCATATTATCCTTACCATTGTTTAAGATATAGCAAGTGGATCCACATGGCTTGAAATGAGATATGTTCGGTTTCTTACCTTTGTATAGCTCGTAGGGAGTTTTCTTAAGGATCGATCTTACCATTGCTCGGTTCGTGATGTAACAAGCAGTGTTGACTACTTCTGCCCAGAAGTACCGTGGAAGACCATTTTCAGCCAACATGGTACGTGCCATCTCCACGAGCGTTCTATTCTTTCTCTCGACCACTCCATTTTGTTGTGGGGTCCTTGGTGCTGAAAAATGATGTTCATACCCCTGCTTCCTATAAAATTCATCAAACTCAGAGTCGTAAAATTCCATTCCATGGTCACTCTTAATTTTCTAAATAGAGTAGCCTTTTTCATTTTGAACTTTCATACAAAAATCAGCAAATTCTTTGAATGCATCACTTTTGTTAGCCAAGAATAACACACATGCATATATGAAAAAATCATCAACAATAACAAAGCCATATAGTTTCCCTCCAAGACTGTGTGTCCTGGTGGGACCAAACAAATCCAAATGTATCAATTGTAGGGGTTTTTCAGTGGAAACAATGTTTTTGCATTTGAAAGAAACTCTGGTTTGTTTTCCTTTATTACATGCTTCACAGACTTTTGAAGTTTCAAAATTTAAGCATGGAAGACCTCTAACTAAATTATTTCTATTCAACTTCCTAAGGACATTAAAACTAGCATGCCCTAAACGGCGATGCCACAACCACACATCATCATTTTTATTTGCAACTAAGCACAAATTTTCAGAAGCAAGTTCACTGAAATCAACATGATAAGTATTATCACTTCTCACACCTATGAATTTAATTTCATGAGTATTTGCATCAATGATAGAGCAGTGAGACGATTCAAAAATGACCTTGTGACCTTTGTCACAAAGTTGACTGATGCTCAACAAATTATGGTTCAGACCTCTAACAAGCAAAACATCTTTAATGTAGTGGTTGAGATCCTTACCAACTCTCCCAATACCAATTATTTTACCTCTGTCCTATCCACCAAAAATTACCGCACCTCCATCTTTGTCTGCTAGGTCTATAAAAAGTTCTTTATTTCCAGTCGTGTGCCTGGAGCATCCACTGTCCAGGTACCATTTATTTTCCATTGTCTTCAAGCAGACCTGCAAGAACAAACAACCGTTCTCATTCTGATTTGGGTACCCAAGCAACCTTGGGTCCCCTGGTGTTAGCACTCATCAAGGTATGATTGTATTTTCTCATAAATAAGTCATCATCAAACTTCATCAATTGGCATATATACATGTCATGTCCTATTCTCCCACAATAAAAACAAATGGGTCTTCTTCTACCAAAATTGTTTCCTTTATTTACACTTCTAGAAGTAGAGGGGAATTGAGAATGAACAGTTTATGTTTTTGTGTGTGTGTGTGAACACTCTACATGATTTCGTGAGTCTTTGATATTGTATTGGAAAGCATTTGTATTGCCATGCATAAAATGTGAATTTTTCTAACATGCTTTTCTTTCGCCTTCAATAGGTTTTCATGAGCCACTTTCATCTCATTCAATTCTATGGTGAGTGATTCAATTTTGTTCTCTACTTCGACCTTGACTTTCTCACACTCACTCATTTTCACACTCAAATCATTTAGCTCATTTTCCAACATTTCATTCTTCTCTTGAATTTCTTCTTTCAGTTTGAATGCACTTTATTTTTCTACATCTAAACAGGAAATTTCATCTTCAAACAAGGCCAATCTTGATTCAAGAGTTTCATTAGCATTTTTGAAATTTTGAACTTGAATTTCAAACAAACTACATTTTTCACAAGAATTGGACGAATGAACAATCTCATGAATTTTCTTCCTTATATTTTTATTTTCACTTCCGATCCTCTTGTATTTTTCATACAAATCTTCATATGCCAATTGCCATCGATCATTTGTAATAAGCTCAGAGTCAGAAGTTACATGTTCATGATCGTCTTATGCCATAAGGCACAAGCTCTTGACAATCTCCTCAATATTTTCTTCTTCTTCAGATGTAGACTCGTCCTCGTCCTCGACCTCGTCCTCATCACTCCAAGCCTTGGCAGAGGCAGGCGATTATGTTTCAAAAAAAACTATGAAATGAGGCGTAAAATAGAGGTGTCTCGCCAGACTTATCTAGATATTCTGGATAAGGGCAAAAATGGCTATAACCTGGCTATGGTGAAAACCCGAAAGGGCATTGTAGGCAAAATGGGGTACCTCGTCATGTGAAAACCCGAAAGGGCGCATGGGCAAAAGCAAGAGGGGGCTGGTTTCGGTGAAAATCCGAAATGGCGCTTAATTTAGTAATGTGGTTCAAAAAAAATGATGATGATGATGAAAATGTTGTTGCTACCTCATTTATCATTCATGTCCCACGGGGAATCCCTGTGTGTGACAGATATATCACTTTCCACCGGCATAAGCCTTACTCCTATGCTGCAACAAACCTCTTGCTTCGGCATCTAACCCATGCCGATGAACAAACCTACCGTCAGTTTTCGTCATCATCGGCGAAATTGATGAACAAACCATCGGCTCAGACCCTTCATCATGGTCGATAAACAAACTGATGCGGGACGGACACGGGAGACGACACTACTAGGTGCCACCCTCGGACTCTAGATGAAGACGCGACCAGCAGCACACACCAGGGAGACACTAAGCCCGACACTACGAGCTCCTAGTGGCAAAACGTCGCTAACAGAAGTGGAAGCTCACTCGTCGTCCCAAGCGAGGGAAAGCGCGGACCGTGCGCGGTTAAGGAACCGGCGGAGGTCAAGGGTAGTCCGACTCAACTTCCGGACTCGGATCGAGTCACGGGACGGGTCACACTCACTCTCACAGCGGTGACATGGACACACGGGCTAGTACCTACGCTCTCGGCAGCGGCCTAAGACCGTATACTAGCTAAGCAATGTAACGCCAAGGAGTTAAGACCTTTACCTCCACGCACCCGGCGTGGCGAAGACAACCCCGGCCGAGTCACGGACTCCCGGTTAAACAATATCACAGCAATACAAAGATTTGACCCACTCCACGCAGGGAGGTAAAAGGTCACATGTGGAGCCCGGGAATCACGCAACTCGGGTTGACGGGCAGCATCTTGATGTCGCCCGGCGGTGCCGAACTCCGCGTTTTCGTGCTTTCCGAACGGCGGGTTCTGCGGGCCCGCGGGGCCCACGGACGGCGCTGTCCTCCGGATCTGCGGGGGTGGGACCCACTGTGATGGGGACCCCTGGTGGCGCGCCTCCACGGACGGCGGTCGGCCGGGAACACCGATCGGGGGTCGATCGGCCCCGATTCCCTATTGATGAACTAGCTGTCCACAGATTTTGGTTGCTGTCTTCCGGCGCGCGCTCCGGCGAAAACGGCCGCTGCGAGCAATCCCGACGTCGGATCGGGACGCATGAGCTATCGTTGGAAAGCTCTCTTCAAATGCTTCGATCTAGACCCAGAGAGATCTGCTGGATCTGATCGGATCAGAACTTTATTGAATTTACAAGCCCCTGTTGTACAGTAACCGAAATCTCAGGTCTGCAGGGCACTTGTCTGAGAACCACCGTTGACCGCCTAGTAAGCCTCCGATTCAGCTCTTGAGCTCTTCTTCAAAGTTGTAGGGTATCAAACCACGGAACTGGGACTATTTTTGAAATTTGATTTGGAGGTGGTGGTGATTTACTATGATTTTTGGGGTGACTGGTGGTCGGATCTGGGAACAGGTGGACAGAACTGTAGATGGGTCTGAGAACGATTTTTAGAAAATATGAAATGGGCGAATCAAAAATTGAGAAAAATTATGGATGAAGGGATGGATGGGTGAAATCCCCAATAAAATTGGGCGAACCAACATAAATCAAAAAGTGGGCCTAAGACATGAAACGCAGAGCGGGGATGAATCTGGACAGAACTCTGGCAGAACCGAAATGGAAGAGTGGACGAAAATCAAAAAATATGAAACGAGATCTGAATGGCAAACCAAAATTTTTGGGATGTCCTTGACACCTCTGAACATCCACTAAAATTCCCAGATCTATCTGAGCTCGTGGCTGAGACAAGAAATTCGTGGAAGCTTCTGTGGTACTGCGCGGGCAGAACTCCGTTGATGGCGATGGCGGTGCGGTGGCGGCTCGTGGCGGCGGCGGCGGCGACCGGAACCGATAGGGTGGAGTCTCACCACCATAAGGAAGCCTTCACAGCTTCAAGGGGAAGAGGGAGAGGAGGAGGGGGTGCACCAAGGCTGGAGCTTCAAGCTTTTTCACAATTCTTATGGCATTAATTCTCCAAAATGAAAAATACAAGCTTAAATAGGTTACATCTCTCATCCATCCACAACCGTAGGATCTAGGAGTGGGAGATGAAGGGCTGGGATGGCATGAGACACACACACACAAAATAAATAAAAAAATAAAGGGAGGGGGGCGGCCCTTGGACTAGGGTGTAGAAGGTGGACTTGGTAGTGGGGGTGGGTAGCCTCCTTGGACTTTTCAAGCCACTTGTCCCCCATGTGTCCTTTTACCATTCAAACTTCTAGATGCCTCCATTTGGCATGTTGACTGACCCCACGTGGGACCCTAGGCTGAGGTGGCCTAATGGGATGGGGCCTGGGGGGCCCGTGGGGCCCACGGGGTCCGAATTGCACATAAGCCCCTATTACAATCAAAATGGCAAACCGAATGCAATGAAATAAACACAAATTACACACACATAAAGTCTAACTAAATATGATAAATGCCGGGACTCAGGGGGGCGTCTCCAGGCTGTCTCCGAGCCAAATAGATGCTGAGGTGGCTCGAGTCGTGCTCCGTGTGCGGTACCGGTGGCTCGGCGTATCGCGCCGCTCAACTGCTCGGGTGTCCGCACCAATTCTCCCCGGGTGGGAGAAACTCGACCCTGTCGAGTAAGGGTCTGCATCGCTCCTGTATCGCTCCAAAAGGTCCGGATCGATCTGCTGCAACTCGTCATGTGTGATCCATGTGTCCTCAGTAGCGGGCCGTCCTCTCCATCGCACTAGGTAGCGCGGGTAAGATCCACTCCTGGTAACTGTCACTTGCTCGTCCAGTATACGATCTATATGCTCACGCTGCCGTGAAAAAGGGGCTGGAGGTGGAAGTGGACACTCAGGTGTGGGATCACTCTCAAGGGGAGGAGATGGCTCAAAAGGCTCACTAGGGATCACCGCTGGGTCCCTATATGCAACAAGATCCGATACATTGAAGGTAGAGCTTATACCATATTCCTCGGGCAGGTCCACAACATACGCATTGGATCCAACGCGTTTCAACACTCTAAAGGGACCGGCTCCGCGAGCTTGCAACTTCTTAACGGTTCCAGAGGGAAACCGTTCAGGTCTTACCCTGATCATGACATATTCACCCTCTTGGAACTCTCGGTGGTGTCGATGGGCATCGGCTAGCTCTTTGTAACGTGCATTGCTGGCCTCACTCATGCAGACTCCTAACATGCCTAGCACTAGACTCGGCAGACTCACTATGCACTCCTAAAATGCTTAGCAAAATAAAAACACACGGATGCACACACAACCCTAAACAAACCTAATGTTAGTTCGACCCAATCATATGCAAGGTGGTCCAGGACATCCGAAGGTGTGCCATGCATACCCTAAGTGTGACTGAATGTCGGTACAACCATAAGACGGTCCTTTGGATTTGGGAGGTTTGGGTGGAACAGGAGGGTCGGGTGTCTCTCGCCCGTGAACGGACTCGGTGGGTGCCGATGGCCCGGTCCATGGGGGAGGGGTATAATGGTGACCTCCCCTAAAGAAGTGGAATGGAGATTGTGGACCAAGGGGCCCACTAAGAAAGGGATCGAAGGGATCAAAGAATGTGTGACCCCTCGATATGGATTCCCTCATCTCAAGATCCCATGTGTGGAAGTCTAGAAGGTGTTGTTGATCTCCTTCATCCATGAAGGGAGATGAGACGGTGGGGGTATGATGGTGGACTCTCTCGAAAAGGTGGAGTAAATATGGTGGGTCACGGGGTCCACAAGAGAATGGGTCGAAGGGATCAAAGAAGGTATGACCCCTCGGACTAGGCTTCCACAAATCACTGTCCCACATTTGGAAATCTTGGAGGTGTAAATGATCACCTTCATTCATTGTGAGAGATGGGACGACAGTCATAGGTAGAAAGTAAGATTCCTCCCTTGGGCAAAGGGGAATGAAGTCGGACTCGGCCGGCATAGGGAGGAGTAGAAGAACCTCCGTGGTAACATGACCCACGGTGTACACGGAGGTGATGGACCCTAAAGCGGGATGAGTGAAACTACGACCTGTGGGTCGGTCGAAGCCTGGAGCCAACAAGTGCGTAAATGTCCACTGCCGGTCTAACCCTTTAAGAAGGTCATCCAATGTATCCACATAGTGACTAGACCGGAAGGTGGTATGAAATGAATTGATTGGCACCAGAGGTAGGATAGGGTCCATAGATGGGAAGGGAAGTGGGACCAAGCCCTTCTTGAGCCAGCTAAGAAGTGGCTCGGCTATGACAAGCATACCCGTTAGAAACACAGGTAGCTCGGGCTGAGGTGGCTTAGAATAAAGATCGGAGAGTGGGACTTCTCCAACCCTTTTGTCCCTTATGGCTAGAGATGTCCGAGTGGGACATTGTTCGGCGTAGTGGCCGAACCCCTGGCAGCGATAACACTGCTGTCGTGACCAACTACGCTCCCTGATAAGTGGGTCCCTACCCTTATCCTCCTGACGGACAGGGGGTGTAGGCAATGGGGCTCTCGTGGGTGGGAGAAGAGGATCCACTATGATGGGGAGAGGGCTTGGGGACTCCGTTGATGGGGCCGGGTTAAGACTACCGGCGATGACCTCCTTAGGGTCGGGTTGGAGTACATCACTAGGAGTACGTGTCCTATCCACCCCATCCAACCGGTCCAAAATCATTTGCATAAGTTCGGCAACGGATTGGGTTGGAATAGGGATATCATGGTGGACTCGCCCGTAGTCAACCGTCCTAGGAGTGGGTCTTGGCTCATCTACGTGTGGGGCTCTTTGCCTCCGACTAGGACTCACTTGGTTGGAAGTGATTTGGTGGGGCCGGTTGGAGGTGACCGGTTGGGGCACGTAGACCTTCCTAAGCTCTCTCTTCATGTCCCACCATGACTCGATGGGCCATTGCCCCCTAACCTCTCTCATTCTTTCGATGTAATCCCACTTTTCGGCAGCCTCATGAAGAAGCCGCTCTTTAGCGAAAGAGAATTGCATGGCCTCGGACATAGTATAACAATCAAAGTATGTGTCCATGGCGGCCTCCCACTTGAGGTAGTCGCCCGGGCCATTGGAGCCATAAAAATCCGAGGCTTCGGGCCTACGGAAGTGGAGTGGGTGGTTGCCAAGCCCATGGGTGGACCAACGGCCATAATGCCCGGGTGATTGGGAATCCATGGGAAATTGGGGGGGGGACTATATGTTGGACATGCCGACACTTGGACACTACACTAGACCGGCTATGCAAGGTTGGAATGCACTAACTAATGCAAACACCGACTAATGCACCTAGACCTAAACCAATATCCGGTACATGGCGGAGTTAATCGATCCGAAGATCACTCGCGCAAGTGTGCGGTCTTCCCGATAGGCGTAGCCTAACGTTCGGACAACACCTTTTAAGATACCGAATTATCGGGATGAAATGCAATTTGAAAACACTTTTTTTTTGTTGTTTTGAAATGATGATCCTAGACTCGACTTATACTATGCAAGACAGACATATGCAACGACTACCCTAGACTCGACTCGCTCTGATACCAAACTGATGCGGGACGGACACGGGAGACGACACTACTAGGTGCCACCCTCGGACTCTAGATGAAGACGCGACCAGCAGCACACACCAGGGAGACACTAAGCCCGACACTACGAGCTCCTAGTGGCAAAACGTCGCTAACAGAAGTGGAAGCTCACTCGTCGTCCCAAGCGAGGGAAAGCGCGGACCGTGCGCGGTTAAGGAACCGGCGGAGGTCAAGGGTAGTCCGACTCAACTTCCGGACTCGGATCGAGTCACGGGACGGGTCACACTCACTCTCACAGCGGTGACATGGACACACGGGCTAGTACCTACGCTCTCGGCAGCGGCCTAAGACCGTATACTAGCTAAGCAATGTAACGCCAAGGAGTTAAGACCTTTACCTCCACGCACCCGGCGTGGCGAAGACAACCCCGGCCGAGTCACGGACTCCCGGTTAAACAATATCACAGCAATACAAAGATTTGACCCACTCCACGCAGGGAGGTAAAAGGTCACATGTGGAGCCCGGGAATCACGCAACTCGGGTTGACGGGCAGCATCTTGATGTCGCCCGGCGGTGCCGAACTCCGCGTTTTCGTGCTTTCCGAACGGTGGGTTCTGCGGGCCCGCGGGGCCCACGGACGGCGCTGTCCTCCGGATCTGCGGGGGTGGGACCCACTGTGATGGGGACCCCTGGTGGCGCGCCTCCACGGACGGCGGTCGGCCGGGAACACCGATCGGGGGTCGATCGGCCCCGATTCCCAATTGATGAACTAGCTGTCCACAGATTTTGGTTGCTGTCTTCCGGCGCGCGCTCCGGCGAAAACGGCCGCTGCGAGCAATCCCGACGTCGGATCGGGACGCATGAGCTATCGTTGGAAAGCTCTCTTCAAATGCTTCGATCTAGACCCAGAGAGATCTGATGGATCTGATCGGATCAGAACTTTATTGAATTTACAAGCCCATGTTGTACAGTAACCGAAATCTCAGGTCTGCAGGGCACTTGTCTGAGAACCACCGTTGACCGCCTAGTAAGCCTCCGATTCAGCTCTTGAGCTCTTCTTCAAAGTTGTAGGGTATCAAACCAAGGAACTGGGACTATTTTTGAAATTTGATTTGGAGGTGGTGGTGATTTACTATGATTTTTGGGGTGACTGGTGGTCGGATCTGGGAACAGGTGGACAGAACTGTAGATGGGTCTGAGAACGATTTTTAGAAAATATGAAATGGGCGAATCAAAAATGGAGAAAAATTATGGATGAAGGGATGGATGGTTGGAATCCCCAATAAAATTGGGCGAACCAACATAAATCAAAAAGTGGGCCTAAGACATGAAACGCAGAGCGGGGATGAATCTGGACAGAACTCTGGCAGAACCGAAATGAAGAGTGGACGAAAATCAAAAAATATGAAACGAGATCTGAATGGCAAACCAAAATTTGTGGGATGTCCTTGACACCTATGAACATCCACTAAAATTCCCAGATCTATCTGAGCTCGTGGCTGAGACAAGAAATTCGTGGAAGCTTCTGTGGTACTGCGCGGGCAGAACTCCGTTGATGGCGATGGCGGTGCGGTGGCGGCTCGTGGCGGCGGCGGCGGCGACCGGAACCGATAGGGTGGAGTCTCACCACCATAAGGAAGCCTTCACAGCTTCAAGGGGAAGAGGGAGAGGAGGAGGGGGCGCACCAAGGCTGGAGCTTCAAGCTTTTTCACAATTCTTATGGCATTAATTCTCCAAAATGAAAAATACAAGCTTAAATAGGTTACATCTCTCATCCATCCACAACCGTAGGATCTAGGAGTGGGAGATGAAGGGCTGGGATGGCATGAGACACACACACACAAAATAAATAAAAAAATAAAGGGAGGGGGGCGGCCCTTGGACTAGGGTGTAGAAGGTGGACTTGGTAGGTGGGGGTGGGTAGCCTCCTTGGACTTTTCAAGCCACTTGTCCCCCATGTGTCCTTTTACCATTCAAACTTCTAGATGCCTCCATTTGGCATGTTGACTGACCCCACGTGGGACCCTAGGCTGAGGTGGCCTAATGGGATGGGGCCTGGGGGGCCCGTGCGGCCCACGGGGTCCGAATTGCACATAAGCCCCTATTACAATCAAAATGGCAAACCGAATGCAATGAAATAAACACATATTACACACACATAAAGTCTAACTAAATATGATAAATGCCGGGACTCAGAGGGGCATCTCTAGGCTGTCTCCGAGCCAAATAGATGCTGAGGTGGCTCGAGTCGTGCTCCATGTGCGGTACCAGTGGCTCGGCGTATCGCGCCGCTCAACTGCTCGGGTGTCCGCACCACAAACCCTTTGCTTCAGCATTTAACCCATCCATTTTCATCATCATCGGCAAAATCGACAACAAACCATCGGCTCGGACTCTTAGTCCCTGTCGAGAAATAAACTCACTCCTTGTCTTTGGCACTTAAGCCCACCGACAAGTATGTCATTTGCAAACCTCGTCACCATCGGCGAGGTCTATGAACAAACTATTGGCTTCACCCTCTGGCCATGTCAGCCCATAAACCCCCTTTATCCTCCGGCTCTTACCCGTGCTAACCCAAATTTGGTCTCGGCAGAAGTTGCACCGCAGTGGAGCGAACCCCTCGTACCTTCCCTAAAGGCGTGAGCACTCTCCTGCTCTAGCAGCTAATATATCCCGGGCTGGAAAAAATTAGCGACACACCCATGTCCAGAAGAAGAAAGAAAGGAGGGAGAGCTGTGACTCAGCAGTAGATGTGCAAAGCAGATGATGAAGAAATATCGTTTGCATAAAAAGAAGGGTACATAGTACTCGGGGAATCCCCCGGTATACATGAAAATTCACAAAAAAAGGAAAATAAAAATAAACAAAAGAACTACTGCAATGAGCGACGGATGATGTCCTAAAACTCCATAATCTCCAGAGAAGGATGACAAGTCAGCTCCTGTAGATGGGATTCTTCAGCCTGCAACAGCATCAGTTTCTCCTCAAGCGGCGTGGCTTGCCCTTCTGCCACCTCTGCCTCTTCTATATTCTAGACCTACAGCTGCTCAGTCAACTCCAGTTCTACTTCGGCCCGGGTGAGTTCAGCACGTAGTTCGGCTATCCGAGTCTTCAAAGAAGTGCGGCGTTGAGTGGAATCATCGGCGGCATCCCACATATGTTGGACATTTCCCCTCAATGACTGAAGGGCAGTCTGACACTCTGCCCGTTCGAATTTTATGGCCGTCAACTGGTCTGCTAGACCATGGCCGATGAACTCCCTTCTGTTCACATACTTCAGAAGCAGAACTACTCGCTGCGTCTAGTCCTCCATGGGGCAGCCAAAAGCTAATAGCGGGCGGGAGAGGTGCTCCACCAGGCCCCTTAGCTGTGCATAAGACAAGTCCTGGCAGGTCATCATGGTCTACCTCAGCGTCTCCAGATATTGACATACTAGGTCGCTTGATGATTGCAGACCGAGCGATGATGTATCAGGGAGGTGAAATTATACACGACTATCGACCGTGGCCCAAATATCGTCGTTTGGTTCTGAGGACGATGATGGTATGTCCTGTATATGGCACCTGCACTAGGACTGGCCCCGGCAATTAACGCAATAGAGGGACTATCAGTAACGGCAATTTCTCTCCCAACCTCTGGCAAGGGCGCCGCATCTTGAGCCTCAATAACAGGGAAGGGTTGGTCACCATCTCCGGCTTGTCCAGCTTCCACCAATGTTGATTCAGAGGCAAGGGCTAAAATCATGGAGGCACCGACAGCTTCTTCCACAATCTCTCTCGCTTCTATTGCAGGAAGACCCCCTTCACCCTGAAGTAGTTCGTCACCGATGCTAAGTTGCTGTTCCAAGGCCATGGTCAGCTGGTCATGCCCAGCAATCACTCCTGATGCTTCCAAGCCTGCTGTCGTGATATAATCCTTCAGATACCATAGGGCTATGGGCCTCAAGACAGGCAGGAATACTGGCGAGTCTGCACCAAGGGGTGGAAGGGATATCTGTATGGTCATGGCCGGCAAGGTCACTAAGGCCGGAGCGGCAAAAGCCTTCAAAGAAATCAGCATAAAACATCTCAGAGGGCTGATATAATGACCAATGAGAATAAGCACAAGATTAAAGGGGAGACTCTTACCTCAGCCGGCACCAAGCTCAAGTCCCCGGCAGCAGAGACTACTATCCCCATCATCCTGATCCCCTCTCCTACTGAGGGACCGGGTGGCCCAAAGCTGCTCCATGACAGCCGTGGTGGACTGAAAGTTGTAAAATCACTTTCGTAAGTAGAAGAGCCCCCAAAATCTTTGGTCTCTGTTTCCACCATAGGAAACTCCTCATCACTGGAGCCGCCACTATAATCCACCTGCTCTATCGAAGGCGAGCCATGTTCCAGCGCCGGGTTTTTCCCCTTTAAAAAAGATGGCTCCTCACGGGGGTGACTTGCAGCAGGAGCATCTTGCACAATAGAAGCCTGCTCAGCCGGCTCCGCAGTAGGGTCGACAGGCAAATGAACTTCGGGAGTTGGCTGACTCCCTGAAATAATCCCCGGCTCAGCAAAAGTTCCCTCGATCGACTCCACGATAGGGGGAGAAGGCGGTCGGATCTTGACTAAAGCTAAAATAGGAAGCACTCATGTGAGCCCAGGGTGTGATAAATTGTGGAAATCCTTAGAGAACAGACCACAGACTACCTTCCATCTCGTGGCTGGGTGTGAGAGAAGGCACATTTTCTTCAAGGGGAGCTATTGGCACTCCATCTCCTCTCTCTTCAGCTCCCGCAGGGATGGCAGCGTCTTGTGCAACCATTGCAGATGAAGTAGCTGTACCTGCAAAATAAGAATTAGGCTATGCGACCAAAGTAGAGGCAGGGTGCAGAATGAAAGATATACCCTGGGTTGCGCGTGCCAACGCATGAGAAGCCTCGAACTCTTCAAACGAGACCACAGTTGGAGGAACAACTGCTGGTTCCGGGTCTACGGTCTTCTTCCGACGGGCCCGCTTCGCTCGAGTAACTGCTTCCCTGACCTGGGACCTCGTTCGCTTCCGCGAATCACCGGGAGGCAGAGGTGTCATGGTCGGAGCTACCTCTGGGGCTTCAAAATATGTTGGCTTCTGAGCCTTTATAATCAGCTCCCTAAAGTGCCTGGTCTCCTCCGAAGTGAGCCGAACTACACTTATACAAGGGTGAAAAGGAATGACATACATTACAACAAGAAGGGAACCAAAAGCTGAAGGCAAAGAATGAAAGATACCTGCCGGCCCCATATACAAAGGGGAGAGTGGCCAGTAAAATAGCGAAGGCTCTTTGTTCCTTGAAGCAGCCTCGCGAATCAGCCAACAAATGTCTCCTATCACTTCGCATTGTTCGGTCAGTAATGCCAAGTCCGAATGGTCGCGAGAGGATAAATGATAACACAAGCCGAGGTGGTCCAGCCCCCATCCGTCGGCATATTTAAAAGAAAGGAGAAGAGGTTGGCCCAATAGGGCTTCACTAGGGCCACCTACTGAAAGCCCGTGGGAGCGCAACAATGTAAATAACCATGGGGTACTGCTGTGAAGTGTCGGCCGTCAGTCCTCCCTTCTAATGAAGGTCTTGTAAGGATATAGCCGGTCGCTTTCAGGGCGCCAAGAAGCCGTAAAGGGTAGAGGCTCCTCCACTGGCAAGGGAATCTGTTGAAGAACCAATCGTTCACCGCTCACGCGGCATAAGCCCTGAAGCATCTTCAGGAAGCCATCTTTGCTGATCTCTGGCAATTTTGGCTTGATCTTGGGTGAGCGTTGCTTGGCAGCCTTGCGAGCCTCCAGATAAGCCGCCACTACAGCATTCGTCTGGAATTTTAACTTCTTCAGATAAGTCGGGTCAGCATCCAGAGCCGGCACTGGCTGAGAGTCCAAGAATCGGCGTTCAGCAACGTCCCAGCATTCTCTTCTCGAGTTCCTATAAAAGCCTATGCGCGCATTCCACCATTTGATATATTCTGAAGTCATACAGGGAAAGCATGTAGGGGTCGAAACTCTGAATGAAACCGCCTCTCGACGATGGAAGTAGTCCCACCATATACGAGCCTCATCATTCGATACCTGGCCAGCCTATGCCCTATTCGGCAGCGCAAACTGTGTCGAGGAAGCAGGGATGTGTTGATCATAACCAAAATTCTGACTAAATCAGAATGGGTAGTAAGGCTCCAGCCATAAAATCCCGCTCTTACAGAAAATCAAGATGTTCAGCCTTATTGACAGCACCCAGTCGATTAGCTCCGACTCCAGAATTGGCCTTGTGTACCTAGCACCAGAAATGGGGTGAACATACTCTTATGTTTCATGAAGGCGGTACTCCCGCATCTTGTTCACTAATGGACTTGAGTGGGCAGCCAAGCTCCAAAAATGCAAAACTCCGGGCGCGTATATTGGAACTTTGGTCAGTTTTCCCCGAATAGCAAAAAGCTGGTCCGCTGTCTGGGTCAGCTCAACACTGGCAAACTCTATCATCCTGGGAACTAGCTGTGCTGACTGGAGTGACCGAGGAGATGCTTTCGGAATAATGTACAAACCCAGGCATTGAAAAAATTCAACGGACCAACCGTCAGTAGGTTCCTAGGAAGACGCGAGCGATGCAAGTATCCCAGCATTTTATATATCAAGCACAAGGCAATTGGGCACAATGAAAGCTTCATGCCCCATGCCATCAGGCAGGCAGGATAAATGGCCTCAGCCCTGATCACGCTCTCATCACCCTGGGGAGAGCAAAGGAGCAGATCCAGTAAGTCAAGTATGCAGTACAATGAGTGACTGCATCAATAAGGGCAAGGTTGGGCCCTCCTTGTTGTCTTTCCTTCAATGTGGATGGGAAAGCGGCTTGTCGCCGAACCCTCTTCTTCTGCTGAATAGGAGTCGGCACTATCGAGGGGAAGTCTTTGTATTTTTGCTCCCCTCTAAAGAAATACTGGAGCCAGGTGCCCATCCTCGAGCGCCTCTTTTCTCCAGGATTGCGTGCCTCCCGGGTATCGTACGAGGAGCGGCAGAGAGTACGATACGTTTCATCAGATAGCTGTAGGCAAAACCATTCAAGTATCACCCTTCACCGTCCGTCTGATCCTTCAACCAGTCCGGCCAACAGACTTTCTCTTACGGCTCATCGTCGATCGGGAGGCCGCTTAGTTGAGAGAGACTCCAAAGGTCCAGCGACGTCTCTCCTTCTGGGGTATAGAAGGTGTTGTATTCGGGACAGAACACCTCAATCATATCGTACCATAAACCATTGGAGATGGGGTAGCGATACCTCGATGCATATACACTATGATATATGTCTGCCTTGATCAAAATAGGAGCATAGTGCTACAGAATATAATCGATGAACTCCACTGCTCCTACCCAGAAGGCATGGGCGTAAGTAGGCTTCATGTCGGCAAACCAGCCCACAGAAATCTGGTGCTTGAAGCGCACGGCTAAGCAATCCAGCAAGAAGGGTTCCTCTCTATATCCCCATTTTAGCGGGGCTAAGAACAAGCCAAAAGATGGTTTCTCTCGGTCCACACGGCCTGCAGTCTCATTCCATCGGGCCACTATGAATTAAGGGGGTCTAGTCAACAGCCCATCTTCCGGGGTTAGCTCCTGGAGCCCAAGCACAGCATTCCACTTCCTGGGCTCGCCCGGCAGGTATATGGGTCTCCCCCACACAACGAAGTCTGTTAGACTATCTCGCTCGGCAAGTAGCGCCTACTCAGCCTTCCGAACGAGAAAGAAGTCCCACTTTCCCTGAAAATTGAATTGCTTCAGGAAGGGCATCAGATGCTTGTCTTTGGGATGGTCCACTCTATACCCGTCACGGCGGTCATACTTGAAGGAGTCGCTCCCAATGATTAACAGATGACCAGTGTCTACTGTGTCAGTGTCTGAATCAGAAGACTCCGCAACTATGGCTAGTTCATCATGGCCTATGTCCAAAGAATTAACATTCCCCCAAGTCACCACGGCACGAGAAGAAGAAGGAGAACAAGATGCCATGGTATCTGCATCAAAGGAAATAAAACAAAGTCAAAAAAGGATTGTCGAGAACAAAATTTCTGACAAAATTCTGGCAGAGTCTCCCCAGCCCAGGAGCTTGCCAGAAGAAAGCAGAAACACGTCCATTAAGAGACGGTCCCTAAAACAGGCCGTGGGTGTCACACTGAGGCCAAACAGGACACCCAGGGGTGTAGCTCCGAGGACTAGCCTACTAGGAGCCTCCCGGGGCCCGAAAAGGGGGGGTTTGAATCCCCTGAATCAAGAAAAAGAACGGACTTCACCCTCACCACTCCGTCGTCGCCGCCGTGCGTAGAAGGGGGGAAGGAGAGAGGAAGTTAGGGTTGTGACTGGCTTGGAATGAAGAGAGAGAGAAGAGGAGAAGCTTTTATAGAGTTTTCGAGCCCTCTAATCCGGTGCGGGGGTAGGGCGCGCTGTTTTAGCGCCCTCCCGCACCGGTCGAGCAGATTTGCGCGCTATTTTAACAATAAATGAAAGGCCATGCTGGATTAAGGAGGTTAAGGGGCGCACCATTTTAATACAACACGCTAGGCCCCGCCGTTTTAAGCCAACTGTCATGGCCGCGCCATTTTAATGTCAATTATCATCTTCGCGTCATTTTAAAGCTGTTACGAAGCCACGCCATTTGAACGGCACCTCAACTGCATCAAATCAATGATCTGTGCTTACCAAGTGAAGAGTATGCTTAGTCAAAGTACATCCACCGTTCCCGCGTCGCTCATTCCTCGCATGCGACACCCGCGGTTGGGGGGCATTTGTTGGCACCCAAAATATGATCAATAGCAATCACGCTTGAATGACCAAAGGATGCGGCCCGCTACAATGCAAAAGCTGAAGAGAATCAATACACAAGGGTCCTCTCAGACTACTGTAGCCTCGGGCCGATTGATGAGAGCGTCAGGGACTCCACCCTAGGATGGTCAGAAGAAATCCACAGCAAATCGGTAGTGTCGTTTGGCCTGCCCAACGAACCGGTATCAACTCAATCATGCCAAACAAACCCCATCCATCGTCCGATCAGGATGAGAATGTACCTGGTGGTCCGCCACCTGACAAGAAACCCTCCTGAGGTGAAGAAGTGTCTCTGGCCCCTCAGAACAAGGTGCCGAAGGCCATATCAGCGGAAGACCCGAGTGACCCGGCGCGGGTACGTCTTCTTACCAGACAGGTCTGTTAGTGACCAAATAGCTGCCCAGCCAAGGCGAAAGCACCCCGGGTGGTGATCCACACCCCCCCCCCCCCCGGAATGTTACGAGTACAAATGAAGTCGGCCCAATAGCACAGATCACAGTGCCGAAGGCCGTATCAGCGGGAAACCCGAGTATCCAAACTAGAGGCACGAACGGCGCCGGAATTGGCCAGTCAGTGGCCAGAAAGCTTTCTCGATGTTTCTCACGGTAGTTCCATAGGGCCACAATAAGATGAAAGAGCAAATTGACTCCCAGAGCCAGTCCGAGACTCGTAGGCTAAACTCGGCTTGAACAAGCGCGACAAGGGGATTAACCCGGCATGCCTCTAAATTGGTGCACTCCCCCTTAAATCGGCGCCCCTCACACCCGACGCTCAAAAGGCAAGACACTTAACTGGCTCGGCCACCCCCCGCGTCGGGTGAGACCATGCTGGTTAAAGCCTATAAGAAGAGGGCTTTCAAACCAAAAAAAAAAGGGGGACGCAGCGTGAGTAAAAAAGAGAAAGAGAAGAGGGAACAAAGAGAAAAGCTTGGGGAGAAAGAAAGAGGTGAGAGAGATTTTCTTAGCCCTCGTTCGCTATCCCTCGGAAGAGGAGAGAGGTCCGAAGCAAGGAGAGAGAGAGAGAGCTCTTTCTGATACTCTATTTTCGCTGCGAAGAACAGAGGTGGGTGCGTGGAAGATTGCTTTGATCTTCTTCTTCCTCCTTTCTGCTAATATTTCTTCTATGGTCTGTAATGAGACGGGCAATGACATGAGCCTGCAATTCTATCCCTATTAAATCCTTTTTTTAGCTTTTGCTCCCTGTATCCCCTTTTCATTTTCTAATATAATGAAGTAATCGATCGGCTTCTGTGCGACAACGCCAGGCCGTATCCGTCTACTTTCATTTTGGTTTTATCTCCTGAGCTATGAGATGGCCTCTGTGTCGGAATGAGAATATTGGTGCATGTCTGAGTTCTTTTTTTTTCTTCTCTGCTACATTTATTTTCATAGTCCCGTTTGCGGATTTCTTCCGACGATGCCAAACACGCCCTGGGCTACCCAAGGGCCACATTAATGCCATCCCTCTCCCCGAGGTTCTCTCAGTGTATTGGTCATATCGAATATACTGTGTGTTTACCATGGGTTTCACCACCGGAGACATATGCGTATGTGCATCTCCGTTCATCCCTGGGACTAGCTCCCCATTATCTCTCCGTTCACAGTTATGAACTGGAGGAAACTCGGGTCGCCCCCTATAACCTGGGCACAGGGTCTTCTAGCATGATTACTTTCTCATATGTTGCCTGCTAGTTGCTCGAGTGTTTGCTTCTTACAATTTTTGTGGTTCACCTGCTCACGGCTAACTCCTAAATGCTAACCAACTAACCCCCTTCAATTCCATGCCAAACATGTCGTCAATGGTTTAGTGGATGAACAACGCATCGCTACAATTTCTTTACCCTGAGAAGGGTGGGGGAAGGTCCGCCCAATGTGGCATGTTCCCCATCCCTGTTATATGGGTAAGATTGGAATTCTAATGCAAATACCATGTTTTCTTTTCAGCAATATCGATTCACTGACTGGGGAGGGGGGACATTCCCCAATCGAACGATCATGTCCTAAATTTCTTTCCCAAATCACCAGAAGGCTATAGAGTCCCGTCCTCCTCTAACATGGAGCCTTATGAGCCGCTAGGTGTGAACACCAATGGATCTCTTCATCCAACATTGAAATCCACATTCCTCTGGGGAATGGTGGTGGCCGTGGGTCACGGAACCTCTTGTAGGCTAGCCCTCGGGGTCTCCTCCCATTCTGGCTGTCCCTTTGAACAACATGCATGCCTACGGAATGTTGGTGCCCCTCGTAGGCTAGCCCTCAGGGTTTCCGTCCGTTCGGGTCTGCCGGTCGCCGTCTTGGGCTCCTGGCTTTCAAGAGCTTACCCAAGTTTCTGTGGGAATGTCTCCACTTCTCCCATGTGACCCTCCGGGTATGGGGAGATGCTGCCCAAATTTTGTCTGATCATCCTGGCTAAGTTATGCTGAAACTCAAATTATTGTGATTGTGGACGCACTCAAAATTAAGAATGGATTGTGCTTGAGTAGGAACCTCGCACAAGTCTTGATCTGTCACGTCTGCAAGGCAATTGGAACCTGAATTCACTCAGTAATCAACCCTAATTAACATTTAAAATGAACCAAGTCACAATGCAACTCAAACAGGTTTAAATTCTAGAAATCATTGATAAAAATGATAAAAAACCCTTATCCGGCACGCCCTAATCCGGCGCCCACCCCCACCGCGTCAGATTAACCCTGCAGTCAAAAGCCATTGGAAACCCAACCATCCTCACCCGACAGCGCCTAATTCGGCGCGCCCGTCACCCTCTGCGCCGTTCAAGCCCCTTAGCACGGCCACGCCGTATCACCCCTTTTCCTACGTTACCCCGCTCCATTTTAGACCTATCCCTGCGTTTCGTCGCGCCGGATTAGATGCCAACTCTCCCCTTCGCGCCGTTTTAAATCCCCACTTACATTCTTACCAATCCATTCTAACCCCATCTCCCCATCATACTTAACTCATGGGTGCTCTATAATTAACCAATAAGAAGCTCGGTTCGCTTCCATTCGTTAACTGCTTTGGAGTTGCTTTTGTCATGCATTTATACATATGTGATGCGGGACGGACAGCGGACTCGACTCCAATTTGATATGCAAACTTTGGACTCTAGACAAGTTTGCGATCGTCCCTTAGTGAGGGAAGCGTACGGACGTGCGCGGTTGAGAAACCGGCAGTGAGCTAGGGTGGTCGGCTCTCTCTCGTGCCCGGATCGGGACACGGATGGGTCTCGTTCTCTCTCGCAGCGGTGATGAAAGTAAAGAGAGCTAATATCTTATCACTAGCAGCGGCATACAAACATATACGAGATAAGTAAAGTGCCTATGAGGAGGGTGGCGAGTGTACCTCCACGCTCCGGGAGTGGGGAAGACGACCCCGGCCAAGTACGGTAACTCCCGGTAAAAATATTACAATAATTATAGGAGTGATATTATTGCCCACTCCACGCAGGGAGGTAAAGGGCTACAAAGGGGGCCTGGGAGGACCGATCTTGGGTTGACGGACAGCGTGTTGGACAGCTCCGTCGGTGCCGTCCGGATGACACGTGATGCGGGTTGTGGGGCCCACGTGCTGCTCAGACGTCCGAACTGGGAGGGGTGGGTCCCGCTGCCAAGGGGATGCCTGGAGGAATGATCCCTGGAAGGCGACCGGGCTGGCGCTGCTGATGGGAGGCCTGGCGGCTCCGATCGCTGGGCGTTGGAAGATGCAGCCCCGGGTCTGTTTTGCTGTTTCAAGGTTACGTGACCCGACGAGATCGGCTGCTGCGATAAGCCCCGACCTCTGATTGACGCGAGACTGGCGCCGTTCGACAACTCTTTTAGAGAGCTACGACCCAAGGCCAGAGAAGGAATTTTTTCTATCTCTATAATGGCCTTGGTCGAATTTACAACCTGCTGGTTCACAGAACCAGATCTGGCAGGACAGATTTGGATCTGCCTAAGAATGGTTGTTGACCGTGACTAAAACTTCAGATCTGAGAGTTGGTCTCTTTATAAAAGTTGGAGAGGGGGAAGTAAGGAAGATGCCAATATTTTGTGTGGATTTTCTGAAGGTGGTTTGACAGTGGAAATGGATTTTTATTTGGTCAGGGGTCGGATCTGGACTGCACAGGACCGAACAGATTTTGGCCTGAGTTTTAATTTTTCAGAGGGGAAAAATAACTTCTAAATTCGTGAAAATTTGTGGAGGTAGGTTTTGGTGGGTAGAACACCCAATCCAAATTTGAGCTCAATCAGAAATGGTGAATGGGGTCGAATAATGGAAGAACAAGACTGCTATAATAAGATCTGCACAGATGGCAGGTTGCTGGGGTTGGAAAGAAGGAAATTGTAAAAATCGCAAACGTAGGTTTAATGGGCTGAATTTTTTTTTGGAGGATGGGGGGGACGTGGGGGACTCACCCTCCAATTTTGGGTGTGACCTGAGCTCCTGATGGAGAGCTAAAAATCTCGCAATATGGTTCTATCCAGGGATGGACAGAACTCCGAAGAAGTGGCGACGATGGTGCGATGGCGGCTCGATGGCGGCGGCGGCGGCGGTGCTGAGCTTCACACTCAGGGAGGTGGTGGAGGAGAGGCTTCACACCTCTTAAATCAGAGCTCTCACAGCTCTAGGGGGGAGAGAGGGGCGCCCTTGGGCCTTGTGAGCACAAATGGACATTTTCTCTTCATTAATGCTAAGTAATTCATAAAATACAAGGCTTATATAGAAATGTAAAAAGACCTAAACTACCCTCAGATCTAGGTTAGGGGAGGGGTATACAAGGGATAGAAGATTTAATCCCCATGTGGTCAAAAAAACAAAAATAAACAAACACTTAGTGGAAGGGGCGCCCCCTTGACTTTCATGCCATTAAAATGACATTTTTCTTCCTTGGTCCAAGAGGAAAAGAATCCTTCTAGAAGCCCACCTTGGACTTTGGACCAGCCCCACATGGACCCCTAGGGCTTAGGTGGACCAATGGGGAAGAAGGAGGGGCCCCTTGCTGGACCTACTGGACTTTTGCACATAAACCCACTAAAACCTAAAGACTCACATTTTGGCTTATACTTGTCATACAATTGCGTACCTAATTACACAAGGCTATAATGTAAATAAAAAGGACACAAATGCAAAATAAAATGTGGGTGGTCATGCTCTCATGTCCCCATCAATTCTCCACGGGTGGGAAGAACTCGACCCCGTCGAGTAAAGGGTGCGGCTACTCAAGTAGCTCTTGCGGATCCGTCACCGAACCTGGAAGCGTGAAGTACGCTCCACTCCAAGTAATCGTCACATGCTCACCCCGTATAGATATCATATGCTCACGCTGCTGTGGGAATGAGGCTAGAGGTGGACACTCCGGGGTGGGGTCACTCTCAAAAGAGGGAGGCGGCTCGAAGACTCACTAGGAATCACCGTTGGGTCCCTATATGTGACTAGATCCGAGATAGAGAATGGTCGAGCGGATCCCAAATTCTGGCAAGTCTACAACGTACGCATTGGATCTGACTTACCTCGCACTCGAAAGGGACTGACAACGCGAGCGTACAAAGATCGACTCGACTCGATGCATGCAGATTCACTATGCACTCAACAGACAAACTGTACAAAACAAAGACTCACACATGACCCTAAACAAACCTACTATTAGTCCGACCCATACATATGCAATGGTGGACCAGGACATCCGAATGTGTGATGTGTATACACTAGACTCAACTGGAGGTTGGTGGAATGTGAAACTCTTAGACATCCTAAGATGCACCAGTCATGCACATTGGACTTGGATGTGGGAGGGCCAAGAGAACCAAATTCACCTTCTTCCTTACCCCTATATGATGACCATGGAACGGGCTCTAGGCTGAGTGCGGGTGGACTAGCCGTGGGGAAGGGATGTGGAAGTGGACTTCCCCAACAAGGTATAAAGGAAGTGGTGGGTCACGAGGCCCACTAGGGAAGGGGTTGAATGGATCAAAGAATGTGTGACCCCTCGTGGCGGGTTCCTCCATTACATAGTCCCATGTTTGAAATTCATGATCGTGTAAATGGTCACCTTCATCCATCGTGGTAGATGGGACAATGTATAGAAGATATGGTTCCCCCCTCAGGATAAAGGGAATGTAGTTAGGCTCGACCGGCATGGGGAGGAATAAAAGAACCTCCGTGGTGACATGACCCACGGTGTACACGGAGGTAATGGACCCCAAAGCGGGATGGGTGAAGCTATGACATGTGGGTCGGTCAAAGCCTGGGGCCAATAAGTGCATCAACTACAATTGTCAATCTAATCCCGTAAGAAGGTCATCCAATGTATCCACATGGTGACTAGGCCGGAAAGTGGTGTGAAATGAGTTGACGGGCACGAATGGTAGGGTGGGGTCCATGGATGGATAGCATGACGCTCTATGGACCAAGCCTATCTTGAACCAACTAAGTAGTGGCTCAGCGATGAATAGCCTTCCCGTTAGAAACACTGGTGGCTCGGGCTGAGGTGGCTCCAAATGAGATGGCTCCGAATAAAGATCGGAAGGTAAGGGTGGTGGCAATGGAGCTCTCATGGGTGGGGAAGGACTATCCTCCTTGAGGGGAAGAGGTCCTTGGGGTGGCACCAGGTTGGGAGGTTCGGGCAGGAATCCGTCAATTTTGGTACACATCCTATCCAACCGATCCGAAATGCTTTTGAAAAGTTTGGCAATGGTCGGGTTTGGAGTAGGGGTATCGTGATGGACTCGCCCATAGTCATTCGGCCTAGGATTGGGCTTAGGCTCGTCTACATGTGGGGCTCTTTGCCTCCGGCTATGACCCACTTGATTGGAAGAGATTGGGTGGGGTCAGTTAGAGGTGACTGGGCTGGGTAGGTAGACCCTCCTAAGCTCGCCCTTCATCTCTCGCCATGACTCTATAGGCCTTTGCCTCCTAAGTTCCCTCAAATATTCTATGTCCCTCCATGTTTCGGCGGCTTCGTAAAAAAGTCACCTTGTGGCTAAGTCAACTTGCATGGCATCGGACATAATGTAACACTCAAAGTATGTGTCCATAGCGGCTTCCCACTCTAGGTAGTCGCTCGGGACTTTGGACCCATAGAAGTCCCGGGCTTCGGGCCTATGGAGGGGGTAGGATTGGGTTCCCCATCCTTGAGTGTGTCGCCACCATTCATATGATGTGGGCTTTTGGGAATCCATGGGACACGGGGAGCTATAGGGTGGCCATGCCGACAGTTGGTGACAAGACACTAGACACGACCCTAAAATGACAATGCAAGTTGCAATGCCGACTCGACTACGAACCTAGACTCAACCCATATCCGGTACTAGGCGGAGGTTTGATCTGAAGATCACGTTCACGCAAGTGTGCTACTTTCCCGATAGGCGTAACCTAACGTTCGGATAACACCTTTTGATATACCGAATAAATGTATGCAAATGTAACCTCGGACCGACTTAAATGACTCTTTTTTTTATTTTTAAACAAATACTACCCTAGACTCAACCTTCCGCTCTGATACCCATTTGATGTGGGACGGACAGCGGACTCGACTCTAATTTGCTATGCAAACCTTAGACTCTAGAAAAGTTTACGATCGTCCCTTAGCGAGGTAAGCGTACAGACGTACGCGGTTGAGAAACCGGTAGTGAGCTAGGGTGGTCGGCTCTCTCTCGTGCCCGGATCGGGTCATGGGACGGGTCTCGCTCTCTCTCTCACAGCAGTGATGAAAGTAAAGCCAGCTAATGTCCTATAACTTGTAGCGGCGTATAAACATATACGAGATAAGTAAAGTGCCTACGAGGAGGGTGGTGAGTGTATCTCCACGCTCCGGGCGTGGGGAAGACGACCCCGGCCAAGTACGGTAACTCCCGGTAAAAATATTACAATAATTACAGCAGTGATATTATTGCCCACTCCACGCAGGGAGGTAAAGGGATACAAAGGGGGCCCGGGAGGACCGATCTTGGGTTGACGAGTAGCATGTTGGACAGCTCCATCGGTGCCGTCCGGATGACGCGTGCTGCGAGTTGTGGGGCCCACGTGCTGCTCAGACGTCCGAATTGGGCGGGGTGGGTCCCGCTGCCAAGGGGATGCCTGAAGGAATGATCCTGTACGGCGACCGGGCTGGCACTGCTGGTGGGAGGTCGGGCGGCTCCGATCGCCGGGCGTTGGAAGATGCGGCCCCGGGTCTATTTTGCTGTTTCAGGGCTGCGCGACCCGACGAGATCGGCTGCTGCGATTAGCCCTGACCTCTGATTGATGCGAGACTGGCGCCGTTCGAAAGCTCTTTCATAGAGCTACGACCCAAGCCTAGAGAAGGAATTTTTTCTATCTTTATAATGGCCTTGGTCGAATTTACAACCTGCTGGTTCATAGAACCAGATCTGGCAGGACAGATTTGAATCTGCCTAAGAATGGGCGTTGACCGTGACTAAAACTTCAAATCGGGGAGTTGGTATCTTTATAAAAGTTGGAGAGGGGGAAGTAAGGAAGACGCCAATATTTTTTGTGGATTTTCTGAAGGTGGTTTGATAGGGGAAATGGATTTTTATTTGGTCAGGGGTCGGATCTGGACTGCACAGGATAGAACAGATTTTGGCCTGAGTTTCAATTTTTCAGAGGAGAAAAATAACTTCTAAATTCGTGGAAAAATTTGTGGAGGTAGTTTTTGGTGGGCAGAACACCCAGTCCAAATTTAAGCTTAATCAAAAATGGTGAAGGGGGTCGAACAAGGGAAGAACAAGGCTGCTGTAACAAGATCTGCACATGGCAGGTTGCTGGGGTTGGAAAGAAGGAAATGGTAAAAATAGCAAGCGTAGGTTTAATGGGCTGAATTTTTTTGTTGAGGATGGGGGGGACGTGGGGGACTCACCCTCCAATTTTGGGCGTGACCTGAGCTCCTGATGGAGAGCTAAAAATCTCGCAATATGGTTCTATCCAGGATGGACAGAACTCCGAAGAAGTGGCGACGATGGTGCGATGGCGGCTCGATGGCGGCGGCGGCGGCGGTGCTGAGCTTCACACTCAGGGAGGTGGTGGAGGAGAGGCTTCACACCTCTTAAATCAGAGCTCTCATAGCTCTAGGGGGAGAGAGGGGCGCCCTTGGGCCTTGTGAGCACAAATGGACATTTTCTCTTCATTAATGCTAAGTAATTCATAAAATACAAGGCTTATATAGAAAATGTAAAAAGACTTAAACTACCCTCAGATCTAGGTTAGGGGAGGGGTATACAAGGGATAGAAGATTTAATCCCCATGTGGTCAAAAAAAACACTTAGTGGAAGGGAGCGCCCCCTTGACTTTCATGCCATTAAAATGGCATTTTTCTTCCTTGGTCCAAGAGGAAAAGAATCCTTCTAGAAGCCCACCTTGGACTTTGGACCAGCCCCACATAGACCCCTAGGGCTTAGGTGGACCAATGGGGAAGAAGGAGGGGACCCTTGCTGGACCTACTAGACTTTTGCACATAAACCCACTAAAACCTAAAGACTCACATTTTGGCTTATACTTGCCATACAATTGCGTACCTAATTACACAAGGGCATAAATGCAAATAAAAAGGACACAAATGTGAATTAAAATGTGGGTGGTCTTGCTCTGATGTCCCCATCAATATGCGTACGCATGCCTGTTGCATATTTGTCACCATCTCGAACCCCGGTATATCAAATGGTGATTTGGTGAAGGTTAGACCAGGTTTGACCGAAAGCTTTTGCTGCGCGTGATGGTGGTCTTTGGACCTATGTTCTCCGCCACATATCGAGGGTTCCAGACAGTGAATGTGATTGAACTGCACGTTTTAACTTATAATCGGTTTCCGCATTGCGAATTGTCATTCTTGTTGATCTACCTGTGCTTGCATATTTACGTAGCCCCGGTGGCCCACTATCTTGACAATTAATCAAGGGTTTTCCCCCTTTTCGACGGATGTAATTAACGTCATAGCCTTTATGGTATGACGGATTGTCGGTCTCGACACGGACTTCACTTTCGTCTGATCAAGTCAGATCGAGCGCACAATAAATTTGTCACTTAATGACTAGCATGCCTACGCAATAAATAAATAGATCCAATAAATCCCAATTAATAAATAAATGAAAATAAAATAATAAATAATAAATCTACATCCCCACAATCTCACATTGTCATTTTCACTCAAAAATGATGGTAAAATACATGCAGACTCAAATAATGTGTGAGAGTGGAGTTATTTGTCCGAATTGCATGAGTTTATTCTTTTAATGTCCAAAATGATAAATGTGATGAAAATTATGATATAAAATAAAGCACTTATCACACCCCCCAACTTACTCATTACTAGTCCCTTAGCAATGCAAACAAATCAAAATTTAGGACTAACGAGAGTTTACGAATTCCATACTTTCATATCTAGCTCTTCCTTCACAGAATCAACCAAAGATTAGGAATCCAGAATCATTAATACATACTAGCATTATGTTTGGAAATTAAGATACATAATCAAGAATTCAAATCAAAGTTCAATAGCACTTGTGCATGTGTAATACTAAATCCACAGCTTAGACAATTACATCCTGCATTTGCTATTCCAAACAAGTACCTTTCAACTCTGCACCTCCTAGATCAGAGCATTTAAGCACAATAGCTTTTGCCTGCCTTTCTTTTATTTTTTTTCTTTTTTTCTTTTTTTTTCATTACACACATAATGATGCACATCCTTTCACTGTTTAACGCGAACATCGACTCTTGCCTTAGGAGAAGCATGCTCGGTTATTAAGATCAGGGGTCCCTTTTCCGTTTGACGCGAACCTTAACACTTGTTAGGTGAAGTAGGCCCGGTTACTAAGATTCTGGGCATTTTTCATGGTGTTTCTCTCTCTCTTTTTTTCATTGTGATTTTGCACTTATTTGATAGAACTTGATAGAACTTGGTAGAAAAAATTTTTTCAAATTGATCTCTTCCTCAAGAAGTGCAGAGTATTAGACACATACCCAAAATAACAGAAGGCTTGCCCTACTTGTTTCATTAGTGTGCAGAGTGATTTTTTTTTTCTAAAGTGCACATGAACTTTAAATAGATTCTTACATCAGTTTTTCATGGCTAGATTGAAGAAATTGTCCATCATCCTTCTCTCTAGTCTTTCCTTTTCCAGAATCACTATCAATTTAAGCATGAATCAAGAAAACTTAATTGGGAATTCCATCTTTCATTTTCATGTAAAATGCAAGACAAGCTTAAAGGATATGTAGGATATCATACAAGAACGCATATCAAGTTGTACTATATGCATCATGAAATGAAATTTTTCTTCTCCCCTCCCCTCAACTTGAATGACATTGTCCTCAATGGCATATACAATAGAAAGTAATAGATCAATGCAACAGAGAATACGATTGGGATGGAAGGATACAACCTGGTGTGTGGGGTGAATCTCTCCTTTATTGATATGTGACGGCTCCTTCTCCAATTGACCTGACTACTGAAAACAAACTAAAGCAAAACATCAAATGACAAAAATATTGGGTTGCCTCCCAGCAACGCTAAGTTTTCTATTTTCAGCCAGATACATGAAAGCTCAAAAAGTATTCATTCTAGATCACACAATGCAATGGATTCCTTTTGTGTTAACTGCTCATTCTCCAAGTAATGTTTTAACATTTGATCGTTAACAGTGAAAGTATGACCATTTTGTGGATTCAAAATTTTAACTGCTCCATGGTCAAATACTTTAATAACCACGAACGGTCCATCCCATCTAGATTTCAACTTACCGAGGAACAAACGTAGCCGCGAATTGAAAAGCCAACTCTTTTGATTAGCATGAAAATTCTTCATGTGAATATGCTTATCATGAAATGCCTTGCTTTTAGCTTTATAAATCCTTGAATTCTTGTAGGCCTCAATACGTAGTTCCTCCAATTCATTAAGTTGCAGAGCTCTTTGGGACCCAGCTTGAATGAGATCAAAATTTACTTGTTTAATGGCCCAAAATGCTCTATGCTCTAGTTCAACAGGTAAATGGCAGGCTTTACCAAAGATAAGTCTATAAGGTGATATGCCAATGGGAGTTTTGAATGCAGTTTGATATGCCCATAATGCATCTTCTAGCCTATCAGACCAGTCTTTTCTATCGGGGCAAACTGTTTTATGCAAGATGTTCTTAATCTCCCTATTGGAAACCTCAACCTGGCCACTAGTTTGGGGATGATAGGGGGTGGCGAGCTTATGAGTAATGCCATATTTTCTGAGTAGAGCTCGAAACTAAGAATGCGTGAAGTGAAAACCCCCATCACTTATGATAGCTCTAGGACATCCAAATCTAGGAAAGATGTTTTTCTTTACAAACTTCAGTACCACTTTATGATCATTGGTCCTAGTGGCTATAGCTTCAATCCATTTTGAAACATAATTGATCGCCACCAAGATATATTCATTGCCAAAGGACGGTGGAAACGGTCCCATGAAATCTATACCCAAAACATCAAAAATTTCCACAACCAGAATGGGATTCAGCGGCATCATATCTATCTTTGAATTATTACCCACGGCTTGACACCTTAAACATGTTTTAGAAAATTCATAAGCATCCTTAAATAAAGTGGGCCAATAAAATCCACTTTGTAATACCTTAGCCGCAGTCTTTTTACCTGCGAAGTGTCCCCCACATGCAAGATTATGACAAAATTTTAAAACAGATTGTTGCTCCTCTTCGGGGACACATCTTCTTATGACATGATCAGGACCCATGTGAAACAGCTCCGGGTCCTCCCAAAAATAATGCTTGACCTTAGAAAAGAAGTGATCATTTTCCTACTTAGTCCACCCTCCCAGGATCTATCCTACTGCCAAGTAGTTGACTATGTGAGCGTACCAGGGGGTTAAAGAGTGAAAAATAGCAAGCAGATGCTCGTCAGGAAAGAATCTGACATGGGAGTGCTTTCGGGTATCACTATTCTCGACAAATGATCAACAACGACATTTTCTAACCCCATCTTATCCTTAATTTTTAGATCAAACTCTTGCAATTATAGAATCCATCGAATCAAACAGGGTTTAGTATCTTTCTTATTGAGCAAATACTTCAAAGCAGCGTGATCTGAATAAATAATAACTTTCGCCCCTAAAAGATATGAATGAATTTCTCCATGGCAAACACAATAGCCAAAAGTTCCTTTTCCGTGGTTGTGTAGTTCATCTGTGCATCAACGAGGGTGCAGCTCGCATAATAGATTATCACGGGTTTCTTATCAATTCTCTGACCTAGGATAGCTCCTATTACGTAATCTGAAGCATCACACATTATTTCGAACTACAGCGACCAATCAAGAGACTGAAGAATTGGGGCTTGAGTTAAGGCCGTTTTTAAAGAATGAAATGCTTTTAAACAAGAATCATCAAGATTGAAAGGAGTGTCCTTGGCTAACAGCTGAGTAAGCGGATGAGCAATGGTAGAGAAGTTCTTAATGAATCTTCTATAGAAACCTACATGGCCAAGAAAAGAACGGATTTACGTGACAGACGAAGGGGGAGGAATATTGAAATCATATCAACCTTAGCCTTATCCACCTCTATTCCCCTTTCGGAAACAATATGGCCTAGCACAATACCTTATCTTATCATAAAATGACTTTTCTCCCAGCTTCACACCAGATTAGATTCAATGCACCTCTTCAGCACCTTCGTCAAGTTCTCTAAGCAACTTTCAAATGAGGCACCAAACACCGAGAAGTCATCCATAAAAACTTCCCAAAATTCTCCTACCATTTCAGAAAATATTGCCATCATACACCGCTGAAAGGTGGCAGGGGCATTGCAAAGCCCGAATGACATTCTTCTAAATGCAAACGTGCCATAAGGACACGTGAATGTAGTTTTCTCTTGATCCTTCGGGTATATTGCAACTTGGTTGTACCCAGAGTAGCCATCCAAAAACTAGAAATAGTTTTGTCCAGCCAACTTTTCCAAGATTTGATCCACAAACGGGAGAGGGAAATGATCTTTCTTCGTCATTGAATTTAATTTTCTATAGTCTATGCATACTCTCCACCCCGTTTGCAATCTCATTGGCACTTCTTCTCCTTTTTCATTTGTAACAATGGTCAGCCCTGATTTCTTTCGAACAACTTGTGTGGGGCTGACCCACTTGCTGTCTTAGATGGGATATATAATCCCGGCATCTAGCCACTTCACAACCTCCTTCTTAACCACCTCTTTCATATTCGGATTGAGCATGCGCTGCATTTCTCGACTTGGCTTGGCGTTGTCCTATACATAAATGTAGTGCATGTAAACATCCGGACTAATCCCTTTGAGATCCGCCACCGACCAACCTATCGCCCCCCTCTGCTCCTTAAGGACATCTAAGAGTTGAGATTCCTGAGCGGAGGTGAGGTTCGAGGTAATTATGATAGGTAAAGTTTGATCAGGGCCCAGACAAGCATATTTCAGAGAATCCGGAAGAGGTTTAAGTTCCAGAGCAGGAGGGTGTTCAAGAGATGGAAGATCATGTTCGGATTGTAACGGAGGAAGTGGCTCTACCCTAGAGTAGGGTGCAAATGAGAGAGGGGAATCTTGGAGCAAGCTACCCTCTTCTAAGGTGTCCTTGATATCATCCGACTTTCTTCAATTAACTCCTCAATAACATTGCATTCTTCCTCTTGCTCCGGATATTGAGATGCCTTAAAAATATTCAAGGAAACATTCTCACCTCCAAATGATATGTCTATCATACCCGTGGCGCAATTAATGTTGGCATTTGTCGTGGTTAAAAACGGATGTCCTAAAATAATAGGCGTGTGTTTGAGTTCTTGAGACGAGGCCATATCCAAGATTAAGAAATCCACAGGGAAATAGCATTCATGGACTTTGACAATAACATCCTCCAATAGACCCCTTGGAGTTTTTACCGATCGATCCACCAATTGAAGGATTATTAAAGTTGGTTTTAATTCCCTTAGATCAAACTGCTCATATATAAAGGTGGGTAACGATTCATACTAGCACCTAAGTCTAGCAATGCTCTATCAAAAGTAACACCACCTATGTCACATGAAATCAACAGAGCTCCAGGGTCCTTCAATTTTTTCAATCTCTCCTATGGGTCCTACCAAAGGTGGGTGTAGGGATCTCCTACCTTGCATGCAATGCAAAAAGGGCCCAAAGAGAAGTGTTGTTTGTGTATTTTTGGTATTTTTAGTTTTGTTATTTTTTTCTTTTTTTCAAAATGATCCAAATGCAACAACAACTATATGAGTTATGTATGTAATATGATGGTTTTTTTTTCTTTTTTCAAACTTCTAAGGGCAAGTTAACTTCAAGGTGCTTCTTGGTACAATCGGCCTAGTGTACGTAAGGGAATCCAAGGGTGCGGAGACTTATGTTGGTCTTGGAAAAGGAGATTCCAATCTAAAGAGACGGAGTGCTCAATGGAGGGTCCTTCCAATTCCAAGAGGGGTGTTCCTATATTGTCCTTAAAAAGGGAGAAAGAGAAGAAGGGAATGATGATTTTTTTATTTTTTATTTTTTTTATTTTTCAAATGATGTAAGTAATTGAAGAAACAATCACTAGATGCAATAATGCGAACAAGAGATATAACTAAAATGAAAGCATGATATCATGAATTTTTTTTCTATTCTTTGTTTTCTTTTTTTTTTTCATATATATTTTTCTATTTTTTTCTTTTCAAAAAGAGAGATATATAAAAGATAAATATCAACTAAAAATATAAATCAACATGCAACCTACTGAAGAATAAAGCCAAAAATCATGCTTTCTGTATTTTTCTAGTTTTCTGATTTTTTTTTGAATTTTTTAAGAATTTTTTTAATTTTTTTAAAATTTTTTAGAAATTGAAAAAACAGAACATGTACCTATACTTACTGACCTTTAGCAACGCTTGATTTTTCAAGATTTTCAGAATTCTAGATTTTCTCCTCCCTGTAGTGACAGATACCGACTTTCAGCGACGCTTTCTATTTTCTACAACATATGATTTTCTGTGAATTTTCAAGTCCGAATTTATTTTTTCTTTGATTTTCTAATTTTCTAATTTTTTTATTTTTCCTGCAAAATAAAAAAATTAATATACAAATATTCACATCAAACACAAGAATATCCAACTATAAAAAATCATTTTCATCTCCGGCAATGGCACCAAAAATTGATGCACGCTAAACTCGCCGTCAAAAGTGGTGCCACAATTTCAAAAATAACTGCACTTACTCACTAAAAAGATTTTAAATATAAGCAGAGTGGTAAGAACGGGTTGATCCCACGGAGAAGGAATATTTTTCAGTTAAGCAAGTTGGAAAACCCTTATGTTTTGAAAACTGAATTTTAGTGAGTTTATGCTAAAGGAAAATAAATTTGCGAAGAAATAAAACTATCTAAAGAATATGAGAGGATTGAGGAGAGAATTTGGAAGGAGATAGAGAGAGAAAGTAAAAAGAATAATTGCATAAAATCAACTTTTATTGCTAAGGAAAGAGTACAAATCTTATGAAAATTAAAAATTAGAACTTGAGTAAATTAAGGGAAAAGGGAAGAAATAGAGCCAAGAAATTTGAAGAATAGCGCCGCTGTCTCCGTGCTAAGCCTTTGAGGAAGATCGTCCCGCCTTGGAAGTAGACACCGCCTTTAGAGCACCGAAAGAAGAGAATCTCTACCTTGGGATGTGAGAAGAATATGGAGGATGGGGAGATAGATAGAAGATGAGGAAGGGAGTTAAAAACTTGAAAATAGAAATAAAAATAGAGCAAGATTGAAAGTAAAATAGCTTTGAAACCAGTGAGAATTAGAAGATGTAGTAGAAGAGAAAGTTGGAGATCTAGATGAGAGGAAGAAGTTTGATAAAGACTGTAGAGGGAGACAATGTGAGGAAGAGGGTGAAAACTGAGGAAGAACAGTGTAGTGTCTGCGCGGATGAACAGTAAATTAAAAAAATGAACTTGAAAAAGAGATTGTAACTTGAAAACTAGAATGAATTGAAGGAAGAGGAAGAAGAAGAAATTAAATATCACTTAAAAACTAAGAAGTTTACATAAGAAAGTAAATTGAAAAGACGAACAGAAAAGTATCTAAAGAGGCTAAGAAAGGCTAAGATCTTTTTTTCGGTTTGCTCTGGGCGACTTTTTATAGAGTGCAGGGGTTTTCCACGATTGGAGGCTTTGAGATTAGGCTTGAATCCGAGTTTACAGTATCAAATCTTGCTCGAACTAGGCCTCTTGCCATCAAAGAGTCATCCTTGCATCAAAACATGAAAAGATAACTTCTATTAGAGCAACTCGGTTCCGTTTCTGCTTCAAACTGTAAATGGCGACCAGCATATGGGCGTTCAATTCATAATGGGCGACTGTTCAAACGGTTGCAGCTTCTTTATTTCTTTATTTTGATATTTCTAGCTTTTTCACATAATTGAATAGACAACTTTCTGGACGTGCGCTCATTCCTTTTTCAATTTTTCTTGATTTTTCTTCCGATATTTTCGTACAGGGAATGGGTGCCCCTTTGTATGGTCGTTTATTTTCCAAGGAATTGGCGCCAGAGTGAGCTGTCGGTCATTCTTTTTTCTTTTTCGTACATAAGGATTGAGCGCCCGCATAGGCAGTCGCTTATTTTTTCCTATTTTCCTTCATTTTCTTACAAAAGAGTAAGCGCCTGCTCGAACGGTCGCTTATTCTTCTAATGAGTGCCTCTTCATGTGGGCGCAGTTTTAATGGGTGACTTAAGCTTGGTCGCACATTCCTTCTTCTCAGAATTGGCTTGAAAAATTGGCGTCTTTCTGCAAAGTCATTCATTCTTTAATGGGCTCCCCTCAACATGGTCGCACATTCTTGAAATTCTAGAAAATTTAAATAATCATTGTTCTTGATCCAAAATAGTTATGCAATTTCTTAATTA